>CM076065.1:17433750-18670833 GCA_038088235.1 Zacco platypus | reverse complement strand
CCTGCATGCCATGGCGTTGCTGCAGGTCTACCAGGCCAAGGCACTTCGTGACATGCCCCAGGGCGGTCTTGACCAACAGCTCGTGGAAGAGCTGCGAGCCGCCACCGACCTCGCCCTCCGGGCGACGAAGGTGACTGCGCGCTCGGTTGGTCAAGCGATGGCCACGCTAGTGGTTCAGCAGCGCCATCTCTGGCTCAACCTGGCAGACATGAGGGAGGCCGATAAATATCGGTTCCTGGACTCCCCTGTGTCTCAGGTTGGGCTATTCGGCGACGCGGTCGAGAGCTTCGCCCAACAGTTCTCGGCCGCACAGAAGCAGACGGAGGCCCTGAAGCACGTCCTGCCCCGGCGTGCAGTTGCTGCCTTCACCCAGCCGCCGGCGGCGGCCTCTTCGTCTGCTCGTCGCCGAGGGCGCCCGCCTGCGTCGTCCTCCGCCCCTGCGAAGTCTGCAAAGCAGCAGCCATCACCCAGCAGACCGCAGGGAGCCGGTCGCAGACGTGGCGCCCAGCCCGCTCAACCCGCAGCCAAGCCAGGTGGCAAACGTTCCAGAAAGCGGTCCTGAGACGGGCGACCCGGAGGAGGTTGGAGCTGCTTCTCGGGAGACGGTGAAGGCACCGCTCCCTCCCCCGGAGGAGGGCCGGGTGGAGAATCCTTTGTTTCCTTTTCTTTCTGTTCCGCCGCTGGCTCCCCGGAGTCCAGCGGTACCCACATTCTCAATAAAAGAGCAGTTTCCACTTCCTCTGGGTCACAAGAGGGCGCGTCTGGCGGTGTGTCACGCTATGCCTGGCCACCCTCAGCCCCCTCTCATTTCGCCAGCAGAGGGCAGTGTGCTGGTCGAGGCCGCCCCCGTGCCGTCTCCCACGCACACTGTCACTCTGCGGAGCCAAACCTCACTTCGGGCCGCTCTGCCGTCCGAGTCAGGTTCCCTGGCTCCGCCTCGCTGCCCCCCCGCGGGTACGTCTGTTGTGCCGTTGGTCCCGCTGGTGCGGAGTCTGGAAGCCTGGTTAGAGCTTCCCAGCCCGTCCCGCTGGCTCATCCGCACGATCAGACTCGGCTATGCGATTCAGTTCGCCCGGCGTCCCCCGGTGTTCAGGGGCATCCATTTCACTCGCTTGGATGCGAACGATGCTCCTGTGCTTCGGGCGGAGATTGCAGTCCTGCTGGCGAAGGACGCAATAGAGCCGGTCCCTTCAGCCGATATGAGGTCAGGGTTTTACAGCCCCTACTTCATTGTACCCAAGAAAGGCGGTGGGTTACGACCAATCTTGGACCTGCGAGTCTTGAATCGGTCCCTTCACAGGCTGCCGTTCAAGATGTTGACGCAGAAACGCATTTTCGAATGCATCCGTCCCCGAGATTGGTTTGCAGCGATCGACCTGAAGGACGCGTACTTTCATGTCTCGATTCTTCCTCGACACAGACCCTTTCTACGGTTTGCGTTCGAGGGTCGGGCATATCAGTACAAGGTCCTACCCTTCGGGCTGGCCCTGTCGCCCCGTGTCTTTACCAAGATTGCGGAGGCGGCCATTGTTCCGCTCAAGGAACAGGGCGTTCGCATTCTCAACTATCTCAACGACTGGCTGATCCTAGCTCACTCGCGAGAGCAGTTGTGCGAACACAGGGACCTGGTGTTAGCTCACCTCAGCCGGTTGGGTCTTCGGGTCAACTGGGACAAGAGCAAACTCGCCCCCGGGCAGAGGATCTCTTATCTCGGTATGGAACTGGACTCGGTCAACCAGACTGCGCGCCTCACCGAGGAGCGCGTCCAGTCGGTGTTGAACTGCCTGAGTACGCTCAAGAGCAGGACAGCGGCCCCACTGAAATTATTTCAGAGGCTCCTGGGGCATATGGCATCCGCAGCCGCAGTTACGCCGCTCGGATTGCTTCATATGAGGCCGCTTCAACACTGGCTTCATGGCCGAGTCCCGAGATGGGCGTGGCAACGCGGTACGTTCCGTGTGGCCATTACACCGAACTGCCGCCGTACCCTCACTCAGTGGTCCGACCCCTCGTTCCTGCGGGCTGGAGTTCCCCTGGAACAGGTGTCCAGGCATGCGGTGGTCTCCACGGATGCCTCCGCCACTGGGTGGGGGGCCACGTACAACGGGCATGCAGTTTCAGGTCTGTGGACGGGGCCTCAACTGCAGTGGCATATCAATTGCCTCGAGTTGTTAGCAGTACGTCTTGCGCTGGGCCGCCTCAAGGGGCTGCTACTAGGCAAGCACGTACTGGTCCGTACGGACAACACTGCGACCGTTGCGTACATCAACCACCAGGGCGGTCTACGCTCCCGTCGCATGTCACAACTCGCCCGCCATCTCCTCTTATGGAGTCAGAAGCATCTGAGGTCGCTTCGTGCCATTCACATCCCAGGCGTGCTCAACCGTGCAGCCGACGAGCTCTCACGGCAGCCTCCGCTTCCGGGAGAATGGAGACTTCATCCCCAGGCAGTCCAGCTGATATGGCGTCACTTCGGGACCACACAGATAGATCTGTTTGCCGCCCCGGACTCGACCCATTGCCAGTTGTTTTACTCCCTGTCCGAGGGCACCCTCGGCACGGACGCACTGGCACACAGCTGGCCCCGGGGCCTCCGCAAGTATGCGTTTCCCCCAGTGAGCCTTCTTGCACAGACGTTGTGCAAAGTCAGGGAGGACGAGGAGCAGGTCCTGCTAGTCGCGCCGTATTGGCCCAACCGGACCTGGTTTTCAGAGCTCATGCTCCTCGCGACAGCACCTCCTTGGCCCATTCCTCTGAGGAAGGACCTCTGACTCAGAGACGGGGCACCCTCTGGCACCCGCGTCCGGACCTCTGGAATCTCCATGTCTGGTCCCTGGACGGGACGCGGAGGTTCTAGGTGCCTTACCCCAATCAGTGGTAGACACCATCACTTCCGCTAGAGCTCCTTCTACGAGGCACCTCTATGCATTGAAGTGGAACCTGTTCGTCGAATGGTGTTCTTCTCACCAGGAGAACCCCCGATCTTGCTCGATCAGGTCAGTGCTTTCCTTCCTGCAAGAGGGCCTGGAGCGAAGGCTGTCTCCCTCCACCCTAAAAGTGTATGTTGCCGCTATCGCCGCACATCACGATGCAGTTGAAGGTAAGTCTCTGGGGAAGCATGACCTGATCGTCAGGTTCCTGAGGGGGGCGAGGAGACTGAATCCGCCTCGCCCACTCTCTATACCCTCTTGGGACTTGTCCCTGGTGCTTACAGCTCTCCAGGGACCTCCCTTCGAGCCTTTGCAGTCAGCCGAGTTAAAAATTCTGTCACTTAAAACAGTTCTCCTGACTGCACTGGCCTCCATCAAGAGGGTAGGGGACCTGCACGCTTTTTCGGTCGACGAATCGTGCCTAGAATTCGGGCCGGCTAACTCTCACGTTATCTTGAGACCCCGGCCCGGATATGTGCCCAAGGTTCCTACCACTCCCTTTAGAGATCAGGTAGTGAACCTGCAAGCGCTATTCTATAGCCTTCGTGTAGAATCGGTATCTTCCCGTGTACTCGCCCCTACTGGCCGGTAGCGCGAAGAACCCTTTCTAGTGTCCGCTTGCATACGCCACTCCCGCCCGCTGGGCCGGATACGTGCGTCTATTTGCTCCAGTAGAGTTCCCCAGTTGGCGAACCCTGTTGAGTCCTCCGCCACCTCTTGCGGCTTCGGACATTGCGGAGTGTCCGTTGCTAGGCTTTAGCACGCATACTGCCTCTGCTATGCTGGGTTCCATATGTTGTGACCCCTACGGCGGTCCCATATGTGTAATGTCCACGATGCCTTCCTATGTAAGCCCGTGTCTTTCCCTCAGCAGAGCCCGCTCTGCTGTCCCTGCTAGATGTGTCTCCCCCCTACCTAGGCCGGAGCCATCCCAGGGACTTCATATGTGCACTGCCCACGGCCAGTCCATATGTACATTCCCACGTAATTTTCCTCCCTTCGGGTAGGTTGTGGTCTCCGCAGCGTCCCCAGTGGGCACGCTTTCCCAGTGTTATCCAAGTCTTACTGAGTGGGTCATGCGGAACAGCAGTAGACTTCCCTGGCGTAAGTCTGGTCCCTTCTCCGTCCCTAGTGCGTGCCGGGATGCTGCGACTTACGTTGGGCGCTGGAGGGGGTCAGTAACTGTGGCGTTTTATTAGGGATCCCAATTCGTCGGTTCAGTTCTGACGTACGTCGAACGTGACCGACTGAAAGGGAACGTCTCGGTTACGTATGTAACCCTCGTTCCCTGAAGGAGGGAACGGAGACGTACGTCCCGTCGCCACAGTTCCTGTACCCCGCTGAGCGCGGACCACTGCTCGTCTCCTCAGCGAAAAACAAAGTGCGAGCGCTGCCGCTTCCGTATTTATACCCGCTCGCGGGGGCGGAGTGCGGCACGCGAAAGCTCGCACGCCAATCTTCATTGGCTCGTTTAGTTTACACTCGAAGATGATAGGGCTCTCGTGCGATATCCCAATTCGTCGGTTCAGTTCTGACGTACGTCTCCGTTCCCTCCTTCAGGGAACGAGGGTTACATACGTAACCGAGACGTTTCTTCAGCTCATACTCGTGAACCCTGTTCACTGCCATTATAAAGCTTGGATTGGGTCAGGATATTTATTAATATATCTTCAATTATTTTCATCAGAAAGAAGGTCATACACATAGGATGGCTTGGGGATGAGTAAAGCTTGGGCTAATTTTCATTTGAAAGTGAACTAATCCTTTGAACTTCATCTCAATTCTTCATAATCATTTTTTGGTTGTAGCATGGTTACTTTTTGTCATGTTCTTTAGAAACTTTACTGTACAGTACACTTTTTACTTACGAAAGTTTTTTTTAATTTTTTTAACTTTCAGACTACACCTGCATCAGTTTGAAGATTCTGGCATGCTCTTAATTGCCAGGTTTTTGACTTTTATTAAACTAAAATCAATTTCAAAAGGTTTTCACATTGTTTACTCTTTCTTAAAGGCTGTTTTAGTGAAACACAAAAAGACTGATTATTCTTTTGAATGTGGTTCAGTTATGATTTGCTTTTTTGTTTAAGCATTCAGATTATTTGTCAATAAATTGTGTTCTATAAGAAATACCCTCTTGATCTGTTTTATTTTCTTGGGGAAAATCTTATAAATGAAATGTTACAAAACCAGTTTATTTGTACTAGCACAGATATAGAAATTAATGTTAATAAAGAATATGTAACTTAGAATTCAGTATTGAAACTGCATGATTATGGTACAAAGCTGGAAACCCTGTTGCCAGTATATTACTGTTAAATTACAGAAAAGCTGTAATTTAGATTACGGTAATGAAACTATAAAACTATGGTACACTGCTGGAAACCCTGCTGCCAGTATTTTACCGTTAAATTACGTGTAAATTTTTTACTGTGTATGTTCAACGCATGAGCTCAACCTTGGCATGCACTAGAGTGATGAATGTCTTAGGATCTGCACGTTCGACCACGCTTCATTTGTCTGGGGGCGTCCGGATATGCAGCCAGTCGATGACGGGCGTTGTTTCCTCTTTGTATGGTTCTTGATGTTTTTGTTGATCTGTGTTTTTTTTTTTTTTGATTGATTGTTTGTCAGTACGTTTACTCTATTCTCCAAACTATTACTCGTTTGGTGATTAAGGTTACACGTGAATGCTGCAGTATTAATAAATAGTTAATCTGCCTCTTTTGTCTCGCGTGTCTTATGTTGCTTACCCCTTCCCTATCGAGCATTTTTAAAGTGGGGTTCGTAACAGTCACATATCTAATTTAATTTCTGATCATTCTAATTCCACATTCAAAATCTAAATGAGACATGTTCAGCAATGCAACTGGTCTCTTTGGACAAAATGTTTATTATGTTCAGTCATTAGCAGTGTTGCAAACTAGGAGGTCACCCTAGTTTTCAACAAATGACTATGACAATAAAAATTTATCTAAACAATTAGAATTGAAATGCAGGCATTTCTGTCAATCAGTTGCAAATTTCCCAGTCAGACCTGGATTATTGAGTGTGACTTATCCTGTACATTAAACACACAGATGATGGTTGCAAAAGCTAAACGAGAGATTTTAAATCTGTTTCTGTAAAATCTCATTCTCTTATTGACCTGATTGAAACCTTAGGTTTGCATTAAGGATTTACAGTTAAAACAACTATTATATAAACAATTTTACAATTGTAATAATGAAATTGCAAACTTATATGTTTAATTATGTGATGTATTTTAATTATACATACCACTGGTAAATGTACTACTTTTGCTGACTCTTTGCTACCTTTCTACGGGGCCCCTAAACGACCGTGGTGGTGGGAAAAAAGGGATGGGAGGAATTTAAAAAAAAAAAAAATCTTTTGTTCCCACCCTTGGCCTAACCATGGCCACCCCGCTCAAAACTGCAGTTTCTGTCTCCTTCTTTCTTTACATGAACGGCAGGGACCGCCTCTTAACGAGAGACTTATTAGACGCGCACTCCAATTTCGCCTCAGCTCAGGTCAAACACGCGCGTAAAGGATACGTCTGCCGAATGAGCTTCAGCAGAACAGTGAACGGCGAACATTATAAATAGCCTGCGTCAATTTTCTCAACTGGTGGGTTTCAAGATCGTTTTGATTGGGTCGCATTGTGTGCAGTCAAAGAAGCAACAACATAATACAATAATACTCTGTTTTTCTGATGACACTTTTATTTTGAAACACGTGTGTGAAAGCCGGTGACACTCCAGTCAGATGCTGAGAGAAATGCGTTATTCAGTACCTGCAGTCAGGAATGTTGTCAGGCTATATCTCAGTTAAACAAACAAAGAAAAAAAAAGTACTTTCCTGCCATGTCAGCAGTTACCCTGTGTTCGCGGCACGCACTTTTCAATAACGCGCAAAAACGGCGCGCTTTATATCACTTCATTAAAGCACAAAATAAACGACGAGCTTGCAGAGTCGTTGTTCTGTCATCAATTAAGTCATGAAATAATCAAAAAGGCCATTAAAGCTGCATTAAAACTGCATGCACGTATGTATTTGTTATGTATATGCGTCACATGTCTCTGGACTAAAATATTCTGTGGTCACAATATAAGTCACAAGCTGATATGAAATGTTGTAATGTATAAATAAATGTGAGCACTGTGGATTTGTACTAGAATATGCTAATTTTGCGTTAATTTATAAAGTAAAAACAAAAATGTATCACATTTAAATGCATAAAATAATTAATTTTACATTCTATAGCTGTTGACTTTTGCCCTTATTCACATTCTTGCAAATGGGAATTCAAAAGAGACACATTTTCCCTTTGTACTGAGTTTAATTTAGGTATATAGAACTGTTGCAATTATTTATTTTGACAGTATAGAAAGTTAAACCTTTAGTGTTTACTTTAGTAGTTTTAGAAACAGACAAACTCAGAATTGTTGAAATGTTCATTGATTATACATAAAATTCAATGATAATCTTTGAACTATAGTAGTTATCTACATGTCTCATCCATGAAGATGCAACAGTGAAGCTATTGGGTTTTTTGAGAACCAGAACAAGTTGACTGAACAAGTTGAAATTTAGCTGTACTTTGAGCTAATATGATTTTTGATTAATATGACTGCAGATTTAAAGAAAATGGTTAAATTCACTCAGCATCCCATGGTCTAATTCATTATCTCAATTACAATTAAGTACAAATTAACTGTATTCAGTTGCATTGTAGGAAAAGTCCATTACATTATAGACTCATTTTTATGTTGAAATAATGAAGATTTCTGTGCCACCCCAGACTGGTTGCTGGCCCCTGCCTAGCCACTCCTATGAAAAAAATCCTGGCTTCACCACTGCTTGTATAACCGGTTGTGAGCTCGGACAAAACCTTCCTGTTTAATGTCCCTCTGGCTGGTAGTAGTGTTTATTAAGTCAGCTCTGTGCACACAAATGATTGAACTTGATTGGATGATTGAAGTTTGAACAAATATAAAGAAATGCGGTCAGTGCTTAGATGAAGGAGTTCAGTAAAGTTGGCCATATATTCACAGATTTGAGCTTCCCGGATCAATAACTTGTGAACTAAATGTTGTTAAAACACAAATGCAGTTTCCAATCATAGTAACCTAGGCAATGAGCTACAACAACCCAATTTTTCTCAAATGTGCTTAATTAATATATAAATTGGTCTCTACGAGCAGGTGGAGAGACACAAGACTGTCTGAAAAGTGCAAAACCCAAAACCCCTTTGCTTATTTTATATTATGAAAAATACTCAATAACTTCACTGTAACACACCAAATTCAGTTCATACGTCACTGCTCTCCTGCTGGTTGTACTGGAACACTTAGTTGGATAATTTGTGTATATATATATATATATATATATATATATATATATATATATATATATATGTGTGTGTGTGTGTGTGTGTGTGTGTGTACATTATATTATATACAAAAATATAAATTTAGCAGATTTATTAAAAAAGAAAAACTGAAATATCACATGGTCCTAGAAGCACGCTTTTGATCTAATACAGCCATGAGTCTTTTGGGGAAAGATGTTCACAACTGGATTTGGGGATCCTGTGCCATTCCTCCTTGCAGATCCTCTCCAGTTCTGTCAGGTTGGATGGTAAACGTTAGTGGACAGCCATTTTTCAGTTAGTGGACAGTCTCTCCAGAGATGCCCAATTTGGTTTAAGTCACGGCTCTGCCTGGGCCATTCAAGAACAGTCACGGAATTGTTGTGAAGCCACTCCTTCGTTATTTTAGCTATGTGCTTAGGGTCATTGTCTTGTTGGAAGGTAAACCTTCAGCCCAGTCTGAGGTCCTGAGCGCTCTGGAGAAGGTTTTCGTCCAGGATATCCCTGTACTTGGCCGCATTCATCTTTCCCTCGATTGCAACCAGTCATCCTGTCCCTGCAGCTGAAAAACACCCCCACAGCATGATGCTGCCATCACCATGCTTCACTGTTGGGACTGTATTGGACCGGTGATGAGCAATGCCTGGTTTTCTCCACATATATCGCTTAAAATTAAGACCAAAAAGTTCTATCTTGACCAGAGAATCTTATTTCTCACCATTTTGGTGTCCTTCAGGTGTTTTTTTTTTATAGCAAACTCCATGCGGGCTTTCATGTGTCTTGCACTGAAGAGAGGCTTCCGTCGGGCCACTCTGCCATAAAGCCCCGACTGGTGGAGGGCTGCAGTGATGGTTGACTTTCTACAACTTTCTCCCATCTCCCGACTGTATCTCTGGAGCTCAGCCACAGTGATCTTTGGGTTCTTATTTACCTCTCTCACCAAGGCTCTTCTCCCCCGATAGCTTAGTTTGGCCGGACAGCCAGCTCTAGGAAGGGTTCTGGTCATCCCAAACGTCTTCCATTTAATGATTATGGAGGCAACTGTGCTCTTAGGAACCTTAAGTGCAATAGAAATGTTTTTGTAACCATGGCCAGATCTGTGCCTTGCCACAATTCTGTCTCTGAGCTCTTCAGGCAGTTCCTTTGACCTCATGATTCTGACCATCTAAAGGATGATCAGAAAAAATGGACAGCACCTGAGTTAAATATATGAGTGTCACACCAAAGGGTCTGAATACTTAGGACTATGTGATATTTCAGTTTTTCTTTTTTAATAAATCTGCAAAAATGTCAGGAATTCTGTGTTTTTCTGTCAATATATGGGGTGCTGTGTGTACATTAATGAGGAAAAAAATTTACTTAAATGATTTTAGCAAATGGCTGCAATATAACAAAGAGTGAAAAATTTAAAGGGGTCTGAATACTTTCTGTACCCACTGTATATATATATATTTATATATAAGTTTTATGATTATTATGAAACAAAATCAATAACTTTACTGTTATTAGTAAAAAATAAATTGTAATCAAATTCAGTAAGCAATTATGATGCAAAAGCTGGTGATTTGCTGCGTAACATCTACACTACAGTGTGTAACATTGAGGTTATCAATGACTATTTTTCTAGTAATGCTTTTCAGATTTTGCACTTTTCAGACGGTCCCTTCGGACTTGTCTCAATGCCGCCTGCTAATAGAGGACATATTATATTGCTTGTATAGGAATAAAGCTTGTTTGAGGAAAATTGGGTTGTTGTAGCTTGTTTTCTACATTGGAAATAGCTGTCATTTGTCTTTTAACAACGTTTAGTTCACGAGTTATTGATCCAAGAAGTTCGAATTTGTGAATATATTGCCAACTTTACTGAACTCTAAGCACTGACCGCATTTCTTTATATTTGAGTCCAAGTTCAAACTCTAAATGAGCCGCGCATCAATTGTGTGTATTAATGCAAGGAGCTGACTTAAAAAACACTACTGCCAGCCAGGGGGACATTAAACAGGAAGGTTTTGTCCGAGCTCACAACAGGTTTTGCAAGGGAACGCAAATATCTTTGTGAGGGAATGCAAAAGTTTTGCGTGGGAACGCAAATATCTTTGCAAGGGAACACAAAGTTTTGTGTGGGAACGTAAATAACTTTGCGAGGGAACGCAAATATTTTTGTGAGGGAATGCGAAGTTTTGCGTGGGAACGCAAAAGTTTTGTGTGGGAACGCAAATACCTTTGCGAGGGAACATGAAGTTTTTCATGGGACCGCAAAAGATTATTATTTTTTTTTTCAATTTTGACAGAGGACTTTTCAGAGGGTCAACTAAACATCCTGGGCAGGACACATGTTTCCACAAAGTGTAATGACGTTCCACTGACACTTCCTGCTCATGCTGACCAGTACAACAGACTTGGTACAACTTGGTTTTGCAAGGGAACGATAATATCTTTGTGTGGGAATGCAAAAGTTTTGCATGGGAACATAAATATCTTTGCGAGGGAACGCAAATATTTTTGTGAGGGAACGTGAAGTTTTACATGAGAATGCAAAGTTTTTCATGGGAACGCAAAAGATTTATTTATTTTTTTTCAATTTTGACCGAGGACTTTTCAGAGGGTCAACTAAATCCTGGGCAGGACACATATTTCCGCAAAGTGTAATGATGTTCCACTGACACATCCTGCTCATGCTGACCAGTACAACAGAGTTGGTACAACCAGTCATTCTACAGACTGAATACCACCACAACTAAGTGCTGGTGGATAGCAAACCTATAACCAAGAAGATCATCATGTCCAGCTGCTACAGCATCCACTCAGCACAGTACACCTACACATAAAGGGACTGTGTGTCACAGAGGGTTTTTTTTTTTTTTGCCGTACTTTCATCGTAATGTTCAACCTGCCTTAATATTATTTCAGGTGACGACTTGACTCCTGCACCCATGGAATAGCGCTGCTAACTACAGGTGCCAGCCCTGTGAACACTCTGAAAATAACACCCAACATATGGAAGCAGGAAATGTCCAAATGTGGCCCCTCAGGACTGATCAGACTTTGCCCCAAGGGTTCAGGGGAGGCCTTTAAGACTTGATTTTATGCTAAGACAAAAGCTGAGATCAAGCACCCTGAAATAAAGCAATACAACTCATCTGGAGAGAAGATCTCAAAGAAATAGCATAGGACAATACCTTGCCCAAACTCTGCTTACTCATCTGTGCAATAATTTTAAAAAACTCACCCACCACTGTGTGTTTGCATTCCTTACTCTTAGAGTCATCTTTGAGCAACTGATGTTATGTATTTATTATTTCTGAATTGGCTTCTAATGGTTTAATGGTTCAACATGATACATTTTTATCTGACAAATAAAATGTTATATTTTCATTCTGGACTCTCCTGAAACCATTATTACCAGTAGATTATGAGGAGGCTGGTGCTACAGCAAATCTGTGTCCACGATAGGTCAAACTGAAGGCTCATGAATTAATGGAGCAGTAGGAATGTCATCTGAAGACCTTTTGATTTCTGTCTGTCACTGACTTGCAGTTTTCGTGAATATAAAAAAAAATACACTTTTTGTTATGAGCAAGCAGTGTGCATCCTACTTAAAGGTAAAATATTCACCCTGCATC
This sequence comes from Zacco platypus, assembly GCA_038088235.1. Classification (NCBI taxonomy): domain Eukaryota; kingdom Metazoa; phylum Chordata; class Actinopteri; order Cypriniformes; family Xenocyprididae; genus Zacco; species Zacco platypus. The sequence continues at coordinate 18,658,906 of CM076065.1, read as the reverse complement.
CTAAGAGTAAGAATCAGAACTCGTGAGTATGTCCGTGAGAACACAATCGGCCGATGTGAATTCTCTATGTGGCATTGGGTCCCTAATGAATGAATAATTGTGAGTACGGGATACCAACAATAATCAAATACCGGAATTAATACATAACCAATAGTTATGATTAATTCCGAATTAGAAACACGATCTAAAAGTAATAATAATTTGAAATTGGAGTCAGATTAAGTACAGCAGCTAAAGTAAAATTTTAATTAAATTCTGAAAATTAAGTGAACTTTACAGGGATGCTAAAAAGACATACATGCATTATACCTTCGCCCAGGCTGTCGGAATCTGTTCTTTGGACCCAAAATAATTACATAATTATTATAACTTTTGAATGGTTGATTGAAAGTGTGTCTTGTTTGGTATAAGAATTAATCTCTTTTCATAATGTAAAGGATGGAAAGAATGAAATCTGTGTAAAATATACTATATTGTTTTCAGAGAAATCATGTCTAAACTGTACTTTCTATACTGAATATTAAAATTTCATTGTTTTAATATTATTTATATGTTCATAATCAAATGTATAATGTGTTTGAGAAAGTATAAGCTTCATGAGCCAAGTCTGTATGAACATGTAGTGTCATATGGTATGCACAGGCAAGGAGAGATAATTTTGGCTTCACAGGAATGTATGTGTACATGTATTATGGAAGGCTGCACGTAGCACATGTTTCAGCTGATGCAGTTGTTCCATGATGTAAACATCTATTGATGTACAGTTGTAATGAATCCGCTACATCATTTTCCATCCACCTGCCACCAGAGGTCGCCCGCTCACATCATGGACTCCATACACCACACTACATTTCCCATAAGCCCCTCACCCAGTCACTGATCACTGCACCAGCTGCATCTCATTCACCAATCACTGATTACCGCACCAGCTGCACCCTATCTCGCCACTATAAAGCACCACTCACCCTCACCCACTTTGCAAACTACCCGTGTTTGTTTTCCTTTTCTTTGATTTCTGCCTGTTTTACCCGTTGTCTGATTCTTGCTGCCTGCCTTGACGTTCCTGCCTGTTTATTTGACCACGATCCTGTTTATTCCCCATATACCTGTTTGCTGTCTGTAACCATTGCCTGCCTGACTTCGACTTCTTTAAATAAACTGCATTTGGATCTCTACCTGCTGACTCATTCGTTACAACAGTATTCCCTATAAGGAGGGTAGAATGTGTATGTATGAAGTATACGTTCTATTTTAAAGAAACCAACTTGTTTTTCTCCACCTTGTAAGGAATTGTAAGATTAGTCATGGTATATAAGCTTGATGTAACACACTGCCGGTCAGAGAAGCACATGGAGATGGCCTGAAGACAATAGAACAAACTTCTCTCCTATGTCTAATATACATTTGATAATAAAAGTTTTCCTTGGCACGGCAACTTGGTATCCGGTCCTGTGATTCAACTGTAACGGGGACAAAAGCTGTAATTTCAGATCAACAGTACCCTCTGAAAGTCAAGGGACTATAGATAACATTTAATTTATGAGAGGGGAGGAGAAAAGCCTCTGAAACAAAGAGAATACCTAATTGGTCAGAACTCATCAAAGAGTTTAAACACTCAGTACTCAATGAAAATTTAGTTAAACCAACCAGAATGACAAAGACAGACAATGACAAGCAAACAACCTGATCAAGCCAGATCAAGATCAGATGAAAATAAGAACAAACAGCTTCATTCAAGCCATCCAAGTCTCATCTCATTTACTTTCCTTTCATTTACTCATTTTCCTTTCTTCTCCATTGAGAGTCGTGTTGGTTTTGCCGCAAAGTTTAGTCAACGACTCTACAGTCTTTGCCCGCCTCAAACTTCAAACTTCAGCCACGAGGGAGCACTGACAAATTTAATGTCTTAAACTGCCGATCTATGTTACCTTTCTAATTAACAGTGCTTTCAAGATAGTAGGATATTCATATCCGATACAGAGCTTATAGTTACGGCCCATGCAAATGAACGCTGGACAATTCAGTTGCTCAGTAGTAAAATAAGTGACTCTTTTAAAATTCTCTATAAATTAATTAATAATTCCCTTTGAGGTAATTTGCTGACAGACATTCTAGTTGAGAAGGGAGTCTATGGAGGGATAGAATGCTGTCAGATTTCACCGAAAAGATCTTCATTTGTTTGAACGAAAGTCTTATGGGATTGGAATGACATGAGGCTGACTAAATAATGATAAAATTCAAACTTTTATGCGAACTAACCTTTGATGAAGTATTTCATCTATCGTAATAGAAAACAATTGTAGAATTAGTTTGGTTACTATAAAAAAGCCAGAAATGTTTTGAGGCCTCATGGCCTACTGTGATTACAAGGGTCAGAGATGTCTGAGAATTTAATCTGACCAAGCATATTTTGCTGGTAGTTTTCCACTAGATAACAGGTGACTGTATAATGAATAAAATTATTGAACGGTGTCACATGAAGGCCTCTTGCCTCTGGGGAGGGATGAGTGTTTTTGATACAAATTTTCAGTTCGCCAATGAGAGAGGACCGACTATCAGTTGGCAGAATTCCACCGAGAGAAGTTAAGTCAAAAAATGTAGACTAGTTGGCAGTGGGCCATCCTTACAAAGAGAATTATCCCTTGCATAAGCAACATCTGCAGATTAATTGGTAAAGTGACCTTGGTGAAAATGTTAAGGAGTACTTGGGAGGCTCCAAGAAGAGAAAGGAAGGCAAACACCTGTAAATGGGGCCACGGGAAAGAACTAAAAAAGGGGTGGGTCATCCCAGAGAACTATATTACTTTGTTGTGTTTTAACAGATAAGAAAAATGTATAAAAACTGTGCCCTGTCTAGAGAAGGTCAGATGTGAGGCTGGCATCTCACTTTGTTGCTTGACAATAAAGTTAAACTCCTGGGACCTGGAACTTTGACTCTAAATTTTTTTTTTTTTTTAAAGTGTTGTGGCAAATTTGATGTTGCTTCACTTCGGTCCTCAAGAAAAAGTCTCAAAGCGCTAAAATTAGGCCTATTTGATTTTTTAAATTAAATCTATAAATACCTACCAAAGCGACTTACAAGGGGAGCAATTAGGGGTTAGAGCACCTTAGTCATGGTATCGAAGGTGGAGAGAGTGCTGTTTATTCACAAGCCCCACTTTCAATTCCTGCCGGCGTGGGAATCAAACCAGCAACCTTCAGATTACAAGCCCGACTCCCTCACCACTAGGCCACGAATACCCTCTACTACTTGAAAGTATTTAATGCATTATTTACTATTAGCATGAATAATTTGTTATTACAGCTATTTTATAATAAATCCAAAAGCAAAACATGAAAAGGAAGTGGCAATGGCAAACTAGTTAATGTGTGCTCTTCTGCTGCTATTTACTGGTAATAATGGTAATTTCATTATGACATTTTCATTTTAAAAGGCTTTGTTTTCCACTAGGGGACAGAAATCGTCCACTAAACTAAAGTATGGCATATTTTCCTTATTTCCATGAATGAAAATAAGAAATGTAGATCTTCTTAGATCTTCTAAGTTTTTAATTATATAAATATGCAGTGTGTTAGTGAAGAACGGCTTTGTGATCAATAGTAAATGATGCTCCATTTGAAAGCACTGCATTTAAAAAAGCAAAATGTCAACCATACAAACTCTTCAAATATGAGAAGCAACAAAAGACAACATTTAATTATGTGTTTTTATTGAGTTCCAATTGAGCAATTGAGTTCCTGCCCAGAACAGAAGTCAAGTCATCTTCATTTATATAGCGTGTTTTACAACACAGATTGTTTCAAAGTAGCTTCATAATGATAATAGTAAAATTAATGGACAGAGATTGTTTTGGCTTTACAGCAGCTCTAGGAAAGTTATTATCAGGCTAAAGTAAGTTCATCAATAAAAATGAAAAAAAAATATATATATATATATATATTAATTAGAGGGGCCACTTAAATGCCACCTTTTTAACCATGAACCATACCACCAATCCAAACTATATGCTAATTAATTAAAACCTGTGAAACTAATTAAAAACTAATTAAAACCTGTGAGAGCAAGTTATAGTCTACCCGATCACATGAGTACTATCAATAGTACGCATGTGTAATCACGTGCAATATATACACCAAAATGAGTTTTGGTGTGCATGATACACAGTTTTTCATGTGCATATGATACGCACTTTATGGCATGTATTTAATATAATTGGTACTCTTGGGTAGGATTAGTTATGTGGGGTTCATGCATATTACACACCATATAGTGCGTATCATATGCACATGAAAAACTGTGTATCATATGCACACCAAAACTAATTTTGGCATATATATTGCACTATATTACACATGCATACTATTGATACACATTTCCATGAGAATAGGTTGGTTATAGTTTACCAGCTCCAGTAGCCAGATATGACAGTGTTACTGCAGCACGTATTGCCACAGGTATGGCCTGCTGCAGATGAGTAGCTGAGTATCTGAAAATTTGGTGCTGCACCCTGAACCTCAACACAAAATTATCTTTTGATGCTGCTTTCTGTGCTATCTTTGATCTTACAATTAACTGAAATAAAACTTACAATTAACTGATAAATAAAATGGATCTATCTGTTGCTTACGCTGATGTGAACTCTTGGAGACACATTTATGTGGCCAAGAGTTATTGGAAAAGTTTTAACAAATCGGATAGCTATCCAATCAGTAAAAACGCATGAATTGACCGCACTGTTGAAGAGAAAGTGTTGCTAATCATAGTGTAAATGCATCATATTGTGAACAAGAAGAAATGTACTCTCTTACACAAAGGGTCCCTCCGGGTTGTACACAACTTTAATGTAAACATGGGTGACCATCCTTGGGTTTAGATTGTCCAGTTCCACACCGCCAAACATGCTGAGAAATAAACACTTGATAATAAGCTTATATGTTTATAATGCATACTTCATGTAAAAAGAAAAAAAACTTATTTTTTTCCCCACACACTGTTTAGAGTGAAATGCAAACAATGTTCTGCATAGTCCAAAAATCAATTTTGTGATAATTATGATGTATATCACAGTATTAGTTCAGTGATTCTCAATCCACCAGCTGCACCAGCAATTGCACCAGCTGTGCGTTAGTTACAAATTAGCCTAGTTTTGATGTAAATACGCGCGTTGAAACTAAACATTTGCGGAAGCCTCTGATCAGGAGTAAAGGTTGGAATAAAATAGCAGACTGACTGAACTGCATCAATAAGCTCTTGTTTTATTCTTTTGTTCATATTTTGTGGGTTCTTCATTGCTTTATGCAGTTTGTTATTATTACTGACTCATGCCGATATATTTCTTGGGCATACAGGGAGTGCAGAATTATTAGGCAAATGAGTATTTTGACCACATCATCCTCGTTATGCATGTTGTCTTACTCCAAGCTGTATAGGCTGGAAAGCCTACTACCAATTAAGCATATTAGGTGATGTGCATCTCTGTAATGAGAAGGGGTGTGGTCTAATGACATCAACACCCTATATCAGGTGTGCATAATTATTAGGCAACTTCCTTTCCTTTGGCAAAATGGGTCAAAAGAAGGACTTGACAGGCTCAGAAAAGTCAAAAATAGTGAGATATATTGCAGAGGGATGCAGAAGTCTTAAAATAGCCAAGCTTCTGAAGCGTGATCATCGAACGATCAAGCGTTTCATTCAAAATAGTCAACAGGGTCGCAAGAAGCGTGTGGAAAAACCAAGGCGCAAAATAACTGCCCGTGAACTGAGAAAAGTCAAGCGTGCAGCTGCCAAGATGCCACTTGCCACCAGTTTGGCCATATTTCAGAGCTGCAACATCACTGGAGTGCCCAAAAGCACAAGGTGTGCAATACTCAGAGACATGGCCAAGGTAAGAAAGGCAGAAAGTCGACCACCACTGAACAAGACACACAAGCTGAAACGTCAAGAATGGGCCAAGAAATATCTCAAGACTTATTTTTCTAAGGTTTTATGGACTGATGAAATGAGAGTGAGTCTTGATGGGCCAGATGGATGGGCCCGTGGCTGGATTGGTAAAGGGCAGAGAGCTCCAGTCCGACTCAGACGCCAGCAAGGTGGAGGTGGAGTACTGGTTTGGGCTGGTATCATCAAAGATGAGCTTGTGGGGCCTTTTCGGGTTGAGGATGGAGTCAAGCTCAACTCCCAGTCCTACTGCCAGTTTCTGAAAGACACCTTCTTCAAGCAGTGGTACAGGAAGAAGTCTACATCCTTCAAGAAAAACATGATTTTCATGCAGGACAATGCTCCATCACACGCGTCCAAGTACTCCACAGCGTGGCTGGCAAGAAAGGGTATAAAAGAAGAAAATCTAATAATATGGCCTCCTTGTTCACCTGATCTGAACCCCATTGAGAACCTGTGGTCCATCATCAAATGTGCGATTTACAAGGAGGGAAAACAGTACACCTCTCTGAACAGTGTCTGGGAGGCTGTGGTTGCTGCTGCACACAATGTTGATGGTGAACAGATCAAAACACTGACAGAATCCATGGATGGCAGGCTTTTGAGTGTCCTTGCAAAGAAAGGTGGCTATATTGGTCACTGATTTGTTTTTGTTTGGTTTTTGAATGTCAGAAATGTATATTTGTGAATGTTGAGATGTTATATTGGTTTCACTGGTAAAAATAAATAATTGAAATGGGTATAAATTTGTTTTTTGTTAAGGTGCCTAATAATTATGCACAGTAATAGTCACCTATAATAATAATAACCAAAATTAATCCTCAAAAATACAACTTGCCTAATAATTCTGCACTCCCTGTATTTATATACTAGTACATTATGTAAATTTGTTTATCATTAAGTTTGTAATCTGTTAAGTTGTTGATCAAATTTATACAATGAGAATTTATTTCTGTTATTTTATTTATTTCAGAAAACTACCTCAAGTACACTACACTATGGTCACTCTTGTATAATAAACAACTTAACTCTATCCGATGACTCCTACTCCCTGACCAGAGTTCTACAGCGGTCAATAACATATTCACCAGCTTTCAGTGGGGCAATTCCCAACACATTTTATGAATCAATCGTACACACATCTGAGAAATGATGGTAAGATCACATTTAGGATGATTTCTGTGCAACATTTTATAAATGAGGCCCCATGTCTGCATTGTGCATGTCAAATAAAATCAGTCACAATAAAAAAAATTTAATTTCTTACAGGGTATTTTTTGTATCAGTATTTATTGATAGATCCTTATTTATATCAAATACAATTTCTGAATGTTATTTATGCTATATATAATCTATTATGATCACAATTAAGGCAATTAATTACATAAGGCAAATGATTGAATGAATAATAAAATGAAATTTTATTTTTTATTAATTAATTAATTAATATTAATTCACAGCATTTCAACAACTTCTGCTCACATATTTGAAGGCTGCTATTGGAATATTGAGGGTAAACCTCATATTATGTGACCAGTGTTGGAGTACTCGAGTTCGGTCTTCGGTCTATTATCTCGGACTTGTCTCGGACCTTATTGGTCTCGCCAAAAGTTCTAGTTGGTCTCGACCGAGTCCATCAATATATGCTTTTTTTCCCTTTTATGAACATGTTATTTAGTGATGGGCACCAAAATGTGCTATTAAACGGGCTGTAGGGCTAAAGATTGTCAGCCTCTGCTCTCTGTCGCTCTCACACAGTCATAGCGGTCACAGTGAAGTGAAGAAGCGAGTTGGCTCAGGGGGTATGCGACTGTAAAATGTTTGGGAACCACTGCTGTAGTGAAATTAAAAACAACCAGGCAGCTAATATGCACACTTCATTACTTGTTTATCACAAGTCATTGTCATTGCAAAAAAAACCCTACTGATTTATTATTTTAGTTAGGCCTACTATAGATTATTTAGGACAAATAATAAGTTAAAGAATGGGAAAATGTCGATTTTTTTTTTTAAGTGACACCTGTGGTGCTTGTTATTTTTTTACATTTTTTTACATGTTACACTATGATAAAAAGAGTGAAAAATGTGGTTGCACTTCAGCTTTAAGTAACTTTTGTGAAATTGCTAAAGTAAGTAAAATGGCCTAATTTGATCCTACATTGCTACTCTGCAAATGCTTTTTGATCATTAAAAATAATAATGCAAAATGATTATCTTAGAAAAAAATATGCTGTCTGCCACATCACATAAATTATTAATAGTTATGTGGTCTTGTTGAGGTCTCTGTCTTGACTGTCTCACTTGGACTTGGTCTGGACTCCAGAGCAGGTTATGTTCCAGGGATAGTTTGCTTAAGAGGTATTCAGATGCATGTTATATAATTAAAATAGTTATATTAATGTAACTAAATTTGTTACATAGTTACTGTTATATATATTATATTATAATATATGCACACACTATTATACAACGGTAATGTTTAAATGTTTATTCAACTCTAATGAATGTTTATATTTTCATGGATCTGCTTTTTTACCCCTTTTTATAACAGGACGTTTTCTATGCTTTAATTTGTTTAATCAAATAGATATGTGATATCTTAATAAATGATTAGCATAAAACAAACAATATAATTCTTATTCTCAGTGAATAAAGATTACTTATTAAGTGAAAAGATTAAATAATTGATTGCACAATCATCAAATAGGTGGCGATGTGCACTAAGCAGGTTATGTAAATCGCCATTAAACAAAAGAAGAAGAAGGGAGTGGAATGGCACACTTTCTCTTAGCCTCTGTTTCCATGGTGTATCATCGATTCGCCTCTCTGTTGAAAATATCTTGTGTGTTAACCAGGAACATACTCTCGGTTGGTTGAACTTACTCTTTGATGTGTTTTTGGAATCAGTATACCTTGAGTAAGCAAGGTTTGGGTTAATGAACCGAGAGTTCAGGGTATATGTGACGGTAAGTTAACCATGCTTTCTGGAATACCCCCCCGGGATCAAACAAGATGAAGATCGTATATAAAGCTGTATAAAATCTGTGATCCTTGTCTTGAAATTGTTTGCTGTGATCTCATAAAATATAACTACTGTATAGAAACAGCCCATTAGAATTCTTACTAGGTTACTAAAAAGTGATTTGTTGTTGTTGTTGTTTGTTTGTTGTCATGTTGTTCACAACTAAGCAATTGATCCTTCGCAAAGTTGCTGTTGCTTTGTCTGACAAGCCATGCGCTCTCACGCCACACATCATGTTCTAACGCAGTGAAAAATACATCGTGGAGCAAAGAGGACACTGACAACGCGTCGACAGACATATGAAACAATTTCATATGTAATATATCATAATTTTTTAAAGAAGTTTAAACAATGAATACCGTATAGTGGCTCTTTATTGTGTCGTGACAGATCGCTGTAGCTCCTTCAATCGGCTTGTGAACCAACCATCTCTTCATACTAGTTAATTTATAGTATCAAATAGATCAGAAGGAGTGTTGTTTCAAGCGCGGAAAGATGTGAGTACACACAATTGAAGTTCAAGTTCACCAACATTAATTTACTAACTGCTTTGTCAGACAAAATGGCAGATTCAGGGTTATGATTGGTCAGATCGCCTGTCAATCAAACTGTTTGCGAAGGGTCAATTCAGTTTATGCCCATTATAATTATTTAAAGAATCTCAATATTTACTAAGAACATCTTAAACTGCAGATATCAAATTAATTTTAAAGTTCAAAAAGGCAAAAGCATACTTATCACATTTCACATCATAGCTAGAAAAGTAAACATACACACCTTTTTTTGTTGAAAGCATGATGAATTGATCCATTTAGCAAGACTGTAATATTTCCGCATGCTGCCATTGCAAACTGTAAAGACAGTTTCAAACCAATGAAATACATTAGTGAGGCTTCGTTCCATTTTGATAAACTACTAGAATATTGCCTAATCTTAAACTCACAGCCTAATCCTAACCCTAATTTGCAAAACAAAAAAAACAAAAAAAAATGCTGGTTAGGTATGTTTTGAAGCATGGCAGCTGATTTGAGCTGGTTTAAACTGGTTCTAAGCTGGTTATTAACTGGTTTAAGATGGTTCTTAGCTGGTCATGAGCTGCCATGCTTCAAAACATAGCTAACTGGCATATGCTGGTTTTCTCAACAGGATTAGGATGGGAGTTTAGGAATTAGGAGCACCTAATCCTAGTTCTACAATACATTTCATTTTGTGCATGTGAACAATGCTGTTTTATATGGTTATTGGGAAGTTCAAAGCTTTGTTTACATAATAGTTTAGAATCCAAATACATGCGACAATGGAAACATTTGGATTCGTGAGTGTAATGGTCTCATTCTGTTTTGGTTTCGTCTTCATTTATTGCCATGTTCTGTTTTGCCTAAGTTCTCTGTGATTGCTAGTTGAAAATGTTATTCGCTAGTTCCTAACCTGTTTCTAACTGCTTTGATTTTTCTGCCCATGTATATAAGCTTTTAGATTCCTTTGTTCTATGTGCGGTATCAATGCATTATGTGGTTGTGCTATTCTGTTTAACTGGTTATCTCCTGCGTGTTTCGTTTTGGACTTGTCATGCACTTTACTGCAACAGACTGACAGAATACTGGACCTAAAGATACGATTTTTTTTAGATGTTTTAGCAATGGGCTTTGTTCTGCCTAGAACAGACAATCCTTTGAGCAAACAAGAGACCTTTTAGATCTGGGATGCCTTATGTCATTCCCCAATAGCTCTCTGTGTGCATTTTACAATACCATCTTAAGCGAACAGACTAAGGCACGTCTGCCCAAAAATGGACTTTGAGCTACATTTGTTGCATTTCTGGAATGGGTCCTGGTGAATTGCAGATGTTCGTTCACCATCTGCCCTGCTGAGGAGGACATCACCAGCCCCACAGCCCAGCTAGCCTCCCATGCTGATAACAGATGCCTCAGCCAACCGCAGACAAATAGCCCAAGCCTGCTGCAAGGCCTATTCCAGAGTTGATGCCTGTGCACATCATCAACCCTGAAGCCTAAGCCCAGCAATGGGTTCATGTGCGAGAGCCGACAACATCATCCATATCAGTGGGTGTGTTCATGGAGTACAAGGCCATGGTTGGAAGTCCCACCCACACTCCCACCACTGAGGGTGAGATGCATCTGTCCTCTTGGAATTATTGTTAGGAATTGGAGGTGGTAATTCCCCCATGTCTCCCATCTGCAGTGGTCCCACCCAGCTCCAATTCTCCTATATCTCCAGAGGTCGCACCCAGCTACAAGTCTCCTGCATCTTTGCTGGTCCCACCCAGCCAGCCAGCCTGCCTCTCCCATCTCCTCTACCTAAGCAAGCCAGTCCTTCAGTCCCATCTCTGCTGGTTTCCTTCAGCCCCTCTGCTCCTTCTGTCTTTGTTCCACTCTGTCAATTAGTCAAATTTTGGATGAATAAATGAAAGTAGGTCAATACACTTAAATCAGTTCAGCTTTATTGTGCTCATATTAAAATACAACGGGATTACAGTGCAACTCCCTTTGGTGCAATTAAAAAAAAAAAAAAAAGAAAATAAAAACACCACGCAACACAGAACATTAAAAACAGGATATTACTGTTAGAGAATGACACTCACGCAGAAGATGACAATAACAGAGATCGCTTTATTCACAGTAATGAGACAGAAACAGGTAAATTGGCAGTTCAATGGGATTACGTGGATGTAGATGAGGATATTAATAGAGTCTTTTATCTTACAGATTATAAAAGAGTCCAGTATGGAGAAATGAAGGTGTACTGTTTCCAGTGTACTTTAATGTAGTTTAATTTGAGCCACTAGGTGGTGCTATTCTATGTCTTTGATAGTAACCTCTAACCTTAATAGCAGCCATCTTGTTTTACTCAGTTAATGCTGACAGTCACAGTTAAAGCAGCTATTTTCAATCTTTTCATCATCTTTGCAATCATTTAAAGAAGCTTTATAAGTATTACTGTGTTTACAAGAACATTATCATCATCTTATATTTGTTATTGGTGATGTTATTCAGGATAAATTTCATATTTAGAGAGATTATTTTCAGTACAGTGTTACATGCATCTGCTTTATTAATGTGTATATGCAGTTATCTAGGGTGGCCGAGAGAGCTCAAAGCGCTGCGAATAATAAAACACATGCAAATTAAAAAAAACAAATGCAAATAAAATAAAAAACGCGATCATCAGTTTGACAACACATGTGCTGCAAATCCTCACAACACATGCAAACTCAAAAACGCGCTACATTTACAAAAAGCGCTGCAAAGAGCACAAAGGAAATGTTTCAAGGGGGACCCCAAAAAGTGACGGACCCTACAGTCGTGGCCAAAAGTTTTGAGAATTACATAAATATTAGTTTTCACACAGTTTGCTGCTAAACTGCTTTTAGATCTTTGTTTCAGTTGTTTCTGTGATGTAGTGAAATATAATTACAAGCACTTCATACGTTAAAAAGGCTTTTATCGACAATTACATGACATTTATGCAAAGAGTCAGTATTTGCAGTGTTGGCCGTTCTTTTTCAGGACCTCGCAATTCGACTGGGCATGCTCTCAATCAACTTCTGGGCCAAATCCTGACTGATAGCAACCCATTCTTTCATAATCACTTCTTGGAGTTTGTCAGAATTAGTGGGTTTTTGTTTGTCCACCCACCTCTTGAGGATTGACCACAAGTTTTCAATGGGATTAAGATCTGGGGAGTTTCCAGGCCATGGATCCAAAATTTCAATGTTCTGGTCCCCGAGCCACTTAGTTATCACTTTTGCCTTATGGCACGGTGCTCCATCGTGCTGGAAAATGCATTGTTCTTCACCAAACTGTTGTTGGATTGTTGGAAGAAGTTGCTGTTGGAGGGTGTTTTGGTACCATTCTTTATTCATGGCTGTGTTTTTGGGCAGAATTGTGAGTGAGCCAACTCCCTTGGATGAGAAGCAACCCCACACATGAATGGTCTCAGGATGCTTTACTGTTGGCATGACACAGGACTGATGGTAGCGCTCACCTTTTCTTCTCCTGACAAGCCTTTTTCCAGATGCCCCAAACAATCGGAAAGGGGCTTCATCTGAGAATATGACTTTGCCCCAGTCCTCAGCAGTCCATTCACGATACTTTCTGCTTTTTTTAATTTGCATGTGTTTTATTATTCTTTGAGCTCTCTCGGCCACCGTAGTTATCCCTTAAGTGAACCATTAATTTTCTTTGATGCACATTCTTTAGAAACTTATTTTTTCACTTTTTTCTGTATTTCAGTTTTACTCTGTTCCACTTATATATGAAGTGGTGGTCATAATAAATCCATGCTTCAATTCACATCCCTGTGAAAGGAGTTACCTATCTGCCTAGTTAAGAAGGGGAACTCTTTTACAAATGCAGAATAGGAGGAATGCACACACTTCAGAAGACCAGGTAAGTAGCATAGATACACTGGGACAAACACCAGCTAAATCCACTTGAATGAATCGTTGGAGTGAGGAACGTCTAGGTTACTATTGTAACCCCCGTTCCCTGAAGGAGGGAACGGAGACGTTACGTCGGACTGACGTCATGGGATCTCGCTTGGGAGGGATGGAGAGGACAGGGTCTTACTCAGGAGGCGGTCGAAGCTGTTGTTCCGTACCTCAGGGGAAGAGTGCTTCGGTGACTCGACTCCCACATTTTTGCAGCCATGACCCAAAAACGCTGGGAAAGCGTCCCTCTTGGGGAAGCTACGGAGACCACACCCTGCCCGAAGGGAGGTAACGTGTGGGGTACATATGCACTGACCTGCTGGGCAGTATCTGCATATGGAGAGCTCCCTGAGGAAGGTCCTACCCAGCCTGGGGAGGAACGCTACAGCTCAGGGGCAGGGCTAACCGCCCAGGGAAGACACGGGTTTACCCTCGGGGAAACCGTACCATGGACTAACACATATGGGATTACCCGCAGGGAATCACAACATATGGGCATCTAGCCCAGTACAAGGACTGACCACTAGGGGCATGTACACGAGTACTGGACCTGGCGTCTGACGCCTCCGCCGCGTCTGACTGCCGAAGGATGCAGGAGGAACTCCACAGGGTTCACCAGCTGGGGAACTGACTGAGGAGTAAACCAGCGCGCGCATCTCCTCGTGAAAGGAGAATGGCGCAGCAAGCGATCTCCCGTGGCTATCTAGCTGTAGACAGCACACGAGAGGACACCGGGTCCACTCGGAGGTTATAAAACCTGGCGAATGTGTTCGGTGTCGCCCAGCCCGCAGCTCTGCAGATGTCTGCCAGAGAGGCGCCGCGCGAACGCCCAGGAGGAGGCAACACCCCGAGTGGAGTGTGCTCTCACCCCTAGGGGGCACGGCTCGCCTTGGGAATGGTACGCTAAGGCGATGGCATCCACTATCCAGTGGGCCAACCTCTGTTTGGAGACAGCCTTCCCTCTCTGCTGTCCTCCAAAGCAAACAAAGCTCTGCGTGCGGTCCACGTAAGCGCGGAGAGCGCGAACAGGACATAGCAACGCAAGGGCTGGGTCTGCCTCCTCCCGGGGCAGCGCTTGCAGGTTCACCACCTGGTCCCGAAAGGGAGTGGTGGGAACCTTGGGCACATATCCAGGCCGGGGTCTCAAGATCACGTGAGACAAAGCCGGCCCAAACTCCAGGCACGCTTCGCTGACCGAAAAAGCTTGCAGGTCCCCTACCCTCTTAAAGGAAGCGAGCGCCGTCAGGAGCACTGTCTTCAGCGACAAGTCTTTCAGCTCAGCTGACTCAAGGGGCTCGAAGGGCGCTTTCTGTAGCCCAGCTAGGGCGACAGAAAGGTCCCAAGAGGGAATTAAGGGAGGTCTAGGAGGGTTTAACCGCCTAGCACCTCTGAGGAACCTGATGATCAGATCGTGCTTTCCTAGTGACCTGCCATCGAGCACATCGTGATGTGCTGCGATGGCGGCCACATAGACCTTCAAGGTGGAGGGGGACAGCCTCCGCTCCAAACCACTTTGAAGGAAGGAAAGCACAGAACTGACCGGGCATTTACGGGGGTCTTCCTGGCGGGAAGAACACCAAGCAGCGAAGAGACTCCACTTCAAAGCATAAGCGCGCCTCGTAGAGGGGGCTCTAGCTGAAGTGATCGTGTCAACTACCGCGAGCGGTAGGCCACTTAAGTCCTCCGCGTCCCGTCCAGGAACCACACGTGGAGGTTCCAGAGGTCGGGACGTGGGTGCCATATGGTGCCCCGTCCCTGAGAAAGCAGGTCCTTCCTCAGGGGAATTCGCCAGGGAGGGACTGTCGCGAGGAGCATGAGTTCTGGGAACCAGGTCCGGTTGGGCCAGTATGGCGCAACTAGCAAGACCTGCTCCTCGTCCTCCCTGACCTTGCACAGTAGCTGTGCAAGAAGGCTCACTGGGGGAAACGCATACTTGCGTAGACCCCGGGGCCAGCTGTGTGCCAGTGCATCCGTGCCGAGGGTCCCCTCGGTCAGGGAATAAAACCACTGGCAGTGAGCAGATTCCTGAGAGGCAAACAGGTCTACCTGTGCGTCCCCGAATCTGCTCCAGATCAGCTGGACCGCCTGGGGGTGGAGTCTCCATTCCCCCGGGAGCGTGAGCTGTCGTGAGAGCGCGTCGGCCGCACGATTGAGCTCGCCCGGGATATACATGGCACGCAGCGACCTGAGTCGCCGCTGACTCCAGAGGAGAAGGTGGCGGGCGAGTTGCGACATGCGGCGTGAGCGTAGACCACCTTGACGGTTGATGTACGCTACTGCCGATGTGTTGTCCGTCCGGACCAGTACATGCTTGCCCTGCAGCAACGGCCGAAACCGGCGCAGGGCCAGCAGTACTGCTAGCAACTCGAGGCAATTGATATGCCACTGCTGGTGGGGTCCTGTCCAGGAGCCCGACGCAGCATGCCCACTGCAC
The DNA here is from genome assembly GCA_038088235.1 of Zacco platypus. NCBI lineage: Eukaryota > Metazoa > Chordata > Actinopteri > Cypriniformes > Xenocyprididae > Zacco > Zacco platypus. The sequence continues at coordinate 18,643,062 of CM076065.1, read as the reverse complement.
ACAGCACCCCAGCCGGTGGTGGAGGCATCTGTTGTGACAACAACATGCCTGGACACTTGTCCTAGGGGCACCCCGGCCCGTAGGAAAGCAAGGTCCGACCATGGGCTGAATGTTTGGCGACAGCTCGGCATGATGACCACACGGAGCTTGCCATGGTGCCATGCCCACCTCGGGACTCGGCCGTGTAGCCAGTGCTGAAGTGGTCTCATATGGAGTAATCCGAGCGGCGTGACTGCGGCTGCGGATGCCATATGCCCCAGGAGCCTCTGAAAATGTTTCAGTGGGACCACTGTTTTCTGCGAGAACGAATTCAGGCAGCTCAGCACCGACTGTGCACGCTCGTGGGTGAGACGTGCCGTCATGTTGACCGAATCCAGCTCCACACCGAGAAAAGAGATCCTCTGTGCTGGACAGAGTTTGCTCTTTTCCCAGTTGACCCGAAGCCCCAACCGGCTGAGGTGCGTGAGCACCAGGTCCCTGTGTTCGCACAACTGTTCTCGGGACTGGGCCAGAATGAGCCAGTCGTCGAGGTAGTTGAGAATGCGAACGCCCACTTCCCTGAGTGGGGTAAGGGCCCCCTCCGTGACTTTGGTAAAGACACGGGGGGACAGGGACAGCCCGAAGGGCAGGACCTTGTACTGGTATGCCCGACCCTCGAACGCAAAGCGTAGAAATGGTCTGTGTCGAGGGAGGATCGAGACATGGAAGTACACGTCCTTCAGGTCGATTGCTGCAAACCAATCTTGTGCGTGAATGCATGTGAGCATGCGCTTCACGGTGAGCATCTTGAACGGGAGCTTGTGATTCAAGCCCGATTCAAGACACGTAAGTCCAAGATTGGCCGTAACCCTCCGCTTTTCTTGGGTACTATGAAGTACGGGCTGTAAAACCCTGACTTCATCTCGGCTAGTGGGACCGGCTCTATTGCGTCCTTCGCCAACAGGACCGCAATCTCCTCCCGCAAAACAGTGGCATCTCTGCCCACCACCGAAGTGGATAGGACGCCACTGAATCTGGGAGGACGCCTGGCAAATTGGATTGTGTAGCCGAGTCTGACTGTTCGAATGAGCCAACGGGACGGGCTGGGAAGACCTAGCCAGGCCCCCAGAAACCGTACGAGTGGTATCATCCGAACACCAGAAGTACCCGCGGGGGGGCAGCATGGAGCACTGGGGCCCAACCCAGGAAGCAGAGCGTCCCGAAGTAGAGGCAGTGAGTGATGTGAACTCACTTGGCTCCGTGTGTCCCGTGAGGGACGAGGCAGGGGGGCATGGAGAGGCAGTGCGTCCCTGACATGCCCGAGACCTGCTTGTGGCGAAAGCGGGAGTGGTTGAGAGTGAGGAAGCGGTGCGTCGCACACTGTCAACACAGACCCTTTTTGACTCAGAGATAGTGGAAATTGCTCTTTTATTGAGGATGTGGGTACCGCTGACCCCCGGGTCAAAAACAGAAAAGAAAAGGAAACAGAAGATTTACCCCTCGGCCCACTCCGGGGGGAAGGAGCGGTGCCTTCACCATCTCCTGGGGGAGAGCAACTTCCACCATCTCTGGGCCACCCGTCTCAGGGCCGCTTCCTCTGCTTTCGTTTAGCAGTTTTAGCGGCCTGAGCGGGTTGTGCCGCCTTCCTGCGGGAAGCCTGCGGGGGACGGGATTTCTCCGATCCACCCGAAGCTTGTGCAGCTGCAGAGGAGCGCCCTCGACGACGAGCAGGCTGAGGGCCAGTCCTAGGAGGGACAGGAGCCGCATCTCGCAAGGCCTCAGTCTGCTTTTGCACCGCCGAGAACTGCTGAGCAAAGTCCTCGACGGTGTCGCCGAAGAGGCCGGCCTGGGAAATGGGGGCGTCGAGAAAGCGAACTTTGTCGGCATCCTTCATTTCAGCCAGGTCCAGCCAGAGATGGCGCTCCTGGACCACCAGAGTGGACATCGTCTGACCCAGGGCACGTGCTGTGATTTTCGTCGCCCGGAGGGCGAGGTCGGTTGCAGCACGCAGTTCTTGCAAGACCCCTGGGTCCGAACTACCCTCGTGCAGCTCTTTCAGAGCTTTCGCCTGATGGACCTGCAAGATGGCCATGGCGTGCAGGGCGGAGGCCGCCTGTCCAGCGGCGGAGTAAGCCTTAGCGGCGAGAGCCGCTGTCGTCTTACCCGCCTTGGACGGGAGACGTGGACGATTCCGCCAGGTGGCAGCCGACTGCGGACACAAGTGCACCGCAATCGCCCATTCCACCTGTGGAATGTCCACGTACCCCCTGGCGGCCCCACCATCGAGGGTAGTGAGAGTAGAGGAGGGAGAAGTACGGCTTCTGGCAGTGTGGGGTGCCTTCCACGACTTCTGAACCTCCTCATGCAGCTCGGGAAAAAATGGCACTGGGGCGGGACGCGGCTGTGAACCGCGCCCCGCACCTAGAAACCAATCATCAAGCCGCGAGCGCTCGGGACACGGTGGAGGGTTCCAGTCGAGTCCGATGCCCGTGGCGGCCCAAGCCAGCATAGCTGTCAGCTCCGCATCTGACTCAGCTTGCGCAACCACCCCGGAGGGCGGAAGTTCAGCTTCATCTTCATCTGCAGAAGATAACAGCCCACTCTCCGATGCAGCGATCGACATCCGATCCTCATCTGGAGCGCCGAATGAGATGCGGGGAACCTCACGAGAAGGACCCGCATCAGCACCCGGCAACTCGACGGCACATGGCATTCGAGAGGAGTGGGAGGTTCGTGGGGGCTGACCCGACGAAGAGGCTCCCACCGTCACTCTCAGACCTCCCAGAGTGCTAACCATCCCCGCAGCTCTTCCTTGAAAAGCCACGGGGGATTGGGTAGCAGCAGAGGGGACTCCGCCTTCCGCATTGAAGAAAGAGAGTCGCGATCTTAATGCCAACATGGTCATGCTCTCGCAGTGAGAGCATGAACCATCCACAAGCGCTGCTTCAGCGTGCTGTCTGCCCAGACACATTACACAGCGCTCGTGGCCGTCAGATGAAGTCAGGAAACGACCACATCCAGAAACACACGGGCGAAAAGCCATCTTGAAAAAGACGTCTTTTCTCCCGTGCTGCTCTTTTAGAAGTGCTCTCCCGCTGGAACACCGAGGGATGGAATGCGCGCTGATCCGTTTCCACACCAGCGCCTGCTGCACCCCACCGCTGCTGTGTTGTCGCCATCAACGAGAGAGAACCAGAGCAGAGGAAATTTGAAAGATAGCAATGAAAATTGCTTTTGAGGGAAATGATTCCCTAGCAATGAAAATTGCTGTTGCGCTCTTTCTCTCTATGGAAGATGAATAGGCGGATCAGTTTTCACCGATCGGCTCCGAAGCAAAAGTATGAATGAAGTGAGTAATGCCGGCTCTATTTATACCCGGATGCTGGGGGAGGGGCCCGGCATGTAAATCTCACTGGCCAATTCTCATTGGCTTGTTTTTTACTACGCGAAGGTAATAGGGCTCCCAAGCGAGATCCCATGACGTCAGTCTGACGTATCGTCGAACGTGACTGACTGATAGGGAACAGGAGGGTAAGACAAGGGAGCAGCATGCCAACATGTGTAAGTCCTCTTTGTAGGAACAAGACTGGACAATGAGTTGAGGTGAGGTGTGTGCTTTTGAAGCTGTTGTGTTAATTGGCTGATGAGGTGCAGGTGTGTCTAATCAGTATTCTGGTGATGGTATGCACTGTGATTGGTTAGTGAGGGAGCCTGGTAGATCTATGACAATTACATAATAAGTGATTAAAAAAAATGTAAAAATGGCATCATGACCATAGAAAAATAATTATTTAATGTTGGGTTATTTAGTGTTCTTATTGCCCATGGGTAAAAACTGTCCCTGAGTCTGGAGGTTCTAGTCTTGATCGATCTGTAGCGCCTACCTGAGATTAACAGATCAAATAGGTGGTGGTCTGGGTGGGAGGAGTTTTACATGATGGAACCAGCCCTTTTGAGGCACCGGGAGCTGGGGATTTCCTCTAGGGAGGGCAGAGGACAACCGATAATCTTTTGAGCTGAGTTAATGACCCTCTGTAATAACTTCTTGTCTCCAGCTGAAATCCCAGCATACCACACCGTGATGGAATAAGTGAACAGACTCTGGCCAGTGGACTGTTAGAAGGACACCAGCAACCTTTGTTCCAACCCGGTTTTCCTGAGAATTCTCAGAAAGTGAAGGAGCTGCTGGGCCTTCTTTTTTCAGTGCTGTTATGTTGGTGGTCCAGGAAAGAGTCTCTGTAATATATACTCCAATCACTTCACAATATGGACTAGTTTCTGTGAGTATTGTAAGGCTGGAGTCGGGTCGTCTGGACTGAAGGACAACTTTTCCCTACCAGAACAAAGGAATTTCTGGACAATCAACATTTGAATGCTCTCCTGCATAAGTAACACCACCATCCGAGACGCCCCATGCCGAGCAGTTCACACCTCGCCATTACACGCTCCCCATCATCCTCTGTTTCTCATCCTTCTCCCTCACCTAAAACTCAATCCAAATCCATGCAATGTTGAATGTGTACAACAAATGAATATACATATTTGGTATCATTTGAAATGTCTCAGTGCGCCTGGTATAATGGTCTCATTCTCCCAGACCATAGTACGAACTTCCAAGAAGTTCTAGAAAGCAAGCAATATTGTGTGCCACTAAAGGTGTGCACGCCCTCAGATCCTTCATTCAAACTATCTCCTGTATGCCATTAAGTGCCCCCATCTACAGGTACCAATAACCCATTCAATCTGATTGCCCATTTGTGACCCAACCTCCTGTGACCAAAACCTAATTACAATTGCAGACACCACCATTTGGTTTTATTGAATTGTCTGGGTATTTAGGGAAGAGCTGGCAAAGGATTCGGGGAATCTGTAGACAGATCCTCTGCACAATCACTGTGTGTAGACTATTTCACTGCCAGGTAAATGTTTCTATGTTCTTTTATTATTGATTTGATGTATGTTTTATTCTTTGAATTGGATTTGAATTATTGTTCTATTACCTGGTTAATAAATTGTTATATTTGAATTTATTCTGATTTACTCTGAAATTATTAACTCTAGTAGATGACGTTCAGTCCATAACTCCACAAATCTACGCTCATTTGCTCATCCCACGCTAAGAACCTCCACACTCAACCAACGGCACGACCATTTCTGTTCGCCGGCACCACCCCACAAGGCGTTCAGAACTAGCTCCATCCTCTGCCCACCGATCGTCGACACAAGATGGCCGCCGCTCCCGAGCCGCAATGTGAGTGTGAGTCACACCGCAAGCTGGCCGCTGCACCCGAGCCACTTCCGCCGCTATCCTAGGGATGGTCACACCGGCCAAAGAAGGTTGGCTCATAGACTTCTGGACAGAGCCCACTCCAGTGATTCCAGTGATTGGTTTGCTCCAGATCTTTCTCCTGGGTCTCCACCAGTATCCCCTGTGTCTCCTCCAGTTTCTCCTGAGTCCACTCTAGTATTTCCTCCTGGTTCCTCTCCAGTATTACCTAGACTCCGCCCCCGGACCCCAAAGCTCCGGTCCATGACCTCCATTTGCCACATGTCTTTGTTTGGTTTTCCCTCCACTCTTTTGTTACTTTGGTTTCTGAGTTGATTTCTTCAGTTTCGTTTGCTCCCCTGTTTCCTTTGTGTATATATATATATACCCTCAGTTTGTTCAGTCTTTGTCGAGCGTTAATATGGTTTAAAGTGTTGGTGCGATTCTCCTATTTGTACCTTTGATCTAATTAAACTTTGTCATTACAGAATTCCTTCATCGTGTGCCTTCCTCTGAGCCACAGACCCATAACCATTATCATAACGAGTTATGATTAATTATAAATATTTGAATCACTCAATTGAATTAACTTCATGTAGTCAAATTAATATTACTTTCAATTAATCTGTTCGGCAGGCAAACACAGGATTGATTGTCTATCAAGTCACGCATACATAGGAAGGGAGAGAGTGGAAATTAATAACAAAGGAATGGAGCTATGAAATGAGTCATTTAACGAGCTGGAAGGACCATCAGTTAGTTGCTTAAGCAACCGAGGGTGTTGAAGTTGTAATTGATATCTTTGTTGAATGAAGAAATAGACAAACTTGTGCTGTTAATTTGACATGTTGTCGAGGAAGTTGCGCATGGCTTGAAGTGAGTGAGGCCTGCCAGCCCAGCTCAGGGGCTGGGTGAGGTCTCACGTCATCAGTAGGAGCAGCAAGAGCAAAGGCGAAAAGCTAACGTTGCCCTTTATGTTCGACAGAGTTCACACCTTTGAGATTTGGCTTGACCAGTGAGAAAGGTGCAATTCTCAGGGGGGAGAGTTGCTTTGTTTGAAAGTAAACTCATTTGCATGAAGCAAGTAAGTTGGCAGTTTGTGCCCATTTATACTCTAATAAATATATCAAAGATGCAATGCATTCTAAGAGATGATGCCCACCAAAGTGTGGGTCATTAAACAATGGGCTGTATTATCGAGTAGTTTTATCATCAGGCATGCATAACACTATAAAATATACAAAAAACCAATGTACAAACAGTAGTAATAAACAAAATGTACATTCATTTAAGCACATTTTTCAATGAACTAGAGGAAAGGATGCCATTTCTATGGGCTGCATGTCTAATTTTTGTATTGAGAACAATCAATGTCCCAAGTGTATGAGTGAAGCAGAAGGATGTTAAGTCTCAGTGGGGGATCTAGACATTACGGAGTCTGCAGGGGTGAGGATTAACTTTTACAATTGTGTGTTTGATCGATCCGGTCATTACACCTCCATTGTGTATTTTACTAGAACTACAGCATGACAAAGAGGAGCCCAACGCTGGTATTAGTTTTGCTTTAAATAAATTCAAGTAGGGTTCAAAATTAATGCTGTATGTATTGGCACATGATATGATGATGATTGGCCCTATGTATGTTTTTTTTTTATAGGCCACTTATATTTTTATTTTTTGTTCTAAATACATGTTTGAAATGCTTGTAAACATTTAATTTTATTTACCAGTAGTTCACATTATTTTTGAATGTAATAAAAATCTCTCTCTCTCTCTGGTGTGCGCATACGTGGACGTTTGCTGATTGAGTGTGAGAAGCGTGTGTTGAGTTTCGAATGAGTTTCTGCCCACTGTGGTTTTTCTTTCTTGTATGAATATTTCTTTGTGTGTGTATGTTTTAATCTGCATTGAGCAGATAAAACAGTATATTGTTTTTTGGGCGTTTTTCTGGGTTTTCACTAAGGGCATGGCGGCCCAAAGTGTTGACTCGTTCGGTTCATTAACGCGGCGTCATCGTGTTAAAGTGGTGGCCGCTGCTAGTGTGGAGTATTGTATCTTGGCTATCGGAGAGGTTGTTGGACATAAGAGTATTTTAGCAGCGTCAAGGATGAGTAATGCACTTGTTTGTTTTTTGAACACTGTAGAAAATGCCAATGATGTGGTAGAAAGAGGAGTTGTAATTCGTGGCCTTTTGACACCCGTGCTTCCTCTGTGCCACGTTTCGGAAAGTTGGTTGCTACAGTGAAAAAGATCGCGATCGGAAGCAAATCTGAATTAATTAAACATGTGGTGTCTTTTAGGAGATTCACGTCTATGATTTTGAGTGAGAATAGAAGAGACTTGAATTTATATCTGAAACTCAAATCTGACGATTTCGAGTACATTATTTATGTATCTACCGATACAATAAATGTGTTTCGGATGTGGCAAAACTGGACATTTGGCCTGTGCCTGTCCCAAGAATGGAGGTACACGTACGAGGCAAGACAGGTGCAAGGTGAAGAAAGAGATGCTAGTACATCGGTGTCAGTACCAATGAATACAGAGTGGCATAGCAAACATGGTGCCTTGTGAACATACTGTTGAAGTTGTTCAAAACATGACTGAAATCATGGAAGATTCGACTAGTGAAGATCAAATAAGGTCGAATGTGAGCTTGCTTAAAGAAACTGCTAAATTGTTGGACACACAAAATAGTTCGATGAGCTGCTTATCTGATGTAGAGTCTTCATTGTAAATTTGTGTGAAGTAGATAAGTCAAGTCAAGTCAAGTCATCTTTATTTATATAGCGCTTTTTACAATGCAAATTGTGGCAAAGCAGCTTTACATTAATAAGAAAATGGTGTCATTGTGCAGCTTATTCTATATATTATTGATTCATTCCGTTGCAAATATCAGTATTTATTAGTCTAGTTAATTTAGGTATAGCAGCACTGCAGAAAACAGTGACGTAATTGTCCGGCTCAGCTCAGTTCGCATACAACGGCGCCAATGCAGGCATATCAAAAACACTGCTGAATATCAAGCAAGTGTCCCCAACTTAAGCAAGCCAAAGGCAACAGCGGCAAGGAACCAAAACTCCAACAAATGGAGAAAAAAACCTTGGGAGAAACCAGGCTTAGTCGGGGGGCCAGTTCTCCTCTGGCCAACAGTGAACACTTGTCCGATACTCAGGCAGAGTTACAGGTCATTAAACCGATTTGAAATCGCAACAGTCAAAATATTTAATCTAGTTCCATCTAGTTTAAGATCTTTTTGATCACGCCGGTATGGGACGGTTTGTTGGGATATGTGCCACTGGCTGATGAGTCGGTAAGGTCTTCACAAAGGATGAGCTAGTTAACATAGTCTCCGCCGACACCACAGGGCCACATTGCTGCCGCACACAGGCACAGATTCCCCGTCCAGCCAATCACGTTAATTGGTAAACCTCGGGATAAGCAGAGAGACAAAAAATTAGCGTAGACGCCATTCTTCTTCCGATGTAACGAGTACATCTGGTGTTATAGGAAGTGTTCCCGGTTCCGGCTGACCTGATCTATGCAGCCTAACAATCCTTTAACGGATATGAAGACAAAAGTTTATAGAGCGTCATGTGTATGCCAGGTTAAATAGGTGCGTTTTTAGTCTAGATTTAAACTGACAGAGTGTGTCTGCTTCCCGAACAATGCTAGGAAGATTGTTCCAGAGTTAAGGTGCCAAATAGGAAAAGGATCTACCGCCTGCGGTTGATTTTGATATTCTAGGTATTAACAACTGGCCAGAATTCTGAGATCGTAATAGACGCGAAGGACTATAATGCATTAAGAGCTCACTCAGGTACTGGGGAGCTAAGCCATTTAGTGCTTTGTAAGTAATTAGCAAGATTTTAAAATCTATACGATGTTTAATAGGGAGCCAGTGCAGTTTTGACAGAACCGGCCTAATATGTTCATACTTCCTGGTTCTAGTAAGGACTCTAGCAGCTGCGTTTTGGACCAGCTGTAATTTGTTTATCACGCGAGCAGGGCAACCACCCAGTAGAGCATTACAGTAATCTAGTCTCGAGGTCATAAACGCATGAACTAGCTGTTCCGCATTTGTCATTGAGAGCATATGTCGCAATTTTGATATATTTTTAAGATGGAAGAATGCGGTTTTACATATGCTAGAAATGTGGCATTCAAATGAAAGATTGGTATCAAAGAGCACACCCAGGTTCCTAACTGACGAAGACGACTTAACAGAGCAGCCATCAAGTGTTAGACCGTATTCTAGATTATTATGTGCAGAAGTTTTTGGTCCAATAATTAGAATCTCTGTTTTTTCTGAATTTAGTAGTAGGAAATTACTAGTCATCCAATTTTTTATATCAGCTATGCATTCTGTTAATTTTGAGAATTGGTAGGTTTCGTCAGGGCGCGAGGAAATATAGAGCTGAGTATCATCAGCGTAACAGTGAAAGCTAATGCCATGCTTCCTAATGACATCTCCCAAGGGTAGCATGTATAGAGTGAAAAGCAACGGTCCTAGAACTGAGCCTTGTGGTACTCCATATTTAACTTGTGATCAAAAATAACATCTCTTCGTTTACTACTACAAACTGATAACGGTCAGATAAGTATGATTTGAACCATGCCAATGCATTTCCACTAATTCCAGCATAATTTTCTAGTCTATTCAAAAGAATATTGTGGTCGATAGTGTCAAAAGCAGCACTGAGGTCTAGTAACACTAATAGAGAGATACAACCACGATCTGATGATAAGAGCAAATCATTTGTAACTCTAATGAGAGCAGTCTCAGTACTATGGTACGGTCTAAATCCTGACTGGAAATCCTCACAGATACCATTTCTTTCCAAGTAGGAACTAAGCTGAGATGATACTGCCTTTTCTAGTATTTTTGACAGAAAAGGTAGATTGGAAAATGGTCTGTAATTGACTAATTCACCAGGATCAAGTTGTGGTTTTTTAATAAGAGGTTTGATAATAGCCTGCTTAAAATTTTTCGGTACGTAACCTAGTGATAAAGATGAATTAATGATCTTAAGAAGAGGATCTGTGACCTCTGGAAGCATCTCTTTCAATAGCTTAGTCAGTATAGGGTCTAACATACATGTTGTTGATTTTGATGATTTAATAAGTTTAGACAATTCTTCCTTTCCTATAGCAGCGAATGAATGGAATTTTTCCTCAGGGATGCTAAAATCCACTGTCTGATGTGATACTGTAGTAGACAGTTGCATGGCTGTAATTTTCTCTCTAATGTTGTCAACGTTGCAAGTAAAGAAGTTCATAAAGTCATTACTGCTGTGCTGTTTGGAAATATCAGAAGTTGAGGCTGTGTTTATTTTCTTCTAAAAGATTTGAAAAATAAGCAGATCTAGCGGTTTTTACGGCCTCTCTGTACTCCATCATTTTCTCTCTCCATGAAATCCGAAAAACTTCTAGTTTTGAATTCTTCCAGCTGCGCTCCATTTTTCTTGCTGCTCTCTTAAGGGTCCGAGTGTGCTCGTTATACCATGGCGTTGGACTAATATCCTTAATCTTTATTAAGCGCAAAGGAGCGACAGAGTCTAGAGTGTTCGAAAAGAGAGCGTCAATAGTTTCTGTTGCAACATCGAGTTCTTCTAAGCTGTCTGGTTTGCTAAGTTGATGAAACTGATCAGGAAGATTATTTATAAAGCAATTTTTAGTGGTAGAAGTGATGGTTCTAACATATTTATGGCAGACAGGCGGTTTTCCAGCCTTGGTTAAATGTAGCACGCATGAGACTAGATAATGATCTGAGATGTCATCGCTCTGCTGCAGAATTTCAACGGCATCAATATCGATTCCGTGTGACAATATTAGATCTAGAGTATGATTACGACAATGAGTTGGTCCTGACACGTGTTGTCTAACTCCAATAGAGCTTAAAATATCTGTTAATGCCAATCCCAAAGCGTCTTTTCCATTATCTACATGTATATTAAAATCACCAACAATAAGGACTTTATCCACAGCCAGTACTAACTCCGATAGAAAATCAGCAAATTCTTTGATAAAATCTGTATGGTGCCCTGGTGGCCTGTATACAGTAGCCAACACAAATTTCAAATGAGATTTGTCACTTACATTATATAACGTTACATAAAGCACCATCACTTCAAAAGAGATATATTTGAAAGACTTTTGAGTAATACTGAAGATATTACTATAGATTACAGCAACACCTCCCCCTTTACCTTTCCGACGAGGTTCGTGTCGATAATAGTAACCTTGAGGGCTAGACTCATTTAAAGTAATGTAATCGTCTGGTTTTAGCCAGGTTTCTGTCAAACACAGCACATCTAGATTATTTTCTGTGATAATATCATTTACAATAAGTGCTTTTGAAGAAAGGGATCGAATATTCAGCAACCCAAGCTTTATCATTTGTTTATCTTTATAATCTCTGTTTACTACTTGTTGAACATCAATTAAATTATCACCCGTAAATGGGTTCGGAAGTTTTCTGTATTTATTAGTTCGGGGTACAGACACAGTCTCTATGTGATGATATCTAGGTGAAAGAGTCTCTATGTTCATTCATTCATTCATCTTCCACCGCTTATCCGGGGCCGGGTCGCGGGGGCAGCAGTCTGAGCAGAGACTCCCAGACTTCCCTCTCCCCAGACACTTCCTCCAGCTCTTACTAGGGAGGCGTCCAGGAGGCATCCGAAACAGATGCCCGAGCCACCTCAGCTGACTCCTCTCGATGTGAAGGAGCAACGGATCTACTTTGAGCTCCTCCCGAGTGACCGAGCTCCTCACCCTATCTCTAAGGGAGCGCCCTGCCACCCTGCGGAGAAAGCTCATTTCGGCCGCCTGTATCCGGGATCTCATTCTTTCGGTCATGACCCAAAGCTCATGACCATAGGTGAGAGTAGGAACGTAGATTGACCGGTAAATCGAGAGCTTCGCCTTGCAGCTCAGCTCCTTCTTCACCACGACAGACCGGTACATCGACCGCATTACTGCAGAAGCTGCACCGATCCGTCTGTCAACCTCACGCTCCTTCCTTCCCTCACTCGTGAACAAAACCCCAAGATACTTGAACTCCTCCACTTGAGGCAGGAGCTCTCCACCAACCTGAAGAGGACAAGCCACCCTTTTCCGACTGAGAACCATGGTCTCAGACTTGGAGGTGCTGATCCTCATCCCAGCCGCCTCACACTCGGCTGCAAACCGTCCCAATGCACACTGGAGGTCCTGGCCTGATGGAGCCAACAGGACCACATCATCCGCAAAAAGCAGGGATGAGATCCTATGGTCCCCAAACCAGACTCCCTCCGGCCCCTGACTGCGCCTAGAAATCCTGTCCATAAAAATTATGAACAGGACCGGTGATAAAGGGCAGCCCTGCCGGAGTCCAACATGCACTGGGAACAGGTCTGACTTACTGCCGGCAATGCGAACCAAGCTCCTGCTCCGGTCATACAGGGACCGGACAGCCCTTAGCAAAGGGCCCCGGACTCCATACTCCCGGAGCACCCCCCACAGGGTGCCACGAGGGACACGGTCGAATGCCTTCTCCAGATCCACAAAACACATGTGGACTGGTTGGGCAAACTCCCATAAACCCTCCAGCACCCTAGAGAGGGTATAGAGCTGGTCCAGTGTTCCACGACCGGGACGAAAACCGCATTGTTCCTCCTGAATCTGAGGTTCGACTATCAGCCTTATTCTCCTCTCCAGTACCCTGGCATAGACTTTCCCGGGGAGGCTGAGGAGTGTGATCCCTCTGTAGTTGGAACACACCCTCCGGTCCCCCTTCTTAAAAAGAGGGACCACCACCCCGGTCTGCCAGTCCAGAGGCACTGTCCCCAACCGCCACGCAATGCTGCAGAGGCGTGTCAGCCAAGACAGCCCCACAACATCCAGAGACTTGAGGTACTCAGGGCGTATCTCATCCACCCCGCTGCCTTGCCACCAAGGAGCTTTCCAACTACCTCAGTGACCTCAGCTTGGGTGATGGGTGAGCCCACCTCTGAGTCCTCGGCCTCTGCTTCCTCAGTGGAAGACGTGTCGGTGGGATTGAGGAGATCCCCAAAGTATTCCTTCCACCGCCCAACGATGTCCCCAGTTGAAGTCAGCAGATTCCCACCCCCACTGTAAACAGTGTTGGCAGGGCACTGCTTCCCCCTCCTGAGGCGCCGGACGGTTTGCCAGAATTTCTTCGGGGCCGACCGATAATCCTTCTCCATGGTCTCACCGAACTCCTCCCAGACCCGAGTTTTTGCCTCCACAACTACCCGGGCTGCAGTCCGCTTGGCCTGCCGGTACCTGTCAGCTGCCTCAGGAGTCCCCCGAGCCAACCAGGCTCGATAGGCCTCCTTCTTCAGCTTGACGGCATCCCTTACATCCGGTGTCCACCACCGGGTTCGGGGATTGCCGCCACGACAGGCACCGGAGACTTTACGGCCACAGCTTTGAGCGGCCGCGTCGACAATGGAGGTAGAGAACATGGTCCACTCGGACTCAATGTCTCCAGCCTCCCGCGGTATCTGGTTGAAGCTCTGCCGGAGGGGCGAGTTGAAGATCTTTCTGACAGGGGACTCGGCCAAACGTTCTCAGCAGACCCTCACAGTACGTTTGGGTCTGCCGAGTCTGTCCAGCTTCCTCCCCTGCCATCTGATCCAACTCACCACCAGGTGGTGATCAGTTGACAGCTCCGCCCCTCTCTTCACCCGAGTGTCCAAGACATACGGCCGGAGGTCAGATGAAACAACTACAAAGTCGATCATCGACCTCCGCCCTAGGGTGTCCTGGTGCCACGTGTAATGGTGGACACCCTTATGCTTGAACATGGTGTTCGTTATGGACAAACTGTGGCTAGCACAGAAGTCCAATAACAGAACACCACTCTGGTTCAGATCAGGGGGGCCGTTCCTCCCAATCACGCCCCTCCAGGTATCACTGTCGCTGCCCACGTGAGCGTTGAAGTCCCCCAGTAGAACGACAGAGTCCCCGTTCGGAGCACTTTCCAGCACCCCTCCCAGAGACTCCAAGAAGGCCGGGTACTCTGCACTGTCATTCGGCCCGTAAGCACAAACAACAGTGAGAGCCCTATCCCCGACCCGAAGGCGCAGTGAAGCGACCCTCTCGTTCACCGGGGTAAACTCCAACACATGGCGGCTGAGCTGGGGGGCTATGAGAAAGCCCACACCAGCCCGCCGTCTTCCACCGCAGGCAACTCCAGAGTAGCGGAGAGTCCAGTCTCTCTCAAGGAGTTGGGTTCCAGAGCCCAAGCTGTGCGTGGAGGTGAGCCCGACTATCTCTAGTCGGTATCTCTCGACCTCCCGCACAAGCTCAGGCTCCTTCCTCGCCAGCGAGATGACGTTCCATGTCCCTAGAGCCAGATTCCGTGTCCGGGGATTGGGTTGCCGAGGCCCCTGCCTTCGGCCGCCGCCCAATCCACAATGCACCGGCCCCATATGGTTCCTCCCGCAGTCTCTATGTGTTGGGATTTATCTGAATTCTGTGACGTGAGACAGCTAGCAGACGGTCGGTTTAGCCAGTCTGTCTGCTTCCTGACCTGGGCCCCAGTTAGTCAAGGTTGAGCTCTAAGACTATGTGCCATATTACTAGAGAGAAGAGCGGCACCACCCCAGGAGGGATGAATACCATCTCTTTTCAACAGGTCAGGTCTGCCCCAAAAACTTTTCCAATTGTCTATGAAACCTATATTATTCTGTGGAGACCACTTAGACAGCCAGCCATTGAGTGATGATAGTCTGCTAATTATCTCATCACTCCTACGAGCAGGAAGGGGTCCAGAAAAAATTACAGTGTCTGACATCATACGTGCGATTTCACACCTCTTTAATGTTAATTTTGGTGATCTCCGACTGGCGAAGTCGAACATCATTAGCGCCGACGTGAATAACAATCTTAGAGTATTTACGATTAGCATTAGCCAGCACTTTTGCTGGATCAAGGATCAAGCTGTCTTCAAAACTCCTCTTAAAAGGAAAAAGAAAGACAGAGAAGAAGGATCAAAACAAGCAAGAATAGAACAAAATAATGATGCATATAATATTGAAAGTGAAAGTGAGTTTTCTGACTAGTGCTTCAAGTTGTTCACAAAGTGAATGGAAATGTAATGATTATTTTTTTGATTAGTCGACTAATCTAACGATTATTTTTATATAATATAAAGTATATATAAGTTTTTTTTTTTTTTTATTAATCTAGTGATCTTTTTTTCCGTAAGAAGTTAGAACTAATTTAGCAGTTAATTGAGGTGTAGAAACAATGGGACATGCCATTATGTAATAATACGATTTGATTTTGATTAAAAATAAGCTACTTATGTGTGATCGTCCAGTGGTAGACTTTTGAACTTTAAAATGAAGAGTGTCAAAGACTTTCTATACAGTCTTAAAAGGAACTTTGATAGTGTTCAAGCCATTGAACAAACGTCTCCTGAACCATGTATTTTTCCTCTTGCGCTGTCTGTAATGCAGGGAGTCTTAGCGAGCACGCAGGGCGGGTATCAGGAGCGCAAGCAACTGAAACCTTGCACGTGCGAAAGAGAACGTCCGCGCACATCCATATAAACTTCTTTGAAATGCAAAACTAATTATCGTTCGCTAGAAATATTTTCTTATTTGCGAGACGAAGATTTTCTCCTCAACTCAGTTCAAAAATTTGGCAGAGATCCAATTCCATAGGTGGTATGCCATTTCGGTTCTGCAAAGGGAACAAAGGACCATTTTATTTGGCCTCTGTTTAAAGTATTCACATACTTTTGATAATCGTGGTCTAGGTTTTTGTGATAGAATGGAACTTTCTCCGTTCCCAGGAGCAGAAGCCGCCATTACGCGAGATGAATGTAAACAGTGTGACGCGTCGACGTGTAGTTGCAGCGCTAGATTACAGTGCTGATGATATTAAGAACTTTCTAAAGGTGACGAAAAATCAGAGAGGAGTACAAATTGCTGATTTCTTCCCAGACCTGAAACGGTTTGTGGAAAGCACTAAGAATCTAATGAATGAAGGTTGCTTTCTGGATAAAGTAGTATATCGATTGAAAAAATTTGTTTCAAAAATCCAAAATCAGCTGAATAATGATGAAAAAGTGGCATAATTTTTTTTTATCCTGATTGGTTGTGTGTCTCTGTATGGCTTAATTTTTGTTTCCTTTTTTTCTTCACTCATGGCAGATATCCATATTGCATCTTTAAATGTAAACGGAGCCAGAGATGATGTAAAGAGAATGCAAGTGTATGAAACAATGAAACAGAAACAACTTGATGTTCTTTTATTAAAAGAAACACACAGCAATGATAAAAATGTTACAGATTGGATAAAAGAATGGAATGGTCATATATTTCTTTTCATAAAACTTCACGTAGTGGAGGAGTTGCCATCTTGTTTGCAAAAAACTTTACTCCATGCTCTTTTAAAATAGAAGAGATTGTGAAGGGGAGACTTTTGAAAATTCAAGCCCGTTTTGAAAAATATGTTCTGGTTTTTTTTTGTGTGTATGCCCCTACTGTACCATTAGAAAGGATGGATTTTTTGGATATTTTATGCTCAAGCTTGGACAAATGCAATAGTGAAGAATATCTTTTTCTTGGTGGAGATTTTAATTGTGCTGAGCAAAATATGGATCGTAACCACATATGCCTTCTCGCAAGCAGCTTTGTGAAATAATTGAAAGAAATGACCTATGTGATGTCTGGAGAAATTTAAATGGGTATTCAAGGCAATATACATGGGCCCATGCCCATGACAATCTACTGTCTTTAGCTAGACTAGATAGATTTTACAGTTTCAGACACTATCTTAGTGTTTTTAAGAGTTGTATAATAAACCCAGTTGGTTTTTCAGACCATAGTTTAGTTATAAGCAGTGTTTTTTTCAACTCTGTGTCGCCAAGGAGTGTGTATTGGCATTTCAACACTGCTCTATTAAATGATGCTTTTTTTAAAGAGACTTTTACATTTTTTTGGGGAAGTTTTAAAAATGAAAAAGTTTCTTTCTCTTCTCTCCAGAGTTGGTGGGATTTTGGCAAAGCTCAAATCAAGCTTTTTTGTCAACAGTATACTCAAAATATCACAAGAGAGACAGTTAAGTCTATAGGAGTTTTAGAAACTGAAATTTTGAAACTTCAAGATTTAGCACAGTTAAGTAGAAATCAAGCTTATATTGATTCTCTTTTTTTTTTTAAAGAAAACTGCTTTGTCTGACCTCCAAGAGATGAAGGCACAGGGCGCACTGATCAGATCACGTTTTAAGATTGCAGAACAGTTGGATGTACCATCTAAATATTTTGTTCAGTTTGGAAAAAAAGAATGGCCAAAAACGTTTTATCCATTCACTATTGTCTGAGTCTGGTGCTTTGTTGTCGGATCCTAAAGAAATAAGAGAAATTGCAGTTAGGTTTTGTGATAAACTGTATAAGTCGGAATATAAAGAAGACAAAAATATAGAGAAGTTTTTTTTTTTTTTTTTTTTTTTTTTTTTTTTTTTTTTAAATTACTAAAAGTGTCCAAAAAAGCAAATGGGATGCTCTCAAAGCCTATCAGCCTGGGAGAATTGTTTAAAGCTCTTCAAGGCATGGAAAATGGAAAAGTCCCTGGAATAGATGGGATCCCGGTTGAGTTTTACAAAACTCTTTGGTCTGTTATAGGAGAAGACTTGTTAGTAGTTCTTAATGATAGCTTAGCCAAGGGACTTTTGCCGAAGAGTTGTAGAAGAGCGGTTTTGACCCTTTTGCCTAAGAAAGGTAATTTGAGTGCCTGGTAGGTCAATTTTTGATAACATTCATTTAATCAGAGATTTGTTTGATGTATCTAACATTTTTGGTCTTGACGTAGGCTTGATTTCCTTGGATCAAGAAAAAGCATTTGATCGTGTGGAACACAACTATTTGTGGAAAACTCTTCAGGCTTTTGGTTTTAGCTCTGAATTTTTAGCTTATATTAAAGTCTTATATTGTGATATTGAGAGTATTCTGAAGATTAATGGTGGCTTTGGTGCTCCTTTTAAAGTGTGTCGTGGAGTAAGACAAGGTTGTTCTCTGTCAGGGTTATTATATACTCTT
The DNA here is from genome assembly GCA_038088235.1 of Zacco platypus. Classification (NCBI taxonomy): domain Eukaryota; kingdom Metazoa; phylum Chordata; class Actinopteri; order Cypriniformes; family Xenocyprididae; genus Zacco; species Zacco platypus. The sequence goes on along the minus strand of CM076065.1, from coordinate 18,624,760 downwards.
GCGATAGAACCACTTTTAAGTGTTTTAAGGAGAGTTGTAGTAGGGGTGTCTTTACCAAATGGTAATACTGCTTTATGTCTGTCTGCATATGCAATGATGTTATAATAATAGTTAATAAGCAAAATGATATAGACAAACTACTAGAGACATTAAAGGATTTCGGTGTAATTTCCTCTGCAAAAGTTAATTGGAATAAAAGTGAGGCAATTTTGACAAAAGAATGGAAAACTAGAGTACCAAATCTTCCAGGTTTATGTTGGACAAGAGATGGGTTGAAATATTTAGGAGTATACTTGGGTAATGAGACAACAACTCACAATAACTGGATGGGAACAGTTGAAAAACTTAAGAGCCGACTTGAAAAATGGAAATGGTTGGTACTAAATTTATCATACAGAGGACATACTTTAGTTATTAACAATTTGGTGGCCTCCTGTTTGTGTCATCGGATGGCTTGCATTGATCCACCAGCTTATTTACTTGGAAAAATCCAGTCTGTTTTATTAGATTTCTTTTGGGATAAATTACATTGGATACCACACAGCGTTTTGTATTTAAAAAAAAAAGGAGGTGGTCAAGGACTTATACATGTACAAAGAAGAACTGCGGCCTTTCGTCTACAATTTATACAGCGTTTTCTCACCAGCTCAGAGAACGTTGCTTGTAAATCAGTGGCCGGTGTTATTCTCAAATCTGTTGATGAATTCTGTTTAGATAAACAGCTATTCCTGATGGATCCAAAAAGAATCAATGCATCAAGGCTTACTGTTTTTTATAAAAATTTGTTTAAAGTATGGGACCTTTTTAAAGTGAAGAAAATTGAGGATACAGATTCCCTTTTCTGGTTATTAGAAGAACGTCTCAGGTTACGTATGTAACCCTGGTTCCCTGAATAAGGAACGAGACGCTGCGTCGAGACGCATTGGGAACGCTTCTGCGTGATTGTGTTGTGAAGCACATGTGAAATCTGTCCAATGGCATGACGGAACGTCATGGTGACGTCACAGACCAGGAAACTATAAAGCACCCCTCCAAACAAAGAATGGCAGCTTCAAAACTGGCTGAAGCAAAGCGCTCGGAGGCTTGCAGGGAGTGTGGCAACGTGACGCACCGTCTCGTTCCCTATTCAGGGAACCAGGGTTACATACGTAACCTGAGACGTTCCCTTTCATGGGAACTTCGAGCTGCGTCGAGACGCATTGGGAACCCAATACCCACTACGCCACAATGCCAAAAGCCCCGACTGTGGAGCTAAGTGAGGACCGAAGACCCCGGAGTAGAGCCTAAGTCAAGGCTATAAAATCTTAGAAACGTGTGGGGAGAGGACCAGCCCGCCGCATCACACACATCTTGTAAAGATACTCCTGACAGAAGGGCTTTAAAGGCCGCCATACTCCTCTTGGAATGGGCACGGACAGTCAAAGGTGAAGGCTGTCCGGCCGACTCATAAGCGAGTGAGATGGCCTCAACCACCCACTCACTCATTCTCTGCTTAGAAGCGGGACACCCCTTCCTGGGTGACCCGAAACAGACAAACAGTTGATCTGACCTACGTCACTGGGCAGCTCTGTGGATGTAGGCGTCTAGAGCCCTAACTGGGCAAAGCAGATTAAGGTTTTCCTGATCTGAAGTTGGAGGTGGAGGACAGAAGGCCTGCAGCACAATGGGCCCTACAGTATTAGTAGGGACCTTAGGCACATATCCTGGCTTGGTATGCAGGAACGCTTTCACCATACCAGGTGCAAATTCCAGACAAGAAGGGCCACAGAAAGGGCTTGAAGATCTCCAATTGAGAAATATAGTTTTTTAAGGTGAGGAATTTTTCAGCTACTTCCTCCAACGGCTCAAATGGAGCCATGGCCAGGCCCTCGAGCACTATGGCCAAATCCCAGGCAGGTGCCCTAACCCACTGTGCAGGCCTAAGCCTCAGAAGTCTCCTCGTAGATGGGGCTCTGGAGTGCAGAATGGTCTCTACTACCTCAGTAGAGAGACCAGACCTCATGAACTGGACCCCACAGTGGCCAGGCCCACAGTTTCCACAGCTCTGGATGAGGGTGAAATATCGTGCCTCCTGCTTGCGACAGGAGGTCTCGTCGAATCGGAATCTCCCAAGGGGAGCCGACCACTAGCGACATCAGGTCCGAAAACCAAACTCGGGTCGGCCAGAATGGGGCTATGAGCAATAGGCTGACCCCATCCTGACGAACCCTCTCCAGAACCCCTGGGAGCAGAGCGATCGGGGGAAAAGCATACAGGCGCCGCCTCGGCCACGCCTGCACCATAGCGTCCAGCCCCAGCGGGGCTGGATGAGTGAGGGAGAACCATAACGGACAGTGAGTTGTCTCTTGAGTTGCAAATAGGTCTATCTCTGAACGACCGAATTCCTCCCATAGGAGCTCCACCACCTCGGGGTGAAGTCTCCACTCCCCGGGCCTCAGCCCCTGTCTCGACAGGACGTCTGCTCCCTGATTCAAATGCCCTGGGATGTAAACTGCTCTCAGGGAGAGCAGTTTCCCCTGAGCCCACAGAAGGATATACTGAGCTAGTTTGCACAAGTGTCGTGACCTCAGACCCCCCTGATGGTTGATGTAAGAGACCACCGATGTGTTGTCCGTACGGACCAACACATGATGGCCCCTCAGGTCCGGCAGGAAGTGTTTGAGAGCTTGAAACACTGCCATCATTTCCAGCTGATTTATGTGCCAGGAAAGTAGATGACCCTGCCACAGACCCTGAGCTGAGCGACCACTCATGATCGCCCCCCCAACCTGTGAGGGAAGCATCCGTCGTTAGCATTACGCGACGACAAGGAACTCCCAACACAGGCCCTTGGGAAAGGGACCAAGGTTTCTCCCACATAAGGCACGAAAGCATCGCCGCGTGACCTTGATCATGCGAAAAGGATTTCCCCTCGGAGAAAATCCCTTGGTCCTCAGCCACCACTGCAGTGGCCTCATGTACAGCAGGCCAAAAGGTATTACGTTGGACGCAGCTGCCATGAGACCCAACAGTCTCTGAAACTGTTTGACAGTGATGAACTGGCCTAGTTTTATTCCATTGACGGCTGATAGGATTGACGCAATGCGAGCTGGAGCAAGATGGACCAGCATCGATGTCGAATCCCATACCACGCCTAGAAAAGTGGTTCTCTGAGATGGAAGCAGCACACTCTTTTTAGCGTTCAACCTCAACCCCAACCTTTTGATATGTGTGAGAACGACATCTCGATGTTGAACCACCATGAGCTCGGATTGAGCTAAAATCAACCAATCGTCGATATAATTTAACACGCGAATGCCCTGGAGTCTCAGAGGAGCCAGAGCTGCATCCACGCATTTTGTAAAGGTGCGGGGTGATAACCCTAGGCCGAATGGAAGAACCCGAAATTGATAAGCTTCGTCCCCGAAAGCAAACCTCAGGAACTTCCTGTGATGATGATGGATGGATATATGAAAATAAGCGTCTTTGAGATCGATTGTCACAAACCAATCCTCGGATTTGATCTGTGAAACAATCTGCTGTGTAAGCATCCTGAACTTGAGCTTTTGGACCGTAAGATTCAATAAGCGAAGATCTAGGATGGGACGCAGCCCTCCATCCTTTTTCGGAACAATGAAATAACGGCTGTAAAACCCTGACTGCTTGCTGGGAGGAGGAACCCTTTCTATAGCTCCTTTTTGCAAAAGTGTCAGAACCTCTTGTTCCAAGACCAGAGACTGCTCGGGATCCACCACAGTGGTGAGAACCCCGTTGAACTTGGGCGGGCATGACCTGTTAACTGGATTTTGTAGCCTCTTTCTATTATCTGCAGTACCCAAGAAGATATATTCTGTAGACATTTCCATTCTGTCAGAAAATCTACTAAGGGAACCAGTCTCTTGAGACTGGCCTCTGGTGTTATGACAGTCAGCTCAGCATCCTGAAGCGGCGCACCGGCAGGAACAACCGATCTGACTGTACCAGGGTTTTCCTCAGAAAACCGCTGGGGGGCTCTGCGCCCAGACACATACTCAATGGCCGGGTTGGCAGAGGCCCCCGAGGGCACCGAGGAGAAATGGGCACCGTATGATGAGGTGTACACCACTTTCCCCCGGTGATTAAACAGGCATCCAAAAATCAGAAGAGTTTAATTTTTCTGACATGAGATACAAAAAGAATAAAGCTGGTATAGTCTGCATGCAATGATAGGGAAAGAGAGAAAGGGAAAGTCCCGTCTACTCAGTTCCCTCCAAATATGAATATATATATATATATATATATATATATATATAAATATATATATATATATATATATATATAAAATAAATTGCGGGCACATAATCTGCACGCTGCCTCAGCAAACGCGAGATCCAGCCACATATTATTGCAGACAAGAAATCTACGCGCTGCCTCAGCAAACGCGAGATCCAGCCATATATTATTGCAGACAAGAAATCTACGCGCTGCCTCAGCAAACGCGAGATCCAGCCATATATTATTGCAGACAAGAAATCTACGCGCTGCCTCAGCAAACGCGAGATCCAGCCATATATTATTGCAGACAAGAAATCTACGCGCTGCCTCAGCAAACGCGAGATCCAGCCATATATTATTGCAGACAAGAAATCTACGCGCTGCCTCAGCAAACGCGAGATCCAGCCATACATTATTGCAGACAAGAAATCTACGTGCTGCAACAGCAAACGCGAGATCCAGCCATATATTATTGCAGACAAGAAATCTACGCGCTGCAACAGCAAACGCGAGATCCAGCCATATATTATTGCAGCGAGACATACTAGCATCGATGCTCACTACATCCAACTCCTCAGAGCTGGATAAGTAAAACACCGGTGCCTCATCCCTGGGAGAAGAAACCGCAAAGCGTGCTTCCCCCTGAGATGAGGCACTAGATCCGGCAGGTGAGGGCAGAGAAAGGCGGGCCCGTCTCTAACCCCTCTGCCAGATCCATCTGCGAACCCCATGATTTGAGCCGCCGCTCTGCCTCGGCGGAAGCGGGACCCGAACCACGAGGAACGCGAGCCGAAGCGCCCTCCTCGAAGAACGCCCGGCGGGAACGAAGCACTTTCACTGCCATCTTATCGCAGTGAACACAGCCAGCTCCCTCGAGAGCTGACTGTGCGTGCTCCGCACCCAAACAAGCAACACAAAGATCGTGTGTATCCCCACTCGTAATGAAACGGGGGCAGGGAGGAACACACTTCTTGCATAATTGCTTAGGACTCGCCATTTTAGTGAAATGCTTTGACAAACAACAGTAAATCACAGACAGAAACACAGAGCGCTTGCTGAAGACAGAGAAGCTGCCATTCTTTGTTTGGAGGGGTGCTTTATAGTTTCCTGGTCTGTGACGTCACCATGACGTTCCGTCACGCCATTGGACAGATTTCACATGTGCTTCACGACACAATCACGCAGAAGCGTTCCCAATGCGTCTCGACGCAGCTCGAAGTTCCCATGAAAGGGAACCTATGATTTATGGTGCTCGTCTGGACATTTTGGATAAGTGTTGTTTATCGAATGTTGTTTTTATTAAATCCAAGATTGCAACACTGGGGCGATTAATTAACGTGACTGGTTCAAATTTTAAAAATGGGGAAAATGTGGCTACCTCATTAGGTATTAAATCAGTTCGAGTTGTTGAGAAATTTCTTCAAAATTTGCAAGCTGTGTTTACAATAGAAGAAATGAACATGCTTGATTTGTTTTTTGTCGAAAAAAGTTTGCCTGATGATAAAGATGTTTTTCCAAAGTGTTATTTGTCCCCAAATATAGGAGAGTACTATGGGTTTTTTTTTAGAAAATCTATCAGCTATAGATTTATATGAAGTTGGGGGGGAAAAAAATTACAGTGCTTATGTAAAAGTTTTCAACAAAAAAGGTTTACATGAAAGAGTTGATTCACCTTGGCAAACCATCTTTGAATTTCAGGAAGATGTAAAACCAGAGTGGAGGGTACTTTATAAGCAACCATTAACAAAAAGAATTAGAGACTTACAGTGGAGAGTTAAACATGGCATAGTTGCTGTTAATTCTTTTATTTCCATTTTAAATCCAAATGTTAAACAAGAATATCCTTTTTGTCCTCAAAGAGAGACTATTTTTCATGTTTTTATGAACTGCACAAGGCTCACGCCTTTATTTGACGTGTTGAAGGATATTTTTACTTGTTTCAATGCAAAATTTACTGTACCAGTTTTTATTTTTGGTTGGAAATATACCTGAAGACGACGATACAAAAGTCAATTGATGAATTTTATTATAGGCAAGGCAAAAATGGCAATATATGTTAGGAGAAAGAGAAGAATTGAACAAAAAAATGACTACAATGTTGTAATGATGTTTAAAGCTATGATAAAATCGAGAATTATAATTGATTTTTATTTTTATAAATCTTCAAACTGTTTAAAAATATATGGTGTTATAGAGAGGTATTGTGTTACATTACTGAAAATGAAATTTACTTTTGACATCTTCTTTAAATGTGGTTTATATTTTAAAATGTGATGTTTTTATTTTTTTAATACTTCCGTAATAAATGTTTTTTCAAAAATCAAAATCTCTCTCTCTCTCTCTCTCTCTCTCTTTCTCTCACACTCACTTCCGATGTGATTGTTGGGAGTAAGCGTGCTGATTGAGTGCGAGCTTGGTTGGTTTCTGTGAGTGAATCTTTTCTTTCCTTTTTTCTGGCTGCTTTTTTTTTTTTTTTAAGGTTTAATTGTTTTTGACCGCGTGCTACCTGTTTTATCGGGAGCATAACGGCCCTGAGCTCGCAATGTTTGAGTTTACTGACCCGGCGTCATGGTGTGAAAGTGGTGTCTGCGGTTAGTGTAGAGAAATGCTGCCTGGCAGTGGGCAAGGTTGTGGGACATGAAAGCATATTGTCCGCCTCTAGGATGAATAATGCTACTGTTATTTCTCTTAGCACTGTTGAAAAAGCTAATGAACTAGTTGAGACTAGGATAGTTGTTGATGAGCTTTTTACCCCTGAGCTTCCACTTTCTACACCATCAAAGAAAGTCACATTGTCCAATATACCACCGTTTTTAAGTGATAAGATTTTAGCTAAAGCTCATTTCAGCAAATTGGTCTCTCCTATTAAAAAGATCCCTATCACTAGTGCTTCGTCCTAAAACATGTTGTCTCATACAGGCGTTTTGTTTATTATATTATGAATGATGATTTTGGTTTAGATGTGTCCTTGCATTTTCGGGTTGATGAGTACGATTACATTATTTACGTAACAACTGACAAAATGAAATGTTTTAATTGCAGGCTATCTGGTCAATTAATTTGTGCTTGTCCTGCAAAAAATTTGAACAGCCCATCAGCTGGTGGTGACATAGGCGCTGGTAGAAATGATGGTTAACGCTGAACCCGATGAAGCAGGGCCGTCGAATGAGGCTTCAGGTGTTTAAGGGGTACTAGCAGTGGAGGACAAAAATTATGATTTACCTGTGATCACGGTAGCTGAAGAATTAGAGCTTGAAAACAGCGTTTCTGGTGTAGAAGTGTATAATGTTCAAGCCGAGGTAGCCATCATTTAGACGGATATGCATTTAAACAATGCTTTCGTTAATGACCTGCAATCTACTGTGAAGAATATATGTGACGACATGTTAAAGGAAACAGAGCAGACTCATTTCAAAGTCCCGTTAAAGAGAAAGAAGTCTGATAAAGCTTTGATTGTTACACATGCACAGAAAGCAGAAATAAATTAGATAATTGACAAGGATGAAACAAAGTGATAGTTGTAGGAATTGAGGACGAACCAGACAAATGAATCTTCCAAATGATTCATTCAAATATAATTCCATATAAACTCATCTCAGCCCAAATCATCACAGGACCCAAGATCAGGGAATGTATTCGTGGCTCCAGTCTGTCTGAAACCCCACCAGCTAAGTACTTTATAGCCCAGCTGAGGTGTGACAAACTAAGCAATTTGAAAAAAAAACCCAAATGTTTTAAAGACAATGCAACTTGAGCCACAAGAAGATAACATCAGAGTGTTTGATTCTCAAAGACAGAGAGATAAAACAGGCCACCTTCTCCTGCGTGACTCCTTGAGTGACACCGAATCAAAATCCACAGGAAACCCCACAGAGACTCCTTTATATATGAACGTTTAAATGGTTCCAAAACCATTCTAAACGGACCTGTAATCAAACATTGACTCCATAATTCCATGTCATGCATACACATCATACATGTGATCTGTTATGCTCAGATCACTCACAATTCATGTAATTGTTATAACTTTTGAATAGTTGATTGAAAGTATGTGTTGTTTGTAATGAAACTGAATCCCCTCTCATAACTCATAATATGGCTTGAATGAAATCTGTGTAAAATGTAAAATGTAAAATGTAGAAATCTGTGTATTCTTTTTAGAGTAATCAAGACTAAACTGTACTCTCTGAACCCCTCTGAAAGTTCAGATAACAGGTCATAAATGACCAGGGTAGGAGAAAATCACCTCTGAAGCAAAGGGCGCATCTCATTGGTTAGAACTCCTCAAAGAGGTCGGACAAACCTTAGTTTAAATGCTCAGTACACTAGTAAGTTTTTTTTTTTTAAGTTTTTTTGGTTAAGTTCTTTTCCAGTTGTTTTTTTTTCAATAGTAAATTTTCTTTTTTTAATATAGTTTTTTTTTTTTTATATAAGTTCTCTTTATCTTTAATTTACAGCTTAGCAGAAGTTGTTTCATAGAATAAGATCAGAATTAATTAGTTTAAGTCGAGACAAAGACCAAGAAACAGACGATGAAGAGCAGCCAAGCAGTTTCATTCAAGCCATCCAACTGACTTTTGTCTCACTCGCTTTCCTTTCTTTTACTTTAATTTTCTTTCTTTCCGTCGAGAGTCTCGTGTTCTAAGTTAAGTTTCGTCACAAAGTTAAAGGACTCTACAGTCTTTGCCGCCTCAACTTCAAACTTCAGCCACGAGGGAACCTCCATTCATCGGCCATCACACCAGAACGTGATTCGCCTTCCTACAACATCAATCCAGACCGAAAAGACCTTCAGTGAAAAAAAAAGCAAAGGACGCCGACAAGGAATCCCCATTTAAAGACACAGACTACAAGTGCAAGTACCTCCAGATTCTATAGCTGAACTGGTGCATTTATATAAAATCTAATAACCCCGCCTAAGCAGCGATAAAAGGGTTAAATTAATGATTGATGGTTCATTCAGATCAGGTCTCATGAAATGCATATATTGCTAGAAACTTTCATCATTTCACTCTCTTAAACTCATTCTTTTCTCTCTTCCTTTCTCTCTGCAACTCGTGTGAATGTGTGTGTGCGTGTGTTTGTGTTAGATATTAGTTTGTGTTAGTATAGTCAATAAAGTGTCATTCATATTTTTAAAGAGAAGCGTTTTGTGTTATGTGCTTTTAATTTAATGTCTTAAACTGCCGATCTATGTTACCTTGCTAAAGGGTGTTTTCAAGATATTTGGATATTCATATCTGCTACAGAGCTTATAGTTTCGGCCCGTGCAAATGAACACTGGACGATTCAGTTGTTCGGTCGTAAAATAAGTGACTCGTTTAGAATTTCTTATAAATAAATTAATTGATAATTTCGTTTGAGCTTAATTCGCTTACATAGTGAGTCCTCTAATTCAAGTGTTAGTCTTTCTCAGAGTGATTTCTCTGGTCATCATGATGAGGCAGATGACATGTTCCTTAGAGCAACTAAAAATAAGAGAGTGCACTAATGAATATTTTCCTGATATAAAACAATTTGTTTCATGTTGGAGGGCTCCTTTACAAATAAAGAGGTCTACCGGTTGAAAAAAAATAGTGAGGAAACTTAACTCTGAGTTTAACAATGAGGACAGCCTAATTCTATGCTTTTTAAGAGGAGATTTCTGTGGGCAGTTTTTCTCTCTTTTTTAAGTGTGTGTCATGTTAATATTGCCACTCTGAATTTGAATGGCGCTAGAGATATGCACAAAAGAACTGGATTATTTGAACTAATTCGTCAGAAAAAAATTTATGTCACTCTGTTACATCACATATTGATTTTAATAATGCTGCTGATTGGGTAGTAGAATGGAATGGGATTGCTGTCTTAAGTCATAATACTTCACTTAGTCATGGAGTTGCTATTCTTTTTGCTAAGAGTTTTCATTAAAGGTAGACTTTTAAAAGTAAGAGCATCTGTTGAAAATGTTGTTTTTGTTTTTATTTGTGTGCATATACTGACTTCAGCTGTTCAAAGAATGTTATTTTTAAATGCTTTGTGCTCTCTTCAGTTTTACAAAATGTTGGTGATGAAGAATATTTATTCTTGGGTGGTAATTTTAATTGCACAGAGTCCAATTTAGATAGGAATCATATTGAACCCCATTTACTTTCACGTCAACGTCTTCTTCAGTAAATAAAAACACATGATTTAATTGATATTTGGAGACAGCTTAATGGAGAACAAAAACAATATACTTGGTAGCATGCTCGTGATAACATGATTTCATTGGCAAGACTGGATAGGTTTTATGTTTTTAAACATCATGGTAGTATTGTTAAGAGTTGTTTTATTACCCCATCATGTCTGTCAGATCATAGTATGGTGCAGTGTTGTATTGTTTTAAACTCTATTAAGCCAAAGAGTGCTTATTGGAAAACTTTTTGGGACGTTTTTTTAAACTACAAAGGATTCTTTTAGAACACTGCTGCAATGGTGGGATTTTGGGAAAGTCCAAAAACAATTTTGTCAACAATACTCTCAGAACGTCACTAAAGATATAACCCTGATTTTGAACATCTTAGAGACTGAAATTTTAAAACTGCAAGAATTGGCTCACTTGCCTGGGAATCAAAGGGATGTGGAGTCTCTTATAAAAAATAAGAAGACTCAGTTATCTGAACTTTTAGGGGTTAAAGCACAGGGTGCTCTGGTCAGGTCACGTTTTCTAAGTGTAAATGAGATGGATGTACCATCAATGTTCTTTTTCAATTTGGAAAGGAAAAATGGACAGAACAGAGTCATTCATGCTTTACGTTCCGAATCTGGAGCGTTGTTGACAAAAGACATGCGTAAGAGAGCAGTCACTTTTTATGAGTCTTTATATCAAAATTAATTGGGTCCAGATTATCCAAGGTATGGATTGATGGTGTACCAGTTGACTTTTCTAAGTCATTTTGGTCAGTGCTTGGAGAAGACTTGCTGGAGGTACTGAATGACAGTTTAGCTGGAGGGCTGCTGCTGTTAATGATAATTTAAGGTGAACGGTGGTTTATGTGCTCCTTTTGGAGCTTGTAGAAGTATTAGGCAGGGGTGTTCACTTTCTGGCGTGTTATACTCCTTGGCCATAGAGCCTTTATTAAAGCAAGTAAGAATGAGAATTCATGGTATATCTTTGCCAAATTGCAATGGTAATTTTTTATTATCAACCTATAGTCTGCAGTTTGTTCAGAGACTGGGTAGTCGTGGCCTAATGGTGAGGGAGTCAGGCTTGTAAGTTTAAGGTTGCATTAAGGTGCCCTTGAGCAAGGCACCTAACCCCTAATTGCTCCCTGGACGCTGGAGCAATAGCGGCCCACTGCTCCGGGTGTGTGTTCACTGTGTGTGTGTGTGTGTGTGTGTGCGCATTGTTCACTACTTACTGCTGTGTGTGTGCATTTGAATGGGTTAAATGCAGAGCACCAATTTCGAGTATGGGTCACTGTACTTGACAATACGTCACGATTTAACTTAACTTAAGACTGTTGGTTGGACCATCAAATTTTAGTTGGCATGCTGTTTCATGCCTGCTTCTACAGAGTTCTTTAGGGTTGGGGCTGGACAAAGTACTCTTTTTGATGGATCCCTTAAAATTGGACACCTATGTTGCCATTTTTTTATAAGAACATTTTTAAGGTTTGGAGTCTCTTTGTTGTTCAATGACTGGAAAACTCAAATTCTCTTCATTGTTTATTTAAGGAGCCTTTAATCTATGGCACCCGGTTTGGATTTAACTGACAGTTCCTTTTTTCCTCGACTTAGTAGGTTGCTGATTGAGCATAACATTATAACGCTGAGTCAGCTACTGAATGTTGTAGGGCCGGATTTTAAGAATGAAGCGGCATTAGCTCAACACTTGGGAATTAGGTCTAATTGTCTGGTTGCCCAATTGCTTACGAAATGGCAAGCTGCCCTTAAAACAACTGAAATAAACTTGTTAACAGAGTACTGTGCAGGCTCCTATGTTCCTAATCCCACTGACTCATTTCCTTGTTTGTCTTTGTCTATAAATGTTGAAGGAATTACCTCCTCTTTCATTGAGAGTGTTGCATCTCTGTGTAAAGACTTTTTTTCAAGTATTGGTAAATCTCTGAACCAGCGTCTGGCTCCCCGCTCTCTCCACGTCAATCCCTTAGTCCACTTCCTGCCACTAGGGCGGCGGGGAAGTCTGTGCCGGCTTGTTGGCGTTGCGGGGACCCGGGGCATTTTATTGACAGATGTCCAATGATGGAGGTGGGGACAATGATCCGGGTCCCGGATGTCCCACAGGCTTCCCCCGATCAGCCTGGCTGGTACCAGATACCTGTGAGTATCGAGGAGGGTACCTATCAAGCTCTGGTGGATTCAGGATGTAACCAAACCTCTATCCATCAAAGCTTGATTCGACCCGAGGCATTGGATACAAGCCGCATGGTTCAGGTACAGTGTGTGCACGGGGACGTGGTGAAATATCCGTTAATATCTGCCATAATTCAATTTAAGGGGAAAAAGCATAACGTAGAGGTGGCAGTTAACCCGCACCTCCGGCATCCGTTAATTCTGGGAAGAATTGGCCAGATTTTAGTAAACTATTAGGGTGTTTATGTACGGATGCCTCTTGGGAACAAAAGAGACAGGGAGGGGGAGCGCGCGTGCAGTTGGGAGAGGCTGAGCCAGGACCACCTGGGGTTGGGTCAGAGGAAAGGAGTGAAATTGGGAGGCTGATCCTCTCGGAGCGAGATGACTTTCCTTTGGAACAATCCCAGGATGAATCATTAAAACACGCTTTCAGACAGGTCCGTTGTATAGACGGACAGCCTCTCCAACCTGGTCGCCGCTTTCCTATCCTTATTTTGCGATTATAAAAGACCGGTTGAATCGAGTGACCCAAGACACTCAGACAAAAGAAGATACGACACAGTTGTTGGTACCAAAAAGCCGTCGGGAAATGCTTTTCCAGGCGGCTCATTTTAATCCCATGACGGGGCATTTAGGACAAACCTCAACATTAAATCGTCTCATGACCCGATTCTTTTGGCCGGGCATTCACGAGAATGTACACAGGTGGTGTGCGTCATGCCAGCTGGTAAATCCAGCGGCTTCCCCAAAAGCGCCGTTGCGCCCTCTTCCGTTAATGCAGGTCCCCTTCGAAAGAATTGGGATGGATCTCATGGGGCCATTAGAACGATCTGCAAGGGGACATCGTTTTGCATTAGTGATAGTGGACTATGCAACACGATATCCCGAAGCAGTGGCGCTCCACAGCATTTCAGCTAAAAGTGTGGCGGACGCACTGTTTCGTCTAATCTCCCCAGTGGGGATCCCGAAAGAGATCCTCACTGATCAAGGCACGGCGTTTATGTCACGTACATTACGCAAACTGTATGAATTATTGGGCATTAAATCGATCAGCACCAGCATCTATCACCCACAAACAGATGGTCTGGTGGAAAGGTTTAATCGCACGTTGAAAACAATGATTTGTAAGTTCGTTCACGAAGACGCCAAAAATTGGGACAAGTGACTGGAACCCCTCTTATTTGCTGTGTGGGAGGTCCCACAAGCCTCCACGGGGTTTTCCCCCTACTTCGCCAGGGGTTCTGGATGTCCTGAGAGAAACTTGGGAGGAGGGGCCTTCTCAGAGTAATAATGAAATTCAATATGTCAAGGACCTGAGAGCAAAACTCCATACGTTGGGGCGGCTATGAAGGGAGAATTTGCTAGGGGCCCAAGACAATCAGAGCCGGCTATATAATCGGGGGACCAACCTGCGCAAATTTACACCGGGAGAGAAAGTCCTTGTATTACTGCCCACCTCAAGCTCCAAATTACTCGCGAAGTGGCAAGGGCCGTTTGAGGTCATACAGCGAGTCGGGGATCTTGATTATGAGGTCGTTCGAACAGATAGGGGTGGGGCACATCAAATTTATCATCTCAACATCCTTAAAAAATGGACGGAGGCGGAGCCAGTGATGCTGGTGTCGGCAGTGAGCGGAGAGGATGATCTTGGACCAGAGGCAAGCACCAAATCGCAATCTCTCGCTCTGGCTCCGTGGGGAGATCACCTCTCGTCCTCCCAGCTCACTGACGTGTCTAAGTTACAGGCAGTATTTGCAGATGTGTTCTCTCCACTGCCTGGTAGAACGAATCTCATTCAGCACCACATCGAGACCGAGCCCGGCGTGGTAGTGCGCAGCCGGCCATATCGTTTGCCTGAACACAAGAAAAAGGTTGTTCAGACTGAATTAGAGGCGATGCTCGAGATGGGTGTAATAGAAGAATCCAACAGTGATTGGGCAAGCCCGATAGTTTTAGTTCCAAAAACAGACGGCTTGGTTCGATTCTGTGTGGATTACCGCAAAGTAAATGCTGTGTCGAAGTTCAATGCGTATCCAATGCCGCGGATTGATGAGTTGCTTGATTGGCTAGGGACTGCTCATTTTTACTCGACACTGGATTTAACGAAAGGATATTGGCAGATCCCCTTAACACCAATATCTAAAGAAAAGACAGCCTTCACAACGCCATTTGGATTACACCAATTCGTAACACTTCCGTTCGGGTTGTTCGGGGCACCGGCCACTTTTCAGCGGCTCATGGACCGGATTCTCCGGCCCCATGCTGCATATGCTGCTGCCTATCTAGATGATCTATAGCAATGACTGGCAGTGACATATGGAGCATTTGAGGGCGGTCCTCAGAGCGCTGAGAGGGGCCGGGCTCACGGCCAATCCGAAGAAGTGTGCGTCCCCAAATTGATAAGACGGCAGCGATTGCGACTTGTCCGAGACCTAAGACCAAAAAGGAGGTGGGACAGTTCTTGGGGCTGGCGGGATATTATAGAAGGTTTGTGCCTAATTATTCGGACCTCACCAGCCCTCTGACTGATCTGACTAAAAAGGAAGCGTCAGATCCGGTCCAGTGGACGGAGCAGTGTCAGCAGGCTTTTACCCAGGTCAAGGCTGCCCTGTTTGGCGGCCCGCTATTGCAGTCTCCTGATTTTTCTCTCCCTTTTTTGTTGCAGACCGACGCGTTGGACAGGGGGCTGGGTGCGGTCCTGTCTCAGGAGATGGAGGGAGAGGAACGGCCGGTGCTGTACATTAGTCGAAAGCTCTCAAAGAGAGAGACTAAGTACAGCACCATTGAGAAAGAGTGTTTGGCCATCAGGTGGGCCGTCCTCACTCTCAGATATTATCTCCTGGGACGGGAATTCACCCTCTATTCGGACCATGCCCCTTTGCAGTGGCTCCACCGCATGGAAGATACCAACGCGCGGATCACTCGGTGGTATCTAGCGCTTCAGCCTTTTAAGTTTCAGGTGATCCACAGACCGGGTGCACAGATGGTTGTGTACGACTTCCTCTCCCGGAATGGGGGGGGGGGCGCAGACCGGACGGCTCCCCGGCCTGAGTCGGGCAGTGGGGGTATGTGGCGAGGGGGGCATGGTCAGCGATGTCTGCAGCATGAGAGAGAGTCGGGAGACGTGCGGTGAGTGGATTAAGTGTAAATAATGAACACCTGTGTCTGGTTACAGTGATTGGCGTGGAGAGACCGGATAAAAGGGAGTGGCTAGACGAAGTACGGAGTAGCGTGACAGAAAGCAACGGAGAAAGGGATTCGTTCAGCGTGGACTTTGTATATGAAGCTCGGTGGAGCAGTGTATGTTCATTTCAAAAGAGTTAATAAAGTAGTCACAGTCCAACCCGACCCCTCCTCTTCCTTCCTTATTTGCAGAGGTGGGAGTAAGTCACACATGTGCAAGTCACAAGTAAGTCTCAAGTCTTAACCTTCAAGTCTCAAGCAAGTCCAAGTCAATTTTTGTGAGAATCAAGTCAAGTCAAGTCAAATCACTGCTTTATGTCAAGCAAGTCAAGTCGTAGCTTAGGTCAAGCAAGTCACTGGCAAGTCATACAAATATTTGATGAATTAAATGAAATTATATATTAAAATAAGTTAAAAATACAGTAGTTATGGACTATGGGAGTTTTATTTGCATCAAAAAAATTGCAATATGCATTCCTACTCAAAAGGTGTACAATAATACAAATTATTATTATTATTATTAAAAATACAATAAAAATCTAAAAATAAAACTACGTAGCCTTAAATGTAAATGTAACTGAAATTATGCCAAAATAAAAGCATGAAAAGTATTTAGGTACATCTGTTTTGATATGCCTCAAACATTACAGAAGACCATGAAAAAGTATTAAAGATGCACTATGTAGTTTTTTCGTGCACTAGGGGTCGCTAAACAATTCAAAACAATAACAAAGGTGTAGATTGATGACACAGTGAATATGGAATCATGGAACTTGTCGCCATGCCGATGGATCTAATAATATTTATGGGGAAATAATGTTTATGGATGAGTGAATGCATGTTTTTAACATGACTGTGGTGTGAAGCAGGACGTGGCCGAGAATCACGGACGAGATTGATATTGATACTGTTTCACTTGCTCTAACGTTACACTATCAAACTAAACTGCACTGGATTTTGTTGAAAGTTGTAAAGTTTAGTATGAGTTTGTTGTCTGTAATAGACTTAACAGTGAGCTAGATCATCATTAGATTATCATACTGATGATATTCTAACACTTCGTCATGTTGAGCTTTATAACATTGATTAGTCTTATAGCCTACATTTGCTCACCTTGTCTAATAACGTGCAAGAGCGCGTCTCTGTCAAGTCAAAGTTTGTCGCAAAACTCTCACCATCTTGGAAAGGCCACGCCGATATTGATTCTTGTTTTATTTCTCCTTTTGTCTTAGTTTGTTTGCTATGGTCCATAAAGTTTGAACAAAACAACAACAGCGTAGCGCTAGATGTTAAGCAGCTGTCCGTGTCTGTTGCCATGGTTACTGTGCAGCACAAGATAAACCAGGAATAACGCAGATATTACGTCACTGACAGGCACAAGTGGGGGGCGGTGCACTATTTAAAATTGTGACTTTCTCTTAATTTACAAATTCTTGGAAATATTTAGGATAATGGAAGTACACAGCTGAACGAATTTTATAACACTGTGCAAGTGTTTTTTTGGATATTTAAATATTTAAATTGTTATTTTACATATTTACTTTAAACAATTCAAGTATAATGGCTTCTATGCCACCAAATGACATTCTTCAAACAGGCATCAACTTCATGGGACATATAAGTTAAGTTAGAGCCTTCCTTTTTAACAGAAGAATAACAACAAGAAAAAAAACATTAATAATTGAATCACACAAACCTTGGACCTTTTTATCAGGTGTGTGTATACAATATATGTATGTGCATCCCCATAAACTATCCATAGGCTTTTCACTCAATGTCTAACACTGAAGACCAATTATTAGACACTGTACACATGCATAAGTGCTATTACAAAAAAGCTGACATTTCCTTATAAACAGTGAATAACCATTTACAATGCATTGCACTAACAAAAAAAAATTAAATGTGATAATTTTACGTTTTTTTTTTGATTATCTTCAATGACAGATGGGTCACTTTAAGAGCTGCCGCACATGACGCGGATCTCACGGTCTAACTGGCCTAACCCCCTCTTTACTTTCATTTAAGACTTTATTTCTCATTCAAGGCTGCTCTAATGAGGATACTCGATAAAACGGGTTTTTTGGCATTATTGTGTGAGTAATTGTTCGTTCAAGCGTGACAGAGAACTCGATACTGGCGCGCGTCTTTCTGCGCGTCGTGTGTGTGACATCCGCGCGTTCTTTTTCTCTTTTGGCGCGCTTAAATGGTTTTGCGTGAATGAGAGCGAGATTATATATTGTAATGCTAGCCAAAGGATGACAGAATAAACGGATGTTGTGTTAATTGCGTTTAATATTTTTAACGCGTTAAACTGGAAAAAATAATGCGTTAATGTATTAACATTGACAGCACTGATTTTAACCCAATTTTCTGTTTAATGAACGCAAAACCAATTCAAAGTAAAGTCTTAACATGTCCAAAACGTTAAGTCTATCACAACTAGTATAACCTTTGACTAGCCAAGTGAGCTGAAAACAGCGGGTCTGACTTCATCACTTACAATTTTTGTGGGATTGGAATTGTCAAATGAAATTTGAAGTGGTGGTGTTTGTATCACATATCTTCATGTTGCAGGCCTTGCACACTGCTGTTCTTCTCTTCTTAGCACCGTTTTGCACATAATCCTGGTAACGTTACCCGAACTTAATTATTCTTGGCGTAGAGTCTGTTCAGTCACGTGTCCATGCTCTTACGTTAGATCTCTCTGCTTGCCTGCTGCATCACGTGGTTAGGTTGCGGCGCGTTCAAAAACAGATATTTATTAAACAAAAGACTTTGAGTCATTTCACTCAAGTCCGAGTCAAGTCTCAAGTCACGAAGATCAAGTCAAAGTCAAGTCAAGTCTTTTATTAATATTTGTCAAGCAAGTCTCAAGTCCTAAAATTTGCGACTTAAGTCTGACTCGAGTCAAGTCATGTGACTCGAGTCCCCCACCTCTGCTTATTTGTGAACTTGACGAACTGTGTTTCACTTACCATTTCCAGTACTTTAAGAGCATGTACAGAATCAGAATCATTTAAGTGACAATTTATTCAGCAGACAGAGTCAGAACCAAATATGTATTGTGCACAAACTTTAACTAATTCATTCATTCATTCATTTATAAAGCACAATTTATACAATAGCAGTTGCCCAATGTGCTGTACAGAAATATAAATAAATAAAAACAGAAAACACAAAAATGAGATCAAAGAAAGCACAGATATTCAATGCAAGATAAGACTCAATGACTCAAAGACTCAATACAATTAAAAGCCAGGGATAATATAAGTTTTTAAACGAGTTTTAAAACTGCAAATAGTGGGAGCTGCTCTAACATGCAAAGGAAGAAGATTCCATACTCTAGGTGCCGCTACCGAAAAGGCCCGGTCACCCCTGAGTTTTAATCTAGACCTAGGAACAGTCAGAAGCAGCTGATCTAAGAGATCTAGCAGAAGAGTGCCATTTTAAAAGGTCTGCAAGGTAAGGTGGCGCCATTCCATTTAAAGATTTAAAAACGAACAGCAAAAGCTTAAACTCTATTCGGAAACGTACCGACAACCAATGAAGGGAGGATAAAACGGGTGTAACAGCTCTCGTTTTTGTGTCATGAATAACTTTCTCAAGGTCCTTAAACGAAAGAAATGTCTTGACTTTCGCCAGAAGTCTCAGATGGAAAAAGCTGGACTTGACAACAGCATTTATTTGCTTATCAAATTTAAAAGTTTTGTCAAATAAAACACCCAGATTCTTCACCACCACTTTATTATATGAGGTCAGTGGACCAAGATTAAAAGTATCTGTCAGACCAAAAGTAATCATCTCTGTTTTGTTTTCATTTAGTTTTAAAAAATTGGAAGACATCCAGCCTTTAATATCATGTAGGCACTCTAAAGAGGGGTTAGGGCATTCTTATTATTCTTTTGCAACAGTAGATAAATCATTGTGTCATCAGCATAACAGTGAAAAGCAACATTGTATTTCTTAAAAATAGATCCCAAAGGGAGCATATATAGGGAAAAGAGAAGAGGAGCGAGGATGGATCCCTGAGGGACCACATTTACATTTACATTTAGTCATTTAGCAGACGCTTTTATCCAAAGCGACTTACAAGTGAGGAAAACAAACAAGCGATTCTTCATGAATTGGCAAATAACACAGGAAGTGTTCACAATACAAGTCTCATACATTGCTCAGTACCATAAGCTAGAGTAGGAAGGGAAAAAGGGGGAAGGATAGGGTTTTTTTTTTTTGGTTTTTTTTTTGTTTTTTGGTTTTTTATGAGGGGATTAAGTGTTCCCGGAAGAGATGAGTTTTCAGCTGTCTCTTGAATATTGCCAGGGAATCTGCGTTCCTGATGAAAGTAGGGAGATCATTCCACCAGCAGGGAGCAGTGAAGGAGAATGTTCTAGAGAGTGATTTTGTGCCTCTCTGTGACGGTACCACAAGTCTTCGTTCCTTTAGTGATCGCAGGCTTCTGGTGGGGACGTAGCGTTGTAGCAGTGTGTGGAGGTAGGAAGGTGCAGAGCCTGTGGTGGATCTGTAAGCAAGCATCAGCGCCTTGAACTTGATGCGAGCAGCAAGGGGTAGCCAGTGCAAAGAGATGAAGAGGGGCGTGACGTGGGCTCTCTTAGGCTCGTTGCAGACAAGACGTGCAGCAGCATTCTGGATCATTTGAAGAGGTTTGATTGCACTTGACGGCAGACCAGCCAGAAGAGCATTGCAGTAATCAAGCCTTGAAATGACCAGGGCCTGGACAAGCAGTTGTGTTGCGTGCTCAGTCAGGAAGGGACGGATTTTCCTGATGTCCACCACTGTTGTGTGGTTAGCCCTCGCTCTTTTAATCATTTTCTGATAAGAGACTTGAAGCTTATCTTTCTTCCACTTTTGCTTCGCTCGCCTACAGACTTGTCGGAGGGCATGAGTGGATTCATTTAACCATGGTTCTGCTCTAGGTTTGGTGCACTTAACCTTCAAAGGAGCAATAGGATCTAGGATACTGGTACACATAGAGTTAAATATAGATAGTAACTCTTCAGCACAAAATTGAGATGATAAATTTACCTGATTTAGTTTAAGAGGAAGATGAGCATTATTATATGGAGTACAAAAATCATTAATAGTTGTAGAGTTCACTGAACGAAGACAGCGAGCAGACACAGATGATGATTTAACAACAGGACAAGGGAGAGACATTTCAAACACAACAGACTTGTGATCAGAAAAGCCAGTATTGACAATTTCAATGTCACGTATAAAAAAAACAAGAGCCAGAGTGTGACCATGTTCATGCGTTGGACCTGTCACAGACTGAATGAGATTAAATGAGTCTATAAGGTCTAAAAAGTCTTTAGCCAGGGAGTTAGAAGGACAGCAAACATGAATATTGAAATCCCCAACAATCAATAATCTGTTTTTGAATATCATGATTCCTCCAAGAAATTCGGTAAACTCAGAAATAAAATTCTTATATGATTTAGGTGGATGGTAAACCAATGCACACAGCACAGGATTTACCAAGTCAATTTGCAGCAACTGCAATTCAAAGGTACAGTATACAGTGGGTACGGAAAGTATTCAGACCCCCTTAAATTTTTCACTCTTTGTTATATTGCAGCCATTTGCTAAAATCATTTAAGTTAATTTTTTTTCCTCAATAATGTACACACAACACCCCATATTGACTGAAAAACACAGAATTCTTGACATTTTTGCAGATTTATTAAAAAAGAAAAACTGAAATATCACATGGTCCTAAGTATTCAGACCCTTTGCTCAGTATTTAGTAGAAGCACCCTTTTGATCTAATACAGCCATGAGTCTCTTTGGGAAAGATGCAACAAGTTTTTCACACCTGCATTTGGGGATCCTCTACCATTCCTCCTTGCAGATCCTCTCCAGTTCTGTCAGGTTGGATGGTAAATGTTGGTGGACAGCCATTTTTAGGTCTCACCAGAGATGCTCAATTGGGTTTAAGTCAGGGCTCTGGCTGGGCCATTCAAGAACAGTCACTGAGTTGTTGTGAAGCCACTCCTTTGGTTATTTTAGCTGTGTGCTTAGGGACATTCTCTTGTTGGAAGGTAAACCCGGTCCTCAGCGCTCTGGAGAAGGTTTTCATCCAGGATATGCCTGTACTTGTCTGCATTCATCTTTCCTTCGATTGCAACTGGTCGTCCGGTCGTCCTGTCCCTGCAGCTGAAAAACACCCCCACAGCATGATGCTACCATCACGATGCTTCACTATTGGACAGGTGATGAGCAGTGCCTGGTTTTCTCCACACATACCGCTTAAAATTAAGGTCAAAAAGTTCTATCTTGGTCTCATCAGACCAGAGAATCTTATTTCTCATCATCTTGGAGTCCTTCAGGTGTTTTTTAGCAAACTCCATGCAGGCTTTCATGTGTCTTGCACTGAGGAGAGGCTTCCATTGGGCCACTCTGCCATAAAGCCCCAACTGGTGGAGGGCTGCAGTGATGATTGACTTTCTACAACTTTCTGTTCTGTCTCTGAGCTCTTCAGGCAGTTCCTTTAACCTCATGATTCTCATTTGCTCTGACATAAACTGTGAGCTGTAAGGTCTTATATAGACAGGTGTGTGGTTTTCCTAATCAAGTTCACTCAGTATAATCAAACACAGCTGGACTCAAATGAAGGTGTAGAACCATCTCAAGGATGATCAGAAGAAATGGACAGCACCTGAATTCAATATACGAGTGTCACAGAAAAGGGTCTGAATACTTAGGACCATGTGATATTTCAGTTTTTCTTTTTTAATAAATCTGCAAAAATGTCAATGTAACACAGTTCTTAAGAACGGGAAGAAGGAGGCGGGAACCGGCGAACGTTCACAAAGTTTTAATAATACCAAATAAACAAACAATAAAACGAACGTAAAAGGGCGGCAGTTCCTCACGGCGACTGCCGCCCACACAAACAAAATAAAACACAACATAAAGTCCAGGCCTGGTCCTCTCTCGTCCTTCACTGTTGTCGCTCTTCTTTTATGCTTCCGGAGCTCCTCCGTGGGAGATCCGAGACCGGTGCGCCGAGCAGCTGAAGCTCGTTATCTCTCGCGTCACCGGCCTTGCGCCGTTCCCTCACGGCTCTCGCCCGCCCTGCTCGTCACAGTCAAGAATTCTGTGTTTTTCTGTCAATATGGGGTCCTGTGTGTACATTAATGAGGGAAAAAAATTACCTTAAAGGCTTTTAGCAAATGGCTGCAATATAACAAAGAGTGAACGATTTAAGGGGGTCTGAATACTTTCCGTACCCACTGTATATCAGCTGTCAGTTGCCGGCACTCAAAATGTCTTTTGAAAATTGATGCAACACCTCTGCCTCGGCCAGAAGTGCAAGGGAAATTCGAAAAAGTACAATCCGATGGTAAAAGTTCAGAGAAAGGGCTGAGATCCCCGACGTTAAGCCAAGTCTCAGTTACAAATAAAAAGTCCAAACCTCATGAGGTAAAAAAAGTCATTTAATAAAAAAGACTTATTTACTAACGATCTTGAATTAATCAGAGCCATCCTGACCAACATCGAATTGCAAGCCGACTGTGATGCATAACATAGTGGGTGAAGGTTTGTTAAATCCACACCACCTCTGCGTCGACGAGGCAAATATACCAAGAAGGAGTTGAATTAAAAGCAGGTACAACAGGCCGAATCCAGCAATACAGTAGCTTCAAACATCCCCAAGGAAAATAGCGATCCCGAACCAGCTCATAATGGCAGGCAAAGGAGTAGGACTGAGGCACAGCAGAGGATACCAGGAACAATTTCCATCTGGTAAGAATGTCACCTCGCTTTCCGCGTCTTCGATGTTGTTTTCTCCCACGAAGAGTGCAGGATAGCTGACGTAAAGTTTCGGGAATAGGTGACAAAAATGGCGGAGTACTGGCACTAGAATCTCTTAGCACCTACCTGATCTGTACTTCAACAGAATTTCGGATATCAAACAGTGTTTGCTTGTCATAGACAAGAGCTGTTGAGGCATATTGAAATACCAGAAATAAAAACAGTATAGTAATAAACAGCCAGGCAGGTTGTAGATGGCAAGCCATACACATCGGCGCCATCTTGAACTAAATCACAAACACGTAACTAACTAACAAACACATACATAAACACAAATCACACATACATGGGTAAAAGGGGAAGTGAGAGTGAAACCGAAAGTGGGAACGGGAAATGGTGTTAAGTCAGCAACTTAGAAGGAATCATTAACATTCATTACAAAGCTCCTCTGTTGACAAAGGAGATTCACAATTTTAACTAATTAGCAGCAATTTAGTATACTGTACGATACTTGCATTCTGCCTCAGATATGGAAGACCGTCCGAATATACTGTTACAGTAGGAAGTCCTGAGTTCGGTCCGATGGTGCTGAAGTTGCAATCGATGTCTTCTGCGTTGAATGAAGGAATGATTACCATCTTGCATTATTGAGTTCTTCTCTTTCTCATGTTAGCACATGGTCAGGCAGGTCGAGGCCTGCTGGCCTGGCCAGAGAGACCTGGCCGCAAGAGTTGTCTTTGGAACAGTCAACGATAAGAGAGAGTGGGAGGAGGCTTTTAGCTTTTTGGATTCTGGCACCCTCCCCAAGGTGGACCTGACCAGTGAGGAAAGAGGAATTCCTGAGCGGGAACTTCCTCTCTGGGGGCATTTATGGCTTTTGTTTCAGAGCATGATAAAACTGGGCCTGGTAGTTTGTGTCCATTTTATGCTCTAATTAATACAACAAACTGTTTTTTTTTTTTAATACACACTGCATCGGACAAGGAAGTCACATACATGTCAAGGTAAGTCTTGAAATGAACATTCATTTGATAGGTGACACGATATATGTAAGGTAGTTCATTCATAGTTTTTATCATAAAGTATGCATTAAACCAAGATACTGTAGGGAACAGCACATTCCAGGGCCCAGTTTATGGCCAGGCCCCTCTCTGTCCGTAACAGTGGACAAAGGTTTGCTACATTTTTATTAGATCTTAGTGGACTAACATAAACAAACTGCCCAACACCATCAGATAAAGATGCTAGGACAATAGCCAGACATCTCTGAGGGGGTTAGAAGAAGACCTCTGGTACCAATCCCAGGAAGGACAGGACTTCTCATTGGTCCACATGCAGTTTCTGCCCTTCACCCATCTAGAGCCTACCTCCTAAGATTAGGCTGTGACTGCCATAAAAATCCCTCAGGACCTCAGCAGCAATGGGTGAAACAAAGAGAGATCACAAAGACTGATCCCAATCAATTCATAACTATGTTTGGAAACCTTGAAACCGATGTACACCGATTCTACACACATTCATTTCATACTTACTCACAGAAATAAGTATTCTCGGTTACAGCTATTTGTAGTGCATCATCTTACACTAATTCAGCTGTTGATGTACAAATGAATGAATGCATGACAGATCAGTCTTTTTCCATTATGTTTGGTCTCTATTTGTTGAGAATATTGTCAAAGATATTTTGGTGGTGGTTTGGTAAGGGAGAAATGCATTGGTAAACCTTAAAGACACTTTAAAGACTTCCATCTTTGTGCTTTATGCAAATGAGTTCCACAGGGGAAAGAAGGGTTACCCAGCAACCAATCTCCTCATTGGAAAGGGATAAATGTACCCTTTCAACAGACACACCTTGTTCTGAGTCTCCGGTTCGTTCAGTGAGACATAACAGATACACTGGTTCTGAGTCTCCGGTTCGTCCAGTGAGAAATAACAGATACACTGGTTCTGAGTCTCCGGTTCATCCAGTGAGAAATAACAGATACACTCTGGAATGATCTTCCTACCATCACACTCTGTCAGTTTAAATCTTGACTAAAAATGCATCTATTTAACCTGACATACACATGACGCATTATCAATTTCTGTCTTCATATCCGTTAAAGGATTGTTAGGCTGCCTAGATCAGGTCAGCCGGAACCGGGAACACTTCCTATAACACCAGATTACAGAAGAAGTTACAGAAGAAGAATGGCATCTACGCTAATTTTTGTCTCTCTGCTTATCCCGAGGTTTACCAATTAATGTGATTGGCTGGATCCGGACCGTGTTCGGGTTGGATGGGGAACCTGCGCCTGTGCGCGGCAGCAACGTGGCCCTGGGGTGTCGGCGGAGACTGTGTGAACTAGCTCATCCTTTGTGAAGGCCTTACCGACTCATCAGCCAGTGGCACATATCCCCAACAAACCGTCCCATACCGGCGTGATTAAAAAAATCTTAAACTAGATGGAACTGGATAAAATATTTTGACTGTTGCGATTCCAAATCGGTTTAATGACCTGTAACACTGCCTGAGTATCGGAAAAGTGTTCACTGTTGGCCAGAGGAGAACTGGCCGCCCGACTAAGCCTGGTTTCTCCCAAGGTTTTTTTCTCTATTTGTTGGAGTTTTGATTCCTTGCCGCTGTTGCCTTTGGCTTGTTTAAGTTTGGGACACTTGCTTGATTTTCAGCAGTGTTTTTGGTATGCCTGCATTGGCGCCGTTGTATGCGAACTGAGCTGAGCCGGACGATTACGTCAATGTTTTCTCCAGTGCTGATATACATAAATTAACTAGACTAATAACTTTTGATCTTTGCAATGGAATGAATCAATAATATATAGAATAAGCTGGACAATGACACCATTTTCTTTGGGAGCTGCTGTGCAGCCAAAAATTATTTGCCAATTATTAATGTAAAGCTGCTTTGCCACAATTTGCATTGTAAAAAGCGCTATATAAATAAAGGTGACTTGACTTTACTTGACTTGAGTCTCCGGTTCGTCCAGTGAGACATAACAGATATAGAAGTTCTGAGTCCCAGCCTGCGAAGCTGAGACACTAAGATGCAACAATGTTCTGAGTCTCCGGTTCATCCAGTGAGACATCAACAAATTCCATGATCTGAATTTACAGCTTGTGAGGCAGCAACAGACCATGTTTTGAGCCTCCAGCCTGTGAGGAAAAAGACATTAACAAACACTACATCCAGAGTTTTCATCCAGCGAGACCGTAACGACTCCATAGAGACAAAAGCGGATTGATCAAGTTCTGAGTGTCTGGCCCAGAGAGGCAGAAGACACAGAGACACTTGCAACAAGGTTAAGCTCAGGAGAGCAAACCTTTACTCCAAGGTACCTTCATCTGCGTGTTCCAGATTGTTAAGGACCTTCTGCACTTACACCAGGGCCTCATCTGCGTGTTCTAGATTTTAGGACCCTTCGGTGCTCCAGGAGATCAGCATCCCACAGAGCTTCATGTTCAAAGCTGTTGAAACAGATTCCGGCTCCTCTCCCCACGGCATTGTCACCCAGCACAACCAAAGGAAGACGTCACAGTCATCGGATTCAACCATGTGGAACATAAATATCACTTAACCAAACGTCTTTCCAGAGACCTTGGCATTGTTGTATATTATCAGTGTATGTTTTTCTAATTCACATTAGATGTAATATAGCTGATATTAGTTAATCACAAATAATCTTTCGTTTATCTGTGTGGTGCATAATAAGGTTCTCCACCTTATTACTCACAGAGAAACAGTTTATTTTTCCATAAGATAACGTAACTCTTCCATAACCACATCCAACTTAATCACTTGTATTTTATATATCATATGCACCTTATTCCTTTATCATTCATGGTATTCATTTAGTAGTTGTGTTAGTTATTCTTGTCTATCTTTTGCTAATAAAATTTATTTTATTACACATGTGTGTCTTCCTTGTGCTGATAATACAGAAAAGGCTCTACAAGTTAGCAATCTCACCATTCTTTCAAATAAATCAGCTGACCACTTTACATTAATTCCAAATTATTGAACAGCCTCCTGTATTTTCTGGAAAATACTGTAAATTTTAAAATTGTGCTGTATTTTCAAAAAGTTTGAAAACCGTTGTTTTAAAAAAAATACGGAATTAACAAGACTCACGTGCTGAGAAGCTTGCTTCCATAGTGAGTACACAGGATGGTTCAAACAGGTTGACCATTTTGGACAGGACTGATAGTCAAAACCTTAGGGCAGACCGAGAGAAAAAGCATTTTAGTTGCCTATAAATGATTTGCAACTAGAACAGGAATATAAAATGTGTTCAGCATAATCTGTCCGTCTAACATCAGAACATCATTTGATTGTACCTCTGTCTCTTTCCTGCTGTCCACACCAGATCAGATCATTGAACATGAATCCCACAAGTGTGTCTTCTAATGTCCAGAAGGGTCCTGTGATGGCTACATAGCTGCGCATGAGATCTCTCGTCTTACTCCAGAAGAGCAACTTTAAAATAATAGAAGATTCTTAAAATCATAGCAATCAAATCCAAGATAGATCATGTCAATTAATCACAGTCTTTGGAAATATTTTCATTTGGGTAATACTGCATTTCAATATACCACTTTAGATATTCTACTAACAATAAGCAACTTCACAACTGCATTTCATTACCATTAGAGTATTAGTAGACTGCCTAATATCTGCAAACAGTTTATTTTGATGGTCCCCCAACATATGGATAACTTTGCAAGTACATGTCAACTTATTCTACTAATCCTAACCTAGCAGTCTACTTAAACTCTAATGAGAGATAACTGACATATAGATGCAAATTATTGAGGGTAAGGTGACATGTAGCAAAGTTATTTATAGTTAGTGGAATGTCTAAAGTGTACTTTTAAAATAAAGTGTAACCTTGATTGGTTGCAAATTTATGTGAATTTGAATGACCTGCACTCACCCCATTGAGTGGGAGGTTTAGGGATGAATGGGTGGGGTTAGAGATGGAGCTTCCTACTGATTTTTCATATAATTTGTACAATTTCATATAGATCACATTGTATGAATTCATACAAAAGTTTACACTCATAAAATAGTAATTTTGCTTTTTTGTTCATTAAAAGAAAAGATCTGACATGATTATAATTGAATTCATTTTGGGGTTTTTTAAATCTTAAATAGCTGGAATTTTACCAGGAATGTGTAGACCTATACCCACTATAACAAGTTGAAAAAGTGCAGAAAGTCCACACATTCCCGCAAAATTGCAGCTTTTTTAGATGTAAAAAACAAATTCAAGGATAATTATGTCAGCACTTTTACCACTTTTAATGTACGTTTACATTTATTCATTTAGCAGACGCTTTTATCCAAAGCGACTTGCAAATGAGGACAACAAAAGAAGCAATCAAACCAACAATAGGGCAACAATATGCAAGGGCTGTGACTAGTCCCAGTTAGTCTGGCACAGAACACATAACAAGGTGTTTTTTTTATTTTTACATGTTTTAATGTGTTAGCATTAATGGTAACACTTTGTAATACGGATAATATTAATTAATTAATTAATAAGCATTAATTCATGATTAACTAATGCACATATAATCATGTATTAATAATTACTGCATCAGCAACTAATTATGATTCTATATGATTTTTTTTTCTGAGTGACATAGCCCACAAAAAAGTAAAGATTCATAACTCCAAAACTATAGCAAGGAGAGTCAAAGGTACATAGAAGTTTTAATTGAAATTTTTTTAAATTTTTAGGGAAAAAAATTAATTACATTTGCACATTCTCATTCTGAGAAACTGCTGATAAAACAAAATAATTCAAAATTTTTGTTTAGAATTTTACATATCTTTCTTATTTGACATGCAATAACTCAGGAAGGAAATAAGGTATTCAGCATAGTCGTATATTTAAGCAATGAATATTTCTCTTCAAAACATTTCACACACATTTTCATTATTAAAAGTTCAACAATCCATATTCACCTTTCAGATTTTTTTTACAGCCTACGTGACGTCATGAGAATGCGCCGGTGCGCTATGTGTCCAGACCCCCAGGGTGTGAAGTGTGTCACAAAGCACTGTGAGTCTTAGAAACTAGCTTGTGATGTTGACTCAAGGATGCAAGGATGTAGCCCTGCAGAGTAGTGACTGGACACAGTCTCTGAAGTCTCTGCTGAACCGGCGCAGTGAACGGCGGAGGGCAGAAGGCTTCGAGAGTGAATGGATGCAAGGTTGAGAAAGGAACCCAGATAGTTAGGATGAGGATGTAAAATAGCTTTCACCATTCCTGGGGAAAAGTCTTAGCAGGATGGCACAATGGACAGAGCCTGCAAGTCCTCAATTCTTTTCTGAGAAGTTATAGCAATAAGAAAAAACATTTTCAGAGTTAACAGTTTATCTAAAACCGACTCAACGGTTCAATTATTATTGAACTACTATTATTGGCTCTGCATTGCGTGCAGTACACCATCTTCAAAGACACCCCATTGTCCCCTGCGCCTGAGACAGAAGATCCCCTCCTCTCCGGTATCGCCCATGGTCAAGTCAAGTCATCCCCCATCTCCGAGAACCATATTCTGTTCGGCCAACGTGGCACCATCAGTAAGAGGCAAGACCCTTGTTGACGAACTCTGGCTAGAACTCCCGGGAGCAGAGAAATCGGAGGACAATGCACACAGGCGCATTTTGGGCCATGTATGTGCCATCGCATCCAGACCCAGTAGGAGCTGGGTGACTCAGAGAGAAGTAGAGGGGACATTGCGGAGGCGTTTGTCTGTTGGGGAGGTGAAGAGTTCCATCTCTACTTCGTAAAATCTTTACCAGATTTGTTTCACTACCCCAGGTAGAGTTGCTACTCTCCCGTCCGTATGCTTTGTCTGGACAGTAGATTTGCTCTCATATTGGATCTAAGGATATAAAATCGCCCTGAGGGACAGGAACTTGTCCTTAGACCAAAGCAGACTATGCTGCACTAGCCTATTCAGACTGTGCCAACGCAGTCCACCACGGCGATTTGTATTAGAGGCTATCGTAGTGATGTCCACCTGCACTAGGACATGGTAACCCCTTACTGGTGGAGGTAGTACTTCGGGGCCAGACATACAGCCATCAATTTGAGGCAATTTGTACAGGAAGCGTTTGTTGTTAGCACCTTGCAACATCAACGCACCTAGAGTGGGACCCAAGGTGAAGAACCGATGTCTGAGCCACATAGAAAGTGAATGAAGCTGCAGCGCGCAACCCTTACCATAAACATGGATTTTTGAAAGTGCACAAAGAGTTCAGTGCGTGACTTGCCATAAATATGGATTTTAGAAAGGGCGAGAAGCACTCAGCGTGTGCCCTTGCCCTTATTCGCCGTGGGGATTTTCTAATTAAATCTCCCGGCTTTGCGCCACAACTGATGTGATCTCATGTGCAAAAGGTCTATAGGGATCACCGTGGACACAGCTGCCATGATACGTAGGATTTTACGAACCATAATGTCCTGATCAACCCTGATGTTATTTAGGGTGTTTAAAAATGGTCTCGACATGAGCGGGAGACAGTTGATCCCCAATGGTGACCAAGTCCCATTTAACCCCCAAGCACGTTGCCCTCTAGGGGGAGAGAGAACGCTTTTCTTAGTGTTTCCTCTCAGACCCAGAGAGGCAAGATGAGCGAGAATCGATCTTGATGTCGAAGCACAAGCTCTTGAGACTGAGTCAGTGCAGGGTGACGAGGCTAGGTTGAAGGAAGAGCCCGATATTGGCAAGCGTCGCCCCCGAAAGTAAACCTCAGGAACTTCCTGTGTTGTGGCAATATTTCTATGTGAAATATATGCATCTTTGAGATCGATCGTGACGAACCAATCATGATGTTGAATTTGCGGCACAATCATCTTCACAGTTAAAATCTTGAACTTAAGAGCTTTGACTGTACGGTTTAAGCCCCGAAGATCAAAGATTAGACACAGCCCCCGTCCTTCTTGGGAATTAGGAAGTATATGCTGTAGTAACCTGACTCTCTCTCTAGAGGGGAAACATCTCTATGGCCCCTTTCTTCAAGAGAGATTGAAGCTCGTGACAGTAAAGTCAATTGCCCCGGCTTCATGGTAGTGGAGACCACGCCGTTGAAACGCGGGGCACGACGAAATAAATTGGATTCTGTATCCTATTTTTACTGTCTTTAGGACCAATGCAGAAATCTCTGGCAGTAGTTTTCACGCTGCCAAGTTCTCTGAAATGGGCTCTAATTTCTTCCCCTTGATGGGATGCTAGATGTTCGCGTCCTGGTTTGTGATAGGAATCAACGGAACATCTAACATTTCGCTGGAAACTGTTGCAGACCTGGGCACAAAAACACCCTCAGGATTTTTGTTTCATGTGTATTATGAGGCTGTTGGCCGTGACGAGCTGGTTCCCAGTCTTTACGAGGGGAAGCACGACTCGTCACAGTCTATTTCAGAAGGTCAGCCTGGTACACCTGCAACACTGCCATAGTGTGCAGAGCAGCACCAGTCTGACATGCTGACCAAAACACCTTCCCCATCAGCATGAATGTTGTTATGTATGACTTGGTGGGGAGTGCTGTCTCTTTAAGTGAAAATGAGCTCCAGAGAAGAGATAGCTTGCGAGCATCTCTTCGAACTGGGGCAGCATCATTTAAATCGGACACCTTTGCACCCACGATAGTCAAATAAGTTGACATTGAGGGCACAAAAATGAGGTTTTCCCCATGAACGAGTTAACGTCATGGAGGAACCATTTTATTTTTCTTATATATTTGTGTATTATACTGACATTATATGACTATATGTCAAATGATGGCACTATAGAGCCCCTCCCCCATGCCAGTTTTTAAGGTTTTGCCAATGTCTACTGGATGACAATCCTGAAGTGTGTGTCGAGTTTCATGCAATTTAAAGCATGCTAAGAGTCTCAAAAACATCCAAAACAAATATTGAATTTTGAACTGTTTGACATATCAAAAATATTTTAACATGTTTACATTCACCATGTCTTGATATTATTCTGGTGAAGTTTGAAGTAAACTGGGTAAAAATAAGAGGGTGATCTCAAGGCATTTTGAAAGTGACATTTCCTGCTACCAGTTGGTGGCGCTATAACTTTGACTCACAATAGTCACATCCATGTGCTCGGCCTCCTACAACGAACACACAGCTGAAGTTTCATAAAAATCAATAAATGTATGCAGAAGTTATAAAACACTTCCTGTTTATGTTTTCTCGCCATAAATTCATTGCCTTTCATTCATGTTTGAGATATCAAAAATCTGCTGGCAATTTTGCAGCATCAGTGTCTTGACTTCATGCTGCCCGAGTTTGGTGGTGATCGGATTAAGCGCCTAGGAGGAGCATATCAAATTCCAGAGCATGCGTTTTTCAAAATGATGTTTTATTAACAAAGTTCGGGAGGAACACGTTCAAATGATCTAACTAATCATTACATCACTCCAACCAGCAGTCATTAATCAGCAATCAACATGTCTGACAATCAGCATGAGCGGAAACCTATATACATCAACGCAGTTGACTCACCTATGCTTTTGGACAGTTTCAGCATTTGGCCTAGCCCAACATGCCCGAAATCGAACTCTTCCCGTCCGACGAATATATTTCATCCTTGAGAAACCTTTGCCACAATCCTCTGGTATAGGAGCGATTATCCTCCATCTAGCACCAGCTATCTCGCGGGCCTCAGCCCAAACAAATGAGTCCCAGCACAACGAGATCGACACGCACCACCACGGGCGAAACATCCGCGGTCTTCTGCTTCAGCACATTCAATCATTCCTGCCATAGAGAAACGGACAATAAGGCCCGTCGAGCACCAAGCTCGCGTCTAGGGCAATACCGCCCTCTTCCCGCGATTGAACAGGCCTTTCTCCAGTGTCAGGCCGCCGCAGCAGGCCCGCAGCGAGCCGAGCATTTCCCCGCTGCCTCAAACCAGTAACGGCACAGCTCAAATCCTTCTGGTTTTCTGCCCCTGATCGCATCGCGTTCAGACGCTAAATAACGGGCACAGTAATGGTATCTGGATATTCTATATTTGATCAAGGAAATTCACGTTTTATACTATTTCTATACAAATGATTTGCTGTTCTAACAAACGCGCTGAGGCTCGCAAGTCACACGCAGTTAAATCGCCTACACAGAATCAACATTGTCCTGCGATTTATCAACAAATTAATTATGACTGAAGTCATATAGCGCTTATGTATTTCTGTTTAAATGATGTAAACCCACAGCTTCATCATTGAGAAAGAGACGCTGCACAGACTGGTAGGACAAATTCATAAAAATGTTTGTTATTACTGAATACAGTTGGAAGTGTTTCTTTTAAGTAATTGTGTTGTGATCCTTTAGTGATTGTTGAACACGATTTAATAAATTCAAGGCGCACATTTTATTATACAAGCTTTCAACATTTAACATAAGTCTCTTTTGAACTTGATTAATGTGCACCTGCCAAGCAAATCAGCGCAGATAAGGAGTAAACGATCACAAATCAGACTGTACTCTGCTGTTTGACATTCATTCAATATCAACCAATGATTACAGTATCAAACTGCGTCAGAGGTGAATATGCGCAGCATGTTTTAGGCTTCTCATCATGTAAGCGTGTTATCACTTTCATAAAACCTATGGAAAAAACAAGAATATTACGAACATCTAATAATCAGCCCACGTGGATTCCAGTTGCCTATGTTAAAACCATGGGTCCAGCCAAATCCAGTGAATTCAGGACATTAACTTGGATATTGTTCACTTACAGAGCTTACTGCACAAGGGAAATCGAAAGGATTTTTCTGGTCTGGTCCGCTTTCCTAGACAGTCTAATTTCCTATAAATGTGAACTACTGTCTTTGCTTGACCACTTAAACTTCATGATTAATGCATTTAATCCTGCAAGGCCACCTTTTCATCTCATATCTCCTCTACTGAATCTTTGATTTGCGCACTAGAAGATGCACTCTCCTCTCTCCGCTCAGCCATACATCATGGCTGCTCCTGGTACAGCTCACCACACAACAGTGCCCTCCTCCTCAATGAATGCCTTCCTCCTAGCATGATGTTGCCTTCGCTAGCGGAGCACGATAAAACTCCTTTCTTCTTTCACTGCCTTTTCCTCCACCAGTGGCCTACAGCTCTTTCAGCAGACCCTAGCGTGGACAACAGATGGACAATTTTCCATCCCAGCTTTGCTCTTCCTTCACCTTCCCCATTACAACCCAAGTGTGAGGCTGCCTCCGCGCCCCGAACCATTCCTTTCTCCGCAACACAGAGCCTCATATCACCGAACGCCATTGCTTTGGAATTGCACCCTTGTCGCCAGCAACATCAGAGCACAGATTTAGCTAGAATTCAGGCTACTGGCTCCAAGCCGGACTCAAACCCAGTTTCTCACCACTCAGAACTGATCTTCCCATAAATCACCCACTAAAACCCCTCCACGATGTCCCTCTCAGTTCCATTCTTCAAGCCATTTCTCCTAGATACCTCCAATCCTTCCTAATGGCAAAGAAGTGTTTTAAGGCTTTCCACTTCACATACAACCTGCATTTCCTGATTTTCTCTGCTTACCATCACCTCATTCATGTCTCATCTCAATCGCATCAATAACCTACAAGTCAGCTCCATCTAGGGTTTCCTAAACAGAATCCAATTTTTTCAACTCCTTTTCAGTTCACCCTTCTCGGCAACAGCCAATTCACAGACATCTCTGCTTATCAAATGTATCTGAAGAACCCAACCCACCCTCCGCTGAGGCTATCATTCCATCAACATCGCCCAAATACTGGACGCAATCTTCATATTGGCTTTTGTTTTCCTCAGGTGTTCTAACTACATGCTCACCTTATCTACTTAACACCATCAATCCACTAATACTGGAAATATTCCCATCCTAACTGTGGCAGAAGCATCCACCCATGTGCTCCAGCAGGAACCAACTTCACTATCCATCTGCTGCAACAGCAATACTACCTTAAGCTTCCAGAGAAGATCCGCTTTTCTATCCAAGTTGTCTCGAAGCAACTTTTCTCCACTGCCACAGCAGTGACGTTCCTTCATACTCCCGCTGGAGCTCAAGAATCGGAATCATTAACTATTGGACTCGCAGTTGGAATTAATAAAATTCAAATTGTAACTTTTAATTATCAAGATTATCATCGATCACATTACGATCATCATGATCATCTTCATCTTTAACTTCAACAGCCAGCATCATCATCACTAGCTTTATGACCATCATTACCGTCAGCCAACATACTGTAATTATGACGACTGTCATGATCATCATCACAATTATTGGCATCATCCTCTCTCAACTTCGTCAACAGTAATGTTCCCTCTGCTGCCACAGGAGCTCAGTTTCTTTGGAAATTTTACCACTGCCGCAGCAGTGATTTTCGTTCACGCTCCCGCAGGAGCTCAAGAATCAGAATCAATAAGCGGAATTGGAATGGTTAAAATTCAAATATTACCCAACCTTAATCATCATCATCATCATCTGTCACCATTTTCTTCATCGTCATCATAATTCATCTCAACGTCATCATCAGCCACCATGTTCTTCATCGTCATCACCATAATTCATCTCAATGTCGTCATCATCGTCGTCTCTCAACATCATCACAATCATTGTCATTGTCTTTCAACATCATCAATAGTAATGTTCCTTCTCACTCCCACAGGAGCTCAGTTTATTTGGAAATTCTCCACTGCTGCAGCAATGACGTTCCTTTCCGCTCCCGCAGGAGCTCAATAATCAGTACCAATAAGCAGAATTGGAATCATAATTCAAATCAAGTCAAGTCAAGTCATCTTTATTTATATAGCGCTTTTTACAATGCAAATTGTGGCAAAGCAGCTTTACATTAATAAGAAAATGGTGTCATTGTGCAGCTTATTCTATGTATTATTGATTCATTCCGTTGCAAAGATCAATAGTTATTAGTCTAGTTAATTTAGGTATAGCAGCACTGGAGAAAACAGTGACGTAATCGTCCGGCTCAGATCAGTTCGCATACAACGGCGCCAATGCGGGCATATCAAAAACACTGCTGAATATCAAGCAAGTGTCCCCAACTTAAGCAAGCCAAAGGCAACAGCGGCAAGGAACCAAAACTCCAACAAATGGAGAAAAAAACCTTGGGAGAAACCAGGCTTAGTTGGGGGGCCAGTTCTCCTCTGGCCAACAGTGAACACTTGTCCGATACTCAGGCAGAGTTACAGGTCATTAAACTGATTTGGAATCGCAACAGTCAAAATATTTAATCTAGTTCCATCTAATTTAAGATCTTTTTGATCACGCCGATATGGGACGGTTTGTTGGGATATGTGCCGCTGGCTGATGAGTCGGTAAGGTCTTCACAAAGGATGAGCTCGGTCACACGGTCTCCGCCGACACCACAGGGCCACACTGCTGCCGCACACAGGCACAGGTTCCCCGTCCGACCCGGACACAGCCCGGATCCAGCCAATCATGTTAATTGGTAAACCTCGGGATAAGCAGAGAGACAAAAAATTAGCGTAGACGCCATTCTTCTTCCGATGTAACGAGTACATCTGGTGTTATAGGAAGTGTTCCCGGTTCCGGCTGACCTGATCTATGCAGCCTAACAATCCTTTAACGGATATGAGGACAAGAGTTTATAGTGCGTCATGTGTATGCCAGGTTAAATAGATGCGTTTTTAGTCTAGATTTAAACTGACAAAGTGTGTCTGCTTCCCGAACAATGCTAGGAAGATTGTTCCAGAGTTTAGGTGCCAAATAGGAAAAGGATCTACCGCCCGCGGTTGATTTTGATATTCTAGGTATTAACAACTGGCCAGAATTCTGAGATCGTAATAGACGCGAAGGACTATAATGCATTAAGAGCTCACTCAGGTACTGGGGAGCTAAGCCATTTAGTGCTTTGTAAGTAATTAGCAAGATTTTAAAATCTATACGATGTTTAATAGGGAGCCAGTGCAGTTTTGACAGAACCGGACTAATATGTTCATACTTCCTGGTTCTAGTAAGGACTCTAGCAGCTGCGTTTTGGACCAGCTGTAATTTGTTTATCACGCGAGCAGGGCAACCACCCAGTAGAGCATTACAGTAATCTAGTCTCGAGGTCATAAACGCATGAACTAGCTGTTCCGCATTTGTCATCGAGAGCATATGTCGCAATTTAGATATGTTTTTAAGATGGAAGAATGCGGTTTTACATATGCTAGAAATGTGGCATTCAAATGAAAGATTGGTATCAAAGAGCACACCCAGGTTCCTAACTGACGAAGACGACTTAACAGAGCAGCCATCAAGTGTTAGACAGTATTCTAGGTTATTATGTGCAGAAGTTTTTGGTCCAATAATTAGAATCTCTGTTTTTTCTGAATTTAGTAGTAGGAAATTACTAGTCATCCAATTTTTTATATCAGCTACGCATTCTGTTAATTTTGAGAGTTGGTCGGTTTCGTCAGGGCGCGAGGAAATATAGAGCTGAGTATCATCAGCGTAACAGTGAAAGCTAATGCCATGCTTCCTAATGACATCTCCCAAGGGCAGCATGTACAGAGTGAAAAGCAACGGTCCTAGAACTGAGCCTTGTGGTACTCCATGTTTAACTTGTGATCGAAATGACATCTCTTCGTTTACTACTACAAACTGATAACGGTCAGATAAGTATGATTTGAACCATGCCAATGCATTTCCACTAATTCCAGCATAATTTTCTAGTCTATTCAAATGATACCCAACCATAATTATCGTCGTCATCATCGTCGTACTGTAATCATCACTGTCATTGTTGTCATAATCATCGCTTGCTGCCAGCGTTATCATCATCAATCATCGTCTCTCAACGCCATCATCGTCATCATCATCATCGTCTCAACGCCACCAATAGTGATGTTCCCTCTGCTCCCGCAGGAGCTCACTCTCTACAAATGTTTCCACTGCTGCAGCAGTGACGTTCCCTCACGCTCCCGCAGTAGCTCACTGTCTTTTATAAATGTTTCTACTGCCGCAGCAGTGATGTTCCTCACGAAACCGAATGAATGAGCAGAATTGGAATCATAATTCAAAGATACTCAACCTTGGATACCATGATCATTATCATCAGTCACTATTATCACCATTACACCATCGTCATCACTATTGTTGTAATCAACATAATCATCTTCATTCATCATCATCGTCTTCTCCTAACGTCATCAATAGCGACGTTCCCTCAAGCTCCCTGCAGGAGCTCAGTGTCTAATGCCTCCACTGCCGCAGCAGTGTCGTTCCCTTATGCTCCCACAGGAGCTCAAGAAACAGTATTAATATGCAGAATTGGAATCATAATTCAAAAGATACTCAAACTTAGATATCACGATCATTATCGATCACTATTCTCACCATCACATCATCGTCATACTATTGTCGTCATCATCATCATCATCATAACCAACTTCATTCATCATCATCTTCATTCATCATCATCATCTAGAGCTGCAACTAACGATTATTTTTTCTGTCGACTAATCAAACGATTATTTTTTTTGATTAGTCAACTACTCTAACGATTATTTTTATTTATAATTTTTTTAAATTAATCTAGTGATCTTTTTTACGTAAAAAGTTAAAATTAATTTAGCAGTCAATTGAGGTGTAGAAACAATGGGACACGCCATTAAGTAATAATACGATTTGATTTTGATCGTCCAGTGATACGTGCAAGCGTGCG
Source organism: Zacco platypus (assembly GCA_038088235.1). NCBI lineage: Eukaryota > Metazoa > Chordata > Actinopteri > Cypriniformes > Xenocyprididae > Zacco > Zacco platypus. The sequence goes on along the minus strand of CM076065.1, from coordinate 18,585,525 downwards.
AGGACAAGCGTGAGATCACTGAAGACGGCGAGAGCACGTGAGTGTTTATTTGTGCTTAATACCCGTTTCTGCTCTATTGCTAAGTTATTATTTGCTGCGAGGAAGGATTCATTTCGATTCTCTGCTTATTTGTATGTTTGTGCTTTGACTTGTATCTGTTTGTAATTGTATTCGCTGCCATTTACAAGAACTGCAGCAGTTGTTAGTTTGGTATTGCTGGGTTTGGCGCTTCCTACAGTAGTTTCGATTTGGCCCATTCACGGCGATACTCTTTTGCTGAGCTAATTGTTGGGGCGGGCACAGCGACTGGAAGCATATATAAACTCGAATTAGTTAGGAACAAGCAGGACAAGCGTGAGATCACTGAAGACGGATATTTGGAGCGCGAGCAACTTAAACCTTGCACGTGCGAAAGAGAACGTCCGCGCACATCCAAATAAACTTCTTTGAAATGCAAAACTGATTTTCGTTTGCTTGAAATATTTTCTTATTTGCAAGACGAAGATTTTCTCCTCAACTCAGTTCATGTGCGCGCAAAATGCCCTTTTGCACGCTCAAAATATGATCTTACGCGTGAAAAAATTCAGCAGAGATCCAAATTCCATAGGTGGTACGGTATTTCGGTTTTGCAAAGGGAACAAAGGACCATTTTATTTATCTCCAGTTGGAGACTGACCACTTAGTTGAGTCAGATTATTCAATAACATTTTAAACAATAAGAATAAAGTCTATACTGTGACAGAAATTAATCTTTGACATTGTCTTAATATATACATTCAAATATGATACTTGTCACGTGCTGGCGCACAGGAACAGGCACGAAGAGCGGAATTCAGTTGAAGTTGTTTAATAATCACAAAGACACAGGTTACAAACAGAGAGATCCAACACGATAACGTTAATCACGGACAAGGACTGGACTGACACAGAGGGAATAAATACACCAGAGAACAAGCGGGTAACGAGTAGCGCACAGGTGAAAGACATGACTGATTAACAAACACAGGTGATAACAATGAACTAATAACGAGGAAATCAAAACAGAACCACACGGCAAACGACAGGACGAAAACAAGGAACATGTGACAGATGATAGAACTCAATGAAAACAAGGAACACATGACAGATGACAGAACTGAAATCAAAACAATGAACAAATGTGAAAATGACAGGACTGGGGAACAGAAATTAACAGATAAACATAGACATACTGAATAAACAGATGAACAGATAAACAGATAAACACAGACACGAATATGGACGAAAACGGAAACGATTATGACATTACTCCATTACTCCAGGGGGCGGGCACCCTGGAGGCCGTGGTCAGGCTTAGGCAGTTCAGGTGGCCTCCAGGGTGTCTCCTGGACCTCCTGGAGGTCCGGCGGCCATGGAGGAGTCCAGGGCAGAGTCCCCGCGGATGTCAGGAGGTCAGGCGGCCATGGAGGAGTCATAGTTAGGGCCATGAGGTCAGGCGGCCATGGAGGAGTCATAGTTAGGGCCATGAGGTCAGGCGGCCATGGAGGAGTCCTGGGTGGAGTACCGGACGTGGCCTCCTTCCCTCTGGCCACCGTAGACGGAGCCACTGGGCCCCCCCCCCAAAATTTTCAGGGGAGGAGTCCCCCATTTCAGCGGGCTGGGCGGCTGAAGAACAGTCACTGGCCCCGGCGGTGGAAGGTCTGGGAGGTCTGGGAGCGCTGGCTCTGGGAGGTCTGGGAGCGCTGGCTCTGGGAGGTCAGGCGGAGGAAGGTCTGGGAGCTCTGGCGCTGGGAGCTCAGGCGGAGGAAAGTCTGGGAGCTCTGGCGCTGGGAGCTCAGGCGGAGGAAAGTCTGGAAGCTCAGGGTCTGGGAGCTCAGAAGGAGGAAGGTCTGGGAGCTCAGGAGGCTCTGGCCAGTTTGGGAGCTCTGGCCAGTCTGGGAGCTCGGGCCAGTCTGGGAGCTCGGGCCAGTCTGGGAGCTCGGGCCAGTCTGGGAGCTCGGGCCAGTCTGGGAGCTCGGGCCAGTCTGGGAGCTCAGGCAGCTCTGGAGGGTCAGGGAGCTCCGGCAGCTCTGGAGGGTCAGGGAGCCCTAGGAAGTCAGGGAGTCCTGGGAAGTCCGGGAGCTCTGGGTAGTCCGGGAGCCCTGGGAAGTCTGTGAGCCCTGGGTAGTCCGGGAGCTCTGGGTAGTCCGGGAGCCCTGGGAAGTCAGTGAGCCCTGGGAAGTCCGGGAGCTCTGGGTAGTCCGGGAGCCCTGGGAAGTCTGTGAGCCCTGGGTAGTCCGGGAGCTCTGGGTAGTCCGGGAGCCCTGGGAAGTCAGAGAGCCCTGGGAAGTCAGAGAGCCCTGGGAAGTCTGGGAGGTTAGGGAGCTCTGTTAGCTCAGGGGTTGTGAGCTCGGGAGACTGCTCTGGGAAGGCGAGCACTGGAGACGGCTCTGGGAAGGCGAGCACTGGAGCGTACTCGCGGTACGCTGGAGCGGGCTCGCGGTGCGCTGGAGCGGGCTCGCGGTGCGCTGGAGCGGGCTCGGAATCCCTCGCGGTCTTTCGGGGGCATGGCTTGCGTGTGGCGGCCCCTCTTGGTGGCTTCTAAGCGGCGGTCACTATAGGCGGCCGTTCGCGCTTGCGTCGTGGCTTGGGAGCGCTGGTCCGAAAAACGGAAGGATTGAGGATGGTGTCATATTGTAGAGTGTTGTGGTGCGGACCGAGGAGATCCGGAAGCTCCTCCTATTCGTCCAAGAACGGGTAAGGCGGCCAGACCGGGAGCACTCCGCTGCAGAGGTATGCGGGGAGACTCGGAGAAGGCTGGGCTGGCGGAGCGGGTGTTTTGGCTGGAACCGGATGAGACACACATTCCTCCACCTCAAACCCGGAACCGTTCAACCCAAGGATCAGATTAATAAGATCTTCCAACGAAGCCTGGGTCATCGGTTCATCGGGGCGAATCGTGTTCTCATCCAGTCCCAACCAAAATATTACATTTAGCGTGGCATCCGGCCAGCCCGCCAGATGGGAGAACTCAACGAATTCCCCCACATACCTCTCCAGCGGACGCCCCCGCTGCCGGATACCCCACAGACGATCTTCTGCCTCGTTGGTCCACATTGCAGAAGTAGAGGAAGATCGTTGTTGTTGTTGTCGGTTTTTTAGGTCCGTGATTCTGTCACGTGCTGGCGCACAGGAACAGGCACGAAGAGCAGAATTCAGTTGAAGTTGTTTAATAATCACAAAGACACAGGTTACAAACAGAGAGATCCAACACGATAACGTTAATCACGGACAAGGACTGGACTGACACAGAGGGAATAAATACACCAGAGAACAAGCGGGTAACGAGTAGCGCACAGGTGAAAGACATGACTGATTAACAAACACAGGTGATAACGATGAACTAATAACAAGGAGGAAATCAAAACAGAACCACATGGCAAACGACAGGACGAAAACAAGGAACATGTGACAGATGACAGAACTCAATGAAAACAAGGAACACATGACAGATGACAGAACTGAAATCAAAACAATGAACAAATGTGAAAATGACAGGACTGGGGAACAGAAATTAACAGATAAACATAGACATACTGAATAAACAGATAAACAGATAAACAGATAAACACAGACACGAATATGGACGAAAACGGACACGATTATGACAATACTAACTAAAAGCGATCATATCATAGCAAAGTTATCATTAGCAGTTCAAAGTGTTATATATTCAGCTGAATTTATCTTATTATATTGTTAAACTAATTATATAAACCTAAATAGTCAGTGAAATACAAATGAACTGGTTCTTTGCCTTTATTTCTTTATACAAATTTATAGAAGAGAAGGGCTAAGAGATTTCCTATACTATAATGCAGACAAAAGGAGACTGCAATGAAAGGGTTAAACCTGGAAGACCCTTAGAGAGAGAGAGAGAGAGAGAGAGAGAGAGACAGAGAGAGAGAGAGATTCAGAAGAATTATTTTAAAGAAAACAAATATATTGATCTGAAATGTAATATTTTCATTTTAAATTCATCCAGGTTCCATTGAATTTATCTTAAGGTATTTTACGTTATTTTTAACCATATTATTAAACTAATTATATAGAACCATATAGTCAGTGCACGACAACTGAACTGCCTTTGTTTTTATGAGATTTCCTATCCTATAATGCAGACAAAAGGAGACAGCAATGAAAGGGTTAAACCTGCCAGACTAAAACACAGAGAACTGTCAGAGCTCGTGAACTGTTTGAATGTGTGTGTGTGCAATGTATGAGGAGAGCACGAATGTAATATAAATGATAACGATCCAAATACGATTTACATTTACATTTAGTCATTTAGCAGACGCTTTTATCCAAAGCGACTTACAAGTGAGGAAAACAAACAAGCGATCCTTCATGAATTGGCAAATAACACAGGAAGTGCTCACAATACAAGTTTCATACATTGCTCAGTACCATAAGCTAGAGTAGGAAGGGAAAAAGGGGAAGGATAGGGTTTTTGTTTTTGTTTTTTTTTTTATGAGGGGATTAAGTGTTCACGGAAGAGATGAGTTTTCAGCTGTCTCTTGAATATTGCCAGGGAATCTGCGTTCCTGATGAAAGTAGGGAGATCATTCCACCAGCAGGGAGCAGTGAAGGAGAATGTTCTGGAGAGTGATTTTGTGCCTCTCTGTGACGGTACCACAAGTCTTCGTTCCTTTAGTGATCGCAGGCTTCTGGTGGGGACGTAGCGTTGTAGCAGTGTGTGGAGTGTGTAGCATGAATAATTGACAACTTCCAAATTCCCTTTTTGTTCTTAATTTAAACCTTCGCCATGGCAACACCATTTGAGATGTACTATAATCGTTCGCAATTTAGCATCATCAGTATGTTGTCATCATGTGCACAAGTTTATTATTAGTTATTTGCAGAAGTTTATATTTTAATTTTATTTTTTAAAATCACTGCATGTGTAAAGTTATTTGTATAACTGGGCGCGATCATTAGACGCTGCGCGTCTCTTTGTGTGACATTTAAAAAGCTTCTTTTACAGTTTGGAAGATTTTCTATGTTCTTGTGATCGAATCTTGTCTAATCGCTTGAATGTTTTAAAGAATAAAGTTTAAAAACACTTAAAATCAAGTGGCTTTCACGCGGTCACGATCTCTCGCTTTCAGAGAAATAACGCGCGGCTCTTTGTTTAATCCATTAGGAAACGAAGTTTGCACATATGCCACACAGCGTCAATACATAAACACAGTCATACACATAAACATTCAAACTTCAATTTTAAAGAACATTAAAAAGGAAGACGCGAGAAAGAACGAGCTTCGGGACGCATCGTTTTAAGCTGTGGCGCGTCTATAATTGTCACAGAACACCTTCCAAACTCAAATGAAGCATTTTAATACATTCTTGTGATTAAATCTTGTATAATCGCTTAAATGTTTTAAAGAATAAAGTTTAAAAACACTTAAAATCAAGTGGCTTTCACGCGGTCACGATCTCTCGCTTTCAGAGAAATAACGCGCGGCTCTTTGTTTAATCCATTAGGAAACGAAGTTTGCACAGATGACACACAGCGTCAACACATTAACACAGTCATACACATAAAAATTCAAATTTCATTTTCAAAGAATTGAAAGGAACATTAAAAAGGAAGATGCGAGAAAGAACGAGCTTCGGGATGCATCGTTCTCAGCCGCGGCGCGTCTATGATTGTCACAGAACACCTTCCAAACTCAAATGAAGCTTTTTAATACATTCTTGTGATTAAATCTTGTATAATCGCTGGAATGTTTTACTTTTTAAGTTTAAAAAACACAAATGAGTTCGTGATCATTCACAGACATCATCAAACTGTCAAACACGGGGCGGAACAAACAGAACAACAGAATTAATGTGATACACGTGCAGTACTCTCCACTAGAGGGAGCCACGAGACCGTTTTTGTTAAGAGCCTCAAAAACACCCAAGAATATTATTAAAGTTTGACGTCTTGCCATGGCAACAATATTTAAGATATCACAAAGACATTCACATGTCTAAATTTGAAATGTTTGGACATTATAATGAAGAAGTTTGAAGCAAATCGGGTAAAAATAAGGGGGTGATCTCAAAGCATTTTGAAAGTGACACATTTCCTGCTGCCAATTGGTGGCGCTATATCTTTGGCTCACAATAGTCACATCCATGTGCTCGGCTTCCTACAACGAACACACAGGTGAAGTTTCATAAAAATCAATGAATGTATGCAGACGTTATAACACACTTCCTGTTTCTGTTTTCTCGCCATCAATTCATTGCCTCGCCACGGGCAAACCGTTTGAGATATCAAAAATTCACTGGAGATTTGGCATCATCAATGTCTTGACTTCATGCTGACCGAGTTTGGTGGTGATCGGATTAAGCGCCTAAGAGGAGTATATCAAATTCCAGAGCATGCGTTTTTCAAACAACCCATAATAGCTCACTTCCTGTTGAGACGGCGAACAACTTAGAGCACGAAAGTTGTCAGGCCCGATGAGGTGTTTATGTTTACTGAGTTTCATACCAATATGTGCAAGCGTGTTTGATATATGGACCAAGTTTTCGGACCCCATTCAAGGGGGCGCTGTCCAGCCCCCTTGCCACGCCCGGGTCCCAGCCTCTGTGACGCCCTAATGGCCGCCAGTTCCAATATGTGTGAAATGTTTCAAGAGTTTTCGAGCATGTTAAGGGCCCCAAAAGTGCCTGAGTTTCATCCAATTTGAAAGATGCCCAGAGTCTCAAAACCATCTAAAACAAATATTTTGATCTGACACTTTGATCTGTTGCTATGACAACAGTGTTTCAAATATATAAGATCTTTTTACAGGTCTACATTCGCCATGTCTTGACATTGTTCTGGTGAAGTTTGAAGCAAATCGGGTAAAAATAAGAGGGTGATCTCAAAGCATTTTGAAAGTGACACATTTCCTGCTGCCAATTGGTGGCGCTATATCTTTGACTCACAATAGTCACATACATGTACTCGGCCTCCTACAACGAACACACAGGTGAAGTTTCATAAAAATCAATGAATGTATGCGGACGTTATAACACACTTCCTGTTTCTGTTTTCTCGCCATAAATTTGTTGCCTCGCCACGGGCAAACCGTTTGAGATATCAAAAATCCGCTGGCAATTTTGCGTCATCAATGTCTTGTCTTCACGCTGACCGAGTTTGGTGGTGATCGGATTAAGCGCCTAGGAGGAGTATATCAAATTCCAGAGCATGCGCTTTTCAAACAACCCATAATAGCTCACTTCCTGTTGAGGTGGCGTACAACTTAGAGCACGAAAGTTGTCAGTGCCGATGAGTTCTTCATGTCTACCGAGTTTTGTATCAATACGTGCAAGCGTGTTTGATATATGGACCAAGTTTTTGGACCCCATTCAAGGGGGCGCTGTCGAGCCCCCCTGCCACGCCCGGGTCCCAGCCTCTGTGACGCCCTAATGGTCGCAGGTTCCAATGCGTGTGCAAAGTTTCAAAAGTTTTCGTGCATGTTAAGGGCCCCAAAAGTGCCAAAAACCTTGAATAAAAAATAATAATAAATAATAAATATAGCTGCGAGCAGCGATGGGCGGGCCCAAGCCGGTGGCACCGCCACCTCAGTGTTTTAAGGACAACTGGGCACGGCGGGCAAAATGAATTTAAATGGTGTCTCCAGTTGGAGACTGACCAGTTAGTTGAGTCAGATTATTCAATATAATACTAACTATATTAATATATATATATATAATACTAAGCGATCATATCATAGCAAAGTTATCATTAGCAGTTCAAAGTGTTATATATTCAACTGAATTTATCTTATTATATTGGTAAACTAATTATATAAAACTAAATAGTCAGTGAAATACAAATGAACTGTTTCTTTGCCTTTATTTTTTTCTACAAATTTATAGAAGAGAAGGGCTAAGAGATTTCCTATATTATAATACAGACAAAAGGAGACAGCAATGAAAGGGTTAAACCTGCAAGACCCTGAGAGAGAGAGAGAGAGAGAGAGAGAGAGAGAGAGAGAGATATTCAGATGAAATATTTTGAAGAAAACAAGTATATTGATCTGAAATATAGTACATTCATTTTAAATTCATCCAGGTTCCATTGAATTTATCTGAAGGTATTTTACATTATTTTTAACCATATTATTAAACTAATTATATAGAACCATATAGTCAGTGCACTAAAACTGAACTGGTTCTATGCCTTCATTTTTTATGAGATTTCCTATCCTATAATGCAGACAAAAGGAGACAGCAATGAAAGGGTTAAACCTGGAAGACCCAGAGAGAGAGAGAGAGAGAGAGAGAGAGAGAGATATTCAGAAAAAAATATTTTAAAGAAAACAAATATATTGATCTGAAATATAGTACATTCATTTTAAATTCATCCAGGTTCCATTGAATTTATCTTAAGGTATTTAATGCTATTTTTAATCATATTATTAAACTAATTATATAGAACCATATAGTCAGTGCACGACAACTGTACTGGTTCTATGCCTTCCTATCCTTCCTATTTCCTATCCTATAATGCAGACAAGGGGACACAGCAATGAAAGGGTTAAACCTGCCAGACTAAAACACAGAGAACTGTTAGAGCTTGTGAACTGTCTGAATGTGTGTGTGTGTGTGTGTGTGTGTGCAATGTATGAGGAGAGCACGAATGTAATATAAACGATAACGATCCAAATACGATTTATTTGCAGAAGTTTATATTTTAGTTTTATTTTTTAAAATCCCTGCATGTCATGTAGTTATTTATATAACTGGGCGCGATCATTATTAGAAGACGCTGCGCGTTTCTTTGTGTGACAGAAAATCTTCCAAGCTATAATTGAAGTTCTTTAAAACATTCTTGTGATTAAATGTTGTGTAATCGCTGGAATGAACAAGGTTAAAAAACACGGAAATTATTTCGTGATCACTCTCACAGAAATCATCAAACTGTCAAACACGGCTCGCGATTTCTACAGGAAAGTCTTTCATGTGTTTATTTGCTTGTATATTGTAGAATCGCTGGAATGGAATGGAATCGCTATTAAATATAGAAATTAGGTGTGTATATTTCAATTATTAATGAATAATTGACAACTTCCAAATTCCCTTTTTGTTCTTAATTTAAACCTTCGCATTGGCAACACCATTTGAGATGTACTATAATCGTTCGCAATTTTAGCATCTTCAGTATGTAGTCATCATGTGCAGAAGTTTATTATTAGTTAATTGCAGAAGTTTTTATTTTAATTGTATTTTTTTAAAATCCCTGCATAAATCTTCCAAACTGTAATTGAAGATTTTTAATATGTTCTTGTGATCGAATCTTGTCTAATCGCTTGAATACTTTAATGAATAAGGTTTAAAAACATGAGCTTTCATGATTTCGTGATCACTCCCTTTCAGAGAAATGACGCGCGGCTCTTTGTTTAATCCGTTAGGAAATGAAGTTTGCACAGATGCCACACAGCGTCAACACATTAACAGTCATACACATAAAAATTCAAACAAAGGAATGAAAAGAACATGAAAAAATCACATGTAAATGAGTTCGTGATCATTCACAGACATCATGAAACTGCAAACACGGCTCGCGATCTCTACTTGATGTGCTCTTGATGCGCTCTCTACGCGATCTCTCTCTTTCATGTGTTTATATTGTAGAATTGCTGGAATGTCTTCAGCATCTTCAGTATGTAGTCATCATGTGCAGAAGTTTATTATTAGTTATTTGCAGAAGTTTATATTTTAATTTTATTTTTTAAAATCACTGCATGTGTAAAGTTATTTGTATAACTGGGCGCGATCATTAGACGCTGCGCGTCTCTTTGTGTGACATTAAAAAGCTTCTTTTACAGTTTGGAAGATTTTCTATGTTCTTGTGATCGAATCTTGTCTAATCGCTTGAATGTTTTAAAGAATAAGCTTTAAAAACACTTAAAATCAAGTGGCTTTCACGCGGTCACGATCACTGCTTTCAGAGAAATGACGAGCGGCTCTTTGTTTAATCCATTAGGAAACGAAGTTTGCACAGATGCCACACAGCGTCAACACATTAACACAGTCATACACATAAAAATTAAACTTCAATTTCAAAGAATTGAAAGGAACATTAAAAAGGAAGACGCGAGAAAGAACGAGCTTCGGGACGCATCGTTCTCAGCCGCTGCGCGTCTATTGTCACAGAACACCTTCCAAACTCAAATGAAGCTTTTTAATACATTCTTGTGATTAAATCTTGTGTAATCGCTGGAATGTTTTAATTCAAAGGAACATTAAAAAGGAATTACAAGATTCTAAAAGACCCGAGAAAGAACAAGCTTCGGACGCGATCGTTCTCAGACGCGGCGCGTCTATAATTGTCACAGAACACCTTCCAAACTCAAATTAAGCTTTTTAATACATTCTTGTGATTAAATCTTGCGTAATCGCTGGAATATTTTAACTTATGAGTTTAAAAAACACAAATGAGCTCGTGATTATTCACAGACATCATCAAACTATCAAACACGGGGCGTGCTTCTCTGAGTGAACAGATATATGACACACGTGCTGTCCACTAGAGGGAGCCACGAGACCATTTTTGTTAAGAGCCTCAAAAACACCCAAGAATATTATTAAAGTTTGACGTCTTGCCATGGCAACAATATTTAAGATATCACAAAGACATTCACATGTCTACATCTGAAATGTTTGGACATTATAATGAAGAAGTTTGAAGCAAATCGGGTAAAAATAAGAGGGTGATCTCAAAGCATTTTGAAAGTGACACATTTCCTGCTGCCAGTTGGTGGCGCTATATCTTTGACACACAATAGTCATATCCATGTGCTCGGCCTCTGACAAGGAACACATATCTGAAGTTTCATAAAAAACAATGAATGTATGCAGACGTTATAACACACTTCCTGTTTCTCTTTTCTTGCCATAAATTCGTTGCCTCGCCACGGGCAAACCGTTTGAGATATCAAAAATCCCCTGGCAATTTTGCGTCATCAATGTCTTGACTTCATGCTGACCGAGTTTGGTGGTGATCGGATTAAGCACCTAGGAGGAGTATATCAAATTCCAGAGCATGTGCTTTTCAAACAACCCATAATAGCTCACTTCCTGTTGAGGCGGCGTACAACTTAGAGCACGAAAGTTGTCAGGCCCATTGAGTTCTATATGTGTTCTGAGTTTCATACCAATATGTGCAAGCGTGTTTGATATATGGACCAAGATTTCGGACCCCATTCAAGGGGGCGCTGTCGAGCCCCCCCGCCACGCCCGGGTCCCAGCCTCTGTCACGTCCTAATGGCCGCAGGTTCCAATGCGTGTGCAAAGTTTCAAGAGTTTTTGAGAATGTTAAGGGCCCCAAAAAGCCCCGAACGGTTGAAAAAAACTAAAAATAATAATAATAAATATAGCTGCGAGCAGCGATGAGCGGGCCCAAGCCGGTGGCACCGCCACCTCAGTGTTTTAAGGACAACTGGGCACGGCGGGCAAAATGAATTTAAACGGTGTCTCCAGTTGGAGACTGACCAGTTAGTTGAGTCAGATTATTCAATATAATACTAACTAAAAGCGATCATATCATAGCAAAGTTATCATTAGCAGTTCAAAGTGTTATATATTCAGCTGAATTTATCTTATTATATTGTTAAACTAATTATATAAAACTAAATAGTCAGTGAAATACAAATGAACTGGTTCTTTGCCTTTATTTCTTTATACAAATTTGTGGAAGAGAAGGGCTAAGAGATTTCCTATCCTATAATGCAGAAAAAATGAGACAGCAATGAAAGGGTTAAACCTGCAAGACCCTGAGAGAGTGAGAGAGAGAGAGAGAGAGAGAGAGAGAGATTCAGAAGAAATATTTTAAAGAAAACAAGTATATTGATCTGAAATATAGTACATTCATTTTAAATTCATCCAGGTTCCATTTAATTTATCTTAAGGTATTTTATGTTATTATTAACCATATTATTAAACTAATTATATAGAACCATATAGTCAGTGCACGACAACTGAACTGGTGTGTTCAAAGCCTCAATCATATTTCTTTGTGTTCAAAGAAATATGATTGTCATCATATTCAGAAAGTTTGGTGTCAATAGCATGAATACCCTGAGAGGAATAGCTAAAACTTCAGAGCTTGATTATTCAAAATATCCACATTCAAACCAAAATATCTGACTTTCTGTTGGTCAGAGGTAATGACTATGAATTAGAAAGTTGTTTGGCTTAATGAGCACAATATGTGTACCGAGTTTGGTGACTGTAGGTTAAACTAACCCCCCAACTTTTGTCAAAAGATGGCGCTATAGAGCCTCTCCACCACACCCGTTTTTGAGGCTTTGCCCATGTCTACTGGTCGACAATATTGACATGTGTGTCGAGTTTCATGCAATTTGAAGCATGATAAGAGTCTCAAAAGCATCCAAAACAAACATTTTGATCTGAAACTTTTATCTGTTGCTATGACAACAGTGTTTAAAATATAATACATCTTTTAAGAGGTCTACATTCACCATGTCTTCACATTAGTCTGGTAAAGTTTCAAGCAAATTGGGTAAAAATAAGAGGGTGATCTCAAGGAATTTTGAAAGTGACACATTTCCTGCTGCCAGTTGGTGGCGCTATATCTTTTACACACAATAGTCACATCCATGTGCTCGGCCTCCTAAAAGGAACACACAGCTGAAGTTTCATAAAAATCAAAGGATGTATGCAAACGTTATAACACACTTCCTGTTTCTGTTTTCTCGCCATAAATTCATTGCCTCGCCACGGGCAAACCGTTTGAGATATCAAAAATCCGCTGGACGTTTTACATCATCAATGTCTTGACTTCATGCTGACCGAGTTTGGTGGTGATCGGATTAAGCGCCTAGGAGGAGTATATCAAATTCCAGAGCATGCGTTTTTCAAACAACCCATAATAGCTCACTTCCTGTTGAGGCGGCGAACAACTTAGAGCACGAAAGTTGTCAGTGCCAATGAGTTCTATATGTGTACCGAGTTTCATACTAATATGTGCAAGCGTGTTTGATATATGGACCAAGTTTTTGGACCCCATTCAAGGGGGCGCTGTCGAGCCCCCCTGCCACGCCCGGGTCCCAGCCTCTGTGATTTCTTAATGGCCGCCGGTTCCAATGTGTGTGCAAAGTTTCAAGAGTTTTGGAGCATGATAAGGGCCCCAAAAGTGCCCGAGTTTCATCCAATTTGAAAGATGCCAAGAGTCTCAAAACGATCCAAAACAAATATTTTGATCTGACACTTTGATCTGTTGCTATGTCAACAGTGTTTCGTATATATATCTTTTAACAGGTCTACATTCGCCATGTCTTGACATTATTCTGGTGAAGTTTGAAGCAAATCGGGTAAAAATAAGAGGGTGATCTCAAAGCATTTTGAAAGTGACACATTTCCTGCTGCCAGTTGGTGGCGCTATATCTTTGACACACAATAGTCATATCCATGTGCTCGGCCTCTGACAAGGAACACACATCTGAAGTTTCATAAAAAACAATGAATGTATGCAGACGTTATAACACACTTCCTGTTTCTCTTTTCTTGCCATAAATTCGTTGCCTCGCCACAGGCAAACCGTTTGAGATATCAAAAATCCCCTGGCAATTTTGCGTCATCAATGTCTTGACTTCATGCTGACCGAGTTTGGTGGTGATCGGATTAAGCACCTAGGAGGAGTATATCAAATTCCAGAGCATGTGCTTTTCAAACAACCCATAATAGCTCACTTCCTGTTGAGGCGGCGTACAACTTAGAGCACGAAAGTTGTCAGGCCCATTGAGTTCTATATGTGTTCTGAGTTTCATACCAATATGTGCAAGCGTGTTTGATATATGGACCAAGATTTCGGACCCCATTCAAGGGGGCGCTGTCGAGCCCCCCTGCCACGCCCGGGTCCCAGCCTCTGTCACGTCCTAATGGCCGCAGGTTCCAATGCGTGTGCAAAGTTTCAAGAGTTTTTGAGAATGTTAAGGGCCCCAAAAAGCCCCGAACGGTTGAAAAAAACTAAAAATAATAATAATAAATATAGCTGCGAGCAGCGATGAGCGGGCCCAAGCCGGTGGCACCGCCACCTCAGTGTTTTAAGGACAACTGGGCACGGCGGGCAAAATGAATTTAAACGGTGTCTCCAGTTGGAGACTGACCAGTTAGTTGAGTCAGATTATTCAATATAATACTAACTAAAAGCGATCATATCATAGCAAAGTTATCATTAGCAGTTCAAAGTGTTATATATTCAGCTGAATTTGTCTTATTATATTGTTAAACTAATTATATAAAACTAAATAGTCAGTGAAATACAAATGAACTGGTTCTTTGCCTTTATTTCTTTATACAAATTTGTGGAAGAGAAGGGCTAAGAGATTTCCTATCCTATAATGCAGAAAAAATGAGACAGCAATGAAAGGGTTAAACCTGCAAGACCCTGAGAGAGTGAGAGAGAGAGAGAGAGAGAGAGAGAGAGAGAGAGAGAGAGAGAGAGAGATTCAGAAGAAATATTTTAAAGAAAACAAGTATATTGATCTGAAATATAGTACATTCATTTTAAATTCATCCAGGTTCCATTTAATTTATCTTAAGGTATTTTATGTTATTATTAACCATATTATTAAACTAATTATATAGAACCATATAGTCAGTGCACGACAACTGAACTGGTGTGTTCAAAGCCTCAATCATATTTCTTTGTGTTCAAAGAAATATGATTGTCATCATATTCAGAAAGTTTGGTGTCAATAGCATGAATACCCTGAGAGGAATAGCTAAAACTTCAGAGCTTGATTATTCAAAATATCCACATTCAAACCAAAATATCTGACTTTCTGTTGGTCAGAGGTAATGACTATGAATTAGAAAGTTGTTTGGCTTAATGAGCACAATATGTGTACCGAGTTTGGTGACTGTAGGTTAAACTAACCCCCCAACTTTTGTCAAAAGATGGCGCTATAGAGCCTCTCCACCACACCCGTTTTTGAGGCTTTGCCCATGTCTACTGGTCGACAATATTGACATGTGTGTCGAGTTTCATGCAATTTGAAGCATGATAAGAGTCTCAAAAGCATCCAAAACAAACATTTTGATCTGAAACTTTTATCTGTTGCTATGACAACAGTGTTTAAAATATAATACATCTTTTAAGAGGTCTACATTCACCATGTCTTCACATTAGTCTGGTAAAGTTTCAAGCAAATTGGGTAAAAATAAGAGGGTGATCTCAAGGAATTTTGAAAGTGGCACATTTCCTGCTGCCAGTTGGTGGCGCTATATCTTTTACACACAATAGTCACATCCATGTGCTCGGCCTCCTAAAAGGAACACACAGCTGAAGTTTCATAAAAATCAAAGGATGTATGCAAACGTTATAACACACTTCCTGTTTCTGTTTTCTCGCCATAAATTCATTGCCTCGCCACGGGCAAACCGTTTGAGATATCAAAAATCCGCTGGACGTTTTGCATCATCAATGTCTTGACTTCATGCTGACCGAGTTTGGTGGTGATCGGATTAAGCGCCTAGGAGGAGTATATCAAATTCCAGAGCATGCGTTTTTCAAACAACCCATAATAGCTCACTTCCTGTTGAGGCGGCGAACAACTTAGAGCACGAAAGTTGTCAGTGCCAATGAGTTCTATATGTGTACCGAGTTTCATACTAATATGTGCAAGCGTGTTTGATATATGGACCAAGTTTTTGGACCCCATTCAAGGGGGCGCTGTCGAGCCCCCCTGCCACGCCCGGGTCCCAGCCTCTGTGATTTCTTAATGGCCGCCGGTTCCAATGTGTGTGCAAAGTTTCAAGAGTTTTGGAGCATGATAAGGGCCCCAAAAGTGCCCGAGTTTCATCCAATTTGAAAGATGCCAAGAGTCTCAAAACGATCCAAAACAAATATTTTGATCTGACACTTTGATCTGTTGCTATGTCAACAGTGTTTCGTATATATATCTTTTAACAGGTCTACATTCGCCATGTCTTGACATTATTCTGGTGAAGTTTGAAGCAAATCGGGTAAAAATAAGAGGGTGATCTCAAAGCATTTTGAAAGTGACACATTTCCTGCTGCCAGCTGGTGGCGCTATATCTTTGACACACAATAGTCATATCCATGTGCTCGGCCTCCTACAAGGAACAAACATCTGAAGTTTCATAAAAAACAATGAATGTATGCAGACGTTATAACACACTTCCTGTTTCTGTTTTCTCGCCATAAATTCGTTGCCTCGCCACGGGCAAACCGTTTGAGATATCAAAAATCTCCTGGCAATTTTGCGTCGTCAATGTCTTGACTTCATGCTGACCGAGTTTGCTGGTGATCGGATTAAGCGCCTAGGAGGAGTATATCAAATTCCAGAGCATGCGTTTTTCAAACAACCCATAATAGCTCACTTCCTGTTGAGGCGGCATACAACTTAGAGCACGAAAGTTGTCAGGCCCGATGAGATCTTCATGTGTACCGAGTTTCATACCAATATGTGCAAGCGTGTTTGATATATGGACCAAGATTTCGGACCCCATTCAAGGGGGCGCTGTCGAGCCCCCCTGCCACGCCCGGGTCCCAGCCTCTGTCACGTCCTAATGGCCGCAGGTTCCAATACGTGTGCAAAGTTTCAAGAGTTTTTGAGCATGTTAAGGGCCCCAAAAAGCCGCGAACGGTTGAAAAAAAATAAAAATAATAATAAATATAGCTGCGAGCAGCGATGGGCGGGCCCAAGCCGGTGGCACCGCCATCTCAGTGTTTTAAGGACAACTGGGCACGGCGGGCAAAATGAATTTAAACGCAGGGGCGGACTTAACCATTAGGCAAAGGTAGCCGTCTGCCTTGGGCCCCCGAAAGCTAAGGGCCCCCTAAAATGCCTTGTTTATATATACAGGACAACCGTCTACGTGTCCGCGTTGAACGCGCTTTTGGCAGAAAATGCAGGGACATGGTTTCAGCGATGCAGAAAACGCGGACAGAATCGCGGAATCCATTCATAAAAGGGGAATTACTGTGTAACGCGGAATGTCAGGAATGAATGGCGCAGGCAGGCGGTTTACTGAATCAAGCGCGACGCTCGCGCTGCTCGTCTGAACAATTCATTCAGAGACACAAAACATAAAGTATTCATGTTTAAATAGTATTTTTGCCGTTTAATATTAACATACACTAGTCCGTATCGCTATTTGATTGCAGTGTACCGACCTGCATTTGATGTATTCATCCAAAATTCGAAAAATTCCGTAACATTCCACGTTAAACAGTAAATTCCGATTTTATGAATGGATTCCGCGATTCCGTCCGCGTTTTCTGCATCACGGAAATCGTGAGCATTTACCGTTTCATTTGTGAGAAACACACACACGGAAAAAAAAAAGATCTTCAAGGCAACCACTCAAATTAAAGTTTGTTTATACTTTTTAACAGTAGTGTATGTCTAATTTTAACAGTAAACCTCTGTTTAGCGAATGTATAAAAATTAAAGTTTTTTTTAAAGTATTATTTACATTGGAATAGAAAATAAATGTTTTATGCCTTCATGTGATTACCAGTAAAATTAAAATACATAAAAGAAATAATATACATTTCCATACAGGCACACTTAATTTTTGGTTGAAATAATTCTTAAGCATGTAAATGTACAATTTCCTTCAGTTTAATTTAAATCTGTAATTAAAATAAAAAAAAAAAATAAAAAAAAAATAAATATATATATATATATATATATATATATATATATATATATATATGTATTTTAAAGAATTAGACAGCCCTGCGCTGTGTAAACAACTGTGCAGTGAAAATTACCCCAAAGTACCAGCTAGTGTCCAAACTACTCTAATACTGTTATAACCCGTTTACATGTGAACATCTACATTATGAAGAAAGTATAGGAAGCCTGTTTCCGCCACTGAAAAAAAAAAGATTATTGCGACTTTTTAACTTAGAATTTTTACTTTTTTTCACAGAATTGTGAGATATAAAGTCAGAATTCTGAGGAAAAAAAAAGTCAGAATTCTGAGATCAGTCGCAATAATCTTTTTTTCAGTGGTGGAAACAGGCTTCCATAAGAAAACCATTATAACATGAACACGAAAAATCTAAAAACAAACAAACAAACAAACAAACAAAAAAAAAAACGGACACAACTATGGGACACCGCCATGCAGCAGCAAGCATCACAACAATGAAAGAAACCTCAAGTTTAAATGTGCAATCAGGGGCCCATTCCTGTGTTTTGCCTGGGGCCCCCAAATCACTAAATCCGCCCCTGTTTAAACGGTGTCTCCAGTTGGAGACTGACCAGTTAGTTGAGTCAGATTATTCAATATAACACTAACTAAAAGCGATCATATCATAGCAAAGTTATCATTAGCAGTTCAAAGTGTTATATATTCAGCTGAATTTATCTTATTATATTGTTAAACTAATTATATAAAACTAAATAGTCAGTGAAATACAAATGAACTGGTTCTTTGCCTTTATTTCTTTATACAAATTTATAGAAGAGAAGGGCTAAGAGATTTCCTATCCTATAATGCAGACAAAAGGAGACAGCAATGAAAGGGTTAAACCTGCAAGACCCTGAGAGAGAGAGAGGGGGGGGGGGTATTCAGAAGAAATATTTTACAGAAAACAAATATATTGATCTGAAATATAGCACATTCATTTTAAATTCAAGAAATTAACTGGTTCTATGCCTTTATTTTATTACTACACAGCAGAGGTTTACTGTTGAAATTAGACATACATAAATACTGTTAACTTTTAACATACATACTGTTAAAGAGTATAACCAAACATTTAATTTTACGGGTTGCCTTAAAGGCCTTTTTTTCTGTGTGTGTATGGTATGATGATAGTTTCTCTCAAATGAAACAGTAAAATGTTCACTAAGGGCCCTATGATTTTGCGAAATGGAATTTCGAAATTCATTCATAATAAAAGGAATTTATTGTTTAAGGGGGAACTTTTTTTAAATTTTCGATGAATACATCAAAAGCAAGTTGGTACACTTCAATTAAATCGCGATATGGAGTAGTATATGTTAACATTAAACGGTAAAAATACTATTAAAATATGAATCCATGTTTTGTGTGTGAATGAATTGTTCAGCAGTAAACCGCGTACCTGCCACATTCATCCTAACAATCCGCGTTACACAGTAAAAAATCAAATGTCCCTGCATTTTCTACAAAAAGCACGTTCAACACGGACACGCAGACACCCACTAATACAGCATTTAGTCAACAAACTACTTACTTTAGTGATATGAAAACATATACTGTAGTGTACTGTATAACATACCGCTTTTAAATCTGCTTTTGAAGTGTCCTGTACTGTGAGCGCGCAGCCTGACATCAAAACAAACTGAACGAGGCTTCAGTGATAGTTTAATCAGAGAGCGCCTCTAGAGGTCACTCTTGTACCGCACTCTCCTCAGCCACTCCAGCAACGGACGCGAGCCAGAAAATGAAATCAAGCGCGGTTGTGCAGCACTTGTTTGTACATGCTTGCTCGCAGTCTGTGTACTTCTGAATTTATTTTGTAAATTTGTAAAAAACAAACAAACTCAGAATTGTATCTAACCTTATTTAAAAATAACCATAGTGTCATCTTTTGGTTATTATTAAATTTCTTTTTTATTTCTTGTGCTTAAACAGATCGTTATTGTGCTTATTTTTAAGTTAAACATACTACATTGATTAAAAAAAAAAACGTTTGAATTTCTTATTCAATGTTAGTGTTATTGTATATAGAAATAAACAGTGTATAATTCAGAGGAGAATATTGTTTAGTGTCAGGAATTATCATTGGGTGTCATCTCAAAAATAGGTATATGCTGCCCTCTAGTGCTCATTATAAATATATGACACTGTTTCCCTTCATTTTAATTTACACATACATCTTGAAATTAAAAAATAAATTAAAATGTGTTTATTTATGATATTTGTACTATTAAATATAGAAATTAGGTGTGTATATTTCAATTATTCATGAATAATTGACAACTTCCAAATTCCCTTTTTGTTCTTAATTTAAACCTTCGCCATGGCAACACCATTTGAGATGTACTATAATCGTTCGCAATTTTAGCATCTTCAGTATGTAGTCATCATGTGCATAAGTTTATTATTAGTTATTTGCAGAAGTTAATATTTAAAATTTATTTTTTAAAATCCCTGCATGTGTAAAGATGCAGTTGTATAACTAAGCGCGATCTTAGGAGACGCTGCGCGTCTCAAATCTTCCAAACTGTAATGAAGCTTTTTAATATGGTCTTGTGATCGAATCTTGCCTAATCGCTTGAATGTTTTAATGAAAAAAGTTTAAAAACACTCAAAATCGAGGGGCTTTCACGCGGTCATGATCACTCGCTTTCAGAGAAATGACGCGCGGCTCTTTGTTTAATCAGTTAGGAAACGAAGTTTGCACAGATGCCACACAGCGTCAACACATTAACACAGTCATACACATAAAAATTCAAACAAAGGAATGAAAAGAACATGAAAAAATCACATGTAAATGAGTTCGTGATCATTCACAGACATCATGAAACTGCAAACACGGCTCGCGATCTCTTGATGTGCTCTTGATGCGCTCTCTACGCGATCTCTCTCTTTCATGTGTTTATATTGTAGAATCGCTGGAATGTCTTCAGCATCTTCAGTATGTAGTCATCATGTGCAGAAGTTTATTATTAGTTATTTGCAGAAGTTTATATTTTAATTTTATTTTTTAAAATCACTGCATGTGTAAAGTTATTTGTATAACTGGGCGCGATCATTAGACGCTGCGCGTCTCTTTGTGTGACATTAAAAAGCTTCTTTTACAGTTTGGAAGATTTTCTATGTTCTTGTGATCGAATCTTGTCTAATCGCTTGAATGTTTTAAAGAATAAGCTTTAAAAACACTTAAAATCAAGTGGCTTTCACGCGGTCACGATCACTGCTTTCAGAGAAATGACGAGCGGCTCTTTGTTTAATCCATTAGGAAACGAAGTTTGCACAGATGCCACACAGCGTCAACACATTAACACAGTCATACACATAAAAATTAAACTTCAATTTCAAAGAATTGAAAGGAACATTAAAAAGGAAGACGCGAGAAAGAACGAGCTTCGGGACGCATCGTTCTCAGCCGTGGCGCGTCTATTATCACAGAACACCTTCCAAACTCAAATGAAGCTTTTTAATACATTCTTGTGATTAAATCTTGTGTAATCGCTGGAATGTTTTAATTCAAAGGAACATTAAAAAGGAATTACAAGATTCTAAAAGACCCGAGAAAGAACAAGCTTCGGACGCGATCGTTCTCAGACGCGGAGCGTCTATAATTGTCACAGAACACCTTCCAAACTCAAATTAAGCTTTTTAATACATTCTTGTGATTAAATCTTGCGTAATCGCTGGAATATTTTAACTTATGAGTTTAAAAAACACAAATGAGCTCGTGATTATTCACAGACATCATCAAACTATCAAACACGGGGCGTGCTTCTCTGAGTGAACAGATATATGACACACGTGCTGTCCACTAGAGGGAGCCACGAGACCATTTTTGTTAAGAGCCTCAAAAACACCCAAGAATATTATTAAAGTTTGACGTCTTGCCATGGCAACAATATTTAAGATATCACAAAGACATTCACATGTCTACATCTGAAATGTTTGGACATTATAATGAAGAAGTTTGAAGCAAATCGGGTAAAAATAAGAGGGTGATCTCAAAGCATTTTGAAAGTGACACATTTCCTGCTGCCAGTTGGTGGCGCTATATCTTTGACACACAATAGTCATATCCATGTGCTCGGCCTCTGACAAGGAACACACATCTGAAGTTTCATAAAAAACAATGAATGTATGCAGACGTTATAACACACTTCCTGTTTCTCTTTTCTTGCCATAAATTCGTTGCCTCGCCACGGGCAAACCGTTTGAGATATCAAAAATCCCCTGGCAATTTTGCGTCATCAATGTCTTGACTTCATGCTGACCGAGTTTGGTGGTGATCGGATTAAGCACCTAGGAGGAGTATATCAAATTCCAGAGCATGTGCTTTTCAAACAACCCATAATAGCTCACTTCCTGTTGAGGCGGCGTACAACTTAGAGCACGAAAGTTGTCAGGCCCATTGAGTTCTATATGTGTTCTGAGTTTCATACCAATATGTGCAAGCGTGTTTGATATATGGACCAAGATTTCGGACCCCATTCAAGGGGGCGCTGTCGAGCCCCCCTGCCACGCCCGGGTCCCAGCCTCTGTCACGTCCTAATGGCCGCAGGTTCCAATGCGTGTGCAAAGTTTCAAGAGTTTTTGAGCATGTTAAGGGCCCCAAAAAGCCCCGAAAGGTTGAAAAAAAATAAAAATAAATATAGCTGCGAGCAGCGATGAGCGGGCCCAAGCCGGTGGCACCGCCACCTCGGTGTTTTAAGGACAACTGGGCACGGCGGGCAAAATGAATTTAAACGGTGTCTCCAGTTGGAGACTGACCAATTAGTTGAGTCAGATTATTCAATATAATACTAACTAAAAGCGATCATATCATAGCAAAGTTATCATTAGCAGTTCAAAGTGTTATATATTCAGCTGAATTTATCTTATTATATTGTTAAACTAATTATATAAAACTAAATAGTCAGTGAAATACAAATGAACTGTTTCTTTGCCTTTATTTTTTTATACAAATTTATAGAAGAGAAGGGCTAAGAGATTTCCTATCCTATAATGCAGACAAAAGGAGACAGCAATGAAAGGGTTAAATCTGCAAGACCCTGAGAGAGAGAGAGAGAGATTCAGAAGAAATATTTTGAAGAAAACAAGTATATTGATCTGCAATATAGTACATTCATTTTAAATTCATCCAGGTTCCATTGAATTTATCTTAAGGTATTTTACGTTATTTTTAACCATATTATTAAACTAATTATATAGAACCATATAGTCAGTGCACGACAACTGAACTGGTTCTATGCCTTCCTATCCTTTCCCATTTCCTATCCTATAATGCAGACAAGGGGACACAGCAATGAAAGGGTTAAACCTGCCAGACTAAAACACAGAGAGACGTTCATGTTCTTGAACTGTCTGAATGTGTGTGCGTGCAATGTATGAGGAGAGCACGAATGTAATATAAATGATAACATCCAAATACGATTTATTTGCCGAAGTTTATATTGTAATTGTATTTTTTAAAATCCCTGCATAAATCTTCCAAACTGTTATTGAAGATTTTTAATATGTTCTTGTGATCGAATCTGGTCTAATCGCTTGAATACTTTAATGAATAAGGTTTAAAAACATGAGCTTTCATGATTTCGTGATCACTCCCTTTCAGAGAAATGATGCGCGGCTCTTTGTTTAATCCATTAGGAAACGAAGTTTGCACAGATGCCACACAGCGTCAACACATTAACAGTCATACACATAAAAATTCAAACAAAGGAATGAAAAGAACGTGGAAAAAATCGCATGTAAATGAGTTCGTGATCATTCACAGACATCATGAAACTGCAAACACGGCTCGAGATCTCTACTTGATGTGCTCTTGATGCACTCTCTACGCGATCTCTCTCTTTCATGTGTTTATATTGTAGAATCGCTGGAATGTCTTCAGCATCTTCAGTATGTTGTCATCATGTGCAGAAGTTTATTATTAGTTATTTTGCAGAAGTTTATATTTTAATTTTATTTTTTAAAATCACTGCATGTGTAAAGTTATTTGTATAACTGGGCGCGATCAGACGCTGCGCGTCTCTTTGTGTGACATTAAAAAGCTTCTTTTACAGTTTGGAAGATTTTCTATGTTCTTGTGATCGAATCTTGTCTAATCGCTTGAATGTTGTAAAGACTAAAGTTTAAAAACACTTAAAATCAAGTGGCTTTCACGCGGTCACGATCTCTCGCTTTCAGAGAAATGACGAGCGGCTCTTTGTTTAATCCATTAGGAAACGAAGTTTGCACAGATGACACACAGCGTCAACACATTAACAGTCATACACATAAAAATTCAAATGTCATTTTCAAACAATTGAAAGGAACATTAAAAAGGAAGACGCGAGAAAGAACGAGCTTCGGGACGCATCGTTCTCAGCCGCGGAGCGTCTATTGTCACAGAACACCTTCCAAACTCAAATGAAGCTTTTTAATATATTCTTGTGTACTGTCCACTAGAGGGAGCCACGAGACCATTTTTGTTAAGAGCCTCAAAAACACCCAAGAATATTATTAAAGTTTGACGTCTTGCCATGCCAACAATATTTAAGATATCACAAAGACATTCACATGTCTAAATTTGAAATGTTTGGACATTATAATGAAGAAGTTTGAAGCAAATCGGGTAAAAATAAGAGGGTGATCTCAAAGCATTTTGAAAGTGACACATTTCCTGCTGCCAATTGGTGGCGCTATATCTTTGACTCACAATAGTCACATCCATGTACTCGGCCTCCTACAACGAACACACAGGTGAAGTTTCATAAAAATCAATGAATGTATGCAGACATTATAACACACTTCCTGTTTCTGTTTTCTCGCCATAAATTCATTGCCTCGCCACGGGCAAACCGTTTGAGATATCAAAAATTCACTGGACATTTGGCATCATCAATATCTTGACTTCATGCTGACCGAGTTTGGTGGTGATCGGATTAAGCGCCTAGGAGGAGTATATCAAATTCCAGAGCATGCGTTTTTCAAACAACCCATAATAGCTCACTTCCTGTTGAGGTGGCGTACAACTAAGAGCACGAAAGTTGTCAGTGCCGATGAGTTCTTCATGTCTACCGAGTTTCATACTAATATGTGCAAGCGTGTTTGATATATGGACCAAGATTTCGGACCCCATTCAAGGGGACGCTTTCGAGCCCCCCTGCCACACCCGGGTCCCAGCCTCTGTGATTTCCTAATGGCCGTCGGTTCCAATATGTGTGAAATGTTTCAAGAGTTTTCGAGCATGTTAAGGGCCCCAAAAGTGCCTGAGTTTCATCCAATTTGAAAGATGCCCAGAGTCTCAAAACCATCTAAAACAAATATTTTGATCTGACACTTTGATCTGTTGCTATGACAACAGTGTTTCGAATATATAAGATCTTTTTACAGGTCTACATTCGCCATGTCTTGACATTGTTCTGGTGAAGTTTGAAGCAAATCGGGTAAAAATAAGAGGGTGATCTGAAAGCATTTTGAAAGTGACACATTTCCTGCTGCCAATTGGTGGCGCTATATCTTTGACTCACAATAGTCACATCCATGTACTCGGCTTCCTACAACGAACACACAGGTGAAGTTTCATAAAAAACAATGAATGTATGCAGACGTTATAACACACTTCCTGTTTATGTTTTCTCGCCATAAATTCGTTGCCTCGCCACGGGCAAACCGTTTGAGATATCAAAAATCCCCTGGCAATTTTGCGTCATCAATGTCTTGACTTCATGCTGACCGAGTTTGGTGGTGATCGGATTAAGCGCCTAGGAGGAGTATATCAAATTCCAGAGCATGCGCTTTTCAAACAACCCATAATAGCTCACTTCCTGTTGAGGCAGCGAACAACTTAGAGCACGAAAGTTGTCAGTGCCGATGAGTTCTTCATGTCTACCGAGTTTCGTATCAATACGTGCAAGCGTGTTTGATATATGGACCAAGATTTTGGACCCCGTTCAAGGGGGCGCTGTCGAGCCCCCCTGCCACGCCCGGGTCCCAGCCTCTGTGACGCCCTAATGGCCGCAGGTTCCAATGCGTGTGCAAAGTTTCAAGAGTTTTCATGCATGTTAAGGGCCCCAAAAGTGCCAAAAACCTTGAATAAAAAATAATAAGAATAATAATAAGAATAAATATAGCTGCTAGCAGCGATGTGCGGGCCCAAGCCAGTGGCACCGCCACCTCGGTGTTTTAAGGACAACTGGGCACGGTGGGCAAAATGAATTTAAACTGTGTCCAGTTGGAGACTGACCAGTTAGTTGAGTCAGATTATTCAATATAATACTAACTAAAAGCGATCATATCATAGCAAAGTTATCATTAGCAGTTCAAAGTGTTATATATTCAACTGAATTTATCTTATTATATTGGTAAACTAATTATATAAAACTAAATTGTCAGTGAAATACAAATGAACTGTTTCTTTGCCTTTATTTTTTTATACAAATTTATAGAAGAGAAGGGCTAAGAGATTTCCTATATTATAATACAGACAAAAGGAGACAGCAATGAAAGGGTTAAACCTGCAAGACCCTGAGAGAGAGGGGGGGGGGTATTCAGAAGAAATATTTTACAGAAAACAAATATATTGATCTGAAATATAGCACATTCATTTTAAATTCAAGAAATTAACTGGTTCTATGCCTTTATTTTATTACTACACAGCAGAGGTTTACTGTTGAAATTAGACATACATAAATACTGTTAACTGTTACTGTTAACATACATACTGTTAAAGAGTATAACCAAACATTTAATTTTACGGGTTGCCTTAAAGGCCTTTTTTTCTGTGTGTGTATGGTATGATGATAGTTTCTCTCAAATGAAACAGTAAAATGTTCACTAAGGGCCCTATGATTTCGCGAAATGGAATCGCGAAATTCATTCATAATAAAAGGAATTTATTGTTTAAGGGGGAACTTTTTTAAATTTTCGATGAATACATCAAAAGCAAGTTGGTACACTTCAATTAAATCGCGATATGGAGTAGTATATGTTAACATTAAACGGTAAAAATACTATTAAAATATGAATCCATGTTTTGTGTGTGAATGAATTATTCAGCAGTAAACCGCGTACCTGCCACATTCATCCTAACAATCCGCGTTACACAGTAAAAAATCAAATGTCCCTGCATTTTCTACAAAAAGCACGTTCAACACGGACACGCAGACACCCACTAATACAGTATTTAGTCAACAAACTACTTACTTTAGTGATATGAAAACATATACTGTAGTGTACTGTATAACATGCCGCTTTTAAATCCGCTTTTGAAGTGTCCAGTTCTGTGAGCGCGCAGCCTGACATCAAAACAAACTGAACGAGGCTTCAGTGATAGTTTAATCAGAGAGCGCCTCTAGAGGTCACTCTTGTACCGCACTCTCCTCAGCCACTCCAGCAAAGGACGAGACCCAGAAAATGAAATCAAGCGCGGTTGTGCAGCACTTGTTTGTACATGCTTGCTCGCAGTCTGTGTAGTTCGGACTTTATTTTGTAAATTTGTAAAAAACAAACAAACTCAGAATTGTATCTAACCTTGTTTAAAAATAACCATAGTGCCATCTTTTGGTTATTATTAAATTTCTTTTTTATTTCTTGTGCTTAAACAGATTGTTATTGTGCTTATTTTTAAGTTAAACATACTACATTGATTAAAAAAAAACGTTTGAATTTCTTATAAAATGTTAGTGTTATTGTATATAGAAATAAACAGTGTATAATTCAGAGGAGAATATTGTTTAGTGTCAGGAATTATCATTGGGTGTCATCTCAAAAATAGGTATATGCTGCCCTCTAGTGCTCATTATAAATATATGACACTGTTTCCCTTCATTTTAATTTACACATACATCTTGAAATTAAAAAATAAATTAAAATGTGTTTATTTATGATATTTGTACTATTAAATATAGAAATTAGGTGTGTATATTTCAATTATTCATGAATAATTGACAACTTCCAAATTCCCTTTTTGTTCTTAATTTAAACCTTCGCCATGGCAACACCATTTGAGATGTACTATAATCGTTCGCAATTTAGCATCTTCAGTATGTTGTCATCATGTGCAGAAGTTTATTATTAGTTATTTGCAGAAGTTAATATTTAAAATTTATTTTTTAAAATCCCTGCATGTGTAAAGATGCAGTTGTATAACTAAGCGCGATCTTAGGAGACGCTGCGCGTCTCAAATCTTCCAAACTGTAATGAAGCTTTTTAATATGGTCTTGTGATCGAATCTTGCCTAATCGCTTGAATGTTTTAATGAAAAAAGTTTAAAAACACTCAAAATCGAGGGGCTTTCACGCGGTCATGATCACTCGCTTTCAGAGAAATGACGCGCGGCTCTTTGTTTAATCAGTTAGGAAACGAAGTTTGCACAGATGCCACACAGCGTCAACACATTAACACAGTCATACACATAAAAATTCAAACAAAGGAATGAAAAGAACATGAAAAAATCACATGTAAATGAGTTCGTGATCATTCACAGACATCATGAAACTGCAAACACGGCTCGCGATCTCTTGATGTGCTCTTGATGCGCTCTCTACGCGATCTCTCTCTTTCATGTGTTTATATTGTAGAATCGCTGGAATGTCTTCAGCATCTTCAGTATGTAGTCATCATGTGCAGAAGTTTATTATTAGTTATTTGCAGAAGTTTATATTTTAATTTTATTTTTTAAAATCACTGCATGTGTAAAGTTATTTGTATAACTGGGCGCGATCATTAGACGCTGCGCGTCTCTTTGTGTGACATTAAAAAGCTTCTTTTACAGTTTGGAAGATTTTCTATGTTCTTGTGATCGAATCTTGTCTAATCGCTTGAATGTTGTAAAGACTAAAGTTTAAAAACACTTAAAATCAAGTGGCTTTCACGCGGTCACGATCTCTCGCTTTCAGAGAAATGACGAGCGGCTCTTTGTTTAATCCATTAGGAAACGAAGTTTGCACAGATGACACACAGCGTCAACACATTAACAGTCATACACATAAAAATTCAAATGTCATTTTCAAACAATTGAAAGGAACATTAAAAAGGAAGACGCGAGAAAGAACGAGCTTCGGGACGCATCGTTCTCAGCCGCGGAGCGTCTATTGTCACAGAACACCTTCCAAACTCAAATGAAGCTTTTTAATATATTCTTGTGATTAAATCTTGTGTAATCGCTGGAATATTTTACACAAATCTGTTCGTGATCATTCACAAACATCATCAAACTGTCAAACACGGGGCGGAACAAACAGAACAACAGAAATAATGTGATGCACGTCCAGTACTGTCCACTAGAGGGAGCCACGAGACCATTTTTGTTAAGAGCCTCAAAAACACCCAAGAATATTATTAAAGTTTGACGTCTTGCCATGCCAACAATATTTAAGATATCACAAAGACATTCACATGTCTAAATTTGAAATGTTTGGACATTATAATGAAGAAGTTTGAAGCAAATCGGGTAAAAATAAGAGGGTGATCTCAAAGCATTTTGAAAGTGACACATTTCCTGCTGCCAATTGGTGGCGCTATATCTTTGACTCACAATAGTCACATCCATGTACTCGGCCTCCTACAACGAACACACAGGTGAAGTTTCATAAAAATCAATGAATGTATGCAGACATTATAACACACTTCCTGTTTCTGTTTTCTCGCCATAAATTCATTGCCTCGCCACGGGCAAACCGTTTGAGATATCAAAAATTCACTGGACATTTGGCATCATCAATATCTTGACTTCATGCTGACCGAGTTTGGTGGTGATCGGATTAAGCGCCTAGGAGGAGTATATCAAATTCCAGAGCATGCGTTTTTCAAACAACCCATAATAGCTCACTTCCTGTTGAGGTGGCGTACAACTAAGAGCACGAAAGTTGTCAGTGCCGATGAGTTCTTCATGTCTACCGAGTTTCATACTAATATGTGCAAGCGTGTTTGATATATGGACCAAGATTTCGGACCCCATTCAAGGGGACGCTTTCGAGCCCCCCTGCCACACCCGGGTCCCAGCCTCTGTGATTTCCTAATGGCCGTCGGTTCCAATATGTGTGAAATGTTTCAAGAGTTTTCGAGCATGTTAAGGGCCCCAAAAGTGCCTGAGTTTCATCCAATTTGAAAGATGCCCAGAGTCTCAAAACCATCTAAAACAAATATTTTGATCTGACACTTTGATCTGTTGCTATGACAACAGTGTTTCGAATATATAAGATCTTTTTACAGGTCTACATTCGCCATGTCTTGACATTGTTCTGGTGAAGTTTGAAGCAAATCGGGTAAAAATAAGAGGGTGATCTGAAAGCATTTTGAAAGTGACACATTTCCTGCTGCCAATTGGTGGCGCTATATCTTTGACTCACAATAGTCACATCCATGTACTCGGCTTCCTACAACGAACACACAGGTGAAGTTTCATAAAAAACAATGAATGTATGCAGACGTTATAACACACTTCCTGTTTATGTTTTCTCGCCATAAATTCGTTGCCTCGCCACGGGCAAACCGTTTGAGATATCAAAAATCCCCTGGCAATTTTGCGTCATCAATGTCTTGACTTCATGCTGACCGAGTTTGGTGGTGATCGGATTAAGCGCCTAGGAGGAGTATATCAAATTCCAGAGCATGCGCTTTTCAAACAACCCATAATAGCTCACTTCCTGTTGAGGCAGCGAACAACTTAGAGCACGAAAGTTGTCAGTGCCGATGAGTTCTTCATGTCTACCGAGTTTCGTATCAATACGTGCAAGCGTGTTTGATATATGGACCAAGATTTTGGACCCCGTTCAAGGGGGCGCTGTCGAGCCCCCCTGCCACGCCCGGGTCCCAGCCTCTGTGACGCCCTAATGGCCGCAGGTTCCAATGCGTGTGCAAAGTTTCAAGAGTTTTCATGCATGTTAAGGGCCCCAAAAGTGCCAAAAACCTTGAATAAAAAATAATAAGAATAATAATAAGAATAAATATAGCTGCTAGCAGCGATGTGCGGGCCCAAGCCAGTGGCACCGCCACCTCGGTGTTTTAAGGACAACTGGGCACGGTGGGCAAAATGAATTTAAACTGTGTCCAGTTGGAGACTGACCAGTTAGTTGAGTCAGATTATTCAATATAATACTAACTAAAAGCGATCATATCATAGCAAAGTTATCATTAGCAGTTCAAAGTGTTATATATTCAACTGAATTTATCTTATTATATTGGTAAACTAATTATATAAAACTAAATTGTCAGTGAAATACAAATGAACTGTTTCTTTGCCTTTATTTTTTTATACAAATTTATAGAAGAGAAGGGCTAAGAGATTTCCTATATTATAATACAGACAAAAGGAGACAGCAATGAAAGGGTTAAACCTGCAAGACCCTGAGAGAGAGGGGGGGGGGTATTCAGAAGAAATATTTTACAGAAAACAAATATATTGATCTGAAATATAGCACATTCATTTTAAATTCAAGAAATTAACTGGTTCTATGCCTTTATTTTATTACTACACAGCAGAGGTTTACTGTTGAAATTAGACATACATAAATACTGTTAACTGTTACTGTTAACATACATACTGTTAAAGAGTATAACCAAACATTTAATTTTACGGGTTGCCTTAAAGGCCTTTTTTTCTGTGTGTGTATGGTATGATGATAGTTTCTCTCAAATGAAACAGTAAAATGTTCACTAAGGGCCCTATGATTTCGCGAAATGGAATCGCGAAATTCATTCATAATAAAAGGAATTTATTGTTTAAGGGGGAACTTTTTTAAATTTTCGATGAATACATCAAAAGCAAGTTGGTACACTTCAATTAAATCGCGATATGGAGTAGTATATGTTAACATTAAACGGTAAAAATACTATTAAAATATGAATCCATGTTTTGTGTGTGAATGAATTATTCAGCAGTAAACCGCGTACCTGCCACATTCATCCTAACAATCCGCGTTACACAGTAAAAAATCAAATGTCCCTGCATTTTCTACAAAAAGCACGTTCAACACGGACACGCAGACACCCACTAATACAGTATTTAGTCAACAAACTACTTACTTTAGTGATATGAAAACATATACTGTAGTGTACTGTATAACATGCCGCTTTTAAATCCGCTTTTGAAGTGTCCAGTTCTGTGAGCGCGCAGCCTGACATCAAAACAAACTGAACGAGGCTTCAGTGATAGTTTAATCAGAGAGCGCCTCTAGAGGTCACTCTTGTACCGCACTCTCCTCAGCCACTCCAGCAAAGGACGAGACCCAGAAAATGAAATCAAGCGCGGTTGTGCAGCACTTGTTTGTACATGCTTGCTCGCAGTCTGTGTAGTTCGGACTTTATTTTGTAAATTTGTAAAAAACAAACAAACTCAGAATTGTATCTAACCTTGTTTAAAAATAACCATAGTGCCATCTTTTGGTTATTATTAAATTTCTTTTTTATTTCTTGTGCTTAAACAGATTGTTATTGTGCTTATTTTTAAGTTAAACATACTACATTGATTAAAAAAAAACGTTTGAATTTCTTATAAAATGTTAGTGTTATTGTATATAGAAATAAACAGTGTATAATTCAGAGGAGAATATTGTTTAGTGTCAGGAATTATCATTGGGTGTCATCTCAAAAATAGGTATATGCTGCCCTCTAGTGCTCATTATAAATATATGACACTGTTTCCCTTCATTTTAATTTACACATACATCTTGAAATTAAAAAATAAATTAAAATGTGTTTATTTATGATATTTGTACTATTAAATATAGAAATTAGGTGTGTATATTTCAATTATTCATGAATAATTGACAACTTCCAAATTCCCTTTTTGTTCTTAATTTAAACCTTCGCCATGGCAACACCATTTGAGATGTACTATAATCGTTCGCAATTTAGCATCTTCAGTATGTTGTCATCATGTGCAGAAGTTTATTATTAGTTATTTGCAGAAGTTAATATTTAAAATTTATTTTTTAAAATCCCTGCATGTGTAAAGATGCAGTTGTATAACTAAGCGCGATCTTAGGAGACGCTGCGCGTCTCAAATCTTCCAAACTGTAATGAAGCTTTTTAATATGGTCTTGTGATCGAATCTTGCCTAATCGCTTGAATGTTTTAATGAAAAAAGTTTAAAAACACTCAAAATCGAGGGGCTTTCACGCGGTCATGATCACTCGCTTTCAGAGAAATGACGCGCGGCTCTTTGTTTAATCAGTTAGGAAACGAAGTTTGCACAGATGCCACACAGCGTCAACACATTAACACAGTCATACACATAAAAATTCAAACAAAGGAATGAAAAGAACATGAAAAAATCACATGTAAATGAGTTCGTGATCATTCACAGACATCATGAAACTGCAAACACGGCTCGCGATCTCTTGATGTGCTCTTGATGCGCTCTCTACGCGATCTCTCTCTTTCATGTGTTTATATTGTAGAATCGCTGGAATGTCTTCAGCATCTTCAGTATGTAGTCATCATGTGCAGAAGTTTATTATTAGTTATTTGCAGAAGTTTATATTTTAATTTTATTTTTTTAAAATCACTGCATGTGTAAAGTTATTTGTATAACTGGGCGCGATCATTAGACGCTGCGCGTCTCTTTGTGTGACATTAAAAAGCTTCTTTTACAGTTTGGAAGATTTTCTATGTTCTTGTGATCGAATCTTGTCTAATCGCTTGAATGTTTTAAAGAATAAGCTTTAAAAACACTTAAAATCAAGTGGCTTTCACGCGGTCACGATCACTGCTTTCAGAGAAATGACGAGCGGCTCTTTGTTTAATCCATTAGGAAACGAAGTTTGCACAGATGCCACACAGCGTCAATACATTAACACAGTCATACACATAAAAATTCAAACTTCAATTTCAAAGAATTGAAAGGAACATTAAAAAGATTCTGAAAGAACGCGCTTCGGACGCGATCGTTCTCATCTATAATTGTCACAGAACAACTTCCAAACTCAAATTAAGCTTTTTAATACATTCTTGTGATTAAATCTTGCGTAATCACTGGAATATTTTAACTTATGAGTTTAAAAAACACAAATGAGCTCGTGATCATTCACAGACATCATCAAACTATCAAACACGGGCGTGCTTCTCTGAGTGAACAGATATGTGATACACGTGCTGTCCACTAGAGGGAGCCACGAGACCATTTTTGTGAAGAGCCTCAAAAACACCCAAGAATATTATTAAAGTTTGACGTCTTGCCATGGCAACAATATTTAAGATATCACAAAGACATTCACATGTCTACATCTGAAATGTTTGGACATTATAATGAAGAAGTTTGAAGCAAATCGGGTAAAAATAAGAGGGTGATCTCAAAGCATTTTGAAAGTGACACATTTCCTGCTGCCAATTGGTGGCGCTATATCTTTGACTCATAATAGTCACATCCATGTACTCGGCCTCCTACAACGAACACACAGGTGAAGTTTCATAACAATCAATAAATTTATGCAGACGTTATAACACACTTCCTGTTTCTCTTTTCTCGCCTTAAATTCGTTGCCTCGCCACGGGCAAACCGTTTGAGATATCAAAAATTCACTGGACATTTGGCATCATCAATATCTTGACTTCATGCTGACCGAGTTTGGTGGTGATCGGATTAAGCGCCTAGGAGGAGTATATCAAATTCCAGAGCATGTGTTTTTAAAACAACCCATAATAGCTCACTTCCTGTTGAGGCGGCGTACAACTTAGAGCACGAAAGTTGTCAGTGCCGATGAGTTCTTCATGTCTACCGAGTTTCATACTAATATGTGCAAGCGTGTTTGATATATGGACCAAGATTTCGGACCCCATTCAAGGGGGCGCTGTCGAGCCCCCCTGCCACGCCTGGGTCCCAGCCTCTGTGATTTCCTAATGGCCGTCGGTTCCAATATGTGTGAAATGTTTCAAGAGTTTTCGAGCATGTTAAGAGCCCCGAAAGTGTCTGAGTTTCATCCAATTTGAAAGATGCCCAGAGTCTCAAAACCATCTAAAACAAATATTTTGATCTGACACTTTGATCTGTTGCTATGACAACAGTGTTTCGAATATATAAGATCTTTTTACAGGTCTACATTCGCCATGTCTTGACGTTGTTCTGGTGAAGTTTGAAGCAAATCGGGTAAAAATAAGAGGGTGATCTCAAAGCATTTTGAAAGTGACACATTTCCTGCTGCCAATTGGTGGCGCTATATCTTTGACTCACAATAGTCACATCCATGTACTCGGCCTCCTACAACGAACACACAGGTGAAGTTTCATAAAAATCAATGAATGTATGCAGACGTTATAACACACTTCCTGTTTATGTTTTCTCGCCATAAATTCGTTGCCTCGCCACGGGCAAACCGTTTGAGATATCAAAAATCCGCTGGCAATTTTGCGTCATCAATGTCTTGACTTCATGCTGACCGAGTTTGGTGGTGATCGGATTAAGCGCCTAGGAGGAGTATATCAAATTCCAGAGCATGCGCTTTTCAAACAACCCATAATAGCTCACTTCCTGTTGAGGCAGCGAACAACTTAGAGCACGAAAGTTGTCAGTGCCGATGAGTTCTTCATGTCTACCGAGTTTTGTACCAATACGTGCAAGCATGTTTGATATATGGACCAAGTTTTTGGACCCCATTCAAGGGGGCGCTGTCGAGCCCCCCTGCCACGCCCGGGTCCCAGCCTCTGTGACGCCCTAATGGCCGCAGTTTCCAATGCGTGTGCAAAGTTTCAAGAGTTTTCGTGCATGTTAAGGGCCCCAAAAGTGCCAAAAACCTCGAATAAAAAATAATAATAAATAATAAGAATAAGAATCCTAAGGAAAACAATAGGGCCTTCGCCCTTACAGGGCTTGGGCCCTAATAAATATAGCTGCGAGCAGCGATGAGCGGGCCCAAGCCGGTGGCACCGCCACCTCAGTGTTTTAAGGACAACTGGGCACGGCGGGCAAAATGAATTTAAACGGTGTCTCCAGTTGGAGACTGACCAGTTAGTTGAGTCAGATTATTCAATATAATACTAACTAAAAGCGATCATATCATAGCAAAGTTATCATTAGCAGTTCAAAGTGTTATATATTCAGCTGAATTTATCTTATTATATTGTTAAACTAATTATATGAAACTAAATAGTCAGTGAAATACAAATGAACTGGTTCTTTGCCTTTATTTTTTTATACAAATTTATAGAAGAGAAGGGCAAAGAGATTTCCTAAATTATAATACAGACAAAAGGAGACAGCAATGAAAGGGTTAAACCTGCAAGACCCTGAGAGAGAGAGAGAGAGAGAGAGAGAGAGAGGGAGAGAGAGAGAGAGAGAGAGAGATATTCAGACGAAATATTTTGAAGAAAACAAGTATATTGATCTGAAATATAGTACATTCATTTTAAATTCATCCAGGTTCCATTGAATTTATCTTAAGGTATTTAACGCTATTTTTAACCATATTATTAAACTGATTATATAGAACCATATAGTCAGTGCACGACAACTGAACTGGTTCTATGCCTTCCTATCCTTCCTATTTCCTATCCTATAATGCAGACAAAGGGACACAGCAATGAAAGGGTTAAACCTGCCAGACTAAAACACAGAGAACTGTTAGAGCTTGTGAACTGTCTGAATGTGTGTGCGTGCAATGTATGAGGAGAGCACGAATGTAATATAAACGATAACGATCCAAATACGATTTATTTGCAGAAGTTTATTTTTAGTTTTATTTTTTAAAATCCCTGCATGTGATGTAGTTATTTGTATAACCGGGCGCGATCATTATTAGAAGACGCTGCGCGTTTCTTTGTGTGACAGAAAATCTTCCAAGCTATAATTGAAGCTCTTTAAAACATTCTTGTGATTAAATGTTGTGTAATCGCTGGAATGAACAAGGTTAAAAAACACGTAAATGATTTCGTGATCACTCTCACAGAAATCATCAAACTGTCAAGGCTCGCGATCTCTACAGGAAAGTCTATATGTGTTTATTTGCTTGTAT
The DNA here is from genome assembly GCA_038088235.1 of Zacco platypus. Lineage (NCBI taxonomy): Eukaryota > Metazoa > Chordata > Actinopteri > Cypriniformes > Xenocyprididae > Zacco > Zacco platypus. The sequence continues at coordinate 18,548,908 of CM076065.1, read as the reverse complement.
ATTGTAGAATCGCTGGAATGGAATGGAATCGCTATTAAATATAGAAATTAGGTGTGTATATTTCAATTATTAATGAATAATTGACAACTTCCAAATTCCCCTTTTGTTCTTAATTTAAACCTTCGCATTGGCAACACCATTTCAGATGTACTATAATCGTTCGCAATTTTAGCATCTTCAGTGTGTAGTCATCATGTGCAGAAGTTTATTATTAGTTATTTGCAGAAGTTTATATTTTAATTGTATTTTTTAAAATCCCTGCATAAATCTTCCAAACTGTAATTGAAGATTTTTAATATGTTCTTGTGATCGAATCTTGTCTAATCGCTTGAATACTTTAATGAATAAGGTTTAAAAACATGAGCTTCCATGATTTCGTGATCACTCGCTTTCAGAGAAATGACGCGCGGCTCTTTGTTTAATCCGTTAGGAAATGAAGTTTGGACAGATGCCACACAGCGTCAACACATTAACACAGTCATACACATAAAAATTCAAACAAAGGAATGAAAAGAACATGAAAAAATCACATGTAAATGAGTTTGTGATCATTCACAGACATCATGAAACTGCAAACACGGCTCGCGATCTCTTGATGTGCTCTTGATGCGCTCTATACGCGATCTCTCTCTTTCATGTGTTTATATTGTAGAATCGCTGGAATGTCTTCAGCATCTTCAGTATGTAGTCATCATGTGCAGAAGTTTATTATTAGTTATTTGCAGAAGTTTATATTTTAATTTTATTTTTTAAAATCACTGCATGTGTAAAGTTATTTGTATAACTGGGCGCGATCAGACGCTGCGCGTCTCTTTGTGTGACATTAAAAAGCTTCTTTTACAGTTTGGAAGATTTTCTATGTTCTTGTGATCGAATCTTGTCTAATCGCTTGAATGTTTTAAAGAATAAAGTTTAAAAACACTTAAAATCAAGTGGCTTTCACGCGGTCACGATCACTGCTTTCAGAGAAATGACGAGCGGCTCTTTGTTTAATACATTAGGAAACGAAGTTTGCACAGATGCCACACAGCGTCAACACATTAATACAGTCATACACATAAAAATTCAAACTTCAATTTCAAAGAATTGAAAGGAACATTAAAAAGATAGACGCGAGAAAGAACGAGCTTCGGCAAGCAATCCTTCTCAGACGCGGCGCGTCTATAATTGTCACAGAACAACTTCCAAACTCAAATGAAGCTTTTTAATACATTCTTGTGATTAAATCTTGCGTAATCGCTGGAATATTTTAACTTATGAGTTTAAAAAACACAAATGAGCTCGTGATCATTCACAGACATCATCAAACTATCAAACACGGGGCGAGCTTCTCTGAGTGAACATATATGTGATACACGTGCTGTCCACTAGAGGGAGCCACGAGACCATTTTTGTTAAGAGCCTCAAAAACACCCAAGAATATTATTAAAGTTTGACGTCTTGCCATGGCAACAATATTTAAGATATCACAAAGACATTCACATGTCTACATCTGAAATGTTTGGACATTATAATGAAGAAGTTTGAAGCAAATCGGGTAAAAATAAGAGGGTGATCTCAAAGCATTTTGAAAGTGACACATTTTCTGCTGCCAGTTGGTGGCGCTATATCTTTGACTCACAATAGTCACATACATGTGCTCGGCCTCCTACAAGGAACACACATCTGAAGTTTCATAAAAAACAATGAATGTATGCAGACGTTATAACACACTTCCTGTTTCTGTTTTCTCGCCATAAATTCGTTGCCTTGCCACGGGCAAACCGTTTGAGATATCAAAAATCCCCTGGCAATTTTGCGTCATCAATGTCGTGACTTCATGCTGACCGTGTTTGGTGCTGATCGGATTAAGCGCCTAGGAGGAGTATATCAAATTCCAGAGCATGTGCTTTTCAAACAACCCATAATAGCTCACTTCCTGTTGAGGCGGCATACAACTTAGAGCACGAAAGTTGTCAGGCCCGATGAGATCTTCATGTGTACCGAGTTTCATACCAATATGTGCAAGCGTGTTTGATATATGGACCAAGTTTTCAGACCCCATTCAAGGGGGCGCTGTCGAGCCCCCCTGCCACGCCCGGGTCCCAGCCTCTGTGAAATCGTAATCGTCACGGGTTCCAATGCGTGTGCAAAGTTTCAAGAGTTTTCGTGCATGTTAAGGGCCCCAAAAGTGCCAAAAACCTAAAAAAAAATAATAATAAAGAATAATAATAATAAATATAGCTGCGAGCAGCGATGAGCGGGCCCAAGCCGGTGGCACCGCCACCTCAGTGTTTTAAGGACAACTGGGCACGGCGGGCAAAATGAATTTAAACGGTGTCTCCAGTTGGAGACTGACCAGTTAGTTGAGTCAGATTATTCAATATAATACTAACTAAAAGCGATCATATCATAGCAAAGTTATCATTAGCAGTTCAAAGTGTTATATATTGAACTGAATTTATCTTATTATATTGTTAAACTAATTATATAAAACTAAATAGTCAGTGAAATACAAATGAACTGGTTCTTTGCCTTTATTTTTTTATACAAATTTATAGAAGAGAAGGGCTAAGAGATTTCCTATATTATAATACAGACAAAAGGAGACAGCAATGAAACGGTTAAACCTGCAAGACCCTGAGAGAGAGAGAGAGAGAGAGAGAGAGAGAGAGAGAGAGAGAGATTCGGACGAAATATTTTGAAGAAAACAAGTATATTGATCTGAAATATAGTACATTCATTTTAAATTCATCCAGGTTCCATTGAATTTATCTTAAGGTATTTTACATTATTTTTAACCATATTATTAAACTAATTATATAGAACCATATAGTCAGTGCACTAAAACTGAACTGGTTCTATGCCTTCATTTTTTATGAGATTTCCTATCCTATAATGCTGACAAAAGGAGACAGCAATGAAAGGGTTAAACCTGGAAGACCCAGAGAGAGAGAGAGAGAGAGATATTCAGAAAAAAATATTTTAAAGGAAACAAATATATTGATCTGAAATATAGTACATTCATTTTAAATTCATCCAGGTTCCATTGAATTTATCTTAAGGTATTTTACATTATTTTTAACCATATTATTAAACTAATTATATAGAACCATATAGTCAGTGCACTAAAACTGAACTGGTTCTATGCCTTCATTTTTTATGAGATTTCCTATCCTATAATGCTGACAAAAGGAGACAGCAATGAAAGGGTTAAACCTGGAAGACCCAGAGAGAGAGAGAGAGAGAGATATTCAGAAAAAAATATTTTAAAGGAAACAAATATATTGATCTGAAATATAGTACATTCATTTTAAATTCATCCAGGTTCCATTGAATTTATCTTAAGGTATTTAATGCTATTTTTAATCATATTATTAAACTAATTATATAGAACCATATAGTCAGTGCACTACAACTGACCTGGTTCTATGCCTTCCTATCCTTCCTATTTCCTATCCTATAATGCAGACAAGGGGACACAGCAATGAAAGGGTTAAACCTGCCAGACTAAAACACAGAGAACTGTTAGAGCTTGTGAACTGTCTGAATGTGTGTGCGTGCAATGTATGAGGAGAGCACGAATGTAATATAAATGATAACGATCCAAATACGATTTATTTGCAGAAGTTTATATTTTAGTTTTATTTTTTAAAATCCCTGCATGTGATGTAGTTATTTGTATAACTGGGCGCGATCATTATTAGAAGACGCTGCGCGTTTCTTTGTGTGACAGAAAATCTTCCAAGCTATAATTGAAGCTCTTTAAAACATTCTTGTGATTAAATGTTGTGTAATCGCTGGAATGAACAAGGTTAAAAAAACACGTAAATGATTTCGTGATCACTCTCACAGAAATCATCAAACTGTCAAAAAACACGGCTCGCGATTTCTACAGGAAACTCTTTCATGTGTTTATTTGCTTGTATATTGTAGAATCGCTGGAATGGAATGGCTATTAAATATAGAAATTAGGTGTGTATATTTCAATTATTAATGAATAATTGACAACTTCCAAATTCCCTTTTTGTTCTTAATTTAAACGTTCGCATTGGCAACACCATTTGAGATGTACTATAATCGTTCGCAATTTTAGCATCTTCAGTATGTAGTCATCATGTGCAGAAGTTTATTATTAGTTATTTGCAGAAGTTTATATTTTAATTTTATTTTTTAAAATCCCTGCATAAAGTTATTTGTATAACTGGGCGCGATCATTATTGAGACGCTGCGCGTCTCTTTGTGTGACAGAAAATCTTCCAAACTGTAATTGAAGATTTTTAATCTGTTCTTGTGATCGAATCTTGTCTAATCGCTTGAATACTTTAATGAATAAGGTTTAAAAACATGAGCTTTCATGATTTCGTGATCACTCCCTTTCAGAGAAATGACGCGCGGCTCTTTGTTTAATCCGTTAGGAAATGAAGTTTGCACAGATGCCACACAGCGTCAACACATTAACAGTCATACACATAAAAATTCAAACAAAGGAGTGAAAAGAACATGAAAAAATCACATGTAAATGAGTTCGTGATCATTCACAGACATCATGAAACTGCAAACACGGCTCGAGATCTCTACTTGATGTGCTCTTGATGCGCTCTCTACGCGATCTCTCTCTTTCATGTGTTTATATTGTAGAATCGCTGGAATGTCTTCAGCATTTTCAGTATGTTGTCATCATGTGCAGAAGTTTATTATTAGTTATTTACAAAAGTTTATATTTTAATTTTATTTTTTAAAATCACTGCATGTGTAAAGTTATTTGTATAACTGGGCGCGATCAGACGCTGCGCGTCTCTTTGTGTGACATTAAAAAGCTTCTTTTACAGTTTGGAAGATTTTCTATGTTCTTGTGATCGAATCTTGTCTAATCGCTTGAATGTTTTAAAGAATAAAGTTTAAAAACACTTAAAATCAAGTGGCTTTCACGCGGTCACGATCACTGCTTTCAGAGAAATGACGCGCGGCTCTTTGTTTAATCCATTAGGAAACGAAGTTTGCACAGATGCCACACAGCGTCAATACATTAACACAGTCATACACATAAAAATTCAAACTTCAATTTCAAAGAATTGAAAGGAACATTAAAAAGATTCTGAAAGAACGCGCTTCGGACGCGATCGTTCTCATACGCGGCGCATCTATAATTGTCACAGAACAATTTCCAAACTCAAATTAAGCTTTTTAATACATTCTTGTGATTAAATCTTGCGTAATCGCTGGAATATTTTAACTTATGAGTTTAAAAAACACAAATGAGCTCGTGATCATACACAGACATCATCAAACTATCAAACACGGGCGTGCTTCTCTGAGTGAACAGATATGCGATACACGTGCTGTCCACTAGAGGGAGCCACGAGACCATTTTTGTGAAGAGCCTCAAAAACACCCAAGAATATTATTAAAGTTTGACGTCTTGCCATGGCAACAATATTTAAGATATCACAAAGACATTCACATGTCTACATCTGAAATGTTTGGACATTATAATGAAGAAATTTGAAGCAAATCGGGTAAAAATAAGAGGGTGATCTCAAAGCATTTTGAAAGTGACACATTTCCTGCTGCCAATTGGTGGCGCTATATCTTTGACACACAATAGTCACATCCATGTGCTCGGCTTCCTACAACGAACACACAGGTGAAGTTTCAGAAAAATCAATGAATGTATGCAGACGTTATAACACACTTCCTGTTTATGTTTTCTCGCCATAAATTCGTTGCCTCGCCACGGGCAAACCGGTTGAGATATCAAAAATCCGCTGGCAATTTTGCGTCATCAATGTCTTGTCTTCACGCTGACCAAGTTTGGTGGTGATCGGATTAAGCGCCTAGGAGGAGTATATCAAATTCCAGAGCATGCGCTTTTCAAACAACCCATAATAGCTCACTTCCTGTTGAGGCAGCGAACAACTTAGAGCACGAAAGTTGTCAGTGCCGATGAGTTCTTCATGTCTACCGAGTTTCATACTAATATGTGCAAGCGTGTTTGATATATGGACCAAGATTTCGGACCCCATTCAAGGGGGCGCTGTCGAGCCCCCCTGCCACGCCTGGGTCCCAGCCTCTGTGATTTCCTAATGGCCGTCGGTTCCAATATTTGTGAAATGTTTCAAGAGTTTTCGAGCATGTTAAGAGCCCCAAAAGTGCCTGAGTTTCATCCAATTTGAAAGATGCCCAGAGTCTCAAAACCATCTAAAACAAATATTTTGATCTGACACTTTGATCTGTTGCTATGACAACAGTGTTTCGAATATATAAGATCTTTTTACAGGTCTACATTCGCCATGTCTTGACATTGTTCTGGTGAAGTTTGAAGCAAATCGGGTAAAAATAAGAGGGTGATCTCAAAGCATTTTGAAAGTGACACATTTCCTGCTGCCAATTGGTGGCGCTATATCTTTGACTCATAATAGTCACATCCATGTACTCGGCCTCCTACAACGAACACACAGGTGAAGTTTCATAACAATCAATAAATTTATGCAGACGTTATAACACACTTCCTGTTTCTCTTTTCTCGCCATAAATTCGTTGCCTCGCCACGGGCAAACCGTTTGAGATATCAAAAATTCACTGGACATTTGGCATCATCAATATCTTGACTTCATGCTGACCGAGTTTGGTGGTGAACGGATTAAGCGCCTAGGAGGAGTATATCAAATTCCAGAGCATGCGTTTTTCAAACAACCCATAATAGCTCACTTCCTGTTGAGGCGGCGAACAACTTAGAGCACGAAAGTTGTCAGTGCCGATGAGTTCTTCATGTCTACCGAGTTTCATACTAATATGTGCAAGCGTGTTTGATATATGGACCAAGATTTCGGACCCCATTCAAGGGGGCGCTGTCGAGCCCCCCTGCCACGCCTGGGTCCCAGCCTCTGTGATTTCCTAATGGCCGTCGGTTCCAATATGTGTGAAATGTTTCAAGAGTTTTCGAGCATGTTAAGAGCCCCAAAAGTGCCTGAGTTTCATCCAATTTGAAAGATGCCCAGAGTCTCAAAACCATCTAAAACAAATATTTTGATCTGACACTTTGATCTGTTGCTATGACAACAGTGTTTCGAATATATAAGATCTTTTTACAGGTCTACATTCGCCATGTCTTGACATTGTTCTGGTGAAGTTTGAAGCAAATCGGGTAAAAATAAGAGGGTGATCTCAAAGCATTTTGAAAGTGACACATTTCCTGCTGCCAATTGGTGGCGCTATATCTTTGACTCACAATAGTCACATCCATGTACTCGGCCTCCTACAACGAACACACAGGTGAAGTTTCATAAAAAACAATGAATGTATGCAGACGTTATAACACACTTCCTGTTTATGTTTTCTCGCCATAAATTCGTTGCCTCGCCACGGGCAAACCGTTTGAGATATCAAAAATCCCCTGGCAATTTTGCGTCATCAATGTCTTGTCTTCATGCTGACCGTGTTTGGTGGTGATCGGATTAAGCGCCTAGGAGGAGTATATCAAATTCCAGAGCATGCGCTTTTCAAACAACCCATAATAGCTCACTTCCTGTTGAGGCGGCGAACAACTTAGAGCACGAAAGTTGTCAGTGCCGATGAGTTCTATACGTGTTTTGAGTTTCATACCAATATGTGCAACCGTGTTTGATATATGGACCAAGTTTTCAGACCCCATTCAAGGGGGCGCTGTCGAGCCGCCCTGCCACGCCCGGGTCCCAGCCTCTGTGAAATCGTAATTGCCGCGGGTTCCAATGTGTGTGCAAAGTTTCAAGAGTTTTCGTGCATGTTAAGGGCCCCAAAAGTGCCAAAAACTTAAAAAAAAATAATAATGAAGAAGAATAATAATAATCCTAAGGAAAACAATAGGGCCTTCGCCCTTACAGGGCTTGGGCCCTAATAATCCTAAGGAAAACAATAGGGCCTTCGCCCTTTCAGGGCTTGGGCCCTAATAATAATAACTAGCAGCGATGTGCGGGCCCAAGCCGGTGGCACCGCCACCTCGGTGGTTTAAGGACAACTGGGCACGGCGGGCAAAATGAATTTAAACGGTGTCTCCAGTTGGAGACTGACCAGTTAGTTGAGCCAGATTATTCAATATAATACTAACTAAAAGCGATCATATCATAGCAAAGTTATCATTAGCAGTTCAAAGTGTTATATATTCAGCTGAATTTATCTTATTATATTGTTAAACTAATTATATAAAACTAAATAGTCAGTGAAATACAAATGAACTGGTTCTTTGCCTTTATTTCTGTATACAAATTTATAGAAGAGAAGGGCTAAGAGATTTCCTATCCTTTAATGCAGACAAAATGAGACAGCAATGAAAGGGTTAAACCTGCAAGACCCTCAGAGAGAGAGGGGGGGGGGTATTCAGAAGATATATTTTGAAGAAAACAAGTATATTGATCTGAAATATAGTCCATTCATTTTAAATTCATCCAGGTTCCATTGATTTTATCTTAAGGTATTTTACGTTATTTTTAACCATATTATTAAACTGAAGCCATAGAACCAATTCAGTTGTCGTGCACTGACTATATGGTTCTATATAATTATTTTTTATGAGATTTCCGATTCTATAATTCAGAAAAAAAGAGACAACAATGAAAGGGTTAAAGCTGGAAGACCCTTAGAGAGAGAGAGAGAGAGAGAGAGAGAGAGAGAGAGAGAGAGAGAGAGAGATTCAGAAGAATTATTTTAAAGAAAACAAATATATTGTTCTGAAATGTAGTATTTTCATTTTAAATTCATCCAGGTTCCATTGAATTTATCTTCCATCTTTTGGTTATTATTAAATTTCTTTTTTATTTCTTGTGCTTAAACAGAACGTTATTGTGCTTATTTTTAAGTTAAACTACATAGATTAAAAAAAGTTTGAATTTCTTATTCAATGTTAGTGTTATTGTATATAGAAATAAACAGTGTATAATTCAAAGGAGAATATTGTTTAGTGTTATGAATTATCATTGAGTGTCATCTCAAAAATAGGTATATGCTGCCCTCTAGTGCTCATTTGATCATTTCAATAATTTTAAGAGTACTGTTTCCCCTCATTTTAATTTACACATACATCTTGAAATGAAAAAAAATATATAAAAATGTTTATTTATTATATTTGTACTAATAAATATAGAAATTTGGTGTGTATATTTCAATTATTCATGAATAATTGATAACTTCTAAATTCCCTTTTTGTTCTTAATTTAAACCTTCCCCACGGCAACACCATTTGAGATGTACTATAATCGTTCGCAATTTAGCATCTTCAGTATGTTGTCATCATGTGCAGAAGTTTATTATTAGTTATTTGCATAAGTTTATATTTTAATTTTATTTTTTTTAAATCCCTGCATAAAGTTATTTGTATAACTGGGCGCGATCATTATTGTATGGAAGCCCGTTTCCGCCACTGTTGAGAAAAAAAAAAATTCCGTAAGTCATAATAATGAGAAACTTTCTCATAATAATGACTTAGTATCTCATAATAATGAGAAACTTTTCTCATAATAATGACTTAGTATCTCATAATAACGACTTAGCATCTCATAATAATGACTTAGTATCTCATAAAAATAATGAATTAGCATTTTTAACTTAATCAAAAAAATTTTTTTTATTTTTTTTAAGAAACTTTCTCATAATAATGACTTAACATCTCATAATAATGACTTAGTATCTTTAACTTAATAAAAAAAACTTTTTTAATTTTTTAATTTTTTTTATTAAGTTGCTAAGTCATTATTATGAGATACTAAGTCATTATTATGAGAAAGTTTCTAAAAAAAATTAAAAAAAATTTTTTTTTTGATTAAGTTAAAGACGTTAAGTCATTATTATGAGATGCTAAGTCATTATTATGAGATGCTAAGTCATTATTATGAGATACTAAGTCATTATTATGAGATACTAAATCATTATTATGAGATGCTAAGTCATTATTATGAGAAAGTTTCTCATTATTATGACTTACGGAATATTTTTTTTTCTCAACAGTGGCTTCCATATTATTGAGACGCTGCGCGTCTCTTTGTGTGACAGAAAATCTTCCAAACTGTAATTGAAGATTTTTAATATGTTCTTGTGATCGAATCTTGTCTAATCGCTTGAATATTTTAATGAATAAGGTTTAAAAACATGAGCTTTCATGATTTCGTGATCACTCCCTTTCAGAGAAATGACGCGCGGCTCTTTGTTTAATCCGTTAGGAAATGAAGTTTGCACAGATGCCACACAGCGTCAACACATTAACAGTCATACATATTCAAACAAGGAATGAAAAGAACATGAAAAAAAAATCACATGTAAATGAGTTCGTGATCATTCACAGACATGAAACTATCAAACACGGCTCGCGATCTCTACATGAATGTCTTTCATGTGTTTATATTGTAGAATCGCTGGAATGTCTTCAGCATCTTCAGTATGTAGTCATCATGTGCATAAGTTTATTATTAGTTATTTGCAGAAGTTTATATTTTAATTTTATGTTTTAAAATCCCTGCATGTGTAAAGATGTATTTGTATAACTGGGTGCGATCATTATTAGGAGACTGCGCGTCTCTTTGTGTGACAGAAAATCTTCCAAATTGTAAAAGAAGCTTTTTAATATGTTTTTGTGATCGAATCTTGTCTAATCGCTTGAATGATTTAAAGAATAAGGTTTAAAAACACTTAAAATCAAGTGGCTTTCACGCGGTCACGATCACTGCTTATAGAGAAATGACGCGCGGCTCTTTGTTTAATCCATTAGGAAAGTTTGCACAGATGACACACAGCGTCAACACATTAACACAGTCATACACATACAAATTCAAACTTCAATTTCAAAGAATTGAAAGGAACATTAAAAAGGAATGACAAGTTTCTGAAAGACGCGAGAAAGAACGAGCTTCGGCAGGCGTTCCTTCTCAGACGCGGCGCGTCTATAATTGTCACAGAACACCTTCTAAACTAAAATTAAGCTTTTTATTACATTCTTGTGATTAAATCTTGTGTAATCGCTGGAATATTTTAACTTATAAGTTTAAAAAACACAAATGAGTTCGTGATCATTCACAGACATCACCAAACTGTGAAACAAGGGGCGTTGCTTCTATGATTGAACAGAAAGTACACAAAGCTGTCCACTAGAGGGAGCCACGAGACTGTGTTTGTTAAGAGCCTCAAAAACACCCAAGAATATTATTAAAGTTTGACGTCTTGCCATGGCAACAATATTTAAGATATCACAAAGATATTCATATGTCTACATCTGAAATGTTTTGACATTATAATGAAGAAGTTTGAAGCAAATCGGATAAAAATAAGAGGGTGATCTCAAAGCATTTTGAAAGTGACACATTTCCTGCTGCCAATTGGTGGCGCTATATCTTTGAGTCATAATAGTCACATCCATGTACTCGGCTTCCTACAACGAACACACAGGTGAAGTTTCATAAAAATCAATAAATGTATGCAGACGTTATAACACACTTCCTGTTTCTCTTTTCTCGCCATAAATTCGTTGCCTTGCCACGGGCAAACCGTGTGAGATATCAAAAATCCCCTGGCAATTTTGCGTCATCAATGTCTTGACTTCATGCTGACCGAGTTTGGTGGTGATCGGATTAAGCGCCTAGGAGGAGTATATCAAATTCCAGAGCATGCGTTTTTCAAACAACCCATAATAGCTCACTTCCTGTTGAGGCGGCGAATATGTGCAAGCGTGTTTGATATATGGACCAAGATTTCGGACCCCGTTCAAGGGGGCACTGTCGAGCCCCCCTGCCACGCCCGGGTACCAGCCTCTGTGACGCCCTAATGGCCGCAGGTTCCAATGCGTGTGCAAAGTTTCAAGAGTTTTTGAGCATGTTAAGGGCCCCAAAAAGCCCCGAACGGTTGAAAAAAAATAAAAATAATAATAATAATAATAATAAATAATAATAATCCTTAGAAAAACAATAGGGTCCTGCGCCCTTTCAGGGCTTGGGCCCTAATAATAATAATCCTTAGAAAAACAATAGGGTCCTGCGCCCTTTCAGGGCTTGGGCCCTAAATATAGCTGCAAGCGGCGATGACGGGCCCAAGCCCGGTGGCACCGCCAACCCGGTGGCTTCAAGGCAACTGTGCATGGCGGGCAATAGGCATTTCAAATGGGTAAATATAAAAGGACTATGTCAAAGTCATTTGAATTCACCACATTTACTACAGCAGTTGGTCCCCACATGATCACAAACCACAACAGACACATCTATGAGATAATTTAAATTTAGATTAATTTAATTTCATAGGATGTCATATGTCACTTTCAAGTGAGTTCAGAATGTGTTTTTTGGCCTAGCTGAGCTGCCGTTTGCACACCAATATTATGCACCAAAAGGATGCTTTCATTTAATTCTATATGGGTGGTATCCGACGAAAAAATAAAATTATAAAATTAACAAATGTAGCCAAATAAGCATCAGGTAAGAGTAAGATGTGTGTCTAGATTTTATTTCTTTCTTATGAAAGATTATTATAAACAGGCAGTTTTATAAAATCATGTGAAATTTTATCTTTTTTTATAAAATATAATTATATCAATAAATAATTAATCTAAAGACATATTTGTCATACGTGATGCTTGCCAACACGGCATGTGACCTTGTGTAACGTCCATGTCTAGAAAACACACATTCTCTCCTTTGTGAAAAGCAGACTGATTTGATTTCTGTCTAAATCAGCACATGAAAACACAGATGTTGGATGATAAGAATTGAAACTCAAACATCGTTTAGAAAACTAGTATGAAGAGATGATCGGTTCACGAGGAGCTACAGCGATCTGTCACGACACATTAAAGAGACACTATACGCTATTTATTATTTAAACTTTAAAAAATTGTAGTATTTTAAATATGAAACCGTTTCATACGTTGTCAGTGTCCAGTTTTCATTGCAGGAGAACATGATGTGTGGCGTGAGAGCGCATGGGTTGTTGGGCATAGAAACAGGGGGCGGGTTTTGTGATGCTTGCTGCTGCACGGCTGTGTCCCATAGTTGTCTATTTTTTTTTTTTATAGATTTTTCATGTTCATGTTCTATTGTCTTTCTTCATATTGTAGATCCTTTGTTCACATGTAAACAGGCTATAACAGTATTAGAGTAGGTTGGACACTATGTGGTACTTTGGGGTAATTTTCACTGCACAATTGTTAACTCAGCGAAGGGCTGTCTAATTCTAAATTTTAAAGTGTGTACTTACATATATATATATATATATATATATATATATATATATATATATATATATATATATACACACACTTTAAAGTTATTTTAATTACAAATTGTACATTTACATGCTATAGAATTATTTCAACCAAAAATTATGTGTGCCTGTGTGTAAAATGTATATTATTTGTTTTAAATGAAGGAATAAATTAAAAAAAAAAAAATACATTTTTGTACATTCAAAGTGCTACACAGCAGAGGTTTACTGTTGAAATTAGACATACATAAATACTGTTAACTGTTAACATACATACTGTTAAAGAGTATAACCAAACATTTACTTTTACGGGGTGCATTAAAGGCCTTTTTTTCTGTGTGTGTATGGTATGATGATAGTTTCTCTCAAATGAAATAGTAAAATGTTCACTAAGGGCCCTATGATTTACGCGATGCAGAAAACGCGGACGGAATTGCGGAATTCATTCATAATAAAAGGAATTTATTGTTTAAGGGGGAACTTTTTTTTCTTCACTTCAATTAAATCGCGATATGGAGTGGTATATGTTAACATTAAATGGTAAAAATACTATTAAAATATGAATCCTGCATGTTTTGTGTCTGAATGAATTGTTCAGCAGTAATCCGCGTGCCTGCGCAATTCATCCTGACAATCCGCGTTACACAGTAAATTCCCTTTTTATGAATGGATTCTGTCCGCGTTTTCTGCATCGCAGAAATCAAATGACCCTGCAATTTCTACAAAAAGCACGTTCAACACGGACACGCAGACACCCACTAATACAGCATTTAGTCAACAAACTACTTACTTTAGTGAAATGTCAAGAGTCTCAAAACGATCCAAAACAAATATTTTGATCTGACACTTTGATCTGTTGCTATGACAACAGTGTTTAGAATATATAAGATCTTTTAACAGGTCTACATTCGAATTTAATACCATTATTCTGGTGAAGTTTGAAGCAAATCGGGTAAAAATAAGAGGGTGATCTCAAAGCATTTTGAAAGTGACACATTTCCTGCTGCCAGCTGGTGGCGCTATATCTTTGACACACAATAGTCATATCCATGTGTTCCATGTGCATGTTAAGGGTCCCCAAAGTGCCAAAAACCTTGAAAAAAAAAATAATAATAGAGAAGAAGAAGAAGATTAAGAATAATCTTAAGGAAAACAATAGGGCCTTCGCCCTTTTCAGGGCTTGGGCCCTAATAATAATCCTTAGAAAAACAATAGGGTCCTGCGCCCTTTCAGGGCTTGGGCCCTAATAAATATAGCTGCAAGCAGCGATGACGGGCCCAAGCCCGGTGGCACCGCCAACCCGGTGGCTTCAAGGCAACTGGGCACGGCGGGCAAAATGAATATTGCCGCCAATTGGCAGCAGGAAATGTGTCACTTTCAAATACGATTTATTTGCTGAAATTTATATTTTAGTTTTATTTTTTAAAATCCCTGCATGTGTAAAGATGTATAGTTATTTGTATAACTGGGCGCGATGATTATTAGGAGATGCTGAGCGTCTCTTTGTGTGACAAAACATCTTCCAAACTCTAATTGAAGCTTTTTAATACATTCTTGTGATTAAATCTTGTTTAATCGCTGGAATGTTTTAGTGAACAAGGTTAAAAAACATGTAAATGAGTTCGTGATCACTCATGTTCACATCAGTGGCGGTTCTAGTCAAATTTTACAAGGGGGGCCAAGGAGGGGCCAGTGTTTAACCAGAGGGGCACATTAAAAATGGTAACATTATATTAAAAGATTATAAACTTTGTTTTACTTTACTTGCTGATATCTGTAGAAAGATGTACATTAAACATAGGGCACAAGTACATTTATATACTTATGCATGTACACTACCAGTCAAAGTGTACAAGAAACACAGTATTATTGTGAAATATTTTTACAATTTAAAATAACTTTTATAATATTTGAATAGGGTATATTTTAAAATGTAATTTATTCCAGTGATCAAAGCTTAATTTTCAGCATCATTACTCCACTCTTCAGTGTCACATGATCCTTCACAAATCATTCTAATATGCTGATTTTCTGCTCAAGAAACATTTATAATTATTACCAATGTTGATGTTTATTAGCAATGATTTGTGAAGGATTTGTGAAGGATCATGTGACACTGAAGACTGGAGTAATGATGATAAATTCAGCTTTGATCATAGGATATAAATGACACTTTACTATATATTCAAATAGAAAAGTCATTTTACATTTTAATAATATTTCACAATATTACAGCTTTTCTTGTATTTTAATAACATAAATGCAGCCTTGGTGAGCAGAAGAGACTTCTTTCAAAAACAACCAAAATAGTTCAGTTTCCAAACTTTTGACTGGTAGTGCATATCTGCATGTATTTCAAAATGTAGGCCAAGTATTTACTTAAAAGAAAGAAACATTAGAGCCATATTGACACAAAAAATTATTTACAGGAGAAAGCACCATTTTAAGGACATACAGTAGGCCTACAATGAAATTATAATTGAACTGCTTTGCAAATAGTAATAACCTTCTTCATCACAAACCTGATGGCGCAGTACTTGATCCACATAGATCCCCTTTCTGTCCCTCTCTCTGTCCCTGTATGTTTTCTTCCTCCTCACCCTCTTCTTCATCCTTATCACCCTCTGGAATTTCCCTCTCTGTGTCAGAGTCCTCACTTACATCACCTGTCCTCTCTCCAGCCTCCACTGAATCCTCTGGCTCTCTCTCCTTCTGCTCCTCAACTCTCTCAATACCTTGATTTGTTTCTCTCACTTTTTTGTTTACTGGGGCAAAAAAGGACGCTATGTCCCCCTTCTTCGTTTCATGATAACTATCAGAAGAAAAAAACATGCATTACATTTCGTTGCCTGACCATCCCACTTAACACGGGCAGATAGCCTGTTGATTATTTTACTCAAATGTATGTTATCGCAATGCAACAGCCAAGACAGATGAAGTTACGTGGTTAACATCACAACATTGTGCAAGAGCAACAAGACATACGAGTCACTTATGCGTCCGGCGCCGCTCTAATTTACCCGTGTAGAACGTTCCGTCGCATTAATTCTGCTTTTGGCGCTCGCGTGTAAAATCATGCCTTTCGTGTTTGTTTGCTTGTATATTGTAGAATCGCTGGAATGTTTTAAATGGTTAATATATATATATTATTATTATTATTATTATTATATATATATATACAAACAACACAAGGTGAATTGAAAGGATCACAATAATTCATGTCTTTTTGTGAGGTTTGTCTTGTTAGTATTAACTCTATTCTTTAAGAATGAGTTTAAGATTTTCTCACTAAATTTGAATGGAGCACGAGATGCCAAAAAAGAGTTTATTTTTATGAACTGATGAAATTAAAAAAATATTGATATTTCATTTGTGCAAGAAACTCACTCATGTATTAAAAATGAAGTTGATTGGCAGAGGGAATGGGATGGCACTGTTATAATGAGTCATAAAAATTCAATGAGTGCTGGAGTAGCTATTATTTTTTCAATATCTTTTATACCCCTGTCATATAAAGTAGAAGCCATAGCAGGAAGGCTAATTAAGGTTATTGTAAAGTATGAAAGAAAAACATTGATTTTGATTAATGTATATGCTCCTGTTATTGCAAAAGAAAGAATTTTTTTTTTCTTTTTTTTTTAGAAAAATTATTTGATACACTGGCAGAATGTGAATCTGTTGATTTTCTTTTTTTAGCTGGAGATTTTATTTGTACAATTGATAACTTGGATCGAAATCATGTTGAGCCATACATGGCTTCAAGAAATAAGCTTACAAGTGTTGTGGAAACTTTTGATTTAGCAGATGTATGGCGTGATAAGCATTGAGATTTTAGACAATGTCCTTGGGCATTTCAATTGCTTTTCACTTTCAATTGCAAGAATTGATAGAATATATTGTTATAAACATCATTTACAAGTATTTAAATCATGTGCTATAACCCCAGTTGGTTTTTCAGACCACAGTTTGGTTTGTCGAGTTGTTTTTATAAATTCTATTAAAGTAAAGAGTGCATATTGGCATGTCAGTGCTTCATTGTTAAATGATACTTATTTTAAGAAAGGGTTTACATTTTTTTGGGAACAATGGAAGATGAATTTACAGAATTTTGAATCCATTCAACAATGGTGGGATGTGGGAAAGGTTCAAATTCAACAGTTTTGTAAACAATACACTCTTAATACCACCAGGAGTACTGTTAAATTAATTGAATATCTTGAATCTGAAATAATTGAACTTCAAATTTTAAGCGAAGATCAAAGACATACTCTATCTATTAAAAAGAAAAACGGATCTATTTGGAATTAAAGGGCAGGGAGCATTAGTGAGATCTCGTTTTCAGAATTTAAACGAGATTGATGCACCAACCAATTTTTTTTTTGGTCTCGAAAAAAAAAAAGGCCAAAGTAGATTAATTCATTCATTATGGGATGACAATAAGAATGATTTGACAGAACCTTCAGAAATTCGTAAGAGAGCTGTTGACTTTTATTCAAATCTTTACGCGTCTTGTGATCATAAAGATTTGAATATTGCACAGAAGTTTTTTGAAAATTTACCGAAAGTACCAGGTGAAATAAATACTAAACTTGAGGAACCATTGTTGTTGCCTAAACTGTATACAGCTGTAATGAGCATGGCCAATGGGAAAGCTCCAGGAATAGATGCAATTCTCATAGAATTTTATAAAACTTTTTGGCGCATAATGGGGTCAGATATGTTAGCAGTTTTTAATGAGAGCTTTGCCAAAGAGCAACTCCCATTGAGCTGCAGGAGAGCAGTTCTGACGTTGCTACCAAAAAAAGGGGATTTGAGAGATTTAGCTAACTGGAGACCTGTTGCCTTGTTATGTGCTGATTATAAGGCTCTCTCTAAAACTTTGGCAAATAGTTTAAAGAAGGCAATGGAATATGTGGTACACAATGATCAGTCATATTGTATTCCCGGTAGATCCATTTTTGATAATGAATCTTTTAAAAGAGATTTAATTCATACTTCTAAGTTGTTTGGTTTTAAATTTGGCTTGTTTTCGATGGATCAAGAGAAGGCCTTTGATCATGTGGAGCACAAATATTTATGGAGAACAATGGAGGCTTTTAATTTTTCTTCATGTTTTCTGAATGATAAAGATTCTTTATGGAGGTATTGAGAGTGTTTTGAAAGTCAATGGTAGCTTAAGTGCATCATTTAAGGTCAAGAGGGGAATAAGACAAGGTTGCTCTTTATCGGGCATGTTGTATGCATCAGCCATTGAACCTTTGCTGAACAGGTTTCGTAATGAATTAACGGGGCTTAAAAATGCTGATGATTTTGTTCCAGTATATACAGTCGTGGTCAAAAGTTTTGAGAATTACATAAATATTAGTTTTCACAAAGTTTGCTGCTAAACTGCTTTTAGATCTTTGTTTCAGTTGTTTCTGTGATGTACTGAAATATAATTACAAGCACTTCATACATTTCAAAGGCTTTTATCGACAATTACATGACATTTATGCAAAGAGTCAGTATTTGCAGTGTTGGCCGTTCTTTTTCAGGACCTCTGCAATTCAACTGGGCATGCTCTCAATGAACTTCTGGGCCAAATCCTGACTGATAGCAACCCATTCTTTCATAATCACTTCTTGGAGTTTGTCAGAATTAGTGGGTTTTTGTTTGTCCACCCGCCTCTTGAGGATTGACCACAAGTTCTCAATGGGATTAAGATCTGGGGAGTTTCCAGGCCATGGACCCAAAATTTCAACGTTCTGGTCCCCGACCCACTTAGTTATCACTTTTGCCTTATGGCACGGTGCTCCATCGTGCTGGAAAATGCATTGTTCTTCACCAAACTGTTGTTGGATTGTTGGAAGAAGTTGCTGTTGGAGGGTGTTTTGGTACCATTCTTTATTCATGGCTGTGTTTTTGGGTAGAATTGTGAGTGAGCCCACTCACGAGCCCTTGGATGAGAAGCAACCCCACACATGAATGGTCTCAGGATGCTTTACTGTTGGCATGACACAGGACTGATGGTAGCGCTCACCTTTTCTTCTCCTGACAAGCCTTTTTCCAGATGCCCCAAACAATCGGAAAGGGGCTTCATCGGAGAATATGACTTTGCCCCAGTCCTCAGCAGTCCATTCACGATACTTTCTGCAGAAGATCAATCTGTCCCTGATGTTTTTTTTGGAGAGAAGTGGCTTCTTTGCTGCCCTTCTTGACACCAGGCCATCTTCCAAAAGTCTTCACCTCACTGTGCGTGCGGATGTGCTCACACCTGCCTGCTGCCATTCCTGAGCAAGCTCTGCACTGGTGGCACTCCGATCCCGCAGCTGAATCCTCTTTAGGAGACGATCCTGGCACTTGCTGGACTTTCTTGGACGCCCTGAAGCCTTCTTTACAAGAATTGAACCTCTTTCCTTGAAGTTGCTGATGATCCTATAAATTGTTGATTTAGGTGCAATCTTAGTAGCCACAATATCCTTGCCTGTGAAGCCATTTTTATGCATCGCAATGATGGCTGCACACGTTTCTTTGCAGGTACCATGGTTAACAATGGAAGAACAATGATTTCACGCATCACCCTCCTTTTAACATGTCAAGTCTGCCATTCTTACCCAATCAGCCTGACATAATGATCTCCAGCCTTGTGCTCGTCAACATTCTCACCTGAGTTAACAAGACGATTACTGAAATGATCTCAGCAGGTCCTTTAATGACAGCAATGAAATGCAGTGGAAAGGTTTTTTTGGGATTAAGTTAATTTTCATGGTAAAGAAGGACTATGCAATTCATCTGATCACTCTTCATAACATTCTGGAGTATATGCAAATTGCTATTATAAAAACTTAAGCAGCAACTTTTCCAATTTCCAATATTTATGTAATTCTCAAAACTTTTGGCCACGACTGTACATCAGCTTATGCAGATGATGTAGTGGTTATTGTTAAAAACCAAGAGGATGTAAACAAAATAAGTTCAATAGTAAATGATTTTGGTAATATCTCAACGGCCAAAGTTAATTGGAAGAACAGCTCTGGTATGTTAGTAGGAGATTGGAGGGAAGAAAAGCCCAAGTTACCAGGTGATTTAAATTGGAGTAGCGGAGGCTTAAAATATTTAGGTGTGTATTTAGGAAATGATTTTGTGGAAAAGAAAAATTGGGAGGGTATTTTAGAAATGGTAGAGTGACGATTAAAAAAATGGATATGGCTTCGTTCATATATGTCTTACCAGGGTTCCAGTCTGCGACCAAAATGGTCGCATATGCAACCTTTTTTTGAGGATGTGTGAGTTAAAATTTTATGTGGTCGCATTTGTGCGAGTGCATGATCATGTTATTCGCGCATGTGTAACAGAACGAGGTATCAGCAGCAGCTGCCGTCCGTAACTGTTTTGTTTTCAAAATGAACAAAATTTATATAAATGAACCAGTAGGCTACATCATGAATCCATTTTCCAAACTGTGTTTTTGTCTTGTCCTGAATCACTATGGTGCGCCTATAATAAGTGTTTATATTCGGACTATTTCAGACCGGGCTCGGCTCCGCTGCGGAGTATCACAGTACCTGCATGACTCGTCATAGACAAACAGAGTAAAGTAGTTCCGGCTACAATGTTCTTCCGCAAGACACATGCAGTTCTATTTATTAACCGCTAGAGAGCGAACGGACACATGCATTGCACAATGATGATGGAACGCGCCAATTAGGAATTCAGGAAATTTAGGAATTAAGCCATATAAAAATGAAAAGGTTAATAGCTGAATAATAATCATTAAAAAAACAAAGTTTGTGTTGTATGTTAAAGGTGGTATTGTGTTTGTCCAGTGTTCTCTGAAGTTTTTTCTATTGGATTCAAGATACTATAGTTTGGAGTTCAAGGATGCTGGTGGAAAGGACGAACCAGCTTACATACACAAATGATGATAAGCGCACAGGTAGAAAGGCATTAAGTTACTTCAACAGCAATGGCATAGACCAGGGCTCCTCAATAGGTCGCGAGAGAATGTTTGGCCTGCGCTAATGTCAAATAGTGTTGTCAAGATAATGTATATAAGCACGTCTCTGTCGCGAAAATTCAAACACAGCATCATTACTTACGTTGCGTAACCACTGGTGCGTTGAACATGCTCGCGCTCCACGCCAGTGGTCACGCGCAGTTAGTCTGTCAGCGGCTCAAAAACTGACCAGGCAAAATAGATGACTCAAATGTGAATGGACTGAAAATGTTTGGTTTATTTTGTCTGACCAACCACAACAAAGAAAGAAAGTAAACTGTATGTGAGAAAGTACAGTGTTTGCTTTTATATTATTAGTTACAGAAAGGCAAAATAAAGGCTAATGTTTTCTCATTTACATTCAACATTTAGCAAATGTGAAGGCGTGAACGCGTGTATTCTGTGCGTGACTGTCGATAAGTGTGAAGTGAATTCAGACTTCAGTTCAGCTTCACAGGAAACGCTATCAATATATATATATATATTTCGATTAATTCATACTTTTCATATTTCTAATTTATTAAATATGAATTAAAATAAATATATACCAGTTTTATATCGGCCATCAGGCACTGTGATTTAATATATTTAAGATTAAGACGACTATTCATCAAGCATGCATTGATTAAAATTGTTGTAGCAAAAAAAAAAAAAAAAATGTGCGACCAAATCTTGTGCTGGTGCGACCAACTGAGAAAATTGGTAGCACCAGTGCAACCAGTGGAAAACTTAGTCTGGAGCCCTGCTTACAGAGGTAGAGTATTAATTGTCAATAATTTGATAGCATCTGCATTGTAGCATAAATTAGCAGTTTTAGAACCCCCAGTTGGTATATTAATGAGAGTGCAAAGAATGATTGTTGATTTTTTTTGGGACAGAATGCACTGGATACCACAAAGTGTTTTATATTTGTCAAAAGAGTTTGGAGGTCAAGGGTTGATTCATTTGGCCAGTAGAAAAGCAGCTTTTAGAATACAATTTGTGCAAAAATTTGTATATGGCAACTCACAAACTTCATGGCGAGTATTACCTGGGCGTATTCTAAGGCAGGTTGGGAATTTAGGTTTGGAAAAAGGTAGGTAGGTTCTTCTGAACAGTAATGTTTTAAATGTGAGAGGATTTTTTTCATTTTTACATTAGTGTTTTTAAAGCTTGGATCATTCTAGAATGCTGAAAACATTTTACACAAAAATCTTCTTTATATTGGCTACTAGAAGAACCAATTGTATATGGGTCAAGAATGGAATTTAAAAGAAATAAAGCTCCAGGCATGGATGATGCATTCATTAAAGCTATAATTATTTCTGTGAAACATCTGGCATTATTAGCAGGCACAGAAATGGACAATGTGGTTGCTGTGAAGAGAGGACTTGGTGTTCATTCGGTCCGGAAAGTTGGACAAATACTACAAACTTTTCAAGATTCCTTAACAGAAGAAGAATTGCGGTTAAAAAATTGGACAAAAGGGGGTGAAATTCCTGATAATGCTGACCTTTTTCCGAGTATGTGTGTGAGACCAAAAATGGATGAAGAAGACTCTGAAGTGCTATCTTGGATTTTTAAAAATGATGTTCATTTTATTGTTTTTAATTCAATTAGTGGAAAAAATGTTGAATAAAGAAAATCTTAGAAAGAGGGAGGATACACCTTGGAGAAAGTATTTAGGAGTAAAAGAAGTACCAAAGTGGGAAATATTGTACAAGCCACCTTTGACTAAAAGTGTTGGAGATTCAATGAGGAATATTGCACGGCATTATTGCTGTTAATGCTTTTGTGTCCATTTTGCATTCTGAGGTTACTGATAAATGCCCTTTTTGTAATTGTAGAGAGTAGGGCTGCAACTAACGATTATTTTGATAATTGATTAGTTGGCCGATTATTTTTTCAATTAATCGGATAAAAATCCTATTTTTCTTTTTTTTTATTATTTTATTGACAAAAAACACATTATTGCACATCCTGCCCAATTTTGTTCAAACAAATGTGCCAAATGAATGCTATGAACACATACAGTGCTTAATGTCTTAGACTACCCGTCACAGAAAAGAGAACACAAATATTTTAGGGATCTGACAAAAAGTCATTATTAACACAATGTCCAAAAAAACTTTAGATTTTGTTTGGCTTCCTTTGGCTTTGATAACAGCTTGCGTTCTTGCTGGTATTGTTTTCATGTACTTTTCCACAGTCTCTGTTATTGACTGTAATTGGGCATCTGAAAAAAGATGCCCAATTTTCTGTCTTTCTTGTAAAACAGTAAATTTGAAAATTCATGATGACAATATTTATATTTTAGCATTAGAAATACTACTGTGACTAAACAGCTTACACATACCGGTGTATTAACCATTACAGAAAAATAAAAATGATTTTGGTAATCACCAGTACCATTAGTTTAGGTGGCGGTGGTCTAATAAATTTAAGCACTGTATATAGTGAATATAGTTTAAATCTCTACATTAAAAAAATAAAATAATAATAAAGAAAATCAAAAACACAAACTCAGTGTTAACCAACAATCAAGAGAAATGATCTGCAAGAACACAGAAATGCGTTATTCAGTGCTGTAATTTGACAAGACTGGCGGACTGTCACGCTGGCCGTGTAAACGGTAGGCAGAAGACGAAGAGACATTAAACGTAGAGTAATAATAACAGGGTTTTAATTCCAATGACGAGATCCGGTACAACGACACTAACACAAACAAGAACCGACAAACAGTGAAGGAAACACAGGGACTAAATATAGTAACAAATGACTGGGAACAGGTGTAGGGAATGACTGATTGACAACAGCTGACAACAATGATGACAGAGTGGCGGGAACAAAACCAAAACAGTGAACACGTGGAAAACGTAAACAAGGCTATGTGACATTACGCCCCCCTCTAAATAGGCGCGTCCTCGCGCCGTAACAAAGTCCATGGCGAACACAAGGAGGCGGAGGCTTCGGGGAAGGGCGTGGCAATGGAGACAGGCAGCACCCTGGGGAAGATGGCCCCGAACACCATGGGGGTGTCGACGGGGGGAGGAGCCAAGGTGGAGTCCAGATGACGGAGCTGAGCGGAACTTTGGGGCCGATAGCAGGCGACGACCCCATGGTGCTTGGTGGTGGACCCGGTGGAACGTCTTGGCTGACAGCCCTGGGCGACTCCGCCGACCCGGAAGTACGGCCCAGAGCTGCAGGCTTGCGGGACTGAGGCGGCGACGAGGCTCTGGCTGACCGGGGTGATGACAAGGTTCCCGAGGATGACGGGGAAGTCGCAGGGAGGGAGGAGTCAGCTGACGCCGTAGGGGTGACGGGTGGTGACGTAGTCTCGACCCCGGAAGTCCGTGGCGGAGGCTGTGCGTCGACCCCCGCAGGCTGACCTGGAGAGACGAGGGGGCTTGGCAGCACCTCCGGGCAGACAGGCCGAGCAGAAGATGAGGGAGGCGCGGGCCCAAGCGATGGCGGCGGGCTGATGGTTCGCGGTGGCGACGTGGGCCTGGAGGCCTGAAGTGGAGCTGGGGACTCCGCCACAAGCCGTGCTGGTAGCAGGGAAGCCCGAGGCGCCGTCGAGGAGCCGCACGGAGTGAGCGGCGGTAGCAGAGCCGAGGAGCTTCCTGATGGCAGTCGCGGTGGCCACGGATCCAGGGGGCTGGCTGTAACCAGCGGAGATGGCGGGACAGGGAGGACAGGCAGGGGAACAGGCAGATGGCTTCCGGACGGGACTGGAAGTGGAGACGCAGATTCAAGGGAGGGGATTTGGGTGGGGAGAGGATCCGCGGCCCACCAGATGATCGGACTCTGGTTGGCTCCTGGCTCTGCGATGGACACACCTGCGCGCTTCAACACCGGGGCTCCGAAGTCATCCAGTTCCCCCTCTACTTCAGTGCGCACCCCGGGCACCCAGGCTGGGGCGGAGAAGCTACCTCCCGGGACTATCCCCATCAGGTAGCCCAGGTAGGGTCTAACCTCGGGCCGGAGAAGAAGCTCGGTTGTTGGTGAGTCCATCTTGATTTCTTTCTCGCAATGAGAGGTCGGTTCTTCTGTCACGCTGGCCGTGTAAACGGTAGGCAGAAGACGAAGAGACATTAAACGTAGAGTAATAATAACAGGGTTTTAATTCCAATGACGAGATCCGGTACAACGACACTAACACAAACAAGAACCGACAAACAGTGAAGGAAACACAGGGACTAAATATAGTAACAAATGACTGGGAACAGGTGTAGGGAATGACTGATTGACAACAGCTGACAACAATGATGACAGAGTGGCGGGAACAAAACCAAAACAGTGAACACGTGGAAAACGTAAACAAGGCTATGTGACACGGACGTTTCGCGTGCACGTGGGCAGACCCGATGATTGGGCAGTTGTCGATGATTTTCATTATCGATTATTATCGATTAGTTGTTGCAGCCCTAGTAGAGAGACAATTTTTCATTGTTTTCTCAGATGTGAAAGATTAATTCCTTTGCTAATGTTTTTGAAAGAAATGTTTGATTCCTTTAAAGTATTTTTTCAGATGTTTGTTTTATTTTTGGAGTGAAGGTTGGAAAAAGAAAGAGAAATATTTGTAAAATTTTGAATTTTTTATTGGGTAAAGCAAAAATGGCAATTTATGCAACAAGGAAAATTGAAAACAATAATAACACTGATGCTCTTGTGTTTTTTAAATGTATTGTCAGAGCTAGAATATTTTTAGAGTATAAACATTATAGTTTGATGGATAATATAGAGGGTTTTAAAGAGATTTGGAGTTTTGATGGAAAATTATGTACTGTTTTTGGTGAAAATTTGTCATTTTCTGAGAGTTTTGGATAATTTATTTCGTATCAGTTTCTTGGTGGTTGACAATGAGGGGTTTAGTATACCAGGGCTTCTGCCCTTGGTTTTGGTTGGGGGGCATGGCTGCCTCAGGTAGCGCGAGTTTTGATTTTCTGACACAGCGCCATGGCGTAAAAATAGATTCAGCTGTAAGTATAAAGCAGTAATTCTTAAAGTGTGGTCCGCCATCGCCCCCAAGTGGTCCGCGAAAAGCTAGTGATAACATGCAAAAAGTACCCCTGTCCAGTGACACTGTCCAGCGACTAGGGGTGGCACGGTACATGAAAAAACACCCGAACCGTTCGATTCGGTTCGTGTGTGCGTCGCACGGTTCGACGCATGCGCAATGTAGCTCCGTGTTCAGACAGTTTCGCGCGAACATACATATAGACAGTAAAAGTGAAAAGTTCACATATCGCGTCTGTTGCGCGCGCATATTCCTGATTTCCTATGTAAGCGCGGCAAGCGCTGCCCTCGGAGGAGGCAGACCCAGCCCTGGCTTTGCTCTGTCCAGTTCGCGCTTTGCGACTGTACGTAGACAGAACTCAAAGCTTCAGGACCTCAGACCAGCTCTTTGTCTGTTACGGAGGCCAGCAGAAGGGAAAGGCTGTCTCCAAGCAGAGGATGGCCCACTGGATAGTGGATGCCATCGCCCTGGCTTACCAAGCTCAGGGCATGCCCTGCCCGCTCAGGTTGCATGCACACTCCACGAGAGGTGTTGCATCCTCCTGAGCGCTGGCTTGTGGCGCCTCGCTGACAGACATCTATAGAGCTGTGGGCTGGGCGACACCTAACATGTTCGCTAGGTTCTATAGCCTTCGTGTTGAGTCGGTCTCCTCCCGTGTTCTCGCCTCAGGTCAGAGGCACGGAGAGGCCCCGGCTTAGTGTCGGCTTGCTGCACTTACATGTGCTTATTCTCCAGAGAGTCCCTACAAGGCAGACCCTATTGAGTCCTCTGATCTCCCTTCGGCAGCCGACGTGGCGGAGCGTCTGGTGCCAGGCCTATACTCCGTTGCATCCTTGAGAACCGGATTTAGGCTGGGTTCCATATGAGTGACCCTACGGGGATCCCATATGTCTGATTCCATGGTTGCTCCTAATCGAAGCCCGTGTCTTTCCCTCTGGGAGAACCCACCTCTCATCGAGTGGAGTCACCCCAGTTCTTCCATATGACAACCCCAAGGTTAGTCCATTTTTCTTCCACATAACTCCTTCGGGGAAGGATGTGGCTTCCGCAGCGTCCCTTTTACACGAACGGTACGCTTTCCCAGTGTTATCCAATTGTCTCACTGAATGGGTTTGGGAACAGCAGTGATTGACACTCTCTGTGTTAGCCCTGTCCCACCGTCCTCAGGCAAGGGGATTCAGGTGGCTACAACAGAGCGCTGGAAGAGGGCAGCTCCTGTGGCGCTTTGGTAGGGATTCCTATTCGTCGGTCATCCAACGTACGTCTCCGTTCCCTCCTTCAGGGAACGAGGGTTACCTATATAACCGAGACGTTGTTTAGTCTGGTAGATTTTATACAAAGTTTGAGTTCACACAGGTGTTCGCACAGGTGTTTTCACAACCAAACCTATAAATATGTGGTGCTTGAGGGGTTGATCATTTCATTGTTCGCAAAATGAAGAGAAGACTGCAAGATAACTCAGCAGTTACTCATGATTATTATTTTATAGAAAACAACAGTGGCGTTATGTAAAGAAACCGATTTGTAGCGTTAAAATTCTGAAAATGAACAAATGTTTGGTAATTATGAATAGAAGAGATGCTGATTAAAAAAAAGTGAGTGAAAGTGGAAAAAAATATTAATAAATCATATTTCTATGACAGTTTTTTGGCATGGACATTTTTGTCCATTGTAGACCTATGTGTTAGTTTTTTTTTTTAAATCTGACACTACATAACAAATATAAATGCCTCAATTAAATTTGTTGTTTTTCATTGACACACCCAAGAATCTAATAAGCAAAGAAAAAAAAATCTGCTTAGCATTTAGTTTATAAAAATAATCTACAATTTTTAATTTTTTCATAAAAAATACCTTTGGCATTATGTAAAAAAAACAGCATTTAAAGGGTTACAGTTCTTAAAATTAATGAATGTTTGATATCTCTGGATAGAACAGATGCTGGTTAAATTGACATCAGTGAAAGTGGAAAAAAATATTAATAAATCATATTTCTATGACAGATTTTGTCATGGACATTTTTGTCCATTTTGTATCTATGTGTAACTTTTTTTTTTGATGCACAAGTGTTAAACTTTCGTCATAGCGAGTGTAATTATGTCATTTTTGTCACAACCATGGTATGAGATGTTTTGGTTGTGGCGAGACAGGGCATCTTATCCGCACTTGTTCGACCAAACTGAATAATCATGCCAATAGTCATCCACCAGCTGACAGTGAGACAAATGACGATGCACGTGTTGTAGATATGCAAAATGATACTGCTCCTTTGCCTACTGTTGTTAAGGTGCCTAGAACAAGTTCGGTTCAAAAATTGGTACCAATAGCAGAAACTGAAAGAGTAGTAGGAGTTTTGCCGACAGTTAAGTCTACTGAAGGGGAGAGTGTTGCTGCCGCTTTGGCGGAGAAAATTAAATCATCTGCAGCGAGCTTTCAGGCAGTGAGTCAGGAGTACGAGTCGCGAGAACCGGCCAAAATTCAACATAACTTTAATTATCAAATAAATAAACAAACAACAAAACGAAAGTAAAACATAATAAAACAAACATAATAAAAACACAACATAAAATCCAGGCCTGGTCCTCTCTCGTCCTTCACTGTTGTCGCTCCTCTTGCTTCCGGAGCTCCTCCATGAGAGATACAAGACCGGTGCACCGCGCAGCTGACGTTCATTATAACTCGCGTCACTGGCCTTGCGCCATTCCCTCTATCTTTGCAGTGTCCAAAAAACTGTGAACATTTGTCAGCACGACGGAAAGCCATCTCTCCTTTCATTTGATTGGCCAATGGAAAAAAAACGCGAATGACGTCAGGCGCTTTTCCGCTCAGAGTTGATGTTTTTTCAACTGCAAAAACGCGAGACGCAGCAGGTGGTTGAAACGTGAGGTGCCCTGGGCGCATAGACAACGCGAAAAACGCTCTTTTCCATAGAAAACAATTCAAAAAAGGCGCCTCTCACTGCACAAAACGCGTTCAGTGTGATTGGGGCCTCAGACAGAAATTATTTTTACAGAAGTTTTTTACATGGGAGGGAGTGTGTGTTTTCTTGACATGGGCATTACACAAGGTGTTGGCAAGCATCACGTATGACAAATATATCTTTAATTATTTATTGATGTAATTAAATTTTATTAAAAAGAATAAATTTCACACGATTTTATAAAAGTGGCTGTTAATAATAATTTTTCATAGGTGAGCTTATTTGGCTTATCAGCAATGATCGGGCCAAAGCCGGTGGCACTGCCACCTTGGTAGTTTAAGGATA
The DNA here is from genome assembly GCA_038088235.1 of Zacco platypus. Classification (NCBI taxonomy): domain Eukaryota; kingdom Metazoa; phylum Chordata; class Actinopteri; order Cypriniformes; family Xenocyprididae; genus Zacco; species Zacco platypus. The sequence goes on along the minus strand of CM076065.1, from coordinate 18,519,478 downwards.
GCTGGGCATGGCAGGCAAAATGAATTTAAACTGTCTAAATGGAAAATAACTATGTAAAATAAATGTGAATACGCCACATTTACTGGTGCCACTGTGACCGTGAACCACAACAGCTACATCCATAAGAATATTTATAATTAGATGAATTTCATGTGATAGGATGTCATAGGTACCTTTGAAATGAGAGCAGAGTTATCTTTTGGAGCTCAATTTAAGTCTTAAGTTCAGTGTAAGTCTACGTCCACTATTTGACTTAGGGTTTTTTAATATATTTTTTCTAAACCATTAAAAGTGTCACTGACACACACACACACACACACACTCAGCGGCAAGGGAGATTTCAGAACCAAAACTTCAGCTGTGTGTTCGTTGTAGCAGGCCGAGCACATGGATGTGACTATTGTGAGTCAAAGATATAGCGCCACCAACTGGCAGCAGGAAATGTGTCACTTTGAAAATGCTTTGAGATCACCCCCTTATTTTTACCTAATATTCTTTACCAGCATAATGTCAAGACATGGTGAATGTAGACCTGTTAAAAGATCTTTGATATTTTAAACACTGTTGCCATCGCAACAGATGAAAGTTACTCGACACACACGTCAGGATTGTCATCTAGTAGACATGGGCAAAGCCTTAAAAATGGGCGTGGAGGAGGGGCTATAGCGCAATCTTTTGACAAAAGTTGGGGGGGTTAGTTTAACCTAAAGTCACCAAACTCCGTACTCATATTCTCATTTAGCCAAACAACTTTCTAATTTACAGTCATTAGCTCCGACCAACAGGAAGTCAGATATTTTGGTTTGAATGTGGATATTTTGAATAATCAAACTGAATTTTTAGCTACTCCTCTTAGGGGATTCATATAATCGCCTCAACTTTCTGAACATGATGACAACATATTGAAAATGCTAAATTGCAAACGATTATAGTATATCTCAAATAGTGTTGCCGTGGCGAAGGTTTAAAGAAAGGACAAAAAAATAAAGGAATTTGTCTTATATTTTCAAATAACTGAAATGTTCTCTCTTTATTTCAATATATAATGATACAAATATTATAAATAAACACATTTTAATTTATTTTTTTGATTCAAGATATATGTGTGAGTTAAAATCAAGCAGATAACTGCTCTGAGGTTCAAAAGAATTTCTTTAAAATGTTGTATTTTGAGATTAATTAATGACACTAAACAATATTCCCCTCTGAATTATACACTGTTTATTTCTATATACAATAATACTAACATTGATTAAAAAAAAGTTTTAATTTCTTATTCAATGTAGTATGTGTAACTTAAAAGTAAGCCTGATTAATCATCTGACAAGAAATCTAATATTTAGTCATAACCAAAAGATGGCACTAAAGGGTTATTTTTAAACAAGGTTAGTTAAAATTCTGAATAGCATTAAAGTACAATCATTTGTATTATAATCAATGTTTTTTCCATACTCTATTGGCATGTATATTTAGTTGTTATCAAAGACTACTTTTTGTCACGTTTAGATTTTAGTTTTTGTTTAAAATGTTGTTAAATCTTCTGAATCTCTGTCTCACTGTACTTACCATCTCCCATCACCCATTCCCTAAGTCTCACTCTTTCTTACTCTGTGTGTGTGTGTGTGTGTGTGTGTGTGTGTGTGTGGGCAGGTATTCCCTACGTTATGGGGACCAAATGTCCCCACAGGTATTGTAATACTAGTAAATTTTGATCTTGTGGGGACATATTTTTTGGTCACCATGAGGCAACAAGCTTATAAATCATACAAAAAAAACGATCTTTTTTGAAAATCTAAAATAGCAGAACATTTTCTGTGATCGGTAGGTTTAGGGGTGGGGTAGTGTAGAGGACAGAATATACAGTTTGTACAGTATAAAAACCATTATGCCTATGGAATGTCCTGATAAAAAATGAAAACACAAAGTGTGTGTGTGTGTCAGTGTCTGTTTTACAACCTTGATCAGTTCTTTAAACCTTTGGAGACCAAATGTCGTTCACAGTTTAGCTCCAACCCTAATTAAACACACCTGAAGCAGTTAACAGGGCTGGATATGTTACTTTTAAAATGTATTTCACTACAGATTACAAAATGCATGCTTTAAAAAGTAATTAGTAACGTATTTTATTAGATTACCCAAGTTTAGTAACTTAATCTAAATACTTTAGAATGCTAATAAGTATGTAACACAAAAAGAGGTAATTTCCAGTTTTTATCTCACAATTATTAGATATAAACTCGCAATATTGAGAAAAGTCAGAATTGCAAGCAAAGAAGTTGATATGAATTCCCAATTGCAAGAAAAATTCAGTATTACAAGTTATCTCGCAGTTCTGATTTTATAACTTGCAATTATGAGTTTAAATCTCCCAATTCTGAGAAAAAGTCAGAATTGTCAGATGCAAACTCGCCATTGTGAGGAAAAAAGTCGAATTGTGAGGTAAAGTCACAATTACCTTTTTTATAATTATAAAGTGACTCACAAACAACTATCACAAAACATGAAAACAGCCATGGATCATCCAGTAATGATGGGATAGTAAAGATTCAAAGGTATGTACATTGTTTAAATTGGGCAATTTTTATAAATCCAGTCATTTTGTCTTGTGGAGTACATATAAACATCTGTTGTGTGAAATGGCTTATTCATATGAAACTTCTGAACAGAAATGAAACAGTTTTTCAGACTGTCAGAGTCAGAGAATCAGAAATTGCGGTTTACATTAATTGCCTATCATAGTTTACATTAGTGTTTAAATGGCATTAAATTAGTAATCTAATTCACAAGTAATCACTTTGGTAATCTAAAATCCTTTTTGGATGTAACTGTAATTTGATTACCACCCATTTCAAATGTAACTAATGAAATAGTTACTCAAATTTTGTATTTTAAATGCATAACTAAGTTTCATTTCGGTATTTCATTTCGTTACTCCCCAACCCTGGCAGTTAATCAAAATAGTTTATTTTTTGGCCACTGACAACATAGAATTATATAATTAGTTTGATAATTGTGTTTTATTATATTTTAATTAACCTAAGATAAGTACTGATGTACTTATAAAAATTTTGAACTGCTAATGATAATTTCACACTTATTTGAAATTGAATTGACACTGTATCACTATCTGGACTATCTTATTTGGCTCCATTTGTTAATTTTATAATTTTATTTTTTCATCGGATACCACCCATTTTGGAATTAAATGAAAGCAAATTAAATTAAATTAAACCTTTTGGTGCATAAGACTGGTGCGCAAACGGTAACTCAGCTAAGCCAGAAAACACATTCTGCACTCAAAATCCAAACTTCACATGCTTGATAAAAGTCTTGGCCTGAACACATGTCCATGCCCATATTCAATTATAGTCATAGCGCCACCTGCTAGCAACAGGAAGTGACATGTTTGACACCGTTCAGGACTACTAGCAACATACTAAAATATGCATTTGAGTACTAGACATGCTAGAGAAACATTCTAAATCATGCTAGCAACACCTTAGCTGAATGCTTAAGTATGCTAATGACGTCATGAAACAGGAAGTTGTTGTAACTCAAGCATACAATGTCCGATCTGCCCCAAACTTCACGTTTGATAAGAGTCCTGGCCTGAAGACATCTACATGCCAATATTCAATTAATCTTAGCGCCACCTCCTGGTAACAGGAAATGGAATGCTTTATACTCTAATTCACTCCCAGAAACACATTTCAATATGCCACAAAGTACCAGACACACTAGAAATACGTTAAATCATGCAACACTTAGCTAAGTGCTAATGTATGCGATTAACGCTATGAAACAGGAAGTTGTTGTAAATCAGGCATTCAATGTCCGACCTGCTCCAAACTTCACATGTTGGATAATAGTCCTGGCCTGAACACATCTACAGTCGTGGCCAAAAGTTTTGAGAATTATATAAATATTAGTTTTCACAAAGTCTGCTGCTAAACTGCTTTTAGATCTTTGTTTCAGTTGTTTCTGTGATGTACTGAAATATAATTACAAGCACTTCATACGTTTCAAAGGCTTTTATCGACAATTACATGACATTTATGCAAAGAGTCAGTATTTGCAGTGTTGGCCGTTCTTTTTCAGGACCTCTTCAATTCGACTGGGCATGCTCTCAATCAACTTCTGGGCCAAATCCTGACTGATAGCAACCCATTCTTTCATAATCACTTCTTGAAGTTTGTCAGAATTAGTGGGTTTTTGTTTGTCCACCCGCCTCTTGACCACAAGTTCTCAATGGGATTAAGATCTGGGGAGTTTCCAGGCCATGGACCCAAACTTTCAACGTTCTGGTCCCCGAGCCACTTAGTTATCACTTTTGCCTTATGGCACGGTGCTCCATCGTGCTGGAAAATGCATTGTTCTTCACCAAACTGTTGTTGGATTGTTGGAAGAAGTTGCTGTTGGAGGGTGTTTTGGTACCATTCTTTATTCATGGCTGTGTTTTTGGGCAGAATTGTGAGTGAGCCCACTCCCTTGGATGAGAAGCAACGCCACACATGAATGGTCTCAGGATGCTTTACTGTTGGCATGACACAGGACTGATGGTAGCGCTCACCTTTTCTTCTCCTGACAAGCCTTTTTCCAGATGCCCCAAACAATCGGAAAGGGGCTTCATCGGAGAATATGACTTTGCCCCAGTCCTCAGCAGTCCATTCACGATACTTTCTGCAGAAGATCAATCTGTCCCTGAAGTTTTTTTTTGGAGAGAAGTGGCTTCTTTGCTGCCCTTCTTGACACCAGGCCATCTTCCAAAAGTCTTCGCTTCACTGTGCGTGCAGATGTGCTCACACCTGCCTGCTGCCATTCCTGAGCAAGCTCTGCACTGGTGGCACTCCGATCCCGCAGCTGAATCCTCTTTAGGAGACGATCCTGGCACTTGGTGGACTTTCTTGGACGCCCTGAAGCCTTCTTTACAAGAATTGAACCTCTTTCCTTGAAGTTGCTGATGATCCTATAAATTGTTGATTTAGGTGCAATCTTAGTAGCCACAATATCCTTGCCTGTGAAGCCATTTTTATGCAACGCAATGATGGCTGCACGCGTTTCTTTGCAGGTCACCATGGTTAACAATGAAAGAACAATGATTTCAAGCATCACCCTCCTTTTAACATGTCAAGTCTGCCATTCTAACCCAATCAGCCTGACATAATGATCTCCAGCCTTGTGCTTGTCAACATTCTCACCTGAGTTAACAAGACGATTACTGAAATGATCTCAGCAGGTCCTTTAATGACAGCAATGAAATGCAGTGGAAAGGTTTTTTTGGTATTAAGTTAATTTTCATGGCAAAGAAGGACTATGCAATTCATCTGATCACTCTTCATAACATTCTGGAGTATATGCAAATTGCTATTATAAAAACTTAAGCAGCAACTTTTCCAATTTCCAATATTTATGTAATTCTCAAAACTTTTGGCCACGACTGTACATGGCAATATTAAAATAAGGTCAAAGTGCCACCTGTTGGCAACAGGAAGTGTGGCACTTTGAAATGACTTTGCCATCGTTCTCCAGTATTTACTCTCTTACGTGCGCTTCGCACGCTGTTCGCTGTTTTAGCTCAGTTAGGCCGGACGGCCAGCCCTAGGAAGGGTTCTGGTCATCCCAAACGTCTTCCATTTAAGGATTATGGAGGCCACTGTGCTTTTAGGAACCTTAAGTGCAGCAGAATTTTTTTGTAACCTTGGCCAGATCTGTGCCTTGCCACCAATTCGGTCTCTGAGCTCTTCAGGCAGTTCCTTTTGACCTCATGATTCTCATTTGCTCTGACATGCACTTGAGCTGTAAGGTCTTATATAGACAAGTGTGTGGCTTTCCTAATCAAGTCCAATCAGTATAATAAAACACAGCTGGACTCAAATGAAGGTGTAGAACCATTTCAAAGATGATCAAGAAGAAATGGACAGCACCTGAGTTCAATATGTGAGTTTCACAGCTGAATAGGGTCTGAATACTTAGGACCATGTGATATTTCAGTTTTTCTTTTTTAATAAATCAGCAAAAATGTCAACAATTCTGTGTCAATATGGAGTGTTGTGTGTACATTGAGGAAAAAAAATGAACCTAAATGATTTTAGCAAATTGCTGCAATATAACAAAGAGTGAAAAATTTAAGGGGGTCTGAATACTTTCCGTACCCACTGTATATATACATATACTGTGTGTGTATATATATATATATATATATATATATATATATATATATCATTTTACATGAGGTTAATGATATTTTAGGTCTCAGTCTCAATCAATGCTTGAGAAATGCTTATAGTAGTCCATGAAGATGAGATGAACTGACTGAAGCCAGCTGCTGGACACACTGCTACTTACTGACTGCTACTTTTGATATTGAGCCCCTCTTTGTTCTTTGTTTTAGGGACTCATTATTCTATTTCTATTCAACAAACGTCTGTGAAATTTGTTCAGTTTATGTCTCAGTTGTTGAGTCTTATTATGTTCATACAAATATTTACACATGATAAGAAATTTGCTGGAAAAGGGCAGTTAAAAGTTTGAGGACATTTTTTGTTTGTTTTTAATTATCTTGAAATAAAATTCATATTGTAATATATCATTTATTTTAATATTTCTACAAACAGTGTTCTGATATGCTCGTTGTGATAGTCAGCACTGGAAAAGAATGGCTCCACAGTGACTTTCACCTCACTGTAGTTTTCACAAAACAATATATCTGTGTTAAATGTGGAACGAGAAAAAATAATTTTTGAAAATAAGCTAATTAAATAACCAAATTTAATCCTGTATTTAGGGTCCAGTTATTTATTTACATAGTAAATATTAAAAAGTGGGATGTAGCCATACAATGAAGCATTATGAATGGGCATGGGTATTCAAATGAGTAAGATCCCACATGAAAAAATACTATAGTAATTTATACTATAGTGTTTTTGAACCATCCTATAGTAAAGTATTTGAAATAATTTGTTGTGGTAATATAACAACTACAGTAATATTAACCCCTAAAACCTGAATAGTTCCGCTGGCGGGCAAACACGTGAAACCCCACAAGCAGCATTTATGTCACGTTTTGGCTCCTAACGTCATGAAACATGCACCGATTGTGGGCAACATTATTTACAGCAGATTCTCATGATTAAAATGAGTCCAACATCCTCATAATCCAAAGAAGCTATCACGAGATATTGATCACGCAATTACGACACATAAAACCCCACAGGCGCACAGCTGCTAGCTAAAACTAAAATGTAGCCATCAAGGCATCAAGGCATTTCAGCATATAACTTCATGAAACGGGCATAGATTGTGGAAAATAGCACATCATTACTTACAGTGTATGCTCCAAGATTAACAAGATCCCATGCTTTGATCACGAGTTACTCCACGTGAAAGTGCGACTTTAAAAATACCCACTAGGGGGCAACGAGGGCTAAACAAAAAAGGCCACCTTGATTCCAAATGCTGCAACTTTTGAATACTTCATGGGATCACCACAAATTAGATATCCAGATACAGGTCTCATATAGAGGAACATCCACAAAATATCCTCCTACCACATTTCATTTCTGAGTTATTGCTTGTCAAATATGAAATACTTGAAATATGAAATGAGCAAACTTTTATTTTTTTGTATTTTTTTCAGCATTTTCTCAGCAAGACATTGTCTGAATTTTATTTTATTTTTTTTATTTTAAAAAGTAAAAAATTATCTTTCAAATGATACCAACCTTTTGACTCTCCTTGCAAGAGATTTGGAGTTATGAGTCATTATTACATTATTACATATACATTATTACTCACATATAGAGGAACATCACAAAAAAGAATGAACTCGTTACCGTATTTCCTTCATTTTAAATTCCTTTTTAAATTAGAAATATATGATTTTTTTGCTGTTTATTTGCAGTTTCTCAGCATGAGAATGTCCAAATTTATTTATTTTTTTTAAATTTAAAAATGTAAAAAGTTTCCTTTCAAACGATACCCACCTTTTGCCTTTCCTCGCTATCGTTTTTGAGTTATGAGTCTTTACTTTTTTGTGTCACTCAGATAAAAGGGTTAAAAAATACTTTACCCAATACTGTGTAGCCTACTAAGTTAACTATAGAGTATATTGTACTAAAATAGTTTACTTTAGTGACATGTACTATAATAAATACTATGGTATTTTCCATGAAATCTTTTCGTGTAGATATGTTGGGGTATGTTGGTAGACTTTAAAGTAATGTAAACTACTTTCCACAGTGAATAGTCTATATTTTGTAAATTCATCATAGACACTATTCCTTTGGCAAAAATGATTGATGTTAAAGTGGTCTGGTCTGAGTGAGGCATCATTGATTGGGTGAGAATTTGTACCATTAAATCATATCTTTGGCACTCACCCTCCTGCTGGTGTAACCCCGCCACCCAGGTCCCACTCTACCCGCTCCAAGCGGGCCTAGAGCCGGGTCTTCGGGTATGGGAGTCGGACGCTCTACCAAGGAGGCTAAAGGCTGCAACCCCTAGCGTCTGTCGCTAGAGCGTCTCTTGAGGTCAGAGGAGTGAGGTTTACTCGCACAGCAACTACTAGCTGGCCTCTGCTACACTCACCCCCCTAAACCTCACTCCCGTACGGGTCACGGCACCAATGTGACCTTTGATTTCCTCTCTCTCTGACCCACTCTGTCTCACCCTTCACAAGGACACGCACACTGCCGGTGGTTGATAGTTGAATGATTTAATTCTCTGCAAACAGCATTAAAAGAGACACAATGTGGTGAGTCGTACTTCAGAGCTCCACCTACAGCAATTCTCCCGTGCTCTGCTGCAGATAATTTGAACTCGACAGAACGTTCACATCACTTAGTTTTTTTTTTCTAACAAACCAGCAAACAAAAATAAGGCAGGGTAGAGAAACTATATAAAACAATAGACTGTTTTAAACCAAGAATGGAGTGTGTTACAAAACATAGTTTGTACTAAACCATATAGAATACATACAATATGAAGCGTAAACTTCTTAAACACTAATAATTACCTGCAAACAGCATTAAAAGAGACACAATGTGGTGAGTCGTACTTCAGAGCTCCACCTTATCAAAACACATTTCATCTTTTAGAAAGCACATGGAAAATAATGGCGCACATGGCAAGATCATAGAGTTGCAAATATGACGGAAAACACACTCTACAAATCAATCCGTGTTTACTGTGAGCAATTCTTTTCATACAGTGTCTAACAGTTACTAAGAAATTAGGTATTTTTAACTTTTAGCGCGGAGCTAAATCACATGCGACTCACCTACAGCAATTCTCCCGTGCTCTGCTGCAGATAATTTGAACTCGATGGGCAATAGCGCCCCCAGCACAACCAATAGAAAGTGCAATCACATTAATGCAGGATTTAACTTAAAGAACCCGCAACTATAATATTTATATCGTTACACTGGCCAACTACTCCTGAAATAAATACAGCTGAGAATCCTGCTGAACTGAAGAAGCCTGCATTTTGTGATCATGTAACACTCACTGATGTTCAGTCTTTACCTGACCCACAACAGTTCACCAGCTTTAAAGCATTAGTTGAAGCAGCAGCAATTTTTCTGCTGAGCAACTGGATTAAATATCAATTAGCAGAAAGTGACATTCTGAGGAGAACTCGGTATGGAAGCTTTCCTGAGGATTTCCACTGGCTAGCGGCAGGTAAACCAGTACCATCCTCTAGCCGTCTAATAACCTTGGCACCTGAGTATGATCACACAGTGGGACTCATTTGAGTTGGTGGAAAATTTCATCGCAGTCAGCAACTGGACACTGATGTTATTCTCCTTGTCCCACAAAATAGCCCAATTTCTCATTCAGGACACAGATGAAGAGCACCATTTTTCTGGTTCTGAATGGCTCTTTGTAGAGCTCCATCATAAATACTGGATTTTACACAGTAGGGAATACATAAAATGGCAGCAGCATTTGATTGTCAAAGGTGGCGAGCTAAACCGACAGTGCCTCAAATGCCAGATCTCCCTCAGGCCAGACTGCAAATATTCAAGCCCCCATTCTTCTCTACCGGAATGGACTGTTTTGGCCCCTTTACTGTTAAAGTGGGTAGATGGTGTGAGAAACATTGGAGCATATTGCCTGACTGCTCGTGCTGTTCACATCGACCTGTTAAGCAGCCTTGATACTGACACGTTTCTGATGGCCCTAAGACGCCTCACATCACACCGGGGAAAACCTTCAAAATTACTGTCAGATCAAGGCACGAACTTTAAAGATGGTGAAAGAGAGCTCCAAGAATCATTCAGATCATTGAGTCATGCCCTGCAGATGGAACTGGCCAAACAGTAAATCCAGTTCAGATTTAATCCTCCCAGTTGTCCCCATTTCGGAGGAGTTTGGGAACATGAAATCAGATCCATCAAGTCTGCCCTATATGCCACATTACAAGAACAAAATATGACAGAGCAGGTCCTGAACACGGTTCTCATTGAAATAGAAGGAATTCTAAATTCTAAACCTCTGGGTTACGTCTCCACAGATATTGCTGATCCGGTGACTCCAAACCTTCCTCTCATGGGGCGGCCTGACCTAATACTCCCACAGACTTTGTATCATGAAACATAACTTTTAAGTCGGCATAGATGAAGACACTCTCAAGTGCTTGCTGATCAGTTCTGGACACACTTTACAAAGTTCTATCTATCAAACTTACAAACTTGGGGTAAATGGCAGAGGGGCAAAGGCCAATTGCAACCGGACATGATCGTCATGATTGAGGACCCACAGTAACCCAGAGCCTTCTGGCCAATAGGAAGGATCAGTAATGGCATCCCTGAGACTGATGGACAGATTAGGACTGCTGAGGTTAAAATTAAGGACAGAACATATCAGACCTGTAGCACGCCTCATTAAACTATCAGCACTTCCAGATATGGGTACGTTTTCAAGCCCTTCTGAATAAGCAGATTTGACTGGGAAATTTGACTGGCAAATTTGGGGCAGCTATTACGAAAGACTCTTTATTAAAACTAACACTCCAGGTAATAGATTTACATTATTAAGGGTTTCACTGAGAGCTAACTAATTCAATGACTCTGGGCTGTTAGCACCCCCTTGTGGAATTCTACGGAGTATGCTAGTGTTCAGAAAAGTACAGGACGCTTTAGTTGGTGGTATGAATCTGTAGAGTGTGGAGTGGACAGGAGTTTTACCTCATATCAGTGGTGTTAATAGTTTGCGTGCATCTAAAAGTAAGTTTCTATGTTTACTGATCTCACTTAACTTGTTAAAAATTACCCAATAATTCAGTTTGTTCAGTCTCTTAAGCCTAATTAATGACAATACGAGCTGATCAACCTGATTATATGTAGGCTATATTGTTTTTAGCATGCTTGTAATTGTTTGCACAATTCTTCTTTATTATTTATATCAAGTGTAACCGTAATTGCCTTTCATTATGCATATTTATACTATTTGTTTCCTAACTATAATATTGTCTATTCTCGTTATTGATTATAGAAGTGTTTTGCTTTATCAGTGTTAAATGCTGACATCCATATTTGTTTTTGTTTTTATAACCACACACATACATCTAGATAATAAATCCTCAAAGAAACCAATGGACATTGCGTCCTGACCATACGTGCCACAGTGCTTAATTTACCCAAGCCACAAAACAAACAGTCCATTCTTCTAATCCAGGTAACGACACAGTATTAAGAATCAAGGGTATGTAAACTTTTGAACAGGGTCATTTTTATAAATTTAGCTTTTTTTTGCCTAATGGACTTTGCAAATTTATTCAGTACTAAATAAAACATTTTCATGATCTTTATTTTGATGAAATGATTAACATTTTTCCATATTCAAAAGATTAATATTTTAGATTAATTTAATATCCTTAATACATTACACACAAGCAATTATAAATAATTTGCATGTAATGCATTAAAGATATTAAATTAATAACACATATTTCAGAGATATATTGGAAGTGACTTTACTGCATTAAATGTCACAATTAATATCTCGTGCACAGCTGGTTTAGGTTTGTAACCTCTGACCCAGAATAAAATCTGCTCTGGAGCAGGTTAGCCATGCTTAAACCAATCCAGCTACTTGAGCTTCTTTGTGCAACATGCCATGTTTCCTTGCGTGGTTGTTTTTTGTTGTTGTTTTGCTTATAAAATACAAAGCCCATTCAGACTGAGCTCAACTTCTGGGCTCAGTTTTATTCTTAGTTTTTAAAGCTCATTCTAAAGATCAAATGACTGTTTTAAATTATCTTTTTATAATGTTGTTTAGTTTTTGTGTGAAAACAATTGAATGAAATCACCTTGCCACATGGTAAAATCTGAGTGATGGCCCGGAACATTTTTTGGTAATCTTTAACTCTCACATCGCAGGGTGATCTCCTAACTACAGCCTTTTCAAACTCTTGCCATATCGCCTCACAATTATACCTGTTAGAAAGAAAATTACAACATTTCTCAGATTTATAGTTACATTTTTAAGGACTTAATGCAATATTAGCTAATGAACATTTGTGATGCTAGAGGTGAACTCTACAATACTACATTGCTATACTCTGCGAACACTACAAATATCTATGAAATCATATGAAACGGATTATATAAAACACTATATTACTGAATTTTCCTATTTAGTTATTTTAAATAAGCAATATTTGTGTGCAAAATGCTTATACATCTTACCTGGGGTTGGGATTAACCAGGGTTACATAGTCATAACACCGTCCAATGACAATCTGTTTAAGATTTGGGGTGGTCCCAAACTTTGCTGTTACATCCGTGAGAAAAAATAGCATGGCAAATTCTAAAGATATCAAACATATGAAGCAAGGGATAAGATGTTATGCATCTAACAGTAGTCATGCATCTAATCACAGATACCAACTAGTGTACAAGAGCACATTACTCCGGTTTTAATTACTATGCAATGGCTTGCAGTTTGCTACAGAATTGATTCTAAAGTGTTGCTACTGGTCTTTAAATCATTGAACGGACTTCTGCATACCTTTCTGATATATTATCCGTTTACAATCCAATAAGGGTCCAAGTTCATCCAACCAGAGAGCTAAATGTTCCTCGGGCTTGGCTGAAATTAATAGGTGTTTGGTGTTGCTGCACTGAAACTTTGGAACAGCCAAAGTTTCTCTTGATTTTAATCATATCTGATTTGTGCAGTTTCTAGTCTTTTTTGTGTGTATCTGTTATGTTGTATATTGTTTTATTTTTGTACATATTGTACAACAATACAACAATTGTTTTTAATGATGTTACTTAAATAAAGTTGACATTGACACTTACCTAAAATCATCCTGAAAACACTGTTTCCTCCTGAAGCAGTGAAGCAGTTAACATGCTTCTCTAAATCTGTAAGGTAAAGAAAGTTAGATGGTCTAGTGTGCACTATAGTGCAGCATCAGGGAGGGACAAATAAACTGCCTGATAATAAATACACACAAAACAGTATCTACAGTTAGTGTTTGACCCTGAACTTCAGCAAATTAATTCTGTGCTCTTAAAAATTGCTTTAATAATTTAATCTCTCCAAACGTTTAATATTTATCCCTCACCCTTATATTCCTCAGTCTCATGATGTTTTGCTGAACTTAATCACTGAAGAAAGTGTAAAGAATCAAAAGATATGACTGACATTTTGTATGTTATGATAACATTTTATTACATACAAATGTGCAAATAACTGTAAAATGTCAAATTAAACAATTACATATAAAAAATGAAACTAGGTCACAGTAATAACATATAAAGACAAAAAAATTAAATTAGCAAAGCACATACCTTCTTCAGGCTTCAAAAAACGATATAATCATATATATAATATTCATCACATCATGAAAGATTAAACTAGACTAGGAGATAAACCTTCCACCATTTTGATTTTGTCCCTCTGAATGAAGAAACCACAAACTCCTGACACTTTCAGTGTACTGTTTCACAAACTAGGTTCTCATGATTCCAATTATGACGTAAATTGGGGATGTTCACATAGAGTGAGGAGGGAGTGACCATGTGCAGACACTTTAGAGTGTCTTTAATCACTATATCTATTCTAAAATAAAATAAATACAAAAACATTGATCTTAATGTGAACAATTCATCCATGCGTGTTTATTTTACTTAATTTTTTTACCTCATAATTCTTAGTCAAAATGTCATAACTCAATGTTCCAGTGAAAAGAAAGACATGGTGACATATGGTGACATAATCCAGACTTCTCATTTAGTAAGCATTCAGCTGATCTGCCTCCATCCATTTAATCAATGGATAGAACCAAATGCTGGCCCTGTGTTTTTGTTTCACTTTGAATTACGCCACAATGCAGAAGAAAAGATCTGTCGGTACTTCTGTTTCATCACAAGTTTAATTATGGGCAAAACTGTCTTATTGCAGAATGATTATTTATTGTTCGTTCAATTTTATTCCAAACTCAGAAAAACAAAAAACAGGTATTAAACTGTGCTAACACTATGACAAAATAGACTAAGACAGAGGTGAGGAAACTTCTTTGGTTGATCGCTTGCTCCTGTCTGCCTTTGTTTGGGTCTGTAGCACCATATAGCTTTGTTTTGAATCAATTTATTATCATTGCTTGTTGTTGATCATCACCATATATCTGATATTGTCTAATATGGCCTATCACATTAATCTGACGTCGCTAACTTTCTTTTCATCTAAATCTCTATCACAACACGTTAGCATTTCACTAGCTTGTTAACTTGTCATCCGGGCCTTTTCATCTAAATAAAACCCTTAACCTTTCTTTTTTTCTTGGACCTTGGTTTTCAATGGTTATTTTTGGTCTGACGACTGAGCGAGGGAGAGGCATTTTTTTTTTTTTATTATGATTCATCCAAGATGAATTGTAATAAAATGGGGGCTTGTCCGTTTTTTTTTTCTCTTTGCTCGTTAGGTCACTTGTTCGCTCTTCTGAATTTCTGTCATCTTCGGAAAGAAAAATAGGATATCTTACTGGTGAGCTATTTGCTAAATGCATATATGGTTGTGTCTGATTGGCAGTTTTTATATTTGTAGTTTGCTGAAGATTAGTTGTACAATGGAGTTTAGTATTGAAACTTTTAGAATTTCCCCTACTGTGGAGGCATTAGAGAAGTGTCATAAATCTGATTTGCTTGATTTAGAGGTTAAACGGCAAGATGTAGATGTTCTTCTTCAGCTGTGAACATTCAAAAACTGAAACTTGTATATTATATTCATTCATTACACACAGACTGATATTTCAAATGTTTATTTCTTTTAATTTTGATGATTATAACTGACAACTAAGGAAAATCCCAAATTCAGTATCTCAGAAAATTAGAATATTGTGACACTCCACACTCTAATCAGCTAATTAATTCAAAACACCTGCAAAGGCCTTTAAATGGTCTCTCAGTCTAGTTCTGTAGGCTACACAATCATGGAGAAGACTGCTGGCTTGACAGTGGTCCAAAAGACGACCATTGACACCTTGCACAAGGAGGGCAAGACACAAAAGGTCATTGCAAAAGAGGCTGGATGTTCACAGAGCTCTATGTCCAAGCACATTAATAGAGCAGCAAAGGGAAGGAAAAGATGTGGTAGAAAAAAGCAATAGGGATAGCCGCACCCTGGAAAGGATTGTGAAACAAAACCCATTCAAAAATGTGGGGGAGATTCACAAAGAGTGGACTGCAGGTGGAGTCAGTGCTTCAAGAACCACTACGTACAGATATATGCAAGACATGGTTTTCAGCTGTCGCATTCCTTGTCAAGCCACTCTTAAACAACAGACAGCGTCAGAAGTGTCTCGAGCGGGTTGAAGACAAAAAGGACTGGACTGCTGCTGAGTGGTCCAAAGTTATGTTCTCTGATGAAATTAAATTTTGCATTTCCTTTGGAAATCAGGGTCCCAGAGTCTGGAGGAAGAGGAGAGGCACACAATCCACGTTGCTTGAGGTCCAGTGTAAAGTTTACACAGTCAGCGATGGTTTAGGGTGCCATGTCATTCTGCTGGTGTTGGTCCACTGTGTTTTCTGAGATCCAAGGTCAACGCAGCAGTATACCAGGAAGTTTTGGAGCACTTCATGCTTCCTGCTGCTGACCAACTTTATGGAGATGCAGATTTCATTTTCCAACTGGACTTGGCACCTGGACACAGTGCCAAAGCAACCAATACCTGGTTTAAGGACCATGGTATCCCTGTTCTTAATTGGCCAGCAAACTCGCCTGACCTAAACCCCATTGAAAATTTATGGGGTATTGTGAAGAGGAAGATGCGATATGCCAGACCCAACAATGTAAAAGAGCTGAAGGCCACTATCAGAGCAACCTGGGCTCTCATAACACCTGAGCAGTGCCACAGACTGATCGACTCCATACCACGCCGCATTGCTGTAGTAATTCGGGCAAAAGGAGCCTCAACTAAGTATTGAGTGCTGTACATGCTCATACTTTTCAGTTGGCCAAGATTTCTAAAATTCCTTTCTTTGAATTGGTGTTAAGTAATATTCTAATTTTATGAGATACCGAATTTTGTATTTTCCTTATTTGTCAGTTATAATCATTAAAATTAAATATTAAATTAAAATATATCAGTCTGTGTGTAATGTATGAATATAATGTACAAGTTTCACTTTTTGAAGGGAATTAGTGAAATAAATCAACTTTTTGGTGATATTCTAATTATATGACCAGCACCTTACTGATTTTTGCGCAGTGTCCCAGGTCTCGTTATTGCCTTCTGGATTGTGGAGTTCTATGGGTTTTTTTTTTTACTTGTCTCTGGATCTGCATCATAAGCTCTGACTTGCGTATACACGCTGAGTCGGCGGGTTTATATGCTGGTTGATCTACGTGTTGCTTTTGCGGTTGCCAGTTTGTATGTCGGTTACTGATTGTTCCTCGTGGTACTTCTGGCACTTGTAGGAATCTTTTTCCTTGTCGAAGTAGAGACCAGGAGACCTTGGGATATCTTTTAAGCAGAACTCTTTATTGAGAAATGTGCTGTGCGTCGCTGTAGTCATTCAAGTCTCTCTAAGCTAGTGTACATTGCAGTTTAAATGCATTCAACAGGGATACATACAATATAGGTGGAGACAATGGGTGGAGACAAATGTCCGTTCCCGGCATTTCCCCAGCCTTGATCTAATCAGCATAACAGTGTCATTCAAATGCAGGGGGTGCTAATCAAATCAGTCAGATAGTATTGCCCATACCTTTAGAGACAAAAGCACAGCTGTGCCTTAAGCTTCTCATGCCGAATAGACAGGAAGATACAAATGTTAATGTCTCAGACACCTTGGCTGCCTGACTTAATCTCCTTAGAATGTACATCAAAATGTAAAACACAATGTACCTAACTTTTTTATAAATTTGTAATCCCACACACTACATCTGGGTCATCCTTTCTGCTATATACCATTCTGTGGTATGGTATGGATGCTCCAGTATTTATTCAGCTCCTTTTAATCATCTGTCAGCTCTACATCTTCCCTCAGATATTGTGTATATACCACGTCGGAAATAAATACATTGTGCAATCCCAGTGTATTAATCAACCTGGCCAGATCGGTTGGCAGCGATTCCGGTAAAAACAATCTCTCCATTGGATTACTTAATATACGATCACTTTCCACCAAAGGACCTCTGGTGTACAATCTGCTGTCTGACCATAAGTTTGACTTGTTCTGTCTAACTGAAACATGGCAATGACTTTTTTCATCTAAACCAGTCTGTTCCCCTAGGTTATGGTTATGTTTGTAAATCCTGTGTTATGGGACAGGGAGGGGGGCTAGCGATATTTTACAAAGAGAAATTGAAAGTATCTCAGTTAACTCAGTTGCCTGTGTGAGTGCAACAAGCTTACTCACTAGCTTAGGACTTCAAAGTTCTTTTGTACTCAACACAAAACGTCAGCGAATAAAAGTCTTGAATCCAGAGTTCTTCGTTTGACTGTTTAATTATAAATCTCAAACATAAAAAGAAATAAAAAACTTAGGATCGTTACTTTTCTTACAAATTAACTGCAGTTCCGTGTAGGTCAAAAGACTATGTTGCTCCAAAGTCCAGTGGCTTCTAACTGTTTCGCAGGGTTCTATTTCTTTCCACTCTCAGCCAATCAAATGACCTTATTCTAGATCCCTGGCTAACTGCTTACATTTAATTTGCAACACAGGTTTTTTCTCAGATTAATAAAATACAAAATAAACTCAAATATTATTATTTCCATAAAAATGGCTTCAACATATCCCGGTCCCTAATTGACTATGCCTTAACATATCAATTATCAACTTAAATTTAAACTGAAGTCATTTACACTCTTACATTTAACACTTTCTCAATTCCTTTTAACAAGAATCTTCTTCTCTTCACAAGAAAATATTTAAAGGTAAACATTAACTGGTAAGTATTAACAACTAAATACTTCTCTCAGCCTATTCCACTGGTAATTTCTATTCTATTCAAGTCTTTCTCTTCTATCTTCAGTCTTCTCCCTGCAACAAACAAAGTTTAGTTATGGGTCTTTAAAATGATGCTGGTCTTCGTCCGAACTTCAGCACTTCGGACAACGCCTTTGGAGCCGGGCATTACCCTCACGATTCTGCCTAACATCCAGGAGTTTCTTGGCAGGAATGAATCTGCGACGAGGACAACATCTCCAACCTTGAAACTTCTCTTTAAGCCGAGCCATTTTTGCCGTTCTTGCAGAAGCGGTAGGTATTCATGAGTCCACCTTCGCCAGAACAGATCCGCCATATATTGTATTTGTCTCCAGCGTCGGCGGGCGTAGACGTCATCCTTAGTGAACACACCAGGTGGAAATCTAGGCTGTGCTTTCAACACGAGCAGATGATTCGGAGTCAGCGGCTCGAGATCATTGGGGTGATCTGTGTTCGTGGTTAAAGGTCTTCCATTGATGATGCTCTCAACTTCACATAAGAGAGTGTGTAGTCCTTCATCTTCTAAGAGTTGTTGCTTCACAACAGAGCTCAGTACTTTTCTCACTGTACGGATTTGACGCTCCCAGATACCGCCGTGGTGAGACGCAGCAGGTGGGTTAAAAATCCATTGCACACCCGTTTTCATCATGACTTCGTTGATACGAGACTGATCCAGTTCTGCCAATGCCTCGCGCAGCTCTCGTTCAGCGCCGACAAAGTTGGTGCCATTGTCGGAACGAATAATTGACACTTGACCTCTTCTGGCTTGAAAACGCCGTATGGCATTAATGCATGAATCGGTGTCAAGAGAATGGGCTACTTCTATATGCACTGCCCTGACAGTTAAACATGTGAAGAGCACTCCATAACGCTTAACCTTTGCACGTCCTCTTCTGACCTCGAAAGGTCCGAAATAATCAACACCCGTGTTGGTAAAGGGTGGTTTGTCGGGGAGCAGACGGTCTTGTGGCAGATCCGCCATTTTCTGCTCTCCTGCCTTTGCATGCAGTCTTCTGCAGAGGTTGCACTATGAAATCACTTTTCTTGCTGCTACATTGGCTCTTGGTATCCAATACCGTTGTCGCAATATGGCTAGGATGTGGTTCCTACCTCCATGTCCACACTCTTGATGGATGTGGTGGAGAATGAGATGAGCTATTCTGTGCTGTTTATGCAGAATGGCAGGATGCTTGGCCTCCTCAGGCATCGCTGATCTGTTCAAACGTCCTCCTACTCTCAACACATCCTCCTGCAAGTATGGATCCAGTTTGATGATAGAACTGTTCCTTTTCACACGGGAGCCTGCCGGCTGCAAGGCTTGTATCTCCTCCATGTAAGTTTGTCTTTGACTGTATTTAACCAGTTCAATTTCTGCTCTGGATAAATCTTCCACGGTAAGTATTCCTTTTTCCAGGTTTTTCTTGCACATCACCATTTGCTGTTCAACTATAGATCTGCATTTCTCTGGATCATTCTCATTCTGCTGTATGTTCTGCTTAAATTCTTTTCTTTTCTTGCTCAGATGCCGCAACGTCCTTCTCAAGTGCAACATCCAGGCTGCAGCCTTTTTTAGCTTATGCCAACTGGAGTAATACTCAATGAGCTGATTCATTGGATCTGTGCACTCGTCTAACTTTGTGCATGACACTGCAGCGCATGTCTTTACCTCAACATCATCTTCAATCAGGTAAGGACACTGTTCAGGTTGTTCCGGCCATTCAACTTCTTTTCGCAGGAAACTAGGCCCCTGAAACCAGCTCTTACTTTCCATGAAGCTCTGGATCTTCAAACCTCTGGAAGCCTGATCTGCTGGATTTTGTGAGGTGTTGACATACTTCCACTGAGAAGATGTAGTCGCTTCTCTAATGAAAGAGACACGGTTGGCAACAAACGTCTTGAAACGAAGAGCATCATTTTCAATGTACTTTAGTACTGTTGTACTATCCGTCCAGAAGACCGACTCCATCAGGGGAACTTCAAGTTCTTCTTTCAACATCCGATCGATCTTGACTGCAACCATTGCTGCTGTCAACTCCATTCTCGGGATCGTGATTTGCTTTAGTGGAGCGACTCTGGACTTTCCCATCAAAAATGATACATGTATCTCACCCCGGTCATTTGTCAGCAAGAGATACGACACAACGCCATATCCGTCTTGACTAGCGTCTGAGAAATTGTGAATTTGAGCAGTTTTTGTGGGCCCAAATGCAGGGGGTTTGAAACATCTGTTCAGACGGAGTTCTGAAAGCTTGTCTAAGTCTGTCAGCCACTTCATCCATGTCCGACATTCCTTTTCGTGGATCTCTTCATCCCAACCTTTCTTCTCTTGGCAGAGATCTCTTAAAATGAGCTTGATGGGTAGTAGGAGTGGTGCCAGAAAACCCATTGGGTCATACACCGAACTGACTACAGATAAAATGCCCCGTCTTGTGCATGGCTTGTCCGGCAGATGTATTTTGAACCTGAAGCTGTCAGAACTTGTGCACCACTGCATGCCTAATGCCCGTTCCACTGGTAACTCATCATGCTCCAAATCGAGATCTTTGACTTCAGCTGCTCGTTCGTGGTCAGGAATGGAGCCCAGCAGGGCTCTGCTGTTGCTGACCCACTTGGTCAAATGGAAACCACCACTGGCGCACAACGTCATCAGCTCCCTCACGAGAGCAACGGCTTTTTCTTCTGTGGCTACTGACTTCAAACAGTCGTCCACATAGAAGTTCTTGAGGACTGTCTGTGTGGCTTCTGGGGTACTCTTTGATGCTGCATCTTCCACTGTTCTTCTTAATGCATATGATGCACAACTAGGAGATGATGTAGCACCGAACAAATGCACGCGCATTCTGTACTCTTCTGCTTCCACATTCAGATTACCACCTGGCCACCAGAGAAAGCATAGCATATCCGCGTCTGTGTCTGGAATCCACACCTGATAAAACATGGACTCTATATCTGCCATCATGGCCACAGGTTCCTGTCTGAATCTCAACAATACTCCAATGAGGGTGTTAGTTAAGTCAGGCCCTTGTAACAACTGGTCATTTAGCGACACACCTTGGTAAGTTGCCGCACAGTCAAAGACGACTCTGAGTTTCTTCTTTTTTGGATGGTAAACCCCATGGTGTGGAATGAACCATACTCTTCCATCACTGCGAATTAACTGTTTTTCTGGAATCCTTACTGCGTAGCTCTTTTCCAGTATGTTGTCCATAAAAGCCTTGTACTCTTGAAAGAAGTCTGTATTCCTACTGAACTTCCTCTTCAAAGAGTTAAGCCTCTGTTCAGCAATACCACGGTTGCATGGCATCTTCACCTTGTCATCCTTCAAAGGCAACTTGATGCAGAAGTGACCATCCACGAGCTGAGCTGATGTTGTCACCGTATGCATGAATTGTTTGTCATGTTGCGACTGTTCTCGTCTGTCGTCACATCTTCTTTCTGGAAAATCTGCATTGTAGTACCTCATCAGCATGTCTTCTACGCTTATCACAGAAATACGGTTAACAAGGAAACTTCGTCTTTTGCCATCATCTGATTCCTTCTCTTGGCACTTGCTGATTGGTCCATTGACGACCCAGCCAAGAGCTGTCTTCACAGCATATGGTCCGTCGTTCTGGCTATTAATGATCTCCCATGGCTCCATGGCTTTGTATACGCATTGACACCGATGAGCAGACCAACTTCTGCTTCAAGTTTTGGGAGATGGACTCGACTCAGGTAAGACCACTTTTCCAAATCTTTCTTCTGTGGAATGTTAGCCTTTTTTGCAGGTATATCTGGCTGAGTATACACATTGGGAAGCTGAATGTAATCTTGCTCCTCTAAGCCACACACCTCCAGATCGGTAAGTTCATAGCTAGTCACTTTCTGTTCTTGCGCTATAGTACGAAGCAGGAACTCTGTCTTTCTGCCCCGCATATTCAACTTCTTCGCCAATTTCATCAGTGCAGAAAGTCGCTGTACTTCCTTGATCCAAGAAAGCATAGGTCTTGATTATCTTTGTGTTCTTCTTGTGTTTGATCTGCACAGGTACAATGGGAAGAATACACTCACTGTTCCCGGCCCCAGTATGGTCACCTTTTCTGCAACCTGCAGATACGAGAGCGCTTGTGACCTCATTCTTGCTTTGTGACTTGTCGTCTGCACTGTTGTTCTTTGATGAGGCATCTTCCTTAACAACATGCAAGATAGCTGGGTGTTTGAGTGAACAATCTGGACAAGAGGCCCTTTTTCTACAGTCCTTGGACATATGTCCTGCCGTGAGACACCCAAAACAAAGGCTGTTCATTTTCAAGAACTGAATTCTTTCTTTTAGAGACTGTTCTCGAATCTTGTTGCATGCATTCAGTGCATGGTTCTTCTGGCAGTAAAGACAAGGACTTTGAAAAACACTTGCTGACTTGGCTGCAAAAGGTTTCTTCTTAGGTTGGCTTTTACTGACATCATTTTCGGTAGCAGACACATTCACAGCAAAGCTGCTTCTTTTAGACTCACTTTTTCTAATGCTTGGTTTCCTTTTTGAGATGTTCTGAGTACTTGAAGTGGAGTCCAAGATATCTCCAAACAGCGGGTCATTGGCAACCTTTGCTTGTCGGTACACATAGTCCACTAAATCAGGAAATCTGGCTCTTTTTCTTGTTTTTTCTTGAATGTCATAAGCATAACTTCTCCATCTTTCTTTCAGTTTGAATGGAAGTTTGGATAAAATGGACTTCATGTTGGTAGGATTGTTCATTTCGTCCATGTAGTCCACATCATTCACTGTGTTACAACATCCAACCAAGAACAAAGCAAAAGCATTCAATCCTTTTCTGTCTTCTGGCTTTATCTGAGGCCATTCCATAGCCTTCTTGATATAAGCTGTAGCGATGGTCATTTCATCTCCATAGTGACGATCAAGCAGTTCTCTGGCTTCTTTATAAGCTTTGTCAGGTTTCATGTGCTCACAGCTCCGAACAAGATCAAGTGGCTCTCCGCTCGTGAACTGTTCGAGGTAGTACAGCCGGTCCTGATGACTGTCTGTTTTACTGTCGATAGCATGCTCAAATGCCCTTATGAATGATCTGTAAGTCAGAGGATCTCCTGTAAACGAGGATATGTCTCTTTGAGGGAGTTGAGACAAACTCTGTTGTTTAATGAGCATCTCGGTGACTTCGTTTTGACGCTGTAACACTTCGTGCAGGCTATCTGTAGAAAAATCAGTGTGATCATGATGATTAAGATGTGGCGTGCTGCTGACAGCATCAAAACTTGACGATGGCTTTCTTCTATCTGAAGCACCAAGTTGAGTGGCTGGCTTTGGATTGAATGTAAGAGATGTCTTACCAGCTCCATGACGCACATAATCATCTACATCGTGTTTTTCTTGTCTACACATTAGGGGTTCAAATCTGAGTCCTGAAGGTAGCTCTGATAAATCATTTTTAGATCCATGAGCATCTTCAAATTCTTCGTACACCTTCAAATCTGCCATGTCATGTCACTTTAAAAATCTTCACACAAAACTGCGACAATTCTTATTATTGTCCACAGCTTCTAATCTTCTTATAAACACTCGTTTAAAAGAATCACTGTTGTGCAGGATTTATTTATGTCAAGCTCTATGACTTTCAGGATGAAATATCCAGTAAACACTTACTGTCACTTCATAGACGATGGCTAATATAGTCACGAAGAAAGTATCAGAACTGTTCTAGGGAAAGTTTCATTCAGCCGACGACTCACTCTTTAGGTAGGCTACCTCTGGCTTTCTTTCTGTATTCTTTTGCTGCGACGTAGTTTTCGTCCGTATTGGTCTATTGCCTTTGTTAGCAGCCGCTAGCAGGTTTCCCTCAGATCCGCCCAGTCGATTAGCTCGCCGTCAGTCACGAGCGTCTTATTCTTTAGCGATCTTCTCACGCGGCTTGTCTTTCGGCTTCGTCGAGCAATCTTCTGAATTTACTCGATATTTTTAACTATGTCGAGCAGTCTTTTGACTTTGATGTGAGTGCAACAAGCTTACTCACTAGCTTAGGACTTCAAAGTTCTTTTGTACTCAACACAAAACGTCAGCGAATAAAAGTCTTGAATCCAGAGTTCTTCGTTTGACTGTTTAATTATAAATCTCAAACATAAAAAGAAATAAAAAACTTAGGATCGTTACTTTTCTTACAAATTAACTGCAGTTCCGTGTAGGTCAAAAGACTATGTTGCTCCAAAGTCCAGTGGCTTTTGACTGTTTCGCAGGGTTCTATTTCTTTCCACTCTCAGCCAATCAAATGACCTTATACTAGATCCCTGGCTAACTGCTTACATTTAATTTGCAACACAGGTTTTTTCTCAGATTAATAAAATACAAAATAAACTCAAATATTATTATTTCCATAAAAATGGCTTCAACAGCCTGCATATTCTTCTTTTGAAACAATTGCCTTAAAAATTAGAGGGGCGATTCCTACCATCCCCATAATTACTTATCTCCCTCCCAAGAGCAACAGTGCCTTTTTAACTGAACTTTCTGAACTCTTTACTTATCTATGTTCCATGTCTCCAAATGTTATTATGTTGGGTGATTCTAATATTCTAATTTAAATCATCAAAATCAACAACATGTATGTTAGACCCTAAACCGACTAAGCTATTGAAAGAGATGCTTCCAGAGGTCATAGATCCTCTTCTTAAGATAATTAATTCATTTTTATCACTAGGTTACATACTGAAAAATTTTAAGATGGCTATTATCAAACCTCTTATTAAATAACCACAACTTGATCCTAGAGAATTAGTCAATTACAGGCCGATCTCCAATCTACCTTTTCTGTCAAAAATACTAGAAAAGGTAATATCATCGCAACTGTATTCCTACTTGGAAAGAAATGGGATTTCCAGTCAGGATTTAGACCATACCATAGTACTGAGACTGCTCTAATTAGAGTTACAAAATGATTTGCACTTATCAGATCGTGGTTGTATCTCTATTTGTCTTACTAGACCTCAGTGCTGCTTTTGACATTATCGACTTGATGGCTGCTCTGTTAAGTCGTCTTCGTCGGTTAGGAACCTGGGTGTGCTCTTTGATACCAATCTTTCATTTGAAAGCCACATTTCTAGCATATGTAAAACGTCTCGGTTACGACTGTAACCTGGGTTCCCTGAGAGGGAACGAGACGCTGCGTCGAAAGTTTGACGCAATGGGAACGCTTCGCGTGAGTGCGTCATGAAGCACATGTGAAATCCGTCCAATGGTGTGACTCGACGTCAGAGGCGGGTGACGTCACGAACCAGGAACAATAAAGCACGCTGAAAAACAGCGATCGCCAGCTTCTCAAAGTCTGAAGTCGCTGCTGATAGGCATGCAGGAAGTATGGCAGGGCGACGCAGCGTCTCGTTCCCTCTCAGGGAACCCAGGTTACAGTCGTAACCGAGACGTTCCCTTTCTAGGGAACTTCGAGCTGCGTCGAAAGTTTGACGCAACGGGAACGCTAATACCCACGTCGCCATAATGACCAATGACTAGCTAGTGAAACGTGAACACTAGGAAGAGAGAACCTGAGCCCCAGTGGAGCCCAGGTCAAGATCATAGAACCTCACGAATGTGTGCGGCGAGGACCAGCCGGCCGCATCACAAACGTCACGCAAAGATACTCCGGAGAGCAGAGCTTTAGAGGCAGCCATACTTCGGGTCGAATGGGCTCGAACTGCCAAAGGGGAAGGAAGTCCGGCCGATTCATATGAGAGTGAAATAGCCTCGACTATCCACTTACTCATCTTCTGCTTAGATGCTGGGGACCCTGTGTTAGGGGCTCCAAAACAAACGAACAATTGTTCCGTCTTCCGCCACAGGGCAGCTCTGTGGACATACGCATCCAACGCCCGGACTGGGCAAAGCAGGTTGTTGCGTTCCTGGTCAGAATCCCGAAAGGGAGGAGGACAGAAAGCCTGCAGCACTATAGATCTGGCCACATTAGTAGGCACCTTAGGAACATAGCCTGGCCTTGGGTGGAGAAAAGCTTTCACCATCCCGGGCGCAAACTCCAAGCATGACGGGGCCACCGACAAAGCATGTAAATCTCCTATTCTCTTAAGAGACGTAACAGCCAAGAGAAATAAAGTTTTAAGTGTTAAAAACTTGATCGGCACCTCCTCAATGGGCTCGAATGGGGCCAGGGTCAAGCCTTGGAGGACCAAGGACAGGTCCCAGGCCGGCACTCGTGATCGGACTGCAGGCCTCAGCCTCAATGTGCCACGAAGGAAACGTGTAACTAATGGGTCTCTTCTCACAGATAAACCACCCAAAGGAATGTGGTAAGCAGCTATGGCCGCCACATAGACCTTTAATGTGGACGGGGATAACCCTGCAGTGAACCGATCCTGCAGGAACTCCAGTACTGTACCAATCGGGCAGTTAACTGGGTCAAGCTGGCGGTCACTGCACCAAGAAGTGAAGAGTCTCCACTTCAAAGCGTACAGTTTCCTTGTGGAGGGAGCTCTGGAGTGGAGGATGGTATTCACGACCTCAGTCGAGAGACCAACGCCTATGAGCTGGGCCCCCTCAGAGGCCAAGCCCACAGTTTCCACAGTTCTGGGCGGGGGTGAAAGATCGAGCCCCCCGCCTGGGACAGAAGGTCCCTCCTGACGGGAATCTCCCAAGGAGAGCCGTCCAGGAGAGCCACGATGTCGGAGAACCATACTCTGCCCGGCCAGTGCGGGGCGACTAGTATGAGCCGAACTCGGTCCCGGCGAACTCTCTCCAGAACTCCAGGGAGCAGAGCAATCGGGGGGAAGGCGTACAGACGAAGCCTCGGCCACGTCTGTACCATAGCATCCAGCCCCAGAGGAGCCGGATGCGTGAGGGAAAACCAGAGTGGACAGTGAGACGTCTCTCGAGACGCAAACAGATCCACTTGTGCCTGGCCGAATTCCCTCCATATCTGCTCCACCGCCTCGGGGTGGAGCCTCCATTCCCCGGGCCTCAGCCCCTGCCTCGACAGGATGTCTGCTCCCAAATTTTGGGCCCCAGGGCGAGAGCAGTTTCCCTTGGGCCCACAGGAGGATCTGGTGCGCCAGTCTGCAGAGTGGTCGCGAGCGCAGACCCCCCTGATGATTTATATAGGCGACCACCGATGTGTTGTCTGACTGGACAAGCACATGGTGGCCCCTGAGGTCTGAGAGGAAATTCTTGAGAGCAAGAAGGACCGCCAACATCTCCAGGCGATTGATATGCCAGGATAGATGGTGTCCCCTCCACAGACCCTGAGTTGAGCGGCCCTCCAGGACCGCTCCCCAACCCGTGAGGGAAGCATCCGTCGTTAGCAACTTGCGACGGCACGGAGCTCCCAGCACGGGCCCTTGGGACAGGAACCAAGGTTTCTTCCACATAATCAGAGCCCGTAAGCATCGCCGCGTGACTTTGATCATGCGAAAAGGATTTCCCCTTGGGGAAAACCCCTTGGTCCTGAGCCACCACTGCAAAGGTCTCATGTACAGCAGGCCAAAAGGTATCACGTTGGACGCTGCTGCCATAAGACCTAACAGTCTCTGAAACTGTTTCACAGTGAGTGACTGGCCTAGCTTTATCCGGTTTACGGTGGAAAGGATTGATTCTATGCGAGCAGGAGACAGACGCGCCTGCATCGCAACAGAATCCCAAACCACGCCCAGAAAAGTGGTGCTCTGAGCTGGAGACAACACACTTTTCTTTGCGTTTAACCTTAACCCCAACACTTTCAGGTGGGCGAGAACGACATCTCGATGCCGAACCGCCACCTGCCACGACTGAGCTAAAATCAACCAGTCGTCGATGTAGTTCAGTACGCGGATACCCTGTAGACGCAACGGTGCCAATGCTGCATCCACACATTTGGTGAAAGTGCGGGGTGATAATGCTAGACCGAACGGAAGAACCCGATACTGGTAAGCTTCGCCCCCAAAAGCGAACCTCAGGAACTTCCTGTGTTGAGGAAGGATGGAAATATGGAAGTATGCGTCCTTGAGGTCTATCGTGACAAACCAGTCCTCGGACCTGATTTGTGACACGATCTGCCTCAACGTAAGCATTTTGAACCTGAGCTTCATTACTGACATGTTCAGATGCCGCAGGTCCAAAATGGGATGCAACCCCCCATCCTTCTTCGGAACGATGAAGTAACGGCTGTAGAAACCGCTGTCTCTGTCTGGAGGGAGTACATGTTCTATGGCTCCCTTTCCCAGCAGAGTCTTTACTTCCTGTTCCATTACCAGAGCCTGCTCGGGGCCCACCACTGTGGGTAGGACCCCCATAAATCTGGGCGGGCGAGACCCGAACTGAATGGCATAACCCTTTTCGATAGTATGCAGGACCCATTGAGAAATGTTTGGCAGTAGTTTCCACGCTGCCAAATACTCTACTAAGGGAACCAGCCTCTCGAGACTGGCCTCTGGTATTTCTTGCACAACCAGTTCGGTGCCCTGTAACGAGGAACCGGCAGGGAACACCCGAACTGACTGCTTTGAGACCCTCCTTAGAGGGGGCGCGCAGCCCAGTGCCGCTACGTTGCCGGGCGGACACTGAGCTACACGCCTGCTGAGGACTGCTGCGCCCTGAAGCACCAGAGGTGGCAGGGTTGGCAGAACAGCCCTCTGAGGGCACCGAAGAGAAGCGGGCACCGTGAGCAGAGGTGAACACCGCATTTCTCCAGAGGGGTCTGCCCTCGGAGGCCTGACACTGGTAGCGTCAGGACCTCTTCCCCGCAGCCTTCCTGGCAGTAATGACGGCCCTCAGGTCTGTCTTACTTCTAGGAGGCTGGGGCTGAGCGCGCTTCCCTGGTCCCCTATCTTTCTGAGGGGGAGCCCGAGAAGCTACGCTCTGTTTTTGTGAGGCACGGTGTGAGGAGCTGGCTTTAGCAGGATGGGGCTGCTGCCCGGAGAACTGAGGGCGGCGGGGGAGGAGCTTCTGGAACGCCACAGTCTGCTTTGAAGCTTCCTGAAACCTTTCGACGACGCTATTGACGGCGTCGCTGAAGAGGCCAGGATGCGAGACTGGGGCGTCCAGGAGGAAATTCTTATCCTTCTCATGGATAGCAGATAAATTGAGCCACAGATGCCTCTGCCATAGAGCGGCCAATAGATCTGGCCGTCTCCCTGGTGGCCCGAAGAGACAAATCTGTGGCCCGCCGAAGCTCGCTGACCGCCTCAGGCCCAATACCCCCGCCTTCATCGAGCTCTCCAAGCAGCTCAGCCTGGTAGGCCTGCAGCACGCCCATAGTGTGGAGACATGCTGCAGCCTGACCAGACGCTACGTAAGCCTTGCCCACCAGTGATGATGTTAGCCTCGTGGGCTTGGTGGGCAATGTCGGGGCCTTCAGGGACGATGCTGACTGGGGAGAGAGATAGCCCGCGAGCGTCTCCTCCACCTTAGGCATCGCCCCATAACCGTGCTCTTTAAGACCCATTATAGATGCATAGTGTGATAATTGTGGACTATGCACTCTATAGGAGGCCGGTTTTTTCCATGATCTCGACACCTCGGTGTGGAGATCAGGAAAGAACGGAAGGCCCCGACGCAGAGGTTGTGCTCGTGAGGGGAGAAAGCGTTCGTCCAGTTTGCTTCTAGGACGAACCTCCTGCCTCTCTGCTGGCCAGTTTATACTCAATTTGGCAACAGCTCGAGTTACAACCTCCATAAGCTCCTCACATGCAGATGATGGCGAGTCATCTCCTGCATCGATGCTTTCTACATCCAACTCCTCAGAGCTGGACATATTAAGCACCGGCGCTTCACCCCGAGCGGAAGGAACCACAAAGCGTGCTTCCGAACTCAGCGATGAATCGCTAGATCTGCCAGGGGAGGGGTGAGATAAGGCTGGGCCCGTCTCAACCCCCTCTGTTAGATCCATTTGCGATCCCCAAGATTTGGATCGCCGCTGAGCCTCGGCAGCATCGGGACCCGCACCAAGAGGACCGCGAGCCTGAGCAGTTTCCTCAAAAACTGCCAGGCGAGTGCGGAGCGTGCGCAGCGGCAACTGCTCACAATGTGCACAGCCAGCACCCTCAAATGCCGACTGTGCATGCTCCGCACCTAAACAAACAACACATAGAGTGTGTGTATCCCCACCCGTAATGAAACGAGGGCAGGGAGGAACACACACTCTAAACTGCTGCTGCTTCGCCATATTACAAGAGAGAGATAGAGAATATCACAGACAACACCAAATAAGACACACGTTTCACAAATAGCGCGACTGAAGACACAGAAGCTGGCGATCGCTGTTTTTCAGCGTGCTTTATAGTTCCTGGTTCGTGACGTCACCTGCCTCTGACGTCGAGTCACACCATTGGACGGATTTCACATGTGCTTCATGACGCACTCACGCGAAGCGTTCCCATTGCGTCAAACTTTCGACGCAGCTCGAAGTTCCCTAGAAAGGGAACCGCAGTTTTCCATCTTAAAAATATATCTAAACTACGACATATGCTCTCAATGACAAATGCGC
This sequence comes from Zacco platypus, assembly GCA_038088235.1. Classification (NCBI taxonomy): domain Eukaryota; kingdom Metazoa; phylum Chordata; class Actinopteri; order Cypriniformes; family Xenocyprididae; genus Zacco; species Zacco platypus. Next base: position 18,488,592 of record CM076065.1, on the reverse strand, counting down.
AACAGCTAGTTCATGCGTTCATGACCTCAAGACTAGATTACTGTAACGCTCTACTGGGTGGTTGCCCTGCTCTCTTTATAAACAAACTGCAGCTGGTCCAAAACGCAGCTGCTAGAGTCCTTACTAGAACCAGGAAATATGACCATATTAGCCCAGTTCTGTCAAAACTGCACTGGCTCCCTATTAAACATCGTATAGATTTTAAAATCTTGCTAATTACTTACAAAGCACTAAATGGCTTAGCTCCCCAGTACCTAAGTGAGCTCTTAATGCATTATAATCCTTATTACAATCTCAGAATTCTGGCCAGTTGTTAATACCTAGAATATCAAAATCAGATAAATAGTAGATCCATCGTTCGGGAAGCAGACACACCCAGTTTAAATCTAGACTAAAAACGCATCCATTTAATCTGGCATACACATGACACATTATCAATTTTTGTCTTCATATCCATTAAAGGATTGTTAGGCTGCATAGATCAGGTCAGCCGGAACCGGGAACACTTCCTATTACACCGGATGTACTCGTTACATCAGAAGAAGAATGGCGTCTATGCTAATTTTTGTCTCTCTGCTTATCCCAAGGTTTACCAATTAACGTGATTGGCTGGATCCGGGCTGTGTCCGGGTCGGATGGGGAACCTGCGCCTGTGCGCGGCATCAGCATGGCCCTGGGGTGTCGGCAGAGACTGTGTGAACTAGCTCATCCCTTGTGAGGGCCTTACCGACTCATCAGCCAGTGGCACATATCCCCAACAAACCGTCCCATACCGGCGTGATTAAAAAGACCTTAAACTAGATGGAACTGGATTAAATAATTTGACTGTTGCGACTCCAATCCGGTAAGTGTTCACTGTTGCCCAGAGGAGAAGTGGCCCCCCGACTAAGCCTGGTTTCTCCCAAGGTTTTTTTCTCCATTTTGTTGGAGTTTTGGTTCCTTGCCGCTGTTGCCTTTGGCTTGCTTAACTTGGGAACACCTGCTTGAAATTCAGCAGTGTTTTTGATAAGCCTGCATTGGCGCCATTGTATGCGAACTGAGCTGAGCCGGACGATTACGTCACTGTTTTCTCCAGTGCTGATATACATAAGTTAACTAGACTAATAACTACTGATCTTTGCAACGGAATGAATCAATAAGATATAGAATAAGCTGGACAATGACACCATTTTCTTTGGGAGAATGAAATTGAAAAAATGATTTGCCAGTTATTAATGTAAAGCTGCTTTGCCGCAATTTGCATTGTAAAAAGCGCTATATAAGTAAAGATGTCTTGACTTAATATTCATATAGATATTGTCAGTAATGCATTACGAGTGAATTTTTATCATGCTTGGATTGCTTTGGTATTTAGCAATTTAACACACTGCCCACTCATACTAAGGGGCACACTCTTGATCTTGTTTGCTGTTGTCACACAGACGAACTCCGTGATTCCCTCCTCTGGCCATCAGAGGGCACCCTTACCAGAATACTGACACATACTCACACACACTACATTTCCCAGTAGTCTTGTACTTTGGCACTGATCACCTCAGCCAGCTGAAGTGCATTACCTGGACTATTTAAGAGGCATTCTGCCTATTACACATTGCAAGGTCTTGTACTACTACGGTTTGCATTTCTGAGCGCTATTATCTGTGTTTATTTTGTACTTCCTGCCTGGACTTTGTTCTGTGATTGATATCTGCCTGACCTGACACTCTGCCTGTATCACGGCCACAATTCTACCTATCCTCTGCCATTCCTCTTTGCTGTTGTTTGAACATTGCCTGTCTGACTACCCCTTCTGTAAATAAAGCCTGCTTATGGATCTTACTTCAAGTGACGAATCATTACAGAAGACCTCGCCACAACCAGATCCAGCGGCTTTCTGTGTACAATGATCTCTATGCAGGCCAGCCAACTCGCTGCTCACCAGCATCAGCTGAACCGGCTCACCTCTCTCACCAAGGAACTGGTAAAAGCGCTTCAGAGTCTTCATACACCTGCTGCCGCGGCATCCGTCACACCTGCTGTATCTGCCATTACCCACATGGCAGAAACGCCACCACAGGTCAACCCTAGTCTATTGTTCCATGAAAGGTTCAACGGTGATCCCACGAGATGCGAGGGATTTATTCTACAGTGCTCGCTGTTCTTAGATTAACAACCCACACTATATTCCACTGAGGCTGGGAAGATCACTTTTGTTTGCTCTTTACTCACTGGTAAATCACTTACACATTACAACTAAGGAAAGTTTAGAGTTCTACATTGTTTTACACATCTGGCTCAAGGCATGACAGCATTAAGAGAAGCACATTTAAGATAATATATTTATTATAACACTTAATATTATTTATCATTTATTGTGAATGATGCATGATCTTGACACGGTGCCACTCTACAGTGTTGCTCTGCTCCCTGGTGGCAATCTCTATTTTCCTTGCCATGTCTACTGTAGTGACAAGGGACTGTAGACAAACCGACAGCTGGTAGGCTCCAGCCTATAGCCATCTACAGGTAGAGGTGGTGGTGGAGGGGTATCTGGGTGGCGTACTTCAACCCGGTTCACTGGTAAAGGATGTTGGTAAGATATAGGACGACCTTCCTAGACTTTCCCAAAACCGGAGTCAACCAGTGGGATGTCAGCATTTATCGCCATGGTGGTGATGAGTAGGGTTGGGTATCGTTTGGGTTTTTTTCGATACCGGTGCCAAATCGATACTTTTAAAATGGTACCGTGCCAAAACGGTGCCTGAACCGATACTTTAAAAAAAGCCACAAAATGATGGTGGATGACTCAGTCAAGAATACCTTTTTACAGGACAAAAAAAGTTCTTTAAATTGAACAATATATTAAAAGTTTAAAGTATACATGAATATATAAGTAAATACAAAACACAACAATAGTAAAACCTAAGCCAACTAGCTCAACTACAATAATTTAACAACTTCAAATTTCAGCAATTTTTTTGCAGATGTACTGGTCTCATTGAGTCCACATTCAATTATCCAGCAAGTTAAACTCCATCACACAATAATTCCCGGAACCACGAAGTGATGTTTGAGAAGGTTTACTATATGAATGGTGTGAAACTGAAAATACAGAGACATACACTAATAAATTATATGCACATATACTCCACATGAACACACCTGTTTTGACTATCAAGAATGTCACACAACGTCACATGAATACATGAAGGATATAACTACCAATATAGACATGCTGTTCCAAACATCAATTTTCACTATGCAAATACATTCAAAAATAACAATGACAAATCCAGAAAGACTCACAAATGCCCCATCAACAGCTCCAAACAGATGATGTCCTGTTAAGAAGCTCACAACATGTGCAACCTCTTAGTGTCTCTAACTTTCAGGATGATTCAGTCTGATTATAATGACATCACTGTCCCTCATTAATGATGTCACACTCTGCAATTTTCCCGCTATACTCCACATAGCCATAAGAGATCACTTGACCACAAAACTGGCAAAGCCAGGACACTCCCCGTCTGGCATCTTTAGGATACCACACTCTAGTATAAAGTTTAGTTTGGGTACATTAAAAAGATAAATTCCGAGATAGGTCTGTAGTAAATCTTTGACAGACCTTGTTTGACGACTTTCACTTCAGCTTTCCTTATCATCCCATCTTTGCTAGGAACAGCTTTCACAATTATACCCATAGGCCATTCGTTCCTTCTGACTTGGTTATCTTTAAGAAGGACGACATCCCCCTCTTTGATGTTGGGTTTCTTACGTGTCCATTTCTGACGACTTTGCAGAGTACACAAATACTCCTTACGCCATCGATACCAGAATTCGTCAGCCAGCAACTGAACACGTTTCCATTGGTATTTCAGCATATCTCCTCCACTGATGTCAATATTAGGCAAGGAATGCGTGACACTTTTCTGGGTTAACAACATAGAAGGTGTTAGAATGTGTGGATTCTCAGGATCAGATGAGATAGGGATCAAAGGGCGTTAATTCATTATTGAATGATACTGCTAAGAGCGTAGTTAACACTTCATGAGTAAGTCGAACTCTACTGGTCTGCAACAACATCCCATCCAATATGCGACGCGCTACTCCAATCATACGCAATGAAAAGAAGCGTCTCAGTGCATTGATGAAGCTCGAAGAACTTATTTCCTCCACCACTTCTATGTGAACTGCCCTTGTACATAGGCAAGTAAACAGTACTGCCCATCTCTTACTGTTTACATGACCTCCTCGGGTACGCCTTGCTGACACTTCCCACGGGCCAAACATATCCAATCCAACATAAAAAAAAAGGAGGATCTACTTGGAGTCGTTCTGCTGGCAGATCACACATTTGTTGCTCCTTTACTTTTCCTCTGAGTTTCCTACAGGTAACACATTGGTTGAGTATCTTACTGATCAGCCTTTTCCCTCCAATCAACCACAAACCACTTGATCTCATTGCTCCCTCTGTAAAATGCCTTCCCTGATGTTGAACCATTTCATGGTAATGCCTTACAAGAAGAGTTGCTATATAATTCTTTCCAGGAATAATGACAGGATTTGACTCTTTCAGCTCAAGACCTGCATGGCGTATCCGTCCTCCAACTCTGAGTAGACCATCGCCATCAATGGTGGGATTCAGATTAACAAGTGGGCTTTGTTTAGAAAGGTTATGGTTTGCTCGGATGCACTTAAATTCATCTGAATAAACTTCATGCTGAGCATTTCTGATCATTTCCTTCTCTGCTTTTTCCAGAGAATCTACTGAGATTCCCATCTTACAGATGTGCCAACCAGCACAAACTCCAACTTCTGATGAATGAGCAAAACAGTAGGCAATATGGCTAAGGTGAGCAACAGCCTTGACCACAGATTTCCATCTGGAAAACCGCTCCCATTGTTTTGAACTTAGGTAATTTTCAGACACACACGTGGACAGTGTTTTCACCTCAGGACGAATTTCTTTGTCATCATCTGCATCAATTAACTCAAATCTGTTTTGCACTTTTGATGCCAGTGTTAAACGGTCATGAAGAAAAGAGGGTCCAGTAAACCATGTGGTAGTGAGGGGCTTAGGAGCAGAGACAGAACGTGATCCGTGATCAGCAGGATTTTCTTCTGATGGAACGTAATGCCACTGATCAGGTTTAGTGGTTTGCCTGATTCTTTGTAGTCTATTACTCACATAGACATAAAAGCGTCGAGACTGGTTATTAAGATAACCCAGGACAACTTTACTGTCCGTGTAGAAACTGATTGAATTGAATTCTACATCCATTTCTTCACTAATGACTTCTGAAATCTCAGCAGCCATCACTGCTGCACACAGCTCCAACCTGGGAATAGTGAGATCAGGCTGAGGGGCAAGTCTCGACTTTCCAAGTACAAACCCCATTTCTCTATGGCCATCTTTGTTTCTGATTCTGAGATATGCAACTGCAGAAATGGCCTTGACAGAAGCATCTGAAAAGACAAAGAGTTCCACATTTTGAGCTCTGGAAAGAGGAATTGTTGAGTAGGTGCGAGGCACACGAATATCAGTAAGACTATATAAAGAATTTTGCCAATCTATCCATTTCTCTTTTAAACTCTCAGGCAGGCTTGAATCCCAATCACAGACTTGTGATGTCATCTCTCTAAGCATCAGACGTCCTTGTATGGTTATTGGTGCCAAGAAACCGAGTGGATCGAAAAGACTAATAGACCATAGAAAGAACTCCTCTTCGTGTATAGGGTCTTTCCATTCTTGGAATGTGAAATGTCAAGACATCTGACATAATACTCCATCTTACTCCAAGACTTCGTTGGTCAGGCAGTTCATCCACAAACAAATCAAGATTCTGGAGGTCTTTGGCTCGGTCTTCTACTGGAAATGCATCCAGTACCTCAGGTTTATTCGAAGCCACTTTGTGAAGCTTCAGATTTGAAGCAGCTAACATTCCCTGTGTTCTTCAATAGCTTCAATAGCAAGGACATCAATAGCTTCCTCAACAGTTGAAAATGACTTTAAAGCATCGTCCATATAAAAGTCTCTTTCAACAAAATGGCACACATCCCTGCCATACTCATCTTCTCCCTGTTGAGCCACTTTATGCAACCCATAGATGGCCACTGCAGGTGAGGGGCTGTTCCCAAACACATGCACCCTCATTCTATAGTCGACAACCTCTTTTGTTGGATCATTGTCTTGATACCACAAAAAATGTAGAACATCTCTACAATCCTCATGGACAAGGAAACAGTGGAACATCTGCTGAATATCTGCTGTAATTGCTACTGGGTTTTTCCTAAATCTCAGAAGAACACCTAACAGACTGTTGTTCATGTCAGGTCCAGAAAGTAGCACGTCATTAAGAGAAACACCATTAAACTTGGCACTTGAGTCAAAAACCACACGTATCAGGTTGGGTTTCTGAGGGTGGTATACTCCAAAGAAAGGCAGATACCAGTACTCTTTGCGTTCTTGTGCTGGAGGAGCACGCTCTGCATGGTGGCTATCTAGTATCTTCTGCATGAACTCCATGAAGTGAGCTTTCATTTCTGGATGTTTGTCGAGTGTACGGCTCAGAGACTTGAATCGACTCATGGCATATGAGTGGTTGTTAGGCAAACACTGTCTATGCTTTCGAAATGGAAGTGGGGCTACCCAGCTGTTTGTAGAATCTTGGAAAAATTCATTCTCCATTGTTCTGAGAAACCTGAGGTCTTCAGTTGACAGTGCAAGTTTATTGTCATTCTCAGTTTGCCAAAACACTGACTGACCAATGTCTCCTTGCATTCTTGTTGATCTTGTATCCTTGATCGCTTTCAAGTTATTTTCACAACGACTTCTACTAGAGGACACGTATTGCCGAGGAGATATGAACTTTTCCTTGACTGACAAGTGGCTTTCACATGGAGAGAAATGACTTGACCTGCCACTCTCAAAAACATACGTTTTCATACTAGCAACCTGTGAAGGACGATGCGCATTTCCCAAACAAACATCACCGATTATTACCCAGCCTAAATCCAGCTTTTGTGCAAATGCTGCATCATGGGGTCCATTGATTTGTCTACGGACCTTGTGCGCTCGTAGTAAGTCCCTGCCGATCAACAGTAGGATCTCAGCATTTTCATCAAGAGATGGTATTTCATGAACTATGGTCTTAAGGTGACAGTGACTGGCAGCTGCTGCCAGAGTGGGGATTTCATCCCTGCTATCAGGAATCATGTTACATTCCAGGAGTGTAGGTAGTGGAATACTCAGCCTGCCATCAACAGGCTCTATTATGTGGTCAACAGCTCGTCGACCTGCTGTTTCAGCTACTCCAGAACAGGTCCTGAGTGTAAAAGGGACTGTAGGGCCATGAATATTAAACATATCAAAGAACTCTGACCGTGCAAGTGACCTATTACTCTGGTCATCAAGTATAGCGTACATCCTTCTGCCTTTGCTGGAATCACCATTTGGGTATACATTAACCAAGCGTATTTTTGAGCAAGACTTCCCTTTAATGCCTCCGCCACAGACCTCTGTGCACTTAGGTGAAACATCAATCTCTGATATTTCTTGCTTCTCCCCGCCATGCTGTACAGAGGAAAGAGGAGGCTTGGAAATCCATGGCGCCTGACCTGGATGAAGGGCTGATGGATGTTTATCACTTTGGCATTCAAAACATTGTACAGTTGCCTCACAATTACGAGCTACATGTGTGTTTGATGCACAACATTTGAAGCAGATATTATCTGCCCTCAGTATTCTTTTACGTTCCTCCAACGTCATTTCTCTAAAGCCTCTACACTTTTGTAGTGGGTGCGGTTTGTGGTGCACAGGACATTGCTTGTCTGGGCCTTCAGCAATGGAAGTACACTTGGAAAAGGGCATGACATCCATTTTATGCACAAAAACTGTCCTACAGGCATTATTGTAACTTTCAACAAACCTTTCTCTTTTATTTATTGGCATAAAGGAGGAGTTGAGATGAAAGCTGGGGTCATTGCGAGCTTTAGCTTGTCTGCGCAGAAACTCTGCAAAGAATGAGAAGGGCGGAAAAGCAACTCTGTGTTCCTGCTTGTAGTGAGAGCCTTCCATCATCCATTTCTCTTGGAGTCCATACGGAAGCTTCTCAACTATTGGGTTTACTCCTCTGGCCGTGTCAAGGTATGACAGCCCTGGCAGATATCCTTCTTGCTTTGCAAATTCGACTTCAGAAAGCAAATCACTTAACTCCATAAGCTTTTGATGTTCTTTGGGTACTAATATTGGGAAATTTCTCCAGTTTAACAAACAGAGCACATTCCATTGCTTCCGACGACCCATACATATCTTCTAACCTTTGCCATATCTCGTTCAGCCCTGCAGTTGGATTACTTATGTTTACGGACTTAATACGTCGAGCATGTTGTGCTGAGTCTATACCAAGCCATTTAATCAGAAGATCCAGCTCCTCTCCTGCAGTAAGATCCAAGGTCTCAATGGTACCAATAAATGATGATTTCCACGATAGATAATTCTCTGGTCTATCGTCAAATCTAGTAAGACCTGATGACACCAATTGGCTCCTTACTAGATATTTTGCCAAATCTGTTGAAAAAGTGTCACCATAGTGACGAGCAGAACTGGCTGGATAGCGACTAAGTCGAACAGAATAGGGAATGCTGGCTGGAGTATCCACAGCATGACGTGAATGACCGTTAAAGGAATTAGGATGATTAGGATAGGCATTATCTGCAGGAATACTTTGCATTGGACGACCCTGTGAAGGTGGTTTATTATCCAACCCTTGGTCTGCAGGCAAGTTAGGAGCATCTATGTGTAGGTTTCCCACATTATGCGTAGCTGTATCTCTGGGTACATTCATGCTTCCATCAGTAGCACTATATCTACTCACATAGTCTTGAGTACGTTGTTGTGTGCTCTGCTGAGGTGGACGTTGAGTAAAGCATTGACTTTCTAACTCTATTTTGACAGCCACAGCCTCCATTACAGCAGCTTTAGCTAGGGCAGCTTCTGCTTCCCGCTCTCTCTCCAGAGCATCCAAGGTAGCTTCTAATCAAGCTTTTTCTGTTTTTATTTCAATTTCTTTCTTTGAAAACGAAGCACGAGCCAAGGCAGCCTCAGCCTTTGCACGTGCCTTGGCTGCAACCATGCTGGCATTTGAAGTAACTGATGACTTAGTTGAATAGGAAGACTTTGTTGAGCCAGATGACTTAGTTGAGCATGAGGCAACTGATCGTACTTCTAGATCCGAGTGCTCCATCTATCAGTAGACTATGGACTCTCTGGACGGTGTGAATAGTGTGAAACACAGTCAAACAAGACACGTTACTCCTGTTACCATATCCACATGGACATTGTAAGTCAATCAGGACATCTAGCTTCTTGATTGTAGCTCTTTTTTCACTGTACTGGTCTCATTGAGTCCACATTCAATTATCCAGCAAGTTAAACTCCATCACACAATAATTCCCGGAACCACAAAGTGATGTTTGAGAAGGTTTACTATATGAATGGTGTGAAACTGAAAATACAGAGACATACACTAATAAATTATATGCACATATACTCCACATGAACACACCTGTTTTGACTATCAAGAATGTCACACAACGTCGCATGAATACATGAAGGATATAACTACCAATATAGACATGCTGTTCCAAACATCAATTTTCACTATGCAAATACATTCAAAAATAACAATGACAAAACCAGAAAGACTCACAAAGAATGCCCCATCAACAGCTCCAAACAGATGATGTCCTGTTAAGAAGCTCACAACATGTACGCAGTAATTCAGTCTGATTATAATGACATCACTGTCCCTCATTAATGATGTCACACTCTGCAATTTCCCGCTATACTCCACATAGACATAAGAGGTCACTTGACCACAAAACTGGCAAAGCCAGGACAGCAGAAATATGACCATATTTGCCTTCTCTGGCAAAATACGACACCTCTCCTGACTTATTGCATGTCCTGCACAGGAGAAAACTCTCCTCAATGAGTGTCAATGAGGCCTGTTTGAAAGTGCAGACAATATGGGAAGACTGTCCCGCTTACTGGGGCTGGGGTCATCCACATTGATAATGCCAGCTGATATCCGCAAGCTGTCAAACACTGTGCATATTCCATGTGCCCATTAAACGTTTCATTAAGTTTGACGTGTTTCCCCCTTTACACGCAACTGTTGTAAAACATTTGCTGCACGTCACGGTGTCGGAATCCTTTCTGGTGAAATATAGCCACACTTTGGAGCGTTTAGTTTTAGGCATTTTAAGTTAAGCGCGTTTAATTTAGCTAGCTAAGCTAACGGTAGACCACCTGCTGCACTGCAATCAGCGCAAGTGTAGTTGCTGCGCTCACGCGCTTCACGGATGGTCTCACTTCCTGACGATTTGTGGTTTTTACTTCCAAATGTGAAAACAAAATGGACAGTAACATTACTTCAAAGATGTATTGGGTTTGTAGGCTATCATCAAAGCTTTCCAACGTTCACGTGAGGTTACTCATTCAGGAAATAATTTTTCCGAGCATTCTGACACCTCATGAAAGCAGTATTTAAATTTAACTAGCGATCAGGCGTGTTGATGAATCTGATGCTTCTTACGTCCGTGTCATAGCACCAGAGGACAAATATTTCAATCACTTCAGGCATTTAAGTGGCACCGAAATGAGGCACCGACATTCGCATTCTGATTCGATCCGGTACATACCGGTTATATAGCACCGGGTTTCGGTACCCAACCCTAGTGATGAGTGGAGCAATGTTTGGCAAGAAATCATTGTACACCTCGTCAACTTTGAGGCAGCTCCCCATGCACTGCTTTGTAACGTGTGCTTCTTTGGATAATTTAATTTCACAATTACGACTTTAAGAACAATTTTACACTCAAACAACAATCACAAAGTTATATAGTAGGCTATACAATTAAATAGGACAATAGATATTATCTTACACATTCAGCAACAATAAACTAATTTGGCTTTGTAGAAATGAACACCATGTCACTCACTCTGCCTGGTTTCACACCCTATTGATTACACAAAACAATGATCAAATTAATTTAAATTGTTCATTCAACATAATAGATCAGCTCTCCACACATGAAAGAAAAATACTATAGTAATTTATAGTAAATACTATAGTGTTTTTTAACCATACTATAGTAAAAACTAGAGTATACTACAGTGTTTATTACAGTTTATCAGTTCACTATAGTTAATACTGCAGTATGCTGTTCATTAACAAAGTGTTGTAAATACTATAATACAGTATACTACAATTTACTTTAGTTTACTATAGTATTTTTTTCCTCATTAAACCATGGTTTGGATGTGAAGACATACTTGCCAAGGTTCTTGGCTTGTGCCAGAGCTGCTCTGTATCAGTGTAGCTAAGGATGAGGGGTACAGCAGCCAGGTTCAGAGTGGAGTAGTGCACGGTCTGGAATAGCAGAGCAACATTGTGGTTGCAGAGTGCTCTGCCACACAGGAACACTGCCACTGAAATGTCAATTGGTGAGCAGTCCTCAAAGACAATCTACAGCCGTGGCCAAAAGTTTTGAGAATCACATAAATATTAGTTTTCACAAAGTTTGCTGCTAAACTGCTTTTAGATCTTTGTTTCAGTTGTTTCTGTGATGTACTGAAATATAATTACAAGCACTTCATACATTTCAAAGGCTTTTATCGACAATTACATGACATTTATGCAAAGAGTCAGTATTTGCAGCGTTGGCCATTCTTTTTCAGGACCTCTGCAATTCGACTGGGCATGCTCTCAATCAACTTCTGGGCCAAATCCTGACTGATAGCAACCCATTCTTTCATAATCACTTCTTGGAGTTTGTCAGAATTAGTGGATTTTTGTTTGTCCACCCGCCTCTTGAGGATTGACCACAAGTTCTCAATGGGATTAAGATCTGGGGAGTTTCCAGGCCATGGACCCAAACTTTCAATGTTCTGGTCCCCGAGCCACTTAGTTATCACTTTTGCCTTATGGCACGGTGCTCCATCGTGCTGGAAAATTCACCAAACTGTTGTTGGATTGTTGGAAGAAGTTGCTGTTGGAGGGTGTTTTGGTACCATTCTTTATTCATGGCTGTGTTTTTGGGCAGAATTGTGAGTGAGCCCACTCCCTTGGATGAGAAGCAACCCCACACATGAATGGTCTCAGGATGCTTTACTGTTGGCATGACACAGGACTGATGGTAGCGCTCACCTTTTCTTCTCCTGACAAGCCTTTTTCCAGATGCCCAAAACAATCGGAAAGGGGCTTCATCGGAGAATATGACTTTTCCCCAGTCCTCAGCAGTCCATTCACGATACTTTCTGCAGAAGATCAATCTGTCCCTGATGTTTTTTTTGGAGAGAAGTGGCTTCTTTGCTGCCCTTCTTGACACCAGGCCATCTTCCAAAAGTCTTGGCCTCACTGTGCATGCAGATGCGCTCACACCTGCCTGCTGCCATTCCTGAGCAAGCTCTGCACTGGTGGCACTCCGATCCCGCAGCTGAATCCTCTTTAGGAGACGATCCTGGCACTTGCTGGACTTTCTTGGATGCCCTGAAGCCTTCTTTACAAGAATTGAACCTCTTTCCTTGAAGTTGCTGATGATCCTATAAATTGTTGATTTAGGTGCAATCTTAGTAGCCACAATATCCTTGCCTGTGAAGCCATTTTTATGCAACGCAATGACGGCTGCACGCGTTTCTTTGCAGGTCACCATGGTTAACAATGGAAGAACAATGATTTCAAGCATCACCCTCCTTTTAACATGTCAAGTCTGCCATTCTAACCCAATCAGCCTGACATAATGATCTCCAGCCTTGTGCTCGTCAACATTCTCACCTGAGTTAACAAGACGATTACTGAAATGATCTCAGCAGGTCCTTTAATGACAGCAATGAAATGCAGTGGAAAGGTTTTTGTGGGATTAAGTTAATTTTCATGGCAAAGAAGGACTATGCAATTCATCTGATCACTCTTCATAACATTTTGGAGTATATGCAAATTGCTATTATAAAAACTTAAGCAGCAACTTTTCCAATTTCCAATATTTATGTAATTCTCAAAACTTTTGGCCACGACTGTACACAATGTACTGTCTGTCATTTCACATTTAGGACACAACTTCAATAAAAAACAGAAACTGAGAAAGCTAAGAGCAGGCTGATCAGGTAAGGTATGGGAATAGCCTCAACCTTGTCAGGTTATCAATGGCATCATACACAATGCTGTAATCTAAGGATATTCAAATAGATCCACCTTTGTCACCTGTCTCAATTTACTCACTTTCATATAGTGTTAGTAAAACAGTGAACGTTGAATACATAACATAGATACAGGGTACAAAATCAGCATTACCACTGGCCAATGAACCATAAAAGATAACTGGACAGTGCATTGATTATAATAAACATACAGTTAAGAGCAGCAGCTGTCACAACCAGTTTCTGTGGTTTCCATGAAAGCTAGGTGTATGTTTAGGTCATTTATTTGTCATATAACTTAGCCCTTTCATTTCACTCAGCCCTTAACCCTACACACACATATCTAGCTAACGTTACCGTTGATGTTATCTACTGTTACTTTGCAACCTGTTGCAAAACGTCAGCTAGCTAGGCTTATTTTAATACTAAATTACAGGTTAACGTTACCTCTTCTAGCCACATCAAAACCACAGAGAGTGAACTTGATTGAGGCTTTGAACTGATGAATACTTCTTATTTCTACTCCCTACTCTGAGGTCGTGAGGCTTCTCACCCTTTGTCAGTCTGTTGTTGCTGCGCTGCAAGAACACCATTAACCTCCACTAACAGGATTACTGCTGTCTCGTTTCTTGGATTTTACTATGTCTGTATTTTACTAATGTCATAATTCACAGTGCAATTACCAAATCCAGTTCATCCAGTGTCATTTTTCTTCGTTCTGCCATGCACAAAAACATATACAAAAAATTGAAAATGTTTTCTTAAATGTGCAATTTTACATGCAATTAACAAATCATCCAATACCATTACATGTGAAGTGTATTAATGTATGTATTTTTTAGGTCTTTTGTTTTATGTCAAGCTAGACAATAAGGGGCCGTTCACATATCGCGCCTAAAAAAAACCGTGGAAAGTGCAGCCGTGTCGCTCCCTCCTTTTGCAAGTAAGCGACCTGGAGCTTGCGCTTGTGTAGCGTCTGTCGTTGCTATGCAACCATGAACAGCTTTCTCCACGACTACACGGTAGTTTCAATGGATTTCCATCACCGAAAAGCCCTTGCAGAAATTCTAGTATAAGATTTATGGAGAAGAAAAAAAAAAACTCCCACAGTGCACCACTGAGAATTTCACGAACTTTTCCAAGAGATCCGTCTGGACGATGAGAGATTCAAAGCCTATTTTAGAGTTGACAAGGACCAGTTTGATAATCTTAAGAAAAATTAGCCCAAGCATCACCAAACAGAGCTTCTGCAATGAAACCATCTCTCCTGCACAACGGCTCTGTGTTCGTCTGAGGTAATTAGGCTACCGTTAGCGTAAGGGAAGGGGTTGATTGGATGGTACTTGTCACATGACCTGCTGTGCGCTTGTGGCATTCTGAAAAGTTGAAATGTTTTCATCTCGCCGCGGCACAGGCGCACCTGGAAAAAACGAGCACGCCGCACCGCATGCGCGTCGCGACCACGTTGCTTCCATTTTGAGTGCGCTGGCCACGCGCCTGCATAAGAAATAATGAATAAGACGCGATATGTGAACGGCCCCTAAAACTAACAAACAACTCTTATTATACAAATGTGTGTTTAGACATTTATAATCCGAGTTCAGTTAAAAAATCATATAGAATAGACACTGGTTTGTGATTTCACAGAGCTCGTTTTACTGAAAGCACATGACACAAATGATTCGTAAAGCTTCACGAAGAGTGTTTTGAAACCCCTCAGGGCACTATGTGTTTGTACTTTTACTGTAGCCAAAAGATGTTGGGTCCTACGTAGTAACAGCCTTCGAAATGAGACTGCTTTGATTCTTTTGATTTTTTTCAGCACTGCGGAGTTTCGCGTACAACTTGCGAGCATGCTGATGCTTTGCAAACGCAACCCTGATCAAAACCAAATCACTATGGATTCACAACATGCCGATTTTTAAGTTATTTTCAGATAATTATGGGACAAATTTTTATTTGCACATCACATACCAAATTCTTGACATAATACATTTAATATTATGACTTAGCAGCCATTATATCGCAGCCATTTGCTAAAATCATTTAAGTTCTTTTTTTTCCTCATTAATGTACAAACAGCACCCCATATTAAACACAGAATTCTTGACATATTTGCAGATTTATTAAAAAAGAAAAACTGCAATATCACATGGTCCTAAGTATTCAGACCTTTTGCTGTGACACTCATATATTGAACTCAGGTGCTGTCCATTTCTTCTGATCATCCTTGAGATGGTTCTACACCTTCATTTGAGTCCAGCTGTGTTTGATTATACTGATTGGACTTGATTAGGAAAACCACACACCTGTCTATATAAGACCTTACAGCTCACAGTGCATGTCAGAGCAAATGAGAATCATGAGGTCAAAGGAACTGCCTGAAGAGCTCAGAGACAGAATTGTGACAAGGCACAGATCTGGCCAAGGTTACAAAAATTTCTGCTGCACTTAAGGTTCCTAAGACAGGGTTCCAGACTGCGACTAAAATGGTCGCATATGCGACCTTTTTTTGAGAATGTGTGAGTTAAAATTTGATGTGGTCATATTTGTGCGAGTGCATGATCATGTTATTCGCCCGTGTGTAACAGAATGATGTATCAGCAGCTGCTGCCATCCGTAACTGTTTTGTTTTCAAGATGAACAAAAATTATATAATGAATGAGTACATCATGAATCCATTTTCCAAACCGTGTTTTTGTTTTATCCAGGAATCACTATGGTGCGCCTATAATAAGTGTTTATATTCGGACTGTTTCAGACCAGGCTCGGCTTGGCTCCGCCGCGGAGTATCCCAGTACCTGCGTGACTCGTCATAGACAAACAGAGAGAAGTAGTTCCGGCTACTATGTTCTTCCGCAAGACACATGCAGTTCTATTTATTAACCGCTAGAGAGCGAACGTTCATGCGCATTGCACAATGATGATGAAACGCCAATTAGGAATTCAGGAAATTTAGGAATTAAGCAATATAAAAATGAAAAGGTTAATAGCTGAATAATAAAAAAAAAGTTTGGAGTTCAAGGATGCTGGTGGAAAGGATGAGCCAGAATACAGACATAACTAATGATGAGCGCACAGGTAGAAAGGCAGTACTTCAACATTAATGGTTTAGACCAGGGTTCCTCAATAGGCCGCAATGTTTGGAGAATGTTTGACCCGCGTTAATGTCAAATAGTGTTGTCAAGGTAATGTATATAAGCACGTCTCTGTCGCGAAAATTCAAATGCAGCATCATTGCTTACGTTGCATTACCCGCTGGTGCGTTGAAAATACTCGTGCTCTGCGCCCCTGGACACGCGCAGTTAGTCTGTCAGCGACTCAAAAACTGACAATGAAAAATAAACTCAAATGTGAATGGACTGAAGATTTTGGGTTTATTTTGTCTGACCAACCACAACAAAGAAAGTAAACTGTATGTGAGAAAGTACAGAGTTTGCTTTTATATTATTAGTTACAGGAAACAAACTAAAAGCTAATATTTTCTCATTTACCTTCAGCATTCAGCAAATATACACTTATATCATTAAAATAAATCTCTGAATATCTAATTAACATTTAATTTTACAGACCTTGCAGATTTATTCAAATACAACAGTGAGATTGAAGTGTTTGTAACCTGCGTGAACACGTGTATTCTGTGTGTATATTTATGTGTATATGTATATATATATGTATATGTGTATATACAGTCTTGGCCAAAAGTTTTGAGAATTACATAAATATTGGAAATTGGAAAAGTTGCTGCTTAAGTTTTTATAATAGCAATTTGCATATACTCCAAAATGTTATGAAGAGTGATCAGATGAATTCCATAGTCCTTCTTTGCCATGAAAATTAACTTAATCCCAAAAAATCCTTTCCACTGCATTTCATTGCTGTCATTAAAGGACCTGCTGAGATCATTTCAGTAATCGTCTTGTTAACTCAGGTGAGAATGTTGACGAGCACAAGGCTGGAGATCATTATGTCAGGCTGATTGGGTTAGAATGGCAGGCTTGACATGTTAAAAGGAGGGTGATGCTTGAAATCATTGTTCTTCCATTGTTAACCATGGTGACCTGCAAAGAAACGCGTGCAGCCATCATTGCGTTGCATAAAAATGGCTTCACAGGCAAGGATATTGTGGCTACTAAGATTGCACCTAAATCGACAATTTATAGGATCATCAGCAACTTCAAGGAAAGAGGTTCAATTCTTGTAAAGAAGGCTTCAGGGCATCCAAGAAAGTCCACCAAGTGCCAGGATCGTCTCCTAAAGAGGATTCAGCTGCGGGATCGGAGTGCCACCAGTGCAGAGCTTGCTCAGGAATGGCAGCAGGCAGGTGTGAGCACATCTGCACGCACAGTGAAGCGAAGACTTTTGGAAGATGGCCTGGTGTCAAGAAGGGCAGCAAAGAAGCCACTTCTCTCCAAAAAAAAACTTCAGGGACAGATCGATCTTCTGCAGAAAGTATCGTGAATGGACTGCTGAGGACTGGGGCAAAGTCATATTCTCCGATATAGCCCCTTTCCGATTGTTTGGGGCATCTGGAAAAAGGCTTGTCAGGAGAAGAAAAGGTGAGCGCTACCATCAGTCCTGTGTCATGCCAACAGTAAAGCATCCTGAGACCATTCATGTGTGGGGTTGCTTCTCATCCAAGGGAGTGGGCTCACTCACAATTCTGCCCAAAAACACAGCCATGAATAAAGATTGGTACCAAAACACCCTCCAACAGCAACTTCTTCCAACAATCCAACAACAGTTTGGTGAAGAACAAGCAGCACGTTGATTGAGAGCATGCCCAGTCGAGTTGCAGAGGTCCTGAAAAAGAACGGCCAACACTGCAAATACTGACTCTTTGCATAAATGTCATGTAATTGTCGTTAAAAGCCTTTGAAACGTATGAAGTGCTTGTAATTATATTTCAGTACATCACAGAAACAACTGAAACAAAGATCTAAAAGCAGTTTAGCAGCAAACTTTGTGAAAACTAATATTTATGTAATTCTCAAAACTTTTGGCCATGACTGTATATGTATGTATGTGTGTGTGACTGTGTGTGTGTGTATGTGTGTATATATATATATATATATATATATATATATATATACAGTGAGGAAAATAAGTATTTGAACACCCTGCTATTTTGCAAGTTCTCCCACTTAGAAATCATGGAGGGGTCTGAAATTGTCATTGTAGTGCATGTCCACTGTGAGAGACATAATCTAAAAAAAAAAAATCCAGAAATCACAATGTATGATTTTTTTTAACTATTTATTTGTATGATACAGCTGCAAATAAGTATTTGAACACCTGAGGAAATCAATGTTAATATTTGGTACAGTAGCCTTTGTTTGCAATTACAGAGGTCAAACGTTTCCTGTAGTTTTTCACCAGGTTTGCACACACTGCAGGAGGGATTTTGGCCCACTCCTCCACACAGATCTTCTCTAGATAAGTCAGGTTTCTGGCCTGTCACTGAGAAACACGGAGTTTGAGCTCCCTCCAAAGATTCTCTATTGGGTTTAGGTCTGGAGAACCTTGATATGCTTCTTACAGAGCCACTCCTTGGTTATCCTGGCTGTGTGCTTCGGGTCATTGTCATGTTGGAAGACCCAGCATCGACCCATCTTCAATGCTCTAACTGAGGGAAGGAGGTTGTTCCCCAAAATCTCGCAATACACGGCCCCGGTCATCCTCTCCTTAATACAGTGGAGTCGCCCTGTGCCATGTGCAGAAAAACACCCCCAAAGCATGATGCTACCACCCCCATTTTTCACAGTAGGGATGGTGTTCTTGGGATGGTACTCATCATTCTTCTTCCTCCAAACACGTTTAGTGGAATTATGACCAAAACGTTCTATTTTGGTCTCATCTGACCACTTGACTTTCTCCCATGACTCCTCTGGATCATCCAAATGGTCATTGGCAAACTTAAGACGGGCATGGACATGTGCTGGTTTAAGCAGGGGAACCTTCCGTGCCATGCATGATTTCAAACCATGACGTCTTTGTGTGTTACCAACAGTAACCTTGGAAACGGTGGTCCCAGCTCTTTTCAGGTCATTGACCAGCTCCTCCTGTGTAGTTCTGGGCTGATTTTTCACCTTTCTTAGGATCATTGAGACCCCACGAGGTGAGATCTTGCATGGAGCCCCAGACCGAGGGAGATTGACAGTCATGTTTAGCTTCTTCCTTTTTCTAATGATTGCTCCAACAGTGGACCTTTTTTCACCAAGCTGCTTGGCAATTTCCCCGTAGCCCTTTCCAGCCTTGTGGAGGTGTACAATTTTGTCTCTAGTGTCTTTGAACAGCTCTTTGGTCTTGGCCATGTTAGTAGTTGGATTCATACTGATTGTATGGGGTGGACAGGTGTCTTTATGCAGCTAATGACCTCAAACAGGTGCATCTAATTTAGGATAATAAATGGAGTGGACGTGGACATTTTAAAGGCAGACTAACAGGTCTTTGAGGGTCAGAATTCTAGCTGATAGACAGGTGTTCAAATACTTATTTGCAGCTGTATCATACAAAAATAGTTTTTTTTTTAGATTTTGTCTCTCACAGTGGACATGCACCTACGATGACAATTTCAGACCCCTCCATGATTTCTAAGTGGGAGAACTTGCAAAACAGCAGGGTGTTCAAATATTATTTTCCTCACTGTATATATATAAAATATTTTGATTTAATTTTCATATTTCTAATTTATTAAATATGAATTAAAATAAATATAAATTATACATATATACCAGGCCATCAGGCACTGTGATTTAATATATTTAAGATTAAGACGATTATTAATCAAGTATGCTTTGATTAAAATTGCTGTAGCAAAACAAAAAAAGGGTGAGACCAAATCATGTGCTGGTGCGACCAACTGAGAAAATTGGTAGCACCAGTGCAACCAGTGGAAAAATTAGTCTGGAGCCCTGCTAAGAGCACAGTGGCCTCCATAATCCTTAAATGGAAGACGTTTGGGACGACCAGAACCCTTCCTAGAGCTGGCCGACCGGCCAAACTGAGTTATCGGGGGAGAAGAGCCTTGGTGAGAGAGGTAAAAAAGAACCCAAAGATCACTGTGGCTGAGCTCCAGAGATGCAGTCGGGAGATGGGAGAAAGTTGTAGAAAGTCAACCATCACTGCAGCCCTCCACCAGTTGGAGCTTTATGGCAGAGTGGCCCAATGGAAGCCTCTCCTCAGTGCAAGACACATGAAAGCCTGCATGGAGTTTGCTAAAATAAAAACACCTGAAGGACTTCAAGATGGTGAGAAATAAGATTCTCTGGTCTGATGAGACTTCACAACAACTCCGTGACTGTTCTTGAATGGCCCAGCCAGAGCCCTGACTTAAACCCAATTGAGCATCTCTGGAGATACCTAAAAATGGCTGTCCACCAACGTTTACCTTCCAACCTTACAGAACTGGAGAGGATCTGCAAGGAGGAATGGCAGAAGATCCCCACATCCAGGTGTGAAAAACTAGTTGCATCTTTCCCAAAAAGACTCATGGCTGTATTAGATCAAAAGGGTGCTTCTACTAAATACTGAGCAAAGGGTCTGAATACTTAGGACCATGTGATATTTCAGTTTTTCTTTTTTAATAAATCTCCAAAAATGTTAAGAATTGTGTGTTTTTCTGTCAATATGGGGTGCTGTGTGTACATTAATGAGGGAAGAAAATGAACTTAAATGATTTTAGCAAATGGCTGCAATATAACAGAGTGAAACATTTTAAGGGGGTCTGAATACTTTCCGTACCCACTGTACATTAGAAATGCAATACTGTAGAATGTAAGGATGACAGTCCTGTTTTCATTTAAATTTGTCCAATTATGATCAGATCTCCTGAATTCTAATAACAAAAATTAAGCCAGGGGTGACTAAGGGGTAAAATATTAACTTTTAAAAGTATTCATAATAGTTCTGTAGGAATTTCTGACATCAATATTTCTTGTTTTACTTTAGCTTTGGAGAATAGGTTGTATGCATCAGTGGGGAAGATGATTGCTGTGTGTGTCGTCCATGGAGGAGTTGGCCCACATTTCTTCTCCGAAAGGCTTTTTCAGCAGATCTGTGGTATGCCAACATCCTCTGCCTCAGTGGATGAAGTTGGAGATCATACATTGAGGGAGCAACTAATCAAGGTATGGAGATATTTGAGAATTTAAATAATTGTTTAAAGGTGTTATATGATGCTGTTATTAAAGATCATTATTTTGTGTGTTTGGTAAAATGTGTTGACATGCTCCAACGTTAAAAAACAAAACAAAAAAAACATTATTTTTCATATGCAGTGCATTGTAGCTCCTCTATGCCCAGCCTCTCTCAAATGTGGCCTTCCATCTGCTCTGATTGGTCAGCTGACCCAGTGCATTGTGATTGACTAAACACCACAAGTGTGTGTCAGAAATGTAATGCCCCTTACCATTATTGTGAGCTACAGCTTTCAAAGTACATATAAAAACAGTTAATGGGTACATGTTGCTCAGCTCTGCTTGAGCAGGCATCAGTGTCAAACAGAACACAGGGCATCTAGAGCTGCTTTTCTTAACAGTTTTATTCTGTGCCGATACAGATGGTTTTTCCTCGCAATTGTAAAATAGCTTTTTTCGCAACTGTTTTAGATACAGGAAGCAACAACTGTTCAGGAGGCAAATAATGCCATTACAGAAGCAGCAGACAGCTTAAGAATCTTTGGTGCCTTGAAATATAATCACACCTGACAGATAGGAACTCTCTTGTCCAGTCAGAGGCAGAGTTCTTTGTAAATGGAAGACTGCAAGCTGCCTTGGACCAGTAAGTGATTTAAAGGGTTAGTCTGCCCAAATATTAAAATTCTGTTGTTAATTATTCACTCTCATGAGTTTCCGTACCCCAGGACTTTAATTAACTTCCAGAACACAAATAAAGATACTACCATGCTAACATCTATTGGGAGTTTTCATGATAGAACACTTTTTGTGTTGCAAACATACAGAATATGAAGGTCTTACGGATTGACGTGAGTAATTAATGACAGAATTAAATTTTTTCTGGGTGAAGTCAATTTTTAAGCCTTTCCTTTGTTACAACATAACTGTAATTAGCTTGAAACTTCCATTGACTGCTATGTTTGTTATGCAGGTTTTCAGAGGGGTTGCAAACTCTCGGTTTGCTGGAAGAGATGCAAAAATATCCTGCACTTTTTTTGACATGTTCGTCAATGAGCAGAGGCCCCTTCAAGCAAAGGACCTCTGCTGTCTTTTTTATGTGAAATTTTCTACACAAGGCAGCAACAGAAGGGCAAAGGAAAACCAGACCATATGCTGCTGGAGGGACTGATTGATCGATGTTGAAGGTATTAAATGTTTTTATGTAATGTTAAAGTTATGCCATGTAATTTTTTTTTTTCCAAAATGTTAAAAATTTCTACAATATAATGAGTGAATACTTAAATACATTTTCCAAATTGTGTTTGTGCCTTGTCCTGAATCATTACAATTACAGTAAATATTTATATTCAGACTGTTTCGTTATGAGCAGGATACATGCAGTTAAATTAATAGCTAGAATGCCAACGCTACTTTATGCAGCTTTTAATTCTCTTGTAATGTCATTTGTATTTGTTTTATGCAATTGGTCCTCTATAAACAAAGAGTGATTAATAAAAATTGTTATCTTATTTGTGGTGAATCTAACCATATTATATATGCATATTGTAATCAAGACAAAATATAGAAACCATGCAGCTAGATGTAGTCATAATTAGACAGGCTGGCTAACTCTGACAGCAATATTTTGATCAAAACAAAGAACTGCACGTACCACACATTTTATAATAGGTTAGAGTCTTTTGAGGTTTGTGATTTTCTGTACATATATTTTGCAGAGGGAGAGACTAATGGAGACACCCTTGAGATGATAATGGAGTTTGCCACTGGAGCTTGCCACTGGAGCCTCCACAGTGCTACCTCTGGGTTTCCTCCATCAGAGTTCCTCCATCAAGACGGGAAAATCTTTCCAGAGGCCAATACTTAACTCATTATACTACGACTGCCGATACACACAGAATATGAAATGTTCAAGACCTGCATGACAGAGGGAATCATACAGAGCCCATATTTTGGGGTTGCCTGAAATGGTTAAATCTAGAACTATATCCATAATCAATGGGGTTTTGTTGCATTGTGGTGAGGTTGCATCTTGTTGTCATTGTTTTTAAAAGGAGATAGCCCAAATATAAAAATTGTCACTGTTCACTCACCATCAGATAGTACCAATGTATTTGTTTTGTTTCATTTCAAATACAAAGAAACTGTTATTTTTTTCCTCTTTTAATTGGAAAAGTAATAGTTCAGCAAAGAAAATAACATTTTGTCAATGATTTATGACTTAC
Source organism: Zacco platypus (assembly GCA_038088235.1). Taxonomy (NCBI): domain Eukaryota; kingdom Metazoa; phylum Chordata; class Actinopteri; order Cypriniformes; family Xenocyprididae; genus Zacco; species Zacco platypus. The sequence goes on along the minus strand of CM076065.1, from coordinate 18,465,052 downwards.
AGTAGTCTCATGCTTTAAGCTTTAATATTACCTTTTTACACAAAGTAATTTTAGGTACAGTTAAGTACAGCTTTTATTAATTTAAAGTTCCATTTAAGAAGCACCTTGAAGTCAAATATGTTTGAGATGTGCATCCATTCCAAAATAAAATGCATTGTTCTGCATTATGCATGTTTGTGTTTATTGTGGAAAAAACGGTTACATTGCTCATTTTTATCTGTTTAGTTCAGGTTTGCTCACTTGTGCACCAGCTTTTCATAGAAAATAATTTTTTCAATGTCAGCATCTAAACATTTATTAATTCTTCAACAGAGCATTCTTGTAGTTAAAACTTTTACATCTTAAAATATTACAAAAGAATGCCATTCTTTATAACACTCTCTAATCTGCAACACTAGTTTGCCAAAACATTAGCAATTTCAGCACAACATACGTGAAACTTAATCTTCAAATCTGTAATATGGTCAAAAGCATGGGAAACCGTTTCCATTTGCTGAGGAGTAAGGTTCATTTGAGGCTGTTCAACAGTTACAGCTGGGATTTCTTCATTTTCAGCTGTGGGCAAAGACTCAATACCATGTTGAGCCAGGAGTTCATTAAAATTTTCTGGCCTGTAGAGATTGTCTCCAAACACATTGTTGATGGCTGTGCTGTCAGTTCCTATCCTTGACAGCATTCCTTCTGTCCATATCGGTGTTGGTGTTTTATCGTTTTCTGTCCGCAAAGCATGGTGACTCCATGTCTCTTTGAAGTGCTGTAGTCTAGCTTGGATCTGTGGAAGAAAAACTATGCTGAGCAAAACTTTGTGAAGGTCATTGCTGGGATCAAGCAGTTCAGAATCTTCAAGACTGTAGAACATGTAAAAATACATCCCTCCACAAACGTTCTATCCTTTGGTTGTGGACTGATTCCCCAGTAATGTGACTCCGGCGCTGAAGTCCTTGTTTCATAAACAAGGTTCATAAATAAGGACACTTGTAAGTTCTCACCACCGTGATCTGACCTTACCCTAGAGGGCAGACCGTAAAGGCATGTTGCTTGAATAAACTGAGACAGCACAGTACTGGCACTGTTGTCGGTGTTGAAATTTAGGTATGTGATTAGTCGTGAATGTCCATCGATTGCAGCATGAATCACAAAGCCCAATCTAAAAGTAAAAATATAAATGTAAGTTAAATATTATAGGTAGTACAGTGGGAAGAACAAAGATATCCTACAGGTCCCACTTTTTTCACAGTTCCCAGGTTTCTGTTATGCAGGACATCACAAAAAATACGTTAAATTTAATTTTGAACAAAACAACCTTTACAACAGGGCTCACATGTACTCAAGAACTGTTTGGACAATTTTTTTTATTTTAACATGAAAAGATGATGAAAAAAGCAGGGTCTAATAATCAAGAAATGAGGAAGTGTAGGGCAACATAAGGACAACTGGAATAATAGGGACTATAGGAGTAAAATACAAACTACACTGTGTTATACTTAGAATAATTGTATGTAATGTATTAATAATTCATATGATAAATGCATCAGGTGAAACATTTGTACAGTTTCACAATACTCTTTCAAACCAAAACGTAAAAACATCATTGGATCTAAAATGTCTTAATCAACATTTAATCGTTTTAGGCCAGGACGATATGGTGAACTGTTATAATGTTATCATAGTATTATGATTTACAATGGCAGCTTAGGTTGTAGTAATTGTATGTGTCTAAACATATTTGGCTGTAGATTCTATAAATCAGAATTGGATAATGCAAGTCTACACTAGGCTATAATTTAAGCATCGCAGAAACGAACTGTCACACCATTTTCATACTGCATTAGCAGAATAAAAACTACAATTAAACTAACCTTATGAGGCGCATGTTACCATCAATGTGCCAGAGACTGTTGGGACAGGGCACATGATAAACTTTTCTAGCCACTGTGCTACTCCATCTCCTTGCAGCAGACGTTGGATTGATACGGACCAACATCTCACGAACCCGATGCCGGGAAACCCTCAATCCTTCTGCAACCAGTAGGGCTCGCATCATCTAAAATGGTTGCATTGAATTGAAAAAAATTAAATATTAATAATTAGTTTATGAACTGATAGAACAGACTTTAAAATGAAATCGAACAAGGCTTACCTCACTTCCAGTATTTGGATACTGGCATTGGAGTCGTCTCACTATATTTTCAAGTTCTTCATCATCCACTCCTGATTGATACACCAAGCAGCTTGGACCTCTTGTACAGACATGAGGATGAGTACCCTAACATTCTTGCCATTCGCTTGACTGTGTGACCATGCTTCATTAAAAAATTCAATTTGGTCACGTGTTATTTGAATGGCTGGTCTACCTCGGCTACTTGCGATTAAAAGTAACATATATTTGTTTTACTGACATGTAGCTCCTAATGGCAAGCAGTATAATATTAGAAAAATGGTGACAAATAAGAATGGAAAGAAAGGAAGGAATGGAACAAGGTAATGGTCTAAAAACAGGGTGATGGCAGATTTAAATTACTTTTTCAATATCGTTTTCTTTAATTTTAACCAAATCTCCCAGGTCACCAGCAGAACTTTTTTTCTTTAGTACAAATGTTGAAGAAATAAAACTTCTTTATTAGGAGTCATGGAACCTGACCAGGCAAAGTTGAAAAAGGAAATTTAACTTTGACCTGTTATTTTTAAACGTAAATAAGGTACACTGATGTGTGATAATCTGAATGTCACATACAAATACATTTTTTTGGACTGACTGGCCTGTGTGTGGAACCTTATCAGTAGCGCTTTTCAGTAGCCATTCCAATAATTGTTTCTTTAATCCTTATTTTCTTCTAAAATGTTAATAAAATTATGTAGGCATGCAGTTTGTTGTACAATCATACGTTTAACTATATGTATTATGTACAATAAGTATATAGATTTGAATTTGTATTATAACTGTTAATTTTGTAAGTGAATAGTTACATGTACACTGGTTAGACAACTTTAAATGCAGGAAAGTTAGAGTTGTATTACCATGGCAACCGTCATGACCAAAGTAGACAACAGACAATAAACAAACACATAAACAAGACAAAAACGAGCTTTCTGAGATGCCTCACTTGTGTATGCGGTATAGTTTTGAAAACCAGAAACTCATCTGTGCTACTTCGAGATACGGAAAACGTCTAGGTTACTAATGTAACCCCCGTTCCCTGAAGGAGGGAACGGAGACGTTACGTCGGACTGACGTCGGACTGACGTCGTGGGATCTCGCTTGGGAGCCCAATCACCTCCACGTAGTAAAAATCAAGCCAATGAGAATTGGCCAGTGAGATTTACATGCCGGGCCCCTCCCCCGGCATCTGGGTATAAATAGAGCCGGCATTACTCACTTCATTCATGCTTTGCTGAGGAGCCGAAAACTGATCTCGGCCACTCAGCAGTGACTCAGTGCTATGGCAAGGGGACGTAAAGTCTCCGTTCCCTCCTTCAGGGAACGGGGGTTACATTAGTAACCTAGACGTTCCCTATCAGTCAGTCACGTTCGACGTTACGTCGGACTGACGTCATGGGATCCCCTGGAAAACGCCATAGCAACCGAGTCACGCTACGAGCGTCGGGGAAGCAGATGCTGGCAGGCCTAGGCGTGCCACCTGCAAATGCAACCGCAAATGTCGTAACCCTCCAGCGCCCGGAGCAAGCCCTACAATGTCTTCCATACCAGAGGGATGGAGAGGACGGGTCTTACTCAGGAGATGGTCGAAGCTGTTGTTTCTTACCTCAGGGGAAGAGTGCTTCGGTGACTCAACTCCCACCTTTTTGCAGCCATGACCAAAAACCGGAGACCACACCCTGCCCGAAGGGAGGTAACGTGTGGAGCACATATGCACTGACCTGCTGGGCAGTATCTGCATATGGAGGGCTCCCTGAGGAAGGTCCTACCCGGTCTGGGGAGGAGCGCTTTACCTCAGGGTCAGGGCTGGCAGCCCAGGGAAGACACGGGTTTACCATTAGGGAAACCGTACCGTGGACTAACACATATGGGATTACCCGCAGGGAATCACAACCATATGGGCATCTAGCCCAGTACAAGGACTGACCACTGGGGGCATGTACACAAGTACTGGACCTGGCGTCTGACGCCTCCGCCGCGTCTGACTGCCGAAGGATGCAGGAGGAACTCCACAGGGTTCACCAGCTGGGGAACTGACTGAGGAGTAGACCAGCGCTCGCATCTCCTCGTGAAAGGAGAATGGCGCAGCAAGCGGTCTCCCGTGGCTATCTAGCTGTAGACAGCACACGAGAGGACACCGGGGCCAACCTCTGTTTGGAGACAGCCTTCCCTCTCTGCTGTCCTCCAAAGCAAACAAAGAGCTGCTCGGAGCTTCTCAAGCTCTGCGTGAGGTCCACGTAAGCGCGGAGAGCGCGAACGGGACAAAGCAACGCAAGGGCTGGGTCTGCCTCCTCCCAGCGCTTGCAGGTTCACCACCTGGTCCCGAAAGGGAGTGGTGGGAACCTTGGGCACGTATCCAGGCCGGGGTCTCAAGATCACGTGAGACAAAGCCGGCCCGAATTCCAGGCACGCTTCGCTGACCGAAAATGCTTGCAGGTCCCCTACCCTCTTAAAAGAAGCGAGCGCCGTCAGGAGCACTGTCTTCAGAGACAGGTGTTTCAGCTCGGCTGACTCGAGGGGCTCGAAGGGAGCTTTCTGTAGCCCAGCTAGGGCAACAGAAAGGTCCCAAGAGGGAATTAGGGGAGGTCTAGTAGGGTTTAACCGCCTAGCACCTCTCAGGAACCTGATGATCAGATCGTGCTTTCCTAGTGACCTGCCATCGAGCACATCGTGATGTGCTACGATGGCGGCCACATAGACCTTCAAGGTGGAGGGGGACAGCCTCCGCTCCAAACCACTTTGAAGGAAGGAAAGGACTGAACTGACCGGGCATCTCCGGGGGTCTTCCCGGCGGGAAGAACACCAAGCAGCGAAGAGACTCCACTTCAAAGCATAAGTACGCCTCGTAGAGGGGGCTCTAGCCGAAGTGATCGTGTCAACTACCGCGAGCGGTAGGCCACTTAAGTCCTCTGCGTCCCGTCCAGGAACCACACGTGGAGGTTCCAAAGGTCGGGACACGGGTGCCATATGGTGCCCCGTCCCTGAGAAAGCAGGTCCTTCCTCAGGGGAATTCGCCAGGGAGGGACTGTCGCGAGGAGCATGAGTTCCGGGAACCGGAACCGGAGTTCAAGGTCCGGTTGGGCCAGTATGGCACAACTAGCAAGACCTGCTCCTCATCCTCCCTGACCTTGCACAGTAGCTGTGCAAGAAGGCTCACTGGGGGAAACGCATACTTGCGTAGGCCCCGGGGCCAGCTGTGTGCCAGTGCATCCGTGCCGAGGGCCCCCTCGGTCAGGGAATAAAACCACTGGCAGTGAGCAGATTCCTGAGAGGCAAACAGGTCTACCTGTGCGTCCCCGAATCTGCTCCAGATCAGCTGGACCACCTGGGGGTGGAGTCTCCATTCCCCCGGGAGCGTGAGCTGTCGTGAGAGCGCGTCGGCCGCACGATTGAGCTCGCCCGGGATATACATGGCGCACAGCGACCTGAGTCGCCGCTGACTCCAGAGGAGAAGGTGGCGGGCGAGTTGCGACATACGGCGTGAGCGTAGACCACCCTGATGGTTGATGTACGCTACTGCCGATGTGTTGTCCGTCCGGACCAGTACATGCTTGCCCTGCAGCAACGGCCAAAACTGGCGCAGGGCCAGCAGTACTGCTAGCAACTCGAGGCAATTGATATGCCACTGCTGGTGGGGTCCTGTCCAGGAGCCGGACGCAGCATGCCCATTGCACACAGCACCCCAGCCGGTGGTGGAGGCATCTGTTGTAACAACAACATGCCTGGACACTTGTCCTAGGGGCACCCCGGTCCGTAGAAAAGCAAGGTCCGACCATGGGCTGAATGTTTGGCGACAGCTCGGCGTGATGACCACATGGAGCTTGCCATGGTGCCATGCCCACCTCGGGACTCGGCCGTATAGCCAGTGCTGAAGTGGTCTCATATGGTGTAATCCGAGCGGCGTGGCCGCGGATGCCATATGCCCCAGGAGCCTCTGAAAATGTTTCAGTGGGATCACTGTTTTCTGCGAGAACTAATTCAGGCAGCTCAGCACCGACTGTGCACGCTCGTTGGTGAGACGTGCCGTCATGTTGACCGAGTCCAGCTCCACACCGAGAAAAGAGATCCTCTGTGCTGGACAGAGTTTGCTCTTTTCCCAGTTAACCCGAAGCCCCAACCGGCTGAGGTGCGTGAGCACCAGGTCCCTGTGTTCGCACAACTGCTCTCGGGACTGGGCCAGAATGAGCCAGTCGTCGAGGTAGTTGAGGATGCGAACGCCCACTTCCCTGAGAGGGGTAAGGGCCCTTTGGTAAAGACACGGGGGGACAGGGACAGCCCGAAGGGTAGGACCTTGTACTGGTATGCCCGACCCTCGAACGCAAATCGTAGAAACGGTCTGTGTCGAGGGAGGATCGAGACATGGAAGTACGCGTCCTTCAGGTCGATTGCTGCAAACCAATCTTGTGCGTGAATGCACGTGAGCATGCGCTTCACAGCGAGCATCTTGAACGGGAGCTTGTGCAGGGCCCGATTCAAGACACATAAGTCCAAGATTGGTCATAACCCTCCGCTTTTCTTGGGTACTATAAAGTACGGGCTGTAAAACCCTGACTTCATCTCGGCTTGTGGGACCGGCTCTATTGCGTCCTTCGCCAACAGGACCGCAATCTCCACCCGCAAAACAGTGGCATCTCTGCCCACCACTGAAGTGGATAGGACGCCACTGAATCTGGGAGGACGCCTGGCAAACTGAATTGTGTAGCCGAGTCTGACTGTTCGAATGAGCCAACGGGACGGGCTGGGAAGGCCTAGCCAGGCCCCCAGATACCGTACGAGTGGTATCATCCGAACACCAGAAGTACCCGCGGGGGGGCAGCATGGAGCACTGGGGCCCAACCCGGGAAGCAGAGCGTCCCGAAGTAGAGGCAGTGAGTGATGTGAACCCACTTGGCTCCGTGTGTCCCGTGAGGGACGAGGCAGGGGGGCATGGGGAGGCAGTGCGTCCCTGACATGCCCGAGACCTGCCTGTGGCGAAAGCGGGTGTGGTTGAGAGTGAGGAGGCGGTGCGTCGCACACTGTCAACACAGACCCTTTTTGACTCAGAGATAGTGGAAATTGCTCTTTTATTGATGAGGTGGGTACCGCTGACCCGGTACAAACAAACAAACAAACGAACAAACAAAAAGAAAACGGAACATAGGATTTACCCCCCGGCCCACTCCGAGGGGAAGGAGCGGTGCCTTCACCGTCTCCTGGGGCAGAGCAACTCCCACCATCTCTGGGCCACCCGTCTCAGGACCGCTTCTTCTGCTTTCTTTTCACAGTTTTAGCAGCCTGAGCGGGTTGTGCCGCCTTCCTGCGGGAAGCTTGCGGGGGAAAGCGAACTTTGTCGGCGTCCTTCATTTCAGCCAGGTCCAGCCAGAGATGGCGCTCCTGGACCACCAGAGTGGACATCGTCTGACCCAGGGCACGTGCTGTGACTTTCGTCGCCCGGAGGGATGATTCCGCCAGGTGGCAGCCGACTGCGGACACAAGTGACACCGCAATCGCCCGTTCCACCTGTGGAATGTCCACGTACCCCTTGGCGGCCCCACCATCGAGGGTAGTGAGAGTAGAAGAGGCAGAAGAACGGCTTCTGGCAGTGTGGGGTGCCTTCCACGACTTCTGAACCTCCTCATGCAGCTCGGGAAAAAATGGCACTGGGGCGGGACGCGGCTGTGAACCGCGCCCCGCGCCTAGAAACCAATCATCAAGCCGCGAGCGCTCGGGACACGGTGGAGGGTTCCATTCGAGCCCGATGCCCGCGGCGGCCCGAGCTAGCATAGCTGTCAGCTCCGCATCAGACTCAGCTTGTGCAACCACCCCGGAGGGCGGAAGTTCAGCTTCATCTTCATCTACAGAAGATAACAGCCCACTCTCCGATGCAGCGATCGACATCCGATCCTCATCTGGAGCGCCGAATGAGATGCGGGGAACCTCACGAGAAGGACCCGCGTCAGCACCCGGCAACTCGACGGCACATGGCATTATAGAGGTGTGGGAGGTTCGTGGGGGCAGACCCGACGAAGAGGCTCCCACTGTAACCCTCAGACCTCCCAGAGTGCTAACCATCCCCGCAGCTCTCCCTTGGAAAGCCACAGGGGATTGGGTAGCAACAGAGGGGACTCCACCTTCCGCATTGAAGAAAGAGAGTCGCGATCTTAATGCCAGCATGGTCATGCTCTCGCAGTGAGAGCATGAACCATCCACGAGCGCTGCTTCAGCGTGCTGTCTGCCCAGACACATCACACAGCACTCGTGGCCGTCAGATGAGGTCAGGAAACGACCACATCCAGAAACACACAGGCGAAAAGACATCTTGAAAAAGACGCTTTTCTCCCGTGCTGCTCTTTTAGAGGTGCTCTGCCCGCTGGAACACCGAGGGATGGAGATGTGCGCCGATCTGTTCCACATCAGCGCCTCTGCACATCACCGCTGCTGCTGTTGTCACGCCAACGGGAGAGAACAAGAGCTTGTAGAGGAAATTTGAATTTAGCAATGAAAATTGCTGTTGAAGGGAATAATCCCTAGCAATTAAAATGGCTGTTTTCGCTCTGTTCGTAGAGGTAGAAAGGAAGATCAGTTGCGATCGGCTCCGAAGCAAAAGTATGAATGAAGTGAGTAATGCCGGCTCTATTTATACCCGGATGCCGGGGGAGGGGCCCGGCATGTAAATCTCACTGGCCAATTCTCATTGGTTTGTTTTTTACTACGTGGAGGTGATTGGGCTCCCAAGCGAGATCCCATGACGTCAGTCCGACGTAACGTCGAACGTGACTGACTGATAGGGAACGCTGTAGTTCCCTCACTCTGCAAATGCGTTGACAGCATTGTTCGAATTTCATCCAGATTTCTGTTCAATTCTTCATACATCTCAGGAGGAAGCAAATATGAAATTCTCTGTGCATTTCTTAAGCAATCATCACACGAAGTTTGCGCTCACCACAATTTCCCTGACTTTGAGCTCTTTCAATTTGTTGACACTTTCTTGCTATTTTGTCGAGAACAGCTGCCGCCATGGTTTAATAATCCCTGAAGTTTTGTTAAATATACCTTAATAGTATGGAATGACGTTCAGCACGCACAAGGAGAAGTCCTGACTCTCTCTTACTTTTCTCCTATTTGGGGAAACAGGGACTTCAGACCAGGGAGTAATGACTCTTGCTTTAAACTGTGGGCATTAAAAGGTATTCATAAGGTAGGGGATTTGTTTGAGGGAGACACATTGATGCCCTTTAAAGATCTTAACGAAAAATTTGGAATCCCAAGGACACACTTTTTTAAATACTTACAAATTCGCAGCTATTAAGCAAAATTATTCCCTATCTAGACCTTTAACAACAGAACTAAAAGTTATGTTTTTTGAAGATCTTAGTAAAAACCAAATTTTACAGTTTTATAGCAAATTTGTTAACAACTCTAAAGAATCATCTGAATCCAAGAGGGCATAGATGTGCTGCAGGACCTTTCAGATTCAGAATGGAGTCAGACATGTATTAGAGCCCAGAATTTGTCAATTAATAGTAGATTTAAGCTGATCCAATATAACTGGGTAATGCGCACTTATATCACCCCTGAAAAGTTAAATAAGTTTAACCCCAACATTCCAGACACATGTTTTAAATGCTAAAAACATAAGGGAACATTCTTTCACTGTATCTGGGAATGTGAGGTGATTAAGACATTCTGGCAAAAAGTAACAACACTAATTTCCTCAATGATTTCAAAACCATTTCCAATGACTCCTGAAATATGTGCTTTGGGTTTAATTCCTGTAAGTTTATCATTATCAGGTCACCATATGAAAATGATTAACATTTCCCTAGTTCTTGCAAGACGATTAGTTGCATTTTACTGGAAGAACATAGAAGGCCCATCCATTGATCATTGGTTGAATGATCTGGCACATTGTCTTGCAATGGAAAGAATAACTTACAGTATATAGGGCAAACTAAAGGACTACCATTTGGGATCTTTTCATAAAATTCCTGGAAAATAACCAAATATCGATACAGACAATGTTAGATACCTCTCACTCTTCTGATTGATATGTGTATGTATGTTGTGCTTTTGTATTTGAAATATGTGGATATGTCTGTCTTAGTCTTTGTATAATATCTTGTTTACCCATGTAATAGAACTTTGGATGCTTTTGGGGTGGGGGGTCGTAATGTGGTTAAAATTTTGTCAAAATGTATTTCCTTGAGATATTTCCTTGTCATTTCACGTTTAATGTTCAATAAAAATATGTTTAAAAAATAAAAAAATAATCCCTGAAGTATTTCATAACTTTTCTCTCTGAAAACAAAAGCAGACTGATGTTAGTGGTTAACTAGGGAGGCTGGGAGCACCTGGGTGGTGCTGAGGAAATGTAGTTTCACGTCACGCAACAGCGGATTCGACTAGGAGCAAGTACAATTCAGATATCTTAAAATATAATTGTGACTCATCGAAACCGAATTACAGATATCTCTTTTAAAGATATCTATGACATCATTACAGATATCTTAAATGGAGTTTTGACTAGGCAAAATATATATTAGATATCTCAAATCAGATTTCTTACTAATGCAATTATAATTGCAAATATCTCTAATTGTCATTCTGACTAGTCGAATTATAATTATCACTCGTCAAATTACAATTGTTACTATCTTTAAATATATTTATAGATAGTAATGTACTATGGCAAGCCATTTTAGCATTTATGCTTTGTTCTGACTGTGCACATATCCAAAAATTCATGATATCTGCAATAACAATTTTTACTAGTGAAAATCAAATTTTAACATGTAAGAATTGATTTACAGATATCAAGAATTAAATTACATCAAGAAGTATGTATCTTACTAGTTGTAATTTCATTTGTGATATCATAATTGTATTTCTGCGACAGCACATATCAAGAATTTAATTGCTGATATCATATCCTAAATATATTTAAATCTTAAAATGGCGACAAAACTATTAGATATCAAAAATGCATTTCTTACTATCAATCAATCAATCAATAATAAAGGAATTTTTCATCAGAAACACTAATTTAAAATCTTTAAAAATCAATGTTAAAAATCAAATACAGTTGTAAGCTTGAGAGAAAAAGTAGGTTTTCAGCTTAGCAATTCAGACTCTGTGGATACTAGTCTTAAAGATAGAGGAAGACTATTCCACAATTTTGGACCAATAATAGAAAAGACACAGTCACCCCTTGTCTTAAGTCTAGCTCTCGGAACCATCAGCAGTCTTTGATCAGATGAACTTAATGATCTAGCAGAGTTATTTATTTTCAACAGTTCAGAGAGATATTTTGGGGCTGATCCATTTAGGACGTTAAAAACAAAAATCAGAATTTTAAAATAAATTCTATAACAAACCGGCAGCCAGTGCAACACTTGTAATTGTGGTATATTGCAGTTCATGTTACACAAGACTTTTTCATTCGAGATACTTCTGAATAAACACAGCCAGCCCCCTCGAGAGCTGACTGTGCGTGCCCCGCACCCAGAAGTGATATGCACCGATTGCGTGTGTCCCCCTTTTCATAAGTGAGGTTTCCCCTGCGACAACACTGAACATATCCACATCCTCAGATGCAGATAGCTCAGCATCATGCTCCCACACTGGGCAAAAGAAACCGCAGAACGGGCTTCCGCGCCGGGAACAGGAGCATAGGAAGACACACACTTTCAAGTTCCAACGGGACACACAACACCAAATAGGGCTGACAGCTTGACAGAGAACGCTTGCTGAAGAGCAAAAAGCTAACTCTGTTGTGTGCCGGCGTCCCTTTGTAGCTTCCTTGTATGCCGTCACATGTTACGTCATGACGCAACACCAATCAGAATTGGAATAGTTTCATTCATGCTTCAGACGCGTCACGCTGAGTTCCCAAAGCGTCGTTATCGACGCAGTGCGAGTTCCCTCGAAAGGGAACCAAGACTTAATATCAGACAAGCATGCTGATAATGAGCTTAAAGCTTTTTACTAGTTAAAATTCTGAATACACACATCAGCTTTACTAGCAGAAATATATTTTTTATATATATTATATGATATATAAATATATCAATAATTACGTTACTACTAAAAATGCGAATTTCTGATTTCAGCCATACAGTAGCAATTTTTGACCTACTGAACATATTTCAGTTCTTCAGTTCATCTTGAACTTTCTATACATACTCATTGACTCCTTCTGATGTTACATCAGTCATTTAGAAGTCCATATTTGACCAAATAGACTCATATCGGGCACAAGAGTCGTCGATTTTGAACTTTCTATTTCCACCAATTTGACTCCTTTTGGTAATACATTAGCCATAGAGTAGCCAATATTTGACCCATTGAACATGTTTCAGTCATCGATCTTGAAATTTCTGTATATACACAATGACTCCTTCTGTTGTTATATCAGCCATTCAAGAAGTCCATATTTGACCTAAAATACTAATATCTGGCCTGAGAGTCATCAATTTTGAACTTTTTATTTCTACCCATTGACTCCTTCTGGTGGTAGACTAGCCATAGAGTAGCCAATATTTGACCCATTGCACATCTTTCAGTCTTTGATCTTGAACTTTAATACATACTCATTGACTGTCTTAACTGACGCCCTGTGAGTGAGTCCCCAGCACTTTGGGTCTTAGCATTAGCATTGACTTGCTTTGTGAAGTAGGCCTTATAGGCCTCTTTGTGAGTAAGTCCCCATTGGTGAGGGTGCTTTTAGGTCCAATAGAGGTGCATGGCTCTGTTTCGGAGTGTAGGCGTGAACAGGCCTCTCTGAGAGCATATCCCCTGTAATGTGGGTATCTGGCAGTCAGCAATTGCTTGTTTTCAGTTTGTTGGCCTTAGCAGGCCACTCTGGGAATTAGCAGGCCTCCCTGTGGGCGAGCCCCAGTGTTGCAGGCCCTAGACAGCTAGCTGTCAGGTAGCTGGCCTTAGAAGGCCGCCCTGAGAGCCAGCCCCTAATAAGTGGGTCCATGGCAGCTAGCATTGACTACATTTAGCCAGTAAACATTTACCACTGAGATGTTTGGCCTTCGTAGGCCACTCTGGAGGCGAATTCCCCACAGTATGGTTACTTCTCTGCCAGTGAAGACTCAATGCCAGGTAGCTGGCCACTGTAGACCTCCCTGATGCGAGTCCCCAGCAGTTGGGTATCGGTAATGGGTCGAGCGTGTACTCTCCTCTCTTTCATGGCAGTACTGAGCTCCCTGAGTCTGGTCAGAGGTTGAAGGCTTCCCTCGAGGCCTCCCCAGTTAGATCAGCCCTTAGGCTGTGAGCACTCCCCTCACGAGAGTCCCCTTTTAGAGTGCACAGCCTCCATGGCGCCTTGAAACATAGGTGCTGTGTAGATCCTAGGATCGAGCACAGTAACTCCCCTCGCTTGCTAGGGTCGATAGCACTTCGCTGAGTTCTGCTCTTCGGGATGCCCGTCTCTAAAATCCGGTCTGAGCTGGTCTACTGCCCTTTCTGCAGTCCCTTTTTCTGGGTGTCTCTTTGTGAGACTTCTGTGTCCGGAGACTCTGTTTCTGAGGAAACAGAGAGGTTGTTGGCAGACTAGGCTACTAGTACAGCTAGAGGCCGGGACAGCCTCCCTGGTGGCATTCAGGGTTGACTTTGTTCCCCTGAGAAGTGACTGGCTGGGCTGCCTTCAGGCCCCCTAGCCACGCTCCCTTAAAGGGACCCCTTCTGTGGAAGTTGTTGGTTCCAGGCCTTGGTACGGCCTTAGCAGGCCTCCATATGTAAGATATGGAGGCCGCTTTGAGGCTTAGTGCTGAGGTTTTGACCGCTGGGAGCACTGTCACTGACAGCCTAGTGGGACCTGTAGGGTGAGTGGGTCTGGCGTTTCATTTGAATTTGCCTGATTCTGACAGTAGTCACTGCCATACGTTGGAATGCTCTCCCCTCAGCATGGCGGCGTGGGTATATCGTTCCCCTAGCGTTACGACGCAACTCGAAGTTCCCTTTCGAAAGGGAACGTCTCAGGTTACGTATGTAACCATAGTTCCCTGAGAACAGGGAACGAGACGTTGCGTCTGTTTGCCATGCCTCGAGGCCCGCCTGCTTACAGTCCCTTCAGACGATAAGCGTATGACATGTTATCTGGGCGCCCCTTATATACATTGGGGTGCATTGTTATGATGTCATGGGCTGTCGCCGGTCAATATGATTGCCAAGATTGGATATGTGTTTCAGACATCAGTTCAGGAGGCGGTTCCCCTAGCGTTATGACGCAACGTCTCGTTCCCTGTTCTCCGGGAACTATGGTTACATACGTAACCTAAGACGTTACATCAGTCATTCAGAAGTTCATATTTGACCAAATATTTGATACCCTCAGGCCCAGGAGTCATCGATTTTTAAACTTTCTAATTCCACCCTTTTGACTCCTTTCGGTGATACATTAGCCATAGAGTAGCCAATATTTGACCCATTGCACATTGTTCAGTCTTTGATCTTGAACTTTATATACATACCTCCTAACAATGTTTCATCAGTCATTTAGAAGTCCATATTTGACCAAATGGACTTATATAGGGACCAAGAGTCATCGATTTTGAACTTTTTATTTCTAACCATTGACTTCCATATGGTAGCCAATTTTTGACCTACTGAACATATTTAAGTTCTTGATCCAGAACTTTCTATACATACTCATTGACTCCTTCTGATGTTACATCGGTCATTCAGAAGTCCATATTCGATATTTTATGTCAGTAAAAGTTAATGAGCGTTTATAGAAAGTTCATGATCGAATACACTCGGGCCAGAAATATGTTCTGAAGGTCAAAAGTGGACTAATGTCTGGTTTATGTAATATCAGAAGGAATGAATTAGTATGTATAGAATGTTCAAGATCGAGTACTCTTTGGCCACAAATCTGATGAGTAGATCAGATATTGAATGCTCTATCACTTATTTAACATCAGTAGAAGTCATTAAGTTCATGGACTCTTGTGCCAGAAATCTATAGGTACAAAGGTACATAA
Organism: Zacco platypus; assembly: GCA_038088235.1. Lineage (NCBI taxonomy): Eukaryota > Metazoa > Chordata > Actinopteri > Cypriniformes > Xenocyprididae > Zacco > Zacco platypus. Next base: position 18,449,923 of record CM076065.1, on the reverse strand, counting down.
TAATGAATGACTCTATTGCTGATTTTATTACAGTAGAAGTCAGTGAGTATATATTTAAAGTTCATGACTGTGGTAGCAAAAACTAATACTCATGACTCTCACACTGCATAAGAGACAAACTCGTTCCAATTGTCTTTATAAGTATTTTATTCAAGGAAGGTCAGACAGTCATACAGAAACAAAGGTCACTGCAGAGTGCGACCAAGAAGGGCGGGTTCTTTTACCTTTATATCTCTACCCCAGCTTTCAAGGTTACATCTCTTAACATCAGTACGTTTCCACACATGGTGAAAGAAAAACACTCCACTATGACCTAAGGCCTAGATTTAAGACAGGATGACCTTTTTAGGTCTCAGGTCATAAACATATGATTAAGCTTATAGATAAACCCCTAATATTCACTACATATTAAAATTTCTTCCAAAATGATGGAATACACTTGGGCCTGAAATATGTTCTGAAAGTCCAAAATGGACTACTATCAGGCTGATTTAACATCTGAAGGAGTCAATTACAATGCATAGAAAAGTCAAGATCGAGAACTCTTGGGCCAGAAATATGTTCAGAAGTTCAAAAATGAACTAATGTTTAGCTTATGTAATATCAGAAGGAATGAATAAGTATGTATAGAATGTTCAAGATCGAGGACTCTTTTGCCAGAAATCTGTTCAGTAGGTCAAATATGGATTGGTATCAAAGAACACACCCAAGTTCCTAACCGAAGAAGACGACTTAACAGAGCAGCCATCAATTTTAGACAGTATTCTAGGTTATTATGTCCAGAAGTTTTTGGTCCAATAATTAGAATCTGTTTTTTCTGAATTTAGTAGTAGGAAATTACTAGTCATCCAAATTTTTATTAATTTTGAGAATTGGTAGGATTTGTCAGGGCGCGAGGAAATATAGAGCTGAGTATCATCAGCGTAACAGTGAAAATGTTATGCTTACTAATGACATCTCCCAAGGGTAGCATGTACAGAGTGAAAAGCAATGGTCCTAGTACTGAGCCTTGCGGTACTCCATATTGAACTCGAATTGACATCTCTTCGTTTACTACTACAAACTGATAACGGTCAGATAAGTATGATTTGAACCATGCCAATGCAATTCCACTAATGCCAACATAATTTTCTAGTCTATTCAAAAGAATGTTGAGGTCGATAGTGTCAGAAGCAGCACTGAGGTCTTGTAAGACTAATAGAGAGATAAAACCACGATCTGATGATAAGAGCAAATCATTTGTAACTCTAATGAGAGCAGTCTCAGTACTATGGTACGGTCTAAATCCTGACTGGAAATCCTCACAGATACCATTTCTTTCCAAGTAGGAACACAGTTGCGATGATATTGCCTTTTCTAGTATTTTTGACAGAAAAGGTAGATTGGAAATCGGCCTGTAATTGACTAATTCTCTAGGATCAAGTTGTGGTTTTTTAATAAAAGTTTTGATAATAGCCAGCTTAAAATTTTTCAGTACGTAACCTAGTGATAAATCTGAACTAATGATCTTAAGAAGAGGATCTATGACCTCTGGAAGCATCTCTTTCAATTGCTTAGTCGGTATAGGGTCTAACATGTTGTTAATTTCGATGATTTAACAAGTTTAGATAATTCTTCCTTTTTCCTCAGGGATACTACAATGCACTGTCGGATGTGATACTGTAGTAGACTGTTGCATGGCTATAATTTTCTCTCTAATACTGTCAATCTTGCTAGTAAAGAAGTTCATAAAGTCATTAGTGCTGTGCTGTTTGGAAACATCAGAAGTTGAAGCTGTAGCTTTGAAGCTGAAGCTTTCTCGTTAGTTTAGCCTCTGTATCAAATAAATCCTTAGGGTTGTGTTTATTTTCTTCTATAGGATTTGAAAAATAAGCAGATCTAGCGGTTTTTAAGGCCTTTCTGTACTCTATCATTTTCTCTCTCCATAAAATACGAAAAATATATACCATGGTGTTGGACTAATATTCTTAATCTTTTTTAAGTGCAAAGGAGCGACAGAGTCTAGAGTGCAGGAAAAGAGAGCGTCAATAGTTTCTGTTGCAACATCGAGTTTTTCTAAGTTGTCTGGTTTGCTAAGATGATGAAACTGATCAGGAAGATTATTTATAAAGCAATCTTTAGTGGTAGAGGTGATGGTTCTACCATATTTGTGGCTGAGAGACTGTTTTGCAGCCTTTGTTAAATGTAGCACGCATGAGACTAGATAATGATCTGAGATGTCATCGCTTTGCTGCAGAATTTCGCCGGCATCAATATCGATTCCATGTGACAATATTAGATCTAGAGTATGATTACGAAAATGAGTGGGTCCTGACACGTGTTGTCTAACTCCAATAGAGTTTAGAATATCTGTTAATGCCAATACCAATGCGTCTTTTTCATTATCTACAGGGATATTAAAATCACCAACAATAAGGACTTTATTCACAGCCAGTACTAACTCCGATAGAAAATCATCAAATTCTTTGATAAAGTCTGTATGGTGCCCTGGTGGCCTTATACAGTAGCCAGCACAAACGTCAAATGGGATTTGTCACTTACATTATATAACGTTACATAAAGCACCATCACTTCGAAAGAATTATATTTGAAAGACTTTTGAGTAATACTGAAGTTATTACTATAGATTACAGCAACACCTCCACCTTTTCCTTTCCGACGAGGTTCGAGTCGATAATAGTAACCTTGAGGGCTAGACTCATTTAAAATAATGTAATCATCTTGTTTTAGCCAGGTTTCTGTCAAACACAGCCCATCTAGATTATTTTCTGTGATGATATCATTTACAATAAGTGCTTTTGAAGAAAGGGATCGAATATTCAGCAACCCAAGCTTTATCATTTGTTTATCTTTATTATCTCTGTTTTTTACTTGTTGAACATCAATTAAATTTTTAACTTTAAATGGGTTTGGAAGTTTTTTGTATTTATTATTTCGGGGTACAGACACAGTCTCTATGTGATGATGCTTCCTGACCTGGGCCCCAGTTAGTCAAGGTTGAGCTCTAAGACTATGTGCCATATTACTAGAGAGAAGAGCAGCACCACCCCAGGAAGGATGAATACCATCTCTTTTCAACAGGTCAGGTCTGCCCCAAAAACTTTTCCAATTGTCTATGAAACCTATATTATTCTGTGGACACCACTTAGACAGCCAGCCAGCCATTGAGTGATGATGTCTGCTAATTATCTCATCACTCCTATAAGCACGAAGGAGTCCAGAACAAATTACAGTGTCTGACATTGTACATGCGCGTTCATAAACCTCTTTAATGTTAATTTCGGTGATTTCTGACTGGCGAAGTCGAACATCATTAGTGGTGACGTGACTAATTATCTTAGAGTATTTACGATTAGCATTAGCCAGCACTTTTAAATTTACTTTGATGTCAGGCGCTCTAGCTCCCGGCAAACATGTGACTATGGTGGCTGGTGTCTCTATTTTCACGTTCCGTGTAATAGAATCGCCAATAACTAGGGCACTTTCAACAGGATTCTCAGTGGGTGCGTCACTGAGTGGGGAGAATGTTCGATTAGATGTTCTAATCGGAACGGAAGAGCGTGTGTTTTTTCCCACGACTAGGCCGCCTCACGTTCACAAACTTACCCTGCTGCATGGGCTCTACAGCCAGAACCGAACAATGTACAGAGTTCACTAAACTAGTAGCATCCAAAACAGTATCTGAAGCCCTTGCATTCTTACTATCCTCAATTAAAGTTTGGATGCGAGTCTCTAATTCGGATATTTTCTCTGTCAGTCTGACTATTTCCTTGCATTTATGACATGTGAATCCCTCGTCACTGACAAAGAAAGCTATACTATGCATGTGACAGGCAGTGCAAGTAACATTGAAAGGAGAAGATGACATAGCTTACCGTATTCGTAGACTGATCCGACTTACCAGTTGTTTGATGAACTCGTAGAAAAAGCAGAGCGCGACAGAAATGTCGGTGGGCATGGACGGCAAGTTTACAAGCTAGTGGAATGCTAACGCGTTGTGATAGTGATTTAGATAAAAAGATTAAAATCAAGCGATGTCAGATTAATGTGATATTAGACAATACCAGATATATAGTGATGATGAAGTAGACAACAAACAATGACAATAAATAGATTCAAAACAAAGCTACACGGAGCAAAAGACTCAAACAATTCAGCAGCGAGGCAGGCAGGAGCAATCTATCAGGAGCAAACGATCAGCAGTCAAAGAGTCAAAGAGTATGTATAGAAATTTCAAAATCGATGACTGAAACATGTTCAATGGGTCAAATATTGGCTACTCTATGGTTAATGTATCACGTGAAGGAATCAATGGGTAGAAATCAAAAGTTCAAAATCAATGACTCTTGGGCCCGATATAAGTCCATTTGGTCAAATATGGACTTCTGAATGACTGATGTAACATCAGAAGGAGTCAATGAGTATGTATAGAAAGTTCAAAATCCAGGACTGAAATATGTTCATTAGGTCAAAAATTGGCTACTGTATGGCTGATCTATCAACTGAAGGAATCAATGGGTAGAAATAAAAAGTTCAAAATCGAAGATTCTTGGGCCAGATATAAGTCCATTTGGTCAAATATGGACTTCTGAATGGCTGATGTAACAACAGAAGGAGTCAATGATTATGTATAGAAATGTTCAAGATCCAGACCTCTTTGGCCAGAAATATGCCCATTAGGTCAAATGTTGACTTCTGTATGGCTGATTAAACATCGATTAAGTCAATGAGGAAAGTTATTGAAAAGGAATAAAATGTAACAAAGTTCTTGTTTGAGCAATAATTTATCAAAAATATGCACATTAGTCATTATGTATAAGAAATGATTAACATTTAGCGCTCTTTGGCCAAAAATGGTCACTTGGTCAAACATGCACTTCTGAATGGCTGATGAAGGAGTCAAACAATTTGACAAATCAGACTCTACACAAAAGAATAAAATGTAGTACACTTTGACCAGAAATATGTTCATTTCATCAAAAATGGAGTTCTGTATGTCTGATATAACATCAGAAAAATGCAATGAGTATGAAAGTATAGAAAGTTCATGATCCAGGAAACTTCAGCAAGAAATATGCACAGGTTCTTTTACGCAATGCCGTGCAGAGCGATAAAGAGAAAATATACGCGCTGTTGCATTGCATTGCACAAAGAGCATATACGCTATGCACTTGTTGCGTTGCAGTGCATACAAGCACTAACTCATTCCGTTAAAAAAGGATATGTACAGTATTGTATTGCATTGCACAGCGTTGTGATGAACATGTGCTGTTCACTTACAGTATTGCGTTGCAGTGCATGAGAGAACTAACTCACTCCGTCAAGAAATTATATGTACAGTTACATTGCATTGCACAATGTAACCCGCTGCACCAAGTACTGCAGACACTATGGGTTCTGATTATGGACCAGTTTTCAGTAGTTCAGGTTCGCCTACGGAGAATAAGGATCTCAATAACAACAATGAATCACTCAGACAAGGTAAGATGTTCAACTCTGCGTTATTTGTCAAAAGAAAATATTTAACGAAACAATTGAAATGCACAGATCAGAGAAATGAGGAAAATAATAAAGATTACAATAATTGACTTTCTCAAAGAAAAGAAACAAACAAACCAAATAAATATTTCAATTCAAGTTGTTGACAATAACTCTTTTTTTCCCCTTTTTCTAGATCACAAGAACTGCAAATGAAACTCAGAAAATCTTAAATGGGGATTACAATCACCCTCCAACCACAGACTTCACATTCGTTAATGACGTTAACTTTTTGTGTGGTCCCTCTTGGGCATCACTAAACTAATTTCTGTTCACTCTGGAAAAAAATAAAACAAAATAAAAATTAAAATATAATGGAGACTGTATCCTTTGTTCAATCTTTCAAAAAAATATTACACCTGTATCACTAACTCGGTGTGCTCACTTTTTTTTTTAAAGTGAAAGCTTGATTCCAGGAAACTTTGCAAATTAACCCTTATTTAACACTGTAAGAAATACATTTCTTTTCTTTGTTCACTTTTTCTTGTTCTTGTTCAGTTTTGTGGAAAAAAATAAAATACACTCAATCAAATTAAAAGGAAAAAAAAACACTTCGGGAGAAAACCCAAATAAACTTGAATAAATTCACATATGAATTCAAAGCTCAGTTTTCAAAGAGTCTTGTGATTCACACTTGGTGCATTCACAAACTTGTGAATGTAGCTGAATTTAGTTAAGGACAATGAAATTGTTGTTGTAATTGAGACTGTCACTCAGTCTCTCCCTTAAGATCCTTCCAAAAGAGAACTGTGAAATGCGTTGTTTGTGCAACTAATTCACTTTCCTACCGTCCAGTTCGGCAACAGCAATGTACATATCACTCCGTAGCACTTGTTACGAACTCACTGCGGCTCGCCAGTCCTCACTCCCTCCGTGAACACGAGAGCTTGGACGAAATCCGGGAATCCAGCGAATCCATTTCGTGAAGCAACGATGTCCATCCAGCTTGCAGCACTCACTCAATGGGGCAACGATGAAAACGGCATGTGTTCAACGAGGCCTCCTCTCTGCAATCGCGTGATTCCACTGATTTAAATTACATCAAACTCCACTCACAGTCTCGATACCGCGTCTATGGTAATTATCGCTGTTTTTAAATCAGGTATTTTTACTTGATTAATCAAATTTTTCTTTCAATTTAATCGGAGAGACCTGGAAAGCCTCCGTTCACTCCCGTTCCAACCGAGAGAGAGAGAGAGAGAGCACGCCCAACCGCGTGCAAATTCCAGAAAAGAAAAAAAAGAAAATTGCACTATCTAACATTCTCACTCGTGATTGGTCAAATCTTCAATATACAAAACACTCTTATTGGCCGTTTCAGAGCTCATGAAAATAACTACTCCCAGCTCAGTTGAGTGTTGGTAACCTGGGTTACACCCTCCCCCTCTGATCATATGCACGTCCTCGGGCATGGATGAGGCTGCGTGGTCAGTACTGACAAGGGGTCACCAGGTACAACGACACATTCATTCCCAATTAAATCAGAATTTTCCTCAGACTGAGCAAAAGCGGTACTTAATCCTTGCAAAAAAGACTGAACCACAGAAATTAAAGGATTCCCTAAATGAGGATAGTGAAATTTCTTTGGGGGTTTGATCTGCCTTGCAGAGCGTCTTACACCCTCAGTTCGTAAGTTTTCATCTTCTAGCATTCCTTCACTTGAACCAATTTCAGGCATCACCTCAGGTGTAGGATTGTTCCCCTCGTCCTGAAAAACCCTCAGTCCTTCAACTGGATTCACAACTACATTCTCCTGTGTCTCAGGAGACCCGTTAAACTCAGAAGCATCACAACCAACCTCCCCAGAGACTATTTCAGTGTTGTCCGCTCCACATTCTACAAAATCACTCTCTACGTTCTCGGATTCCACTCTATCTCTCACAGTTAAGTTCTCACTATTTTCATCACATATTTGTCCATTTGTCTCACAAACTTCATGCGATGTCTCTTTCTGGGGATCAACATTTGGTTGGCTAGAACCTGCTGCATCAAAATCAACTAGGTCTGCAACTGGGGGACCCTCCAAATGACAGGAGGAATTTTCAGGTGGGACGTAACGAGAAACGACCTCTATTGATTTTCTAGGTACGAAACAACATAGAGATTCATGGTCTGAGTCATCTTCATTTAATTTTTCTGCTTCGTCTGCCTTTTGTACACCAGAGTGAGGTTTTGTTTGACGCTTTGGACGCACGCTGGGTAAGTCAGTCTCTTCCAACTCAACACCAGGTAAAAACCCACAAGGTAAGAGCAGGTCTCGGTGCAGAGTGCGGACGGGACCTTCCTTCCCCTCAGGACAGACGGTATACACTGGAACATTTTGTGCTTTCTTTAAAACAATGTACACATTTGGTTCCCACTTATCCGACAGTTTTTGTTTCCCTCTCAATCGAACATTTCTTACCAACACTCTATCACCTACTTCCAAAACAGAAGCCACCACATTTCTGTCGAACCTCTTTTTGTTCCGTTCGGCCACTTTCCTGCTATTTACCAAAGCTAACTTGTAACTTTCTTCCAGCCTACTCTTCAGAGAGGTTACATACTTTGAGTGGGAATTGTACAGTTCATCATTCTGGAGACCAAAAGCAATGTCCAGTGGCAACCGAGGTTGCCTGCCAAACATCAGCTCATACGGTGAATATCCTGTGACATCGTTTTTGGTGCAATTGTATGCGTGCACCAGCGGTTTGACATACTCTTTCCAATGAGCTTTCTGTTTGTTTTCTAGAGTGCCCAGCATCTGCAATAAAGTTCTGTTAAATCGCTCTACTGGGTTTCCCCTAGGGTGGTAGGGCGTTGTTCTAACTTTACGAATACCAGCAATCCTACACAATTCCCGGATGATGTTGGACTCAAAATCTGGCCCTTGATCACTGTGTAGTTTCTCTGGAAAGCCATAATGTACTAAAAACTGGTCCCAGAGACACCTAGCAACAGTTTGAGCCTTCTGATTTCGAGTTGGAATTGCGACTGCGTACTTCGTAAAGTGGTCTGTAATGACCAGGATGTCTTTAGTGTTGCTGCTGTCAGGTTCTACTGACAAGAAGTCCATACAGACTAACTCCAATGGTCGGCTAGTCTGTATATTTACTAACGGAGCAGCCTTCTGGACCGGGGACTTCCTCCTGACACAGCGCTCACAAGTTCGGATCTTTTCTTCTACAGCATTGGCCATTCGCGGCCAATAAAACCGTGAACGAAGAAGATCTAGAGTCCTCTCTATACCTAAATGGCCCATATCATTATGCAAACAAGTAAGCACAATTTCTCTGAGACTTTTGGGCAACGCTAACTGTCTCTGGACCCTTCCTTGATCCACTCGCTTACGATACAATAGCCCGTTTATCAACTCCAATTTACTCCATTCCTTAAGCCACAAAACCAAGTTCAAAGGCTTACCTTTCATACTAAGTGGCTTCTTGCTAGATTCTAAATAGCCTATGACCTCGTTCATTTCAGGGTCTTCCCTCTGTTTACACCCTAAATCATCTTCTGACAACCTAGGAATAGAAGGTAGACCATGATCACATTCATCCATGAACGCTTGAGGTAACACATCCGCAGTCACACCCAAAGACTCAACCAAGGCAACAGGTGTAGGTTGATCAATCTGATGCCTCTCAAAAATGGCTTTCACCACTTCTGGAAGCATAATCTGCTGACCTGGTTCAGTCTCAAGGTGATTTAACGTGAACTGCTTAATGCGCTCCCTCTCCTTCTGAGATTCAAAGTCATCTGTGAGTTGTCCATTGGGACGTCGAGACAACCCATCTGCGTCCTGATTCTGGGCACCTGCCCGGTACTGAATCTTAAAGTTGAAGGTGGATAAACTGGACAACCACCGGTAGCTTGTGGCATCGAGTTTCGCTGAAGTTAGGACGTACGTCAAGGGATTACTATCGGTCACGACTGTGAATTCGCTCCCATACAAGTAATCGTTAAACTTAACTGTCACCGCCCACTTCAGAGCTAAAAATTCCAATTTATGAGCTGGATACTTAGCCTCGCTACGGGTCAAACCACGACTGGCATATGCAATGACCCTCAGCTGCCCCTCCTGCTCTTGATACAAAGCAGCACCGAGCCCGATGGTGCTGGCATCGGTATGCAACAGGTAGGGCAGCTTTGGATCAGCATAGCCAAGAATTGGAGCAGTTGTCAGTTTGTCGATGATGGCTTTGAATGCTCGTTGGCACTCCTCGGTCCATCTATCCCCAAATGGCTCTTTTGGGTTAAAGTAGGCCCGATTTACTTCCTCACGTTTAATTTTCTTCCTAACAGGAAGATACCCTGCCGTGAGATCATTCAAGGGTCTGACAATTTTGGAAAAGTCCTGTACGAATCTCCGGTAATACCCAGCGAATCCTAAAAAGGATTTCAACTCTTTGAGATTTTGTGGTCTCGGCCAGGTTTTAACGGCTTCTATTTTGCTTGGGTCAGTACTCACACCATATTCAGACACAACATGACCCAGATACCGTACGGACGTCTGAAAAAACTTGCACTTGTCGGGAGAAAGTTTTAAACCATACTCTTTCAAACGGTTGAGGACTTGTATTAGGCGGCGTTCATGCTCCTCCAAGGTTTCTGAGAATACAATTAAATCGTCAATAAAGACCAGTACCTCACTCCTGTTCAAGCTCCCCATACAGCGCTCCATTAAGCGTTGAAAAGTACTGGGCGCATTAGTTATCCCCTGGGGCATTCTATTGAACTCCCAGAACCCAAAAGGACACACAAAAGCCGTCTTTGCCTTATCCTGCTCATCCATTTCAATCTGATAGTATCCTGATTTCAGGTCGAGAACGGAAAACCATTTGGAGCCTGTAAGCACTGAGAATGCCTCCTCAAGATTTGGAAGGGCATAGGCATCCTTAATGGTTTGCGCGTTCAGCTTCCTGAAATCGATACAAAGCCGGACTGAATTATCTTTTTTTCTCACCACAACAATGGGAGAAGCGAATGGAGATTCAGATTGCCTGATTACACTGGCATCCAACAACTCCTGCAAGTGTTTCCTAACTGCACTAACGTCTTGAGGATGGATCGGTCGGGGTCTATGTTTGAAAGGAGTCTCATCGCTGAGCTTAATGCGATGCTTCACCTTGTCGGTATGGCCAAAGTCCATATCATGCAAGGCAAAAACCTCAGGCATCGAATTCAACAAGGCGGATATGCGACTCTTCCATTCTGTCGGCAAAGGTGAGTCACCGAAATCAATGTTTACAGGCGGCTTTGCTGATTCTGCCAGGACTTGCGATGTGTCACCCCTCTGAGGAACTTCCATAACCTGTTGGACAGAATACACCTCAGCTAGTACTGTTTTAGGAGAGATCACAATGTCAGCCTGTGTCTCATTCTTTAACAGCACAGGCACATGAAAGAGCCGTTTGGTGGGCAGGGCGTGCAGACCTCTGGCTACGGCTAAACCAACTGGTAAGTTGGACCGTTCAGAACAATCAATGAGAGCCACATTCTCTGGAATACAACTAGTCAGGTAAACAACTCCATCAACCACTGCTGTACTACCCCCAGGCACCGTTTCAGCACTGTCACTCCCCAGGGTCACACGTCCCAAGGTCTCTACACTCCTTTGCTTGTGCCTAGCACTCAAAATCTTAAGTACTGCACGATACCCACTGAAGGTTGGGTAAGGCTCAACATCACTCTCAACATGAATGTCATACAGAGTGTCAAGGGAGTTTGTTCCGATTAATATTTGCTGCACTCCTACCAGGTCGGGAACTACCAAGGCCAAGGTGTCAATTTCAGCTTCTATACCCAAAAAATCCTTAGGGAAGGTTAAAGTTAGCTCTACATACCCTAAATAGGGAACAGACTGCCCGTTGGCCCCTTCTACTTCTAACAGAGCATTCAACGGCTTCACTGGATGGTCTGCCAGGTGGGCCTTGTGGAAAGATGAAGGAATTGTGGTCACTTGGGACCCAGTATCCAACAAACAATTTACCTTCATTCCCTCAATGCACACCTGAGCAGTACATTTTGTTCCAATTAACCCTTTTGGTAACCTCCCTTTCATGGTATCTTCTGAGTAGCGGTCAAAAATTTTCGGGTCTGGTTTAGGGCACTGAGACTCACCCCCGTTCTCCACATGCCCTACTGCAGAGACGGCTTGGAGTTTTCCTGCTGCAATTTCACTTGGTTCTGCAAGTCCCATTGGGCTTGCTTCTCCCTCAACAAACTGCGTTTTCTGGCTACTTTGGAGGGGTCTGGATCATTTTCACAGTGGACCGCAATGTGTCCTTCCTCCCCGCAGCGAAAACAATACCCGGGACGAGGTCGAGATGCCCCCACCAAATTCAGAGACTGCTCAAATTCCTTTGACTCAAGTGGTCTGAACCGTGAGCTTTCAAAATTCCTACGAGACCCCACCGCTTTGTGCATTTGGCTTTTCTGCGCTTCTATTGTAACCATTTGGGCTTTTAACTCAGCTACCTGTCTCCTTAACTCTGCAAGTTCAGATGCATTTGAGTCGGAGTGTGGCAATTTCTTAGGCACAACTGACTCCATAGCCTGCATTTGCGCTCTCAATTCTTTCACTTCGGTTTTTAAAGTCAAAAATTCTTCAGTTTCCTTGCGATCAGCCTGCCCCCTCCTAGAAACTGAATTTTTCTGAGGAGCCAACTGCGTGTGAATGCCTGCCATCGCCTTTTCAGACGGATTCACTTCACTAGTTGCTGCACCCACTACCCCAGTAACAAGAGTGGACATCTGATGTGCAGTAGCTTTTGGCTTAAAGTGGGAACTCAATTTGTTCACACCCAAATGGCTACGCATCCGCTCTTCCTTAGAAACTTGCTTATCTTCCTCAGCCCTAACAGACATTACTAGCTCAGCAAACGAAGGTGGGTTGGTCTTTTTTTCTTCAAGGCGCAAATTTGCAAGCAATTGATTATCCCAACACCCTCGACAAAATTGCTTTAGCAAGTTACGGTCACGTTCAGCTTCAGAAATGCCTCCCCTTCGCACTGTCGCACTCAGCATGACTTGCAGCCGATGCAAGTAGCTTGAGGGTTTCTCACCTTGATTTTGCAACAGGGTCATAAATTGTGCCAATAACTCGTCGCCGTCTTCGACGGACCCATAAACGGACTCAAGCAGCGCCAAATAAACTGCTGGAGATGCTTGAGGTCCGAGATGCTTTACAACATCAGCCGCAGGGGGTAAAAGACTATCCAGGATTTTCCTGGTACGCGACAAATCAGAAATGGATGGGTCTTCAAGCAAGAAGTCAACACTCGCCCTCCAAGTATCATAATCAGGTTCATTAGGGGGTCTGGGGGTTTTTCCCGAAAATGATCGCAGACGCATAGGGACATACTGAGTCGATACAGCATCAGTAGTCCGCACAACATGCTCGACCACTACACGTTGCACGTTAGGGGGACTTAACATATCCATAGGCAATGCAGCAGACATAGGCACTGTATTTGCCCCATTGGTCTTGGTCAGATTCGGCTCCTTGCTCTGTTGAACACTCGGAAAGGACATTTGATCTGTAGATGGAGGAGCAAGTGCTTCCTCGCCAACTCCCTGTGACTGAAATGATTGGGGAGTTCGAGACTCAGTTGCAACAGGACGGTCACTAGGCGTAGGTGACAAATCAATGAGAGAGCTAGCAGCATTAAGCTTCCTCAGCTCCTCTTGAATCACAAGTGAAAAAGGTTTTCCGCTAACTCTAGCAATTTCCTGCAAATCTTCCAAATAGTCTCTAGTGACGTCATCACCAGTCGCCTGTGTGTAAACACTGCTAAGGGCACGCACTTTAAAAATGACATCCGCATGAGAAGCACTAACAATTTGTAGCGGCAACAAGTGTCGCAGTGCATCCATTGCTGAGCTATGTTGAAACTCTATGATAGCCTGTCTGTGAAATTCAGAAGCTGGGCTATCAATAAGCAATGTTCGCTTTATGCTACCGTAACGGATCAGCCATGACTCAAGATCTTGATCGGATTCAGAGAGCGTTATACCGCTCACTAAAACGGCATTGGAAACGCTTACTTTCTCTCGTCTCACAATATCCATAGTTCTTGCCAACTGCTCTGTATACACTACTCACCCACTGAGGTCACTGTTGTCATATGACACCCCAAATTCTCCTGGCTGGCTCGCCAAGTTTTTCTGTGACCCGCTGCACCAAGTACTGCAGACACTATGGGTTCTGATTATGGACCAGTTTTCAGTAGTTCAGGTTCGCCTACGGAGAATAAGGATCTCAATAACAACAATGAATCACTCAGACAAGGTAAGATGTTCAACTCTGCGTTATTTGTCAAAAGAAAATATTTAACGAAACAATTGAAATGCACAGATCAGAGAAATGAGGAAAATAATAAAGATTACAATAATTGACTTTCTCAAAGAAAAGAAACAAACAAACCAAATAAATATTTCAATTCAAGTTGTTGACAATAACTCTTTTTTTCCCCTTTTTCTAGATCACAAGAACTGCAAATGAAACTCAGAAAATCTTAAATGGGGATTACAATCACCCTCCAACCACAGACTTCACATTCGTTAATGACGTTAACTTTTTGTGTGGTCCCTCTTGGGCATCACTAAACTAATTTCTGTTCACTCTGGAAAAAAATAAAACAAAATAAAAATTAAAATATAATGGAGACTGTATCCTTTGTTCAATCTTTCAAAAAAATATTACACCTGTATCACTAACTCGGTGTGCTCACTTTTTTTTTTAAAGTGAAAGCTTGATTCCAGGAAACTTTGCAAATTAACCCTTATTTAACACTGTAAGAAATACATTTCTTTTCTTTGTTCACTTTTTCTTGTTCTTGTTCAGTTTTGTGGAAAAAAATAAAATACACTCAATCAAATTAAAAGGAAAAAAAAACACTTCGGGAGAAAACCCAAATAAACTTGAATAAATTCACATATGAATTCAAAGCTCAGTTTTCAAAGAGTCTTGTGATTCACACTTGGTGCATTCACAAACTTGTGAATGTAGCTGAATTTAGTTAAGGACAATGAAATTGTTGTTGTAATTGAGACTGTCACTCAGTCTCTCCCTTAAGATCCTTCCAAAAGAGAACTGTGAAATGCGTTGTTTGTGCAACTAATTCACTTTCCTACCGTCCAGTTCGGCAACAGCAATGTACATATCACTCCGTAGCACTTGTTACGAACTCACTGCGGCTCGCCAGTCCTCACTCCCTCCGTGAACACGAGAGCTTGGACGAAATCCGGGAATCCAGCGAATCCATTTCGTGAAGCAACGATGTCCATCCAGCTTGCAGCACTCACTCAATGGGGCAACGATGAAAACGGCATGTGTTCAACGAGGCCTCCTCTCTGCAATCGCGTGATTCCACTGATTTAAATTACATCAAACTCCACTCACAGTCTCGATACCGCGTCTATGGTAATTATCGCTGTTTTTAAATCAGGTATTTTTACTTGATTAATCAAATTTTTCTTTCAATTTAATCGGAGAGACCTGGAAAGCCTCCGTTCACTCCCGTTCCAACCGAGAGAGAGAGAGAGAGAGCACGCCCAACCGCGTGCAAATTCCAGAAAAGAAAAAAAAGAAAATTGCACTATCTAACATTCTCACTCGTGATTGGTCAAATCTTCAATATACAAAACACTCTTATTGGCCGTTTCAGAGCTCATGAAAATAACTACTCCCAGCTCAGTTGAGTGTTGGTAACCTGGGTTACAACAACGTTGTGATTAACATAAAGCCATGCACTTGTTGCGTTTCAGTGCACACAAGAACTAACTCATTCCGTTAGGAAAACTTATGTACATTGCTTTGCAAAGCGTTGTGATTAACATGAATGGAATTAACATATATGCTGTTGATGAGATAATGCAGAATTGCACAGATGTTCCTCATTTGGTTGTGCAATGAAGAGAAAACATATGTCCTGTTACATTGCATTGCACAGTGTTAGATGCACTTGTTGCGTTCCAGTACAGTCGGTTAGTGTTTGTTTGCACTGCAACGAAACTAGAGAAAAGCTAATGTTTATCACAATGCTCTACAATGCAAAGCAACAGTACATATGCTTTCTCGTCATTGCACAACCAAATCCTGTGCAATTCTGCATTATCTCTTCAACAGAACGTATGTTAACTGTAATGAATCTGCCTTTCATCCACTTACCACCAGATGTCACCCTCTCACTCTATGGACTCTGTCACACGGACTACATTTCCCATAAGCCCCTCACCCAGTCACTAATCACCCTGCCAGCTGTAACATAGTAGACTCACTTCCCTTCATTATATAAGCACAACTCTCACAACGAAGTATTGTTAATCCCTGTATTGCAATTCCGAGCGTATTATCCTTGTCTTGTTTGCCTGTTTCCTGATCCTGCCTGTTTCTTGTTTTTGATGTTCATCTGCCCACCTTTGATCTTTCGCCTGGATACTTACAACGAGTCTGCCTGTTCCGAGCTACTATTGTTTGCTGTTGTGTCGACCATTGCCTGTCTGACTACGTTTGTAAATAAAGCTGCATTTGGATTTCAACCCGCTGACTCATCATTACATTAACTCTAATGCACAGCAGAATAATTTAGTGCTGGTATGCACTGCAACAAAACAAGTAAACAGCTCATGTTAATCACAGCGTTGTGCAATGCAATGTACATACGTTTTCTTAACCGAATGAGTTAGTTTTTATATGCAACGCAACAAGTGCATATCTTATATTGTGCTCTGTGAAATGCAACAACACATATGTTATCTCTTTATTGCGCAAGTAAATGAGTTACATCTTCTGTGCAATTCTGTATTATCTTTTCAACAGCACATATGTTAATCTTCCATGCAGAGTAGAATGGGTTAGTGCTTTTATACACTGTAACGCAACAAGTGCATAGCATATATGCTCTTTGTGCAATGCAATGCAACAGCACATATAATTTCTCTTCATCGCTCTGTACGGCATGTCATACAAGAACCTGCTGTACATATTTCTGGCTAAAGTTTTCTAGATCATGAACTCTCTAAACTTTCATACTCATTGCATTTTTCTGATGTTATATCAGACATACAAAACTCCATTTGTGACGAACTGAACATATTTCCGGTCAAAGTGTACTACATTTTAGTCTTTTATATAGAGTCTGATTTGTCAAACTGTTTGACTCCTTCGTCAGCCATTCAGAAGGGCATGTTTGACCCAGTGCATATATTTCTGGCCAAAAAGCGCTCAATCTTGAGGATTTCTCATACATAATGACTAAAGAGCATATTTGTGATAAATTAGTGCTCAAACATGAACTTTCTGTTACTTTTTCAATAACTTTCCTCATTGTCTCCTTCTGATGTTACATCAGTCACTCAGAAGTCCATATTTGACCAAATGGACTTAAATCGTGCCCAAGAGTCGTCGATTATGAACTTTCTATTTCTACCCAATTGACTCCTTCTGGTGATGCATTAGCCATAGAGTAGTATTTGACCCATTGAACATGTTTCAGTCACTGATCTTGAAATTTCTATACATACTCATTGACGCCTTCTGTTGTTACATCAGCCATTCAGCTGTTGAAATACACATGGTTGACTGTGGTGACGTGGCAGTCTTCCTCAAAACCTCCGATCCCAGATTACAACAGAACCTCTCATTCATTGAATATGTCATTGCTTTTAGCATTTTCAGAGACATACTGGCTGCGTCCGAAATCGCCTACTCAATGAGTAGGTACTTAATTTCAATGAGTAGGTACTTAACAGGTGCTAAAAGAGTATGAATGAAATCTCGTTGAGTATGAATGCGATCCGGAAATCATCTGCCATGTTGACGTTATCATGTGACCTACAATATCATCGCAAGCGCAACAACTTAAAAGATATGAGTGACAGGTTTAATTCATCTATCTGTAAATATCTTATATATTGAAATATATTGATTGAACTTGCTCATTTTCTGGTCTTGTTGAATAAATGGCTGCCCATTTATTTTGTGATTGTAGCAATAAATTTGCGCTTAATTTCAGTTCTTATATTTTCAACCCTAATGTGACCCAGTTTTATCCTTAAAGATATTTTTTTATTATTATAAAAACCCAAAATCGCAATCTCTTGAATATGTTAATTCATTTCATATGCAAACATTTTCATCCACAAGCAAAAGTGAATTAAATCTTCTTGGTTTCCCTTGAATTTAAGAATTTGTTTCATTCATCAGGATTATAAATGTCACATATAGTCCTGTCGAGTTTTCCACGTGTTCCTTGTTTTGGTTTTGCTCCTGTCACTCTGTCACTCTGTCATTATTGTCATCAGCTGTTTGTGTTAATTAGTCATTCCCTGCACCTGTCCCCAATCATCAGTTACTGCATTTAGTCCCTGTGTTTCCCTCACTCCTGGTCGGTTCTCGTTTATGTCTCTATGTGTACACCTAACCTTATCTGTGATAAAAATAAACCTGTTATTGTTTCTACGTTCTGGATATCTCTCCGTCTTCTTCACACCATCTACACGGCAAGCGTGACAATAAATAACAAAACAAATATATGCATTATGATGAATTATTCAGATATTTAACCTTATCATTTTGGTTTTTTGTGCTCTGCATTTAATCTCATATTATGATGTACACAAACCCATTTTTTTGTCTTTGTTTATGATTATTTATTGTTAAAGATACAACCATGGTATTTTCCCTGATCTTGTATGTAATTATAAGTTCTGCAATAGATAATAATAAAAAAGACATGAGTCACAGCTGCACTAACACCTCAGAGCATCAGTAACTCAACCCTACCTAGTACGGTTTTTCGCAGCTGCTCGAAGATCCTGCCTTTGGAGAAGAATGTTGATTTTGTACTCAGAAAATGTAAGTATTACTACTAAAAATAAGATTACCCCAGAATGAATTGCATTGCTAGCCCACCCCAACACTTACACACAATAATAATGATAAGCTGCCCAATACTTCATTATATTACTTCTTACTGAAAATGATGTTTTAGTAAAACAAGCAAAATGTCATTTGTCATATGACAGCTATGCATGAACACACGTGCAGTCAAGGTGAATACATCTCAATTTTCAGTCAAGCAATGATTTAAAGCATGAATTAATAAAATAATTATATTTTATTTACTGACAACAATAGGAAACAACTGAGTGAAAGAATGAATAAAAGTAAGCACAATAAATAAATACATATTCAAGTCATTAACACATGAAACAAAGCTTTATTCAGACTTATTGTACTAATAATCACATATTTACAAGTGTTGAACCCTCCTACTGTCCATCCCTCTGCCATGTCAACACAGCTGTGCCAATTCTGTAGCTTTATTTTGATGAAGCAGCTGTGAACCACCGTGAACATCTTCACCTGTCTTTGCCGTCGATCATATCCCTCATTGCTGCTCTTCTCAATGGGGACATAATTGATCCAGAGGATGAGGAAGACCATGATGATGGTCCCCTGAACCTTGAAGCAAGAGTGGGAGAAGATGCGAGGGACAATCTGGCTGCCGCTGTGTCTGCTCCAAACATTTGTGTGCCTGCTCTTGACTACATGACTACCTCATGTAAAAAAACATTTAAAGAATAAAACATTTTACAATCCATGTCAGCATTCCGTTTCTTGCCATTTTTTTATGCTAATTTTTGATGTAGTTTTATTACTTTTGTGATGTAGTGGGCTAAACCACTGAAATAGTAAGCAGAAGGTTGCTGGTTCGATCTCTGCAGCTGTCACCACCAGTGTGTGGTACAATTCAAATGTTCCTTAATTTTTCAACAGTGTTACTTGTACATTCGTTTATTTATATTACTTACATTCATGTAATGTAAGCCGTGTTGAATTCTACATAATAGCACACACTCAAATGTCTATTTCATGTTGTGATGTGCTCATCATCTGCAATACTAATTGAATATTTCCCTGTCTGATGTTAAATAAACATTTAGTAAACGTGTTTATGATGTATATGGTTCAGAAGTCATCTAAATCCACTTTGGTGACATACGTGAGCTTACTAGAGCTCCCCTGTTACCTGTACGTAATAAAACGTGTTTTTACAGCAAAATCACAACTATACTATACTGCCTAGCGTCTGTATACCTTCAACACTTCAACAGTTTACAGTAGTTCAACAAATGCGATTTTAACACAAGGAACGTTTTCAATACTCACATTTGAAAATGCCTCTTTCTCCTCCGTATTTGATTGACGTATCCTCTCCCATGGCCTTCTGGGATAGAAAAGTCCTAATCGGTAAGCGCTCAAGAATCTGGGTGGAAGCAGTAGGCCATCTGGGCGGAAGCAGAAGGCCATCCAGGAACTTCTCGACTACTCTTTCATGACTACTAAGGTTTCAGACATACTTATTTGCTATTTTATGAATTATTTTATGAATACCACAAGTCATTCTCAACAAAATCTGCCTCCTTCATTTCCCTTTTTAATACGAGGTTAGACTGGTCTGTTACTGACACCGAACTGCTTTTCTGTCATTTTGGTGGTCAAAAGATTTTGACCTGTGCCATTTGTAGCTCTCACAGACATTCGACTTCCTTCTGCCCTAAAGTATTCGCTAACCAAGTCCCGCCCGCTGTCTGCGGTGCTGAAAATGAAAGATCTCATCTCGACGGTAGAGGCTGCCCTATTTCTGATTTTAATGGTTTTCCCTCATGTAATAATTTTAATGAATCTGTTTGTTCTTATCCTCAATGTAAATTTGCTCATGTTTGTAGGTTTTGCAAGGATCCGCACCCGAAATCTGTCTGCCCACGCCCGTACAGACCTGCAACCCTTGGGAAGGCCAATCTTAAAAAATTCTGAATAAATACCCATCAATTCCCATTAATGTTCCAGTGCTCTCTCGCTATCTCTCCTTTCATCCTTATCAGATTTTGTGGTTTGTGATAACGAAGCCACAGTTGCTATTATCAATAAAGGCTTTCAGACGGCTAGGCAATGGCCATTCGCTACTATGCTAGAGGCCATGTTTCTATCAGCTTTTATGGTATGTGTCCTGGGGAATTTACCTCGGAATCTGAATCTCGTTTTTCACCTAATTTCTTTACTCTTTTCCTTAAGCACTCCAGAGTGACTCTAAAGGATCTGGTGTCAGTTTAACTTTTTCTAAAACTAATAATAATTTATGTCCCTTCACTTCCATGATTAAATATCTAAAAGTTCATTCTAGAACTACCGTTCTTTTTCCCCTTTTCTCTTATCTAATGGAGTACCCCTTACTAAAGCTTGGTTCAGAACTAAATTAGCTACTGTTCTCAGATGCTGCTACCTTTCTCCCCTTCTACACACGGGGCATTCATTCACATACTCATTGACTCCTTCTGTTATTAAATCAGCCATTCAGAAGTCCATATTTGACCTAAAATACTAATATCTGGCCCAAGAGTAATCGATTTTGAACTTTTTATTTCTACCCATTGACTCCTTTTGGTGATAGATCAGCCATACAGTAGTGAATTTTTGACTACTTCACTGTAACCCTGTTCCCTGAAAAAGCGGGAATGAGAAGCTGTGCTTTAATCAGCACTATGGGGAACGTCTTTAGTCATGACCGGCTGTGAATATGTGTGTATAAACACGTCAATGAAATTGACCTATATTTATAGCCTTCGTGATGTCATCATAGTGTGCCGACACGAGGCTATAATTAGCTCATCATTAATGGCTCATCCACTGGTTCATCTGCAGGTACTTTTGTCTGATGAGAAGTCCTGGGACATCCCAGTGCAGCAATGAAGCGCAGCTTCTCATTCCCACTTTTTTAGGGAACAGGGTTACAGTGAAGTAACCCAGGTCATTCCCTTTCAAAATTTTTACTCGAGCTGCGCTTTAGTCAGCGCTATGGGGAACGAGAATACTGGAGGAAACTGGAGGAAAGGCATACAGGCGCATTCTGGGCCATGTATGCGCCATCGCATCCAGACCTAGGGGGGCTGGGTGACACAGAAAGTAGTAGAGGGGACATTGCGCTGTCTGATAAGAGGCGAAGAGGTCCACTTCCACTCTGTAAAATTTCCGCCACACCTGTTGGACCGCAATTGATGTGCCAGACGAGTTGATGACTCTCCCATTCCCCTTGGGCTGGACGGCCACCTAAGACCACACCCCAGCCCATCAGGGAGGCGTCTGTCATTAGCAACCTGCAACGACACGGCGCCCCTAGAGTGGGGCCCAAGGCAAGGAACCGGGGTCTGAGCCACATAGTTACGAAGCCCGTGGCGCGTAACCCTTATCTTTCTTAGGGGTTTGGCCCTTGGATGAAATCCCCTGGCTGAAATCCCCTGGCCTAGAGCCACAACTGAAACAGTCTCATATGCAGCAGGCCCAGAGGTATTCCGAAGGATGCAAGATGCCATGAGACCTAGTATTTTTTGTTCCCATTCAGTCGGTCACTTCGACGTACGTCGGATGACCGACGAATAGGAATCTCGCTAGAGAGGCCAATCTACTTCGAGTGTAACTAAAACGAGCCAATGCATATTGGCATGCAATCATATGCAGCAGCTGCTCACCTCGCAGCGCGGGTATATAATGAGCAGCAGGTGCGTTGCATCTTTAGCTTTTCGCTTCGGAGCCGAACCATTCATGGTTTCTACGGAGTGTGACGAGAAAAAGAAGTTCTTTTCGTGGATTCTCTTCAGCAGAGTGCAGGCGGACAGCGCAGCAGCGGGACCGCGCTCTTGTGTGTTCTTTGTTTTGTCTGTTTGTGAGGTAACGGTGCGCTGTGAGAGAGCGCGCAAAAGCTGTTGTTACAGCTGGTAAGAGCGGCAAGAGTGAGCGCACACGACAGGCTGCACTTTCCCCTGTCTGTGTGCCGCGGTTTCCCCCTGCGTGCTTCGGCACTTGAAAGAGCATTTCCTAAAAGAGCTCGCACGAGTAGTTCGCGTCTTTTTAAAGATGTCGTACTACTTGTGTGTTTCTGGATGTGGTCGTTACCTGGCGTCTCGGGATGGTCACCAGCGCTGCGTCGTGTGTTTGGGCTTAGAACACGCGGAGGCAGCGTTTGTGGATGAGTCATGCACCCACTGCGGGAAGATGACCATCGCGGAGTTGCGGTCTAGGCTCCGCCTCCTGCAAGGGGGCGGGGTCCCAGTGCCGCTGCCTCGAACTAATCCTCCTCAGAGGGTTTCTTCGGGCGGTGACACTGGTAATTTGAGGGTTACGGTGAGCGCGCTTCCCTCGGGGAACCAACCCCCTGGGAACCCTCACTCCTCCCGCACTCTGCAGCCAGTAGAGCTGCTGGAGGAACGTGGTGGACCGCCCCCGAGGTGTGTACCATCCGTATCCTTCGGGGCTCCCCAGGACGACCAGATGTCGATTGCTGCATCGGAGGGTGAGCCTGATACTTTCGAGGATGATGATTCGGCGCAGCTGCCTCCCTCGGGAACGGTAGCTGTGCCCGAGTCGGACCCGGAAATGATGGCTATGCTTTCCCGGGCCGCCAACAGGGTCGGGCTCGTGTGGAACCCTCCACCGTGTCCCGAGCCCTCGAGGCTGGACGATTGGTTTCTCGGGGTGGCAAGGGCTGGTTCTCAGCCCCCCACCCCGGTTCCTTTCTTCCCGGAGGTGCATGAAGAGATCACTGGCACGTGGAAGGCACCTTTTACTGCCCGAAACCGCCCCAGTGGGACCTCCTCCCTCACCACCCTTGATGGCGGTACGGCAAAGGGATATTCGCGCATACCCCCTGTGGAGCGGGCCGTTGCTATGCAACTGTGCCCTAACTCCACCTGGCGGGGGGAGCCGTCTCTCCCTTCCCGGGCCTGTAAGCACTCGTCGGACCTGACCGGCAAGGCTTACCAGGCCTGCGGGGAAGCCGCTTCCGCCTTACACGCTATGGCGTTGTTGCAGGTCCATCAGGCCAAGGCACTGAAGGACCTGCACGAGGGTGGTCACGATCCACAAGTTTTTCAGGAACTTCGTGCCGCAACGGACCTCGCGCTTCGAGCGACGAAGGTCACTGCGCGGTCAGTGGGTCGTGCGATGTCCACTTTGGTGGTCCAGGAACGCCATCTCTGGCTGTGCCTGGCTGACATGAGGGATACCGACAAGGTCAGGTTTCTTAATGCCCCCGTGTCCCAGGCCGGCCTCTTCGGCGACGCGGTCGAGAACTTCGCCCAACAGTTCTCGGCTGTACAGAAGCAGTCTGAGGCCATCAAGCACATCCTGCCGAGGCGGTCAGCTGCTGCACCTCCACCGCCCGCAGCGCCTCAGGCTGCTCGTCGCCGAGGGCGCTCCCCCGCGGCCGCCCCCGCTCCCCAACAGCAGCAGCCGGCGTCCAAGCGGCGCCGTGGAGCCGGTCGTGGTCGGGGTGCCCAGCCTGTCCAGGCCCCCGCCAAGAAGGGCGGCAAAGCCAAGAGCAAGAGGCCCTAGGACAGGCGACCTGGAGATGGATGGGACTGCTCTGCAGGAGAGGGTGACCGCACCACTCCTTCCCCCGGAGGAGGGCCGGGTGGAGAATCCTGTTTTGTGTTTGTTTTATGTTCCGCCGCTGGCTCAACAGCCGGCGGTACCCAAATTTTCAATAAAAGAGCAGTTTCACCCATCTCCGGGTCCGAAGAGGACTCGGAGAGTAGTGGGAGGGCCAGAACCTCACCACTCTCATCCTCCTCTTCTATCGCCAGCGGACAGCAGCGCGCAGCAGGCAGCCAAGGCTCCGCCTGCTCCCACTGTCCTCCCGTGGAACCAGGTAAGTGTTGCACAGCACACTCTGACCCCGCCTCGGGCCGCCTCACAAAGAGAGCCTCCCAGGCCGCGTCCCTGCGTTCCACCTCGCTGCCCCACGGCGGGTACGCCTGCGGTCCCTTTGGTCCCGCTTGTACGGTCTCTGCGAGCCTGGTTAGCGCTCCCCAGTCCGTCTCGCTGGCTCATTCGGACCATCAGGCTCGGCTATGCGATTCAGTTCGCCCGGCGTCCCCCGAGGTTCAGGGGCGTCCACTTCACTTCAGTGAAAGCTGCCGATGCTCCTGTCTTGCGTGCGGAGATCGCGGTCCTACTGGCGAAGGACGCGATGGAGCCGGTCCCTCTAGCCGATATGAAGTCAGGGTTCTACAGCCCCTACTTCATTGTACCCAAGAAAAGCGGTGGGTTACGACCGATCTTGGACCTGCGAGTGTTGAATCGGAGCCTTCACAAGCTACCGTTCAAAATGCTCACGCAGAAACGCATTTTCGAGTGCATCCGTCCCCGAGATTGGTTTGCAGCGATCGACCTGAAGGACGCGTACTTTCATGTCTCGATCCTTCCGCGAAACAGGCCATTCCTGCGATTTGCGTTCGAAGGTCGAGCATATCAGTACAGAGTCTTACCCTTCGGGCTGGCCCTGTCTCCCCGCGTCTTCACGAAGGTCGTGGAGGGAGCCCTTGTTCCCATGAGAGAACAGGGTGTTCGCATCCTCAACTATCTAGACGACTGGCTCATTTTGGCTCAGTCGCAGGGTCAGTTGTGCGAACACAGGGATTTGGTGCTCAGACACCTCAGCCAGCTGGGTCTTCAGGTCAACTGGGAAAAGAGCAAACTCGCCCCCGTGCAGAGGATCTCTTTTCTCGGTATGGAGTTGGACTCGGTCGAACAGACAGCACGCCTCACAGAGGAACGTGCTCAGTCGGTGTTGAACTGCCTGAATACGTTCAATGGCAGGACGGCGGTCCCACTGAAATTCTTTCAGAGGCTCCTGGGGCATATGGCGGCCGCAGCGGCAGTAACTCCGCTCGGTCTGCTTCATATGAGACCGCTTCAACACTGGCTCCACGGCCGAGTCCCGAGATGGGCGTGGCAAAGCGGTACTTTCCGGGTGGCAATCACTCCACAGTGCCGCCATACCTTCAGCCCGTGGTCGGACCCCTTGTTTCTTCGGGCCGGAGTGCCCCTAGAGCAGGTGTCCCGGCATGCTGTGGTTTTCACGGATGCCTCGGCCACCGGCTGGGGCGCCACGTACAACGGGCATGCAGTGTCAGGGGTGTGGACGGGCCCCCAACTGCAGTGGCACATCAATTGCCTCGAGTTGTTGGCAGTACGGCTCGCCCTGAGCCGCCTCAAGGGGCCGCTTCAGGGCAGGCATGTGCTGGTCCGTACGGACAACACTGCGACCGTTGCGTACATCAACCGTCAAGGTGGTCTACGCTCCCGTCGCATGTCACAACTCGCCCGCCATCTCCTCCTCTGGAGTCAGAAGCATCTGAGGTCGCTTCGTGCCATTCACATCCCCGGTGTGCTCAACCGTGCGGCCGACGAGCTCTCACGAGCTGCGCTGCCGGGAGAGTGGCGACTCCATCCTCAGGTGGTCCAGCTGATCTGGAGAGAGTTCGGAGAGGCTCAGGTAGACCTGTTTGCCTCTCCAGAAACCTCCCACTGCCGGTTGTTTTACTCCCTGTCCGAGGGAACACTCGGGACAGACGCACTGGCGCACAGCTGGCCCCGGGGCCTCCGCAAATATGCGTTTCCCCCAGTGAGCCTACTTGCACAGACATTGTGCAAAGTCAGGGAGGACGAGGAGCAGGTCATGCTAGTTGCGCCCTATTGGCCCAACCGGACCTGGTTCCCGGAACTCTCACTCCTCGCGACAGCCCCTCCCTGGCCCATTCCTCTGAGGAAGGACCTTCTTTCTCAGAGACGGGGCACCCTCTGGCACCCGCGTCCAGACCTCTGGAAACTCCATGTCTGGTCCCTGGACGGGACGCGGAGGTTCTAGGTGACTTACCCTCCGAGGTACTTAACACCATCGCTTCGGCACGTGCACTGTCTACGAGACGTGCTTACGCCCTGAAGTGGAACCTGTTCGTCGAGTGGTGCTCTTCTCGCAGAGAAGACCCCCGAAGATGCTCGATCGGAGTCGTGCTTTCCTTCTTGCAGCAAGGGTTGGAGCGTAGGCTGTCCCCCTCCACCCTCAAAGTCCATGCTGCTGCTATTTCTGCATACCACGACCACATAGATGGCAAATCCGTTGGTAAGCACGACCTGGTCGTCAGGTTCCTTAGGGGGGCGAGACGGTTAAATCCTCCTCGTCCCCCCTCCATACCCTCTTGGGACTTGGCTCTGGTGCTGAGAGCACTCCAGAATGCTCCCTTTGAGCCTTTGCAGTCAGCAGACTTAAAGATTCTGTCTATGAAGACTTTGCTGCTGGCTGCATTGGCCTCCATCAAGAGGGTAGGGGACCTGCAGTCTTTTTCGGTCGACGAATCGTGCCTAGAGTTCGGGCCGGGTGACAGCCACGTGGTAATGAGACCCCGGCCTGGCTATGTGCCCAAGGTTCCTACCACTCCCTTCAGGGACCAGGTAGTGAGCCTGCAAGCGCTGCCCTCGGAGGAGGCAGACCCAGCCCTAGCTTTGCTCTGTCCAGTTCGCGCTTTGCGACTGTACGTAGACAGAACTCAAAGCTTCAGGACCTCAGACCAGCTCTTTGTCTGTTACGGAGGCCAGCAGAAGGGAAAGGCTGTCTCCAAGCAGAGGATGGCCCACTGGATAGTGGATGCCATCGCCCTGGCTTACCAAGCTCAGGGCGTGCCCTGCCCGCTCAGGTTGCATGCACACTCCACGAGAGGTGTTGCATCCTCCTGGGCGCTGGCTCGTGGCGCCTCGCTGACAGACATCTGTAGAGCTGCGGGCTGGGCGACACCTAACACGTTCGCTAGGTTTTATAGCCTTCGTGTTGAGTCGGTCTCCTCCCGTGTTCTCGCCTCAGGTCAGAGGCACGGAGAGGCCCCGGCTTAGTGTCGGCTTGCTGCACTTACATGTGCTTATTCTCCAGAGAGTCCCTACAAGGCAGACCCTGTTGAGTCCTCCGATCTCCCTTCGGCAGCCGACGTGGCGGAGCGTCTGGCGCCAGGCCTATACTCCGCTGCATCCTTGAGAACCGGATTTAGGCTGGGTTCCATATGAGTGACCCTACGGGGATCCCATATGTCTGGTTCCACGGTTGCTCCTAATCGAAGCCCGTGTCTTTCCCTCTGGGAGAACCCACCTCTCATCGAGTGGAGTCACCCCAGTTCTTCCATATGACAACCCCACGGTTAGTCCATTTTTCTTCCACATAACTCCTTCGGGGAAGGATGTGGCTTCCGCAGCGTCCCTTTTACACGAACGGTACGCTTCTCAGTGTTATCCAATAGTCTCACTGAATGGGTTTGGGAACAGCAGTGATTGACACTCTCTGTGTTAGCCCTGTCCCACCGTCCTCAGGCAAGGGGGTTCAGGTGGCTTCAACAGAGCGCTGGAAGAGGGCAGCTCCTGTGGCGCTTTGGTAGGGATTCCTATTCGTCGGTCATCCGACGTACGTCAAAGTGACCGACTGAATGGGAACGTCTCGGTTACATAGGTAACCCTCGTTCCCTGAAGGAGGGAACGGAGACGTACGTCCCGTCGCCACAGTTCCTGTACCCCGCTGATGCTGCCGCCTATCTGGTTCGGCTCCTCAGCGAAAACCTAAAGATGCAACGCACCTGCTGCTCATTATATACCCGCGCTGCGAGGTGAGCAGCTGCTGCATATGATTGCATGCCAATATGCATTGGCTCGTTTTAGTTACACTCGAAGTAGATTGGCCTCTCTAGCGAGATTCCTATTCGTCGGTCATCCGACGTACGTCTCCGTTCCCTCCTTCAGGGAACGAGGGTTACCTATGTAACCGAGACGATACTGTAGGGCAGTATAATCTTGGCCTAGCCTGACATTCTTCAGGGTTAATAGAATGTTCTCAACTCAAGCGGGAGACAGCTGTGCCCGCATTGTGGTCGAATCCCATACAACTCCTAGATATGTCGTTCAATCGGTAGGACAGAGAACGCTTTTCTTCTCGTTTAGCCTTAACCCCAGAGAGTGTAGATGAGCCAATACGACATCTCTGTGTTGTAATGCCATCTCTTGCGACTGTGCTAGTATTAGCCAGCCGTCTATATAATTCAAAATGCGAATGCCCTGGAGTCGCAACGGAGCCAGTGCCGCATCCATGCATTTTGTGTATGTGTGGGGTGATAGGGCTAGGCCAAATGGAAGAACCTGATATTGGTAGGCTTCGCCCCCGAAAGCAAACCTCAGGAACTTCCTGTGTTGTGGCAATATTTCTATGTGGAAATATGCACGAATAAATTGGATTCTGTATCCTATTTTTACTGTCTTTAGAACCCATGCAGAAATACCTGTCAGTAGTTTCCACGCTGCCAACTTCTCTGAAATGGGAACTAACTTCGATACTTCCTCTAGGGGGAATGTTAGATGCTGCGCATCCCGGTGTGTGACGGGAATCAACTGAACATTTAACTTTTCGTTGGAAACCGCTGCCCCCCGAAGCACCAGAGGTGGCGGGGAAGGAGGGTTTTTGTGGGGATTTCGAGAAGGGGCGTGCAATGCATTTTTTAATACACGCCCCATTGCGAGAGGGGCAATCCTCACAGGACTGGGCGCAGCACCTTCAGGACTTTTTCTTTCTCTGAAGAACAGTCCCGAGGTCCTGCTTAGGAGGCTGCTGAGGGCGGTGACACGGTCCCCAATCTCTTCGAGGGGGAGCGCGAGTTGCCACGCTTTGTTTCTGAGCCTCCCTATGTGAAGGACCAGGTTGGGGCTGGGTGGCTGACGGCCCCTCCCTTTGAGTGCGGCAGGGAAGAAACTTAACAAAGGCTTCTTCCGACTTTTTTACGTCCCGGAACTTGTTGACGACCTTATTCACTGAGTCGCCAAACAGGCCAAAGGACAAGACAGGGGCATCAAGGAGGAATACTTAATGTCCTTATCCTTGATACCCGTCAAATTGAGCCACAAGTGCCTCTCCGTGTTGACCAAATCTGTTGCACGACGAAGCTCAGTGAAGTCTTCGTCGTCAATAGTGGTCGCACTCAGGTCCTTCAATAGGTCAGCCTGGTACGCCTGCAATATGGCCATGGTATGCAAGGCAGCATCAGCCTGACCTGCAGCTTGAAAAGCCTTGCCAACGAGTGTTGATGTCATACGGCTTTGATGGGAGGGTAGGCTTCTTTAACGACGATGCCGACCCAGGCGACAGATAGCTAGCCAGCGTCTCTTCTACCAGGGGTAGCGCCGTATACCCCCGCGCTTCAGCACCCACGATAGTAGCATAAATCCACGTTGAGGGCACGAAAACGCGGGAAGTATATGGTTTTCTCCATGATTTAGATATTTCATCATGGAGGTCCTCAAAGAAGTGAAGGGACCGTTGTTGTTGTCCCTCCCCCCTGTCACCGGACAGAAACCTATCCTCCAATTTAGACCATTTGGGGGTCTCTTTATCCTGTGGCCAGTCAAGCTACAACCTGGCCACAGTGCGAGTCACCACTTCGAGCAGTTCCTCCACTGACCGAGAGGAACGCTCAGAAGCAGCAGACTCGAAGAAAGATTCATCGTCCCCCCGTGAGCTGAAGAGGCTCAGGTGACGAAGCGGGCGAAAGGGCACGACCCGTTTCCCGCTCGTCAGCCAAATCCAGGTGTGAGCCCCACGATCTCAAAGTGGGTGCTTGTCCTTGAAAATAGGCGAGGCGAGCACGGAGCATTTTCATCATGAAAAGCTCACAGTGCTCGCACTCGCCTCCTTCTAATGCAAGGACACCGTGCTCTTCCCCCAAACATACAAAACAAAACTGGTGCGGAAGAGCGAATGCAGGGAGATACACACCGTTTGTTTTGCTCTGCCATTTTTTTCTCTTTAGATGGATATATATAAAAATATAATTAAATATAAAATATGTATTATCACTGTTTCTTTTTCTTTTCTTGTAGAAGAAGAAAAAGATGAGGAGAAAAGTTTCTTTTGTTTGTTTGTTCTATATAACTCCTGACGAAAGGAAAGTATAGATAACACACAACAGCAGGGTCTGTGAAGACAAAAGACCTGCAGATGAACCTGTGGCTCATCTAATTATAGCCTCATGTCGGCGCACTATGATGACATCACGAAGGCTATAAATATAGGTCAATTTCATTGACATGTTTATACACACATATTCACAGCCGGTCACGACTAAAGACGTTCCCCATAGCGCTGATTAAAGCACAGCTCGAGTAAAGCTTTTGAAAGGGAACATGTCTCACTCCTTGATCTTGAACTTTCTATACATACTCATAGACTCCTTCTGATGATACATCATAACTTTCCTCATTGACTTAATCGATGTTTAATCAGCCATACAGAAGTCAACATTTGACCTAATGGGCATATTTCTGGCCAAAGAGGTCTGCATCTTGAACTTTCTATACATACTCATAGACTCCTTCTGATGATACATCAGCCAATCAGAAGTCCATATTTGACCAAATGGACTTATATTGGGCCCAAGAGTCGTCGAACTTTTTATTTCTAATCATTGATTTCTTCTGGTAATACATCAGCCATACAGTAGCCAATATGACCTACTGAAAATATTTCAGTCCTTGATCTTGAACTTTCTTATACATATTCATAGACTCTTTCTGATGATACAGCAGCCAATCAGAAATCCATATTTGACCAAATGGACTTATTTCAGGCCGAAGAGTCGTCGATTTTGAACTTTTTATTTCTAATCATTGACTTCTTCTGATAATACATCAGCCATTCAAAAGCCAATATTTGACCTACTGAACATATTTCAGTCCTTGATCTTGAACTTTCTCTACATACTCATTGACTCCTTCTATTGTTACATCAGCCATTCAGAAGTCCATATTTGACCTAAAAGACTAATATATTGCCCAAGAGTCATCAATTTTTAACTTTTTATTTCCATGCATTGACTCCTTCTGGTGATAGATCAGCCATACAGTAGCCATATTTGACCAAATGGACTTATATCGGGCCTAAGAGTACTCGATATTTAACATTCTATACATACTAATTCCTTCAGATAATACTAACATTCCTTCTGATGTTAAATCAGCCTGATAGTAGTCCATTTTTGACCTTCTGAACATATTTCTGGCCCAAGTGTATTCTATCATGAAATTTATACATATACATTCATTGTCTTCGACTAATATGAAATCAGCAATAGAGTCATCCATATTTGACCTACTAAACAGATTTCTGGCCCAAGAGTTCTCGATTATGATTTCTCTATGCCTCGTCATTGTCTCCTACTGATGTTGAATCAGCCTGGAAGTGGTCCATTTTTGTCCTTCAGAACATATTTTTGGCGCTAGTGTATTCGATCATGAACTTTCTATAAACGCTCATTGCCTTCTACTGACATAAAATCAGTAATAGTGTAGTCCATATTTGACCTACTGAACAGATTTCTGGCCAAAGAGTCCTCATGGGATGTACATGTAAAAATACCATGTATTTTTATGTTAATCTTAAACATTCTATGTATACTAAAACATGACTTCTGATATTATATAAGCCAGACATTGGTGCATTTTTCCCCTTCTGACCATATTTCTGGACTCTTTGATCATGATCTTTCTATACATTGTCATTGACCCCTGATTTTAAATCAATCTGACAGTAGTCCATTTTTGACCTTCTGAACACATTTCTGGCCCAATAGTCCTAGTTTAGAAGTTCAAAAATGGACTAATATCTGGCTGATTTGACATTCTAAGAAGTCTGGGAGAATATATAATAAGTTAATGTTCAGAGACTCTTTGGTCAGAAATCTGTTGAGCTGGTCAAATATAGACTATTGCTGACTTTACATCAGTAGATGTCAATGAATACATACATGCATAAAGTTCAAGATCGCATACACATGGGCCAGAAATAAGTCCAGAAGGTCAAAAATATACTACTTTCTAGCTGGTTTGACATTAGAAGAAGTCTGCGAGAATATATAATAAGTTAATGTTCAGAGACTCTTTGGCCAGAAATCTGTTCAGATGGTCAAATATGGACTACTATATTGCTGATTTTACATCAGTAAAAGTCAATGAGTGTATGTATAACGTTAATGATCCAATACACTTGGGCCAGAAATATTGTCAGAAGGTCAAAAATGGACTAAGTCTGGCTCATGTAATATCAGAAGGCATCTATTAGAACTTATAGAATGTTTAAGATTGAGGGCTCTCTGGCCAGAAATCTGTTCACTAGGTCAAATATGGACTACCCTATGAGAAGATGTCAATGAGTATACACATAAAGTTAAAGATCGCATACACGTGGGCCAGAAATATATTCAGAAGGCAAAAAATGGACTACTGTTAGAATGATTTAACACCAGAAGGACTCAATGACGATGCATAGAAAAATCATGATCGAGAACTCTTGGGCCAGAAATATGTTCAGAAGGTCAAAAATGACCTAATGTCTGTGATAACAGAAAGAATGAATTAGTATGTATAGAATGTTCAAGATCGAGTGCTCTTCAGCCACAAATCTGATCAGTGGATATTGAATGCTCTATCGATGATTTAACATCAGTAGAAGTCAGTGAGTATAAACATTTAGGTCATGATTGAGGACTCTTGGGCGAGAAATCTGTTCAGTAGGTCAAATATGGACTGCTCTATTGCTGATTTTATATCAGTTGAAGTCAATTAGTGCATATATAGAGTTCATGATCGAATACACTTGCTAGCAATATGTTCAGAAGGTATCAAATGTACTACAGTCACCTGACTTAAAATCAGAAATATGGCCAGAAGGTCAAAAATTGACTAATGTCTGGCTTATTTAATGTCAGAAGCAATACTTATTAACTCCTTCTGATGTTACTTGAGCCATAAAGAAGGCCATTGTTGACCTAATGGACATATATCTGTCCCAAGAGTCATCGATTTTGACATTTCTATTTCTACTCATTAACTCATTGACTCCTTCTGGTGATAGATCAGCTATACAGTAGCCAATTTTTGACTTACTGAACATGTTTCACTCCTTGATCTTGAACTTTTTATACATATTCATTGACTCCTTCTGATGTCACTTCAGTCAGTCATTTTACATCAGTCATTCAGAAGTCCATATTTGACCAAATGGACTTATATATGGCCCAAGAGTCATCGATTTTGAACTTTTTGGCTCTACCCATTGACTCCTTCTGGTGGTTTTCAGCCAAATTTTGACCTACTGAACATATTTCAGTCTTTGATCTTGAACTTTCTATTCCTACCCAGTTGACTCCTTCTGGTGATACATTAGCCATAGAGTAGCATATATTTGACCCATTGGACATGTTTCAGTCATGGATCTTGAAATTTCTATACCTACTCATTGACTCTTTCTGATGTTATGTCAGTCATTCAGAAATCCATATTTGACCAAATGGACTAATAATGGGCTCAAGAGTCGTCAATTTTGAACTTTCTATATCTACCCAATTGACTCCTTCTGGTGATTCTTTAGCCATAGTGTAGCCAATATTTCACCCATTGAACATGTTTCAGTCATTGATCTTGAAATTTCTATACATACTCATTGACTCCCTCTGATGTTACATCACTCATTCTGAAGTCCATTTCTGACCAAATGGACTTATATCGGGCTCAAGAGTCATCGATTTTGAACTTTTTATTTCTACACAGTTGAATCCTTCTGGTGATACTGTAAGACTGAAAATATCCAAAGATATTTTAAAAATGAACAAAGACATTGGCTTTGCTGTTTCAGTCCTCTCTCTCATGCTACAAGAGCCATTTGGGAAGACACAAAGGTGCTGATAGTGATCAAGGCCTGTAGGCCAAGATGCCTGTGTATTGGGGGTCTATGAATTGTCACACCTTTAGGAGAGTGGGGGAAGTTTTACCTCTGATTGGTCAGTTTGAATGTCTCATATTTGGGTTTCAGTCACATGGTCAAGGAAAAGGATAAAAGAAGATTGTAACAGTTCCTCTGTCTCTTACACTCTGCTTTCTTTCTTGGACACTCTCTGTCCTTTTCTCTCTCTCTTTGTCTTTCTCTTTCTTTCTATCTCTCCAACACAGTCTCACTCCCTACTCGTCAAATGTCTGACGCATGGACAAGGGACACTGGCGGCACTTTTTAACGCACTGGGTATACCTTTGGCGTAATTTTTCAACGTGCAGGGTAGTCCGATAGACTTCTATAGAACTCAACAGCGTTCAAATTTGACGTCTTGGGTCAACACACCGCAACCCGTTGTCTGCCTTGTATGGGTCGAGACTACAATAAATACAAATAAATAGGAATAGGCTACAAAAAATGATCTATGCCAGGGCGAGTCAAATGGCAGCACCCCAGTTGATTTTTATCTGGCCCTTTAAATGGTTTTTGATGTTTAAAAACCCTCGCAATCTGATATCAAAGTGCCCTCTGCGCAAAGATCAGCGGTGCGCGTTCATCAGCGGTGAGTTTAACAACGTACATGGTGTACAACCGCATTCAGCGGTGAGTTTAACAACGCACATGGTGTACAACCGCATTCAGCGGTGAGTTTAACAACACTCAACTGCATGGTAAAACGGCATTAAAAGGTGAGTTTAACAACGCTCAAAGGCGCGTGCAAGTAAGCAGTTTAAGCGTTTTCTTTAGGACACTGCATGCTTTAATTATAGCATGCTGGATAACGTATTTTTATCGGAGGTTTGTTGATTTTAATAAATATATATAATATGCTACGATTGTGTTCAATTAATCAGTTTTTATTTATTTATTTGTTTTATTAAATCCTCTAAATTAATAACGCTGACGTCACCGTTATGGGTTAGGGTTAGTGTACATACAACATGTGTTTTGGTATGTTGGCACATTTCTTCCTCAGCCTAAGGCACACAGACACAACTCACATATCTCATTCAACCATTTCACACGCTGATGAAAGGGTCGTGACATGGGTCAGAATGTATCAGAGGTCATAAATGATGAACCAATCCATCAGGTCTGCTCCTATAGGCACATTGGTGTGTATATGGACAATACCTTTGGCTGGAAGGCCAATACATGAGACAAATACAAACGTTATGTTATTATTATTGTTATCTTTATTATTTAAATCCTCAAATACAACGTTAGACGAAAACATCAATATTACGAATTATGTATTTTTTCTTTTTTTTTATTCAAGAAATGTTTTACGATAGTGCAAACATACATTTCTTAGAAATCTAGAACATTTCCAAAAAAGCATATATTAAACAAATGAAGTAAATTTTGCACAAATGTATTTTTTATCTTCTTATCCGCCGAGCGGCACATACCATGTCACTTCCGGAGCCTTCGGTTGATTTGCTGTTTGCTAAAGAATTGAAAAGTAAATTAATATGCTGTTTTCTTAAATAATATAATTACTGGTCTCTAATTTTATCTTTATTATTATTATAATAGATTGCCCCTATTTTTATTCTTTTCTTTTAGTTCATTCTGTGAACTACTTCTGTACTTATTGTAAACGCAATATTGTTGATTGTATCTTTTGGTTATCATGTTATTGTTGTATGTTGTGTCTTTTGTTAAATAATGATAAATAAATAAAAATCCATTGTGGGATATGGGCTTTGAATGCGTCTAGCTCGGATCATATCGTAATGTTCTGTATTACAGCGTTTTTACAGTCCATGATTACAGCATACTGTAATATTTCACCGGTAATAAGACAGAAATAATATGATTAAAATAAAGAAATGAATTCCATGATAACATCTAAATAAATATTGATAGATGTAGCGTTAGTTTTTAAAATACAAACCGCAGAATGCGGTTGTACACCATGTGCGTTGTTAAACTCACCGCTGAATGCGGTTGTACACCATGTACGTTGTTAAACTCACCGCTGATGAACGCGCACCGCTGATCTTTGCGCAGAGGGCACTTTGATATCAGATTGCGAGGGTTTTTAAACATCAAAAACCATTTAAAGGGCCAGATAAAAATCAACTGGGGTGCTGCCATTTGACTCGCCCTGGCATAGATCATTTTTTGTAGCCTATTCCTATTTATTTGTATTTATTGTAGTCTCGACCCACACAAGGCAGACAACGGGTTGCGGTGTGTTGACCCAAGACGTCAAATTTGAACGCTGTTGAGTTCTATAGAAGTCTATCGGACTACCCTGCACGTTGAAAAATTACGCCAAAGGTATACCCAGTGCGTTAAAAAGTGCCGCCAGTGTCCCTTGTCCATGCGTCAGACATTTGACGAGTAGGGAGTGAGACTGTGTTGATCTCTCAGGTAACTTTTTACATACATGCTGGGTACGATTAATGGTATAAGGTTTTTTATCATCTCATCCATTTTGTAATCAAGTGTAACCATAAACCAA
The DNA here is from genome assembly GCA_038088235.1 of Zacco platypus. Classification (NCBI taxonomy): domain Eukaryota; kingdom Metazoa; phylum Chordata; class Actinopteri; order Cypriniformes; family Xenocyprididae; genus Zacco; species Zacco platypus. Next base: position 18,413,242 of record CM076065.1, on the reverse strand, counting down.
TATATTGTCATTAAACTTTTTCATTACAAATAATGTGCTAACTAGTTTGATTTGGTATTAACTTTGATATGTTACCTATTGCAATATAATATCTTCACACTACAGCAATGCTCTCCCACATATTTAGCTATTATAACTGCACTTATTTCCGTCGTTGGTATAAGCTGCAGTGAGTGGTAATAGACAAAAAATGTACAGTTTTCTACCATCTTGCTGATAATATTTCTTAAGTCATTCGGCAACCCTGCAGCCTGAACACCTGTGGGAGCTCAGCCCTTACAATACATTAGTCATAGTGTAGCCAACATTTGACCCATTGAACATGTTTCAGTCATCGATCTTGAAATTTCTATACATACTCATTGACTCTTTCGGTTGTTACATCAGCCATTCAGAAGACCATATTTGACTTAAAATGCCAATATCTGGCCCAAGAGTCATCAATTTTGAACTTTCATTTCATTTCTACCCATTGACTCCTTCTGGTGATAGATTAGCCATAAAATAGACAATTTTTGACATTACTGAACATGTTTCACTCCTTGATCTTGAACTTTCTTTACATTCTCATTGACTCCTTCTGATGTTATATCAGTCATTCAGAAGTCCATATTTGACCAAATGCAGTCAAATCAGGCCCAAGAGTCATCAATTTTGAACTTTCTGTTCCCACCCAATTGAATCCTTCTGGTGATAAATTAGCCATACAGTTGCCAACTTTTGACTTACTGAACATGTTTCACTCCTTGATCTTGAACTTTCTTTACATTCTCATTGACTCCTTCTGATGTTATATCAGTCATTCAGAAGTCCACATTTAACAAAATGGACATGACTCTCGGGCTAGTTATTATTTTTTGGGTGAAATATAGACTTCTGAATGGCTGATGTAAAAATAGAAGGAGACAATGAGTAGGTATAGAAATTTCAAGATCGATAACTAAAACATGTACAATGGGTCAAATATTGACTACTCTATGGCTAATTTATCACCAGAAGGAGTCAATTGGGTAGAAATAGAAAGTTTAAAATCGATGACTCTTGGGCCTGATATAAGTCCATTTGGTTAAATATGGACTTCTGAATGACTGATGTAAAATCAGAAGTAGTCAATGATTATGTATAGAAAATTCAAGATCAAGGAGTGAAACATGTTCAGTAAGTCAAAAATTGGCTACTGTATGGCTGATGTATTACCAGAAAAAGTCAATGGTTAGAAATAAAAAGTTAAAAATTGTTGAGTCTTGGGCTAGATATTAGTATTTTATGTCAAATATAGACTTCTGAATGGCTGATGTAACAACAGATGGAGTCAATGAGTTGGTATAGAAATTTCAAGATCCATGACTGAAACATGTTCAATGGGTCAAATATTGGCTACTCTATGGCTAATTTATTATCAGAAGGAGTCAATTGGGTAGAAATAGAAAGTTCAAAATTGATGACTCTTGTGCCTGATATAAGTCTATTTGGTCAAATATTGACTTCTGATTGACTGATGTAACATCAGAAGGAGTCAATTAGTATGTATAGAAAGTTCAAGATCAAGGACTGAAACATGTTCCCTTTCAAAAGCTACAATCAAGCTGCGCTTCAGCGCTATGGGAACGTCTTTAGCCGTGACTGGCTGTGAATATGTGTCTGAACACGTCAATGAAATTGACATATATTTATCGCCTCCATGATGTCATCACTATGCGCCAATGAGAGGCTATAAATAGATGAGCCACAGGTGCATCTGCAGGTCTTTTCTCTTCAGAGGCCTTGCTGGAAGTTTGTTTACTTTTTATGTTTGGGGAAGAGCACGCTTCCCTCGCGTTGGAGGGAGGCAAGTGTGAGCACTGCGAGAAACTAAATATCAGATTGCTTCGCTCTCGCCTCTCTTATTTCAGAGGGCAAGCACCCATAAATAGATCATGGGGCTCGCAGCTGGATTTGGCAGATGAGCAAGTGAGATGAGCGGGTCCTTCCCTTTCTCTCGCTGCGTCCCCAAATCCATCGGTCCATCCGCATGACTCTGTGGCCAAGTTGCAGGTTGACTGGCCACAAGAAAGGGAGCCCCCCAAACGCTCTAAATTAGAAGACGGGTTTCTGTCCGGTGGCAGGGGGGAGGGATCACAACATCAGTCCCTCTCCTTCTTTGAGGACCTCCATGACGAACTATCTAAGTCATGGAGAAAACCATATACTTCCCGTGTCTTCGTGCCTTCGACGTCTATCTATTCGACTATTGTGGGTGCTGAGGCGTGGGGGTATGCAACGATGCCCCAGGTAGAGGAGACGCTGGCGAGCTATCTCTCGCCTGGATCGGCATCGTCATTAAAGAAACCGGTGCTTCCATCAAAGCCTTGCCGCACTATATCAAATCTGGTGGGCAAGGCTTTTCCAGCTGCGGGTCAGGCTGATGCTGCCCTGCACACTATGGCGGTGTTGCAGGCGCACCAAGCCGACCTTCTGAAGGACCTGAGTGCGGGTTCAACCATAGACGAAGCATCTTTCGCGGAGCTTCGTCGTGCCACCAATTTATCTCTCCGTGCCACCAAGCAGACGGCCCGTGCCATCGGCCGTTCAATGGCTGCGATGGTTTGCACGGAGAGGCACCTATAGTTGAACCTCACGAGCATCAAGGACAAGGACCGTGTCTTTCTACTTGATGCACCAGTGGCACCTTCCGGCCTGTTTGGCGACGTTAATACAGTTGTCAACAGGTTTAGGGAGGTGAAAAAATCCGAGGAAGCGTTTGTCCAATTCCTTCCTCGGCGCACTCAATGGGAGGGGCCATCAGCCACCCAGCCCCGAACCAGGTCCTTCACACCGGGAGGCTCAAAAACAGAGCGCAGAGACTAAACAGCCTCCCAAGCAAGACCTCAGGACAATTCTTTCACGCAAAAAGAAATCCTGACAGTCTTGCGCCCAGTCCTGTGGGATTTGCCCCCCTCGGGACAGGGCGCATATTCAAACACCATGTACCGCCCTTTCCCGGAGATCCCATATTAACCCTCTGAGGTCGGCCGTCACGCCGGCGTGATTTACTCACTTTTTTCTTGTCAGTGTGAAAGAGACTCAAAATGCTCCGTCAATTTTGAACATACAATCAAGAGATATATACCATTGCAATCTGTGAAATGTCTACTTTGACTTGTGCACACTCATAGTAAAAACAAAATGTTGTGCTTTTTGCAAAATAAGCAAAACTAACATGATGCGTGAGCTGCGATCTCTCTCCGAATGAAATCCATTCTGATAGTCATAAGAAAATGAACGGTAACTTCGTGAATACTATTCACACAAATATGAAACGCATGTCTAAATAAACGTTGAAATGTCAGGTTTTAAATCATGTAAGTCAAATCTAAAACAAATATTCTCTGTTTATGTAATCTGTTTGAAAACGGAGAGAAATCAGTCGTTCGCGAGCCAGCTCATTATCTGTAATGTGACCACGCCCACGGAGAGCGCGCGCTATTCAAACACAAATTCTGAGGCGATTACTGTAACAGAGTTAACGCCCACATATGCATCTCACACGCCCCCCGGTCAATGCCATAAAAAACATGAAGTTTCTTCATAAGATTCACTGAACGTTCATCGCGTTTTGAGGATGGCACGCTACTCTGGTAATGAAGCCCTTCAGATGATTCTGGACAGCGAGGAAGAATTTTTCGCTCAGTTTTGGTGATCTATGATGTGATTCAGAGCGAATATATTTTATATTCTTGTATAATAATACGGCCTTGTGCCTAATACAGATGTTTGTGAATGCAGGTGTGGATGTTTGTGAATGCAGGTGTAAATGTGTGAAATGCACTAAATAGGTGTGATCTACCTGTGACAACAATAGTAAAGACTTGTTAGGAAAGATTTTTATTCTGAATAAATGCTGTTCTTTTTAACTTATTATTGATCAATAAATCTTGCAAAAAGTACCACAACTGTTTCCAACATTGATAATAAAGCAGCACATTAGAACGATTTCTGAAGGATCATGTGACACATAAAGTAAATACAATAAAACAGATTAAATTCTGTGAATCTCCTTACATTCTTAGTTCAAGATGCTTCACAGCTTTGGCCTTTGGATGGGCCGTTAGCCACTGGGGGAGTGTCTTTTGTCTCCCCTGGTGTGAATTGCTAATGTATTCATGGCCATCACCACTCCCACGCATACAGCAGTGGTGACACAAAAACTGATTTACAAAATTTAAATCATTATATTGCTCTTTGTGTTGAAGCATTCAGAATGATTTCCACATCATTGTGTAGTAAAAATTCTAGCCTACAAGCTTGATAACTCAAAAGTCTTGTGAACAACTATTCAGTATGTGTTTTATGGCCTTATTGCAAGGGCATTTTTTTTGCCAAAACTTACTAACCATGCATAATCTTTATTTTTAAAATAATGCAAACATGTACATCTATTTTGCTCACATATTATTGTAGCAGAGTTTGTGCTGAATACAGCAAAATTACATGTTGGCCAATAGTATGTTATTAGTAGCTGAAATAAGCACAAATGTCAGAGCATGTAAAACTACTCCAGCACCCCAAATCAGCCTCAGACCCCAGAGGGTTAAACCCTCCTTCCCCGCCACCTCTGGTGTTTCGGGGGGCAGCGGTTTCCAGCGAAATGTTAAGTGTTCCGTTGATTCCCGCAACACACCGGGACATGCAGCATCTAGCATTACCCCTAGTGGAAGAACAAAAGTTAGTTCCCATTTCAGAGAGTCTTGTAGCGTGGAAACTACTGCAAGGGATTTCTGCGTGGGTTCTATGAACAGTAGAGTTAGGATACAGAATCCAATTCTTTCGTCGTCCCCCGTGTTTCAATGGCGTGGTCTCCACTACCATGAAACCGGGGCGAGCAACATTACTGTTACAAGAGCTTCAGGCTCTCTTAAAGAAATGGGTCATAGAACGTGTTCCCCTGCCAGAGAGAGTCAGGCTATTACAGCAGGTACTTCCTGGTCCCCAAAAAGGACGGGGGGTTGCGTCCAATCTTAGATCTTCGAGGCTTAAATCGTTCAGTAAAAGCTCTCAAGTTCAATATGTTAACAGTAAAGATGGTCGTGTCTTAAATTCAACATCACGATTGGTTTGTCACAATCGATCTAAAGGACGCATATTTTCACATAGAAATATTGCCACAACACAGGAGGTTCCTGAGGTTCGCTTTCGGGGGCGAAGTTACCAGTATCGGGTTCTTCCATTTGGCCTAGCCCTATCACCCTGCACATACACAAAATGCATGGATGCAGCACTGGCTCCGTTGCGACTCCGGGGTATCCGCATTTTGAATTACATAGACGACTGGCTAATATTAGCACAGTCTCAGGAGATGGCGTTACAACACAGAGATGTCGTACTAGCTCATCTCGTTTCTCTAGGGCTGAGACTAAACGAGAAGAAAAGCGTTCTCTGTCCCACCCAGAGAATGACATATCTGGGGGTCGTATGGGATTCGACCACGATGCAGGCACAATTGTCTCCCGCTCGAGTCGAGACCATTCTCGAAACCCTAAAGAATGTCAGACTAGGCCAGCAGTGTACTGTCCTTTAGTATCAAAGAATGTTAGGTCTCATGGTGTCAGCGTCCTCAGTGATACCTCTGGGCCTGTTACACATGAGACCGTTTCAGTTGTGGCTAAAAGCCAGGGGATTTCATCCAAGGGCCAAACCCCTGAGCAAAATCAAGGTTACGCGCCGCGGGCTTCCTACCTTAACTATGTGGCTAAGACCCCGGTTTCTTAACTTGGGTCCCACTCTAGGGGCGCCATGTCATCGCAAGTTGCTAACGTCAGACGCCTCCCTGAAGGGCTGGGGTGCGGTCTTAAGTGGTCGTCCAGCCCAAGGGGAATGGGAGAGTCATCAACTCGTCTGGCACATCAATTGCCTAGAGCTGATGGCCGTATTTCTGGCCCTGAAATACTTTTTCCAATATCTGAGAGGCTGCCATGTCTTGGTGCGGGTGGACAATACAGTGGCAGTCTCTTACATAAATCACCAGGGAGGTCTGCGCTCATGCCGTATCAACAAGATAGCGAGACAGATCTTCCTCTGGGCCCAGGGCAAAATTTTGTCACTCAGAGCAGTATACATCCCTGGGCACCAGAATGTGGGAGCAGACTTACTGTCCAGACATTCTTTACTGTCCGAATGGGGAATGGAAACTCCACCCCGAGGTAGTCCAACAGGTGTGGCGGAAATATTACAGAGCGGAAGTGGACCTCTTCGCCTCTTTTCAGACAACGCAATGTCCCCTCTACTTCTCTGTGAGTCACCCAGCCCCCCTAGGTCTGGATGTGATGGTGTATACATGGCCCAGAATGCGCCTGTATGCCTTTCCTCCAGTTTCTCTGCTCCCGGGAGTTCTAGCCAGAGTTCGCCAACAAGGGATTTGCCTCTTGCTGATAGCACCGCGTTGGCCGAACAGAACGTGGTTCTCGGAGATTATAGCTCTTCTCGAAGGCTCGCCATGGGCGATACTGAAGAGGAGAGACCTTCTGTCTCAGACACAGGGGACAATATTTCATCCCCGGCCGGAGTTATGGAACCTTCATGTTTGGCCCCTGAGGGGTACCAACTGAGGGACTCAGGTCTTTCACCAGATGTTATCCAGACCATCTTAAGTGCTAGAGCTCCCTCTACCAGAGCAAGTTATGCCAATAAATGGGCCATCTTTCAAAGGTGGTGTACCTTACACAGTGTAGATACAGTGAACTGTCAGGTCTCTACGGTTCTGGACTTTCTACAACACAAGCTATCGACGGGTACATGTCCCGCTACTTTAAGGGTATATGTGGCCGCTCTTTCGGCTTGCCACTCTCTTATTGACGGGATACCATTGGGCCAGCACTCCCTGCTCTCTTGCTTCATTCGAGGAGCTAGGCGACTGAGGCCCCCGGCTAGAACCAGAATACTTTCTTGGGACCTAGCTGTAGTTCTGGAAGGATTGGTTCAAGAGCCCTTTGAACCGTTGAAGTCAGTTTCAGATAAGCTGTTAACTCTGAAAATGTTTTTTCTCATGGCGCTACCGCCTCGAAACAGACCATGTCACACTGGGTGAGAAATGCTATTGCCCTTGCCTACGAGGCACGTGGTCTCATTTCGCCAAGAGGCATCAGGGCACATTCCACAAGGGGGGTTGCCTCTTCAAAAGCTCTGGCAGGGGGCTCCCCCCTGCAAAGTGTTTGTGATGCGGCAGGCTGGTCTTCTCCGCATACATTCATTTTCAGCATTCAGATTTTACAGCTTAGACGTTAATGTTACTCCGGGCTCTAGCGTCCTTGAGTCAACGTCTCGAGCTGGTGTTTGAGACTCTTTGTGCCTTGTGACACACTTCACAGCCAGAGGGTTCGGACACGCAGTGCAGCGGCGTGGGTATTCTCGTTCCCATAGCGCTGAAGCGCAGCTTGAGTGTAGCTTTTGAAAGGGAACGACCCGGGTTACTTAACTGTAACCCTGTTCCCTGATAAAGCGGGAACGAAAGCTGTGCTTTCTTGCCGCACTAGGATGTCCCGGGACTGCTCTTCAGACAAAAGTACCTACAGATGCACCTGTGGCTCATCTATTTATAGCCTCTCATTGGCGCATAGTGATGACATCAAGGAGGCTATAAATATATGTCAATTTTATTGACGTGTTCAGACACATATTCAAACGTCACAACTAAAGACGTTCCCATAGCACTGAAGCGCAGCTTTCGTTCCCGCTTTATCAGGGAACAGGGTTACAGTTAAGTAACCCGGGTCGTTCAGTGGGTAAAATATTGGCTTCTCTATGGCTAATTTATCACCAGAAGGAGTCAATTGGGTAGGGTGAGGGTAGAAACAAGGAGAGGATCAAGGAGTGTAACATGTTCAGTAAGTCAAAATTTGGCTACTGTATAGCTGATCCAATACTAGAAGGAGTCAATTGGGTAGAAATGGAAAGTTCAAAATCGACGACTCTTGGGAATGATATTAGTACAGTTGGTCAAATATGGACTTCTGAATGACTGACACAACATCAGAAAGAGTCAATGAGCTTGTATTGACAGGTCAAGATCAAGGACTGAAAGATGATCGATGGGTCTAATATTGGCTACTCTATGGCCAATGTATCACCAGAAGGAGTCAATTGGGTAGAAATAGAAAGTTCAAAATCGACAACCCTTGGGCCCGATATTAGTCCATTAGGTCAAATATTGACTTCTGAATGACTGGTGTCACATAAGAAGGAGTCAATGAGCTTGTACTGAAAGTTCAAGATCAAGGACTGAAACATGTTAAACGGGTCAAATATTAGCTACTCTATGGCTATTGTATCACCAGAAGGAGTCAATTGGGTAGAAATAGAAAGTTCAAAATCTACAACCCTTGGCCCCGGTATTAGTCCATTTGGTCAAATATGGATTTCTGAATGACTGACATAACATCAGAAAGAGTCAATGAGTAGGTATAGAAATTTCAAGATCCATGACTGAAACATGTCCAATGGGTCAAATAATGGCTACTCTATGGCTAATGTATCACAAGAAGGAGTCAACTGGGTAGGAATAGATAGTTCAAGATCAAAGACTGAAATATGTTCAGTAGGTCAAAATTTGGCTGAAAATCACCAGAAGGAGTCACTGGGTTGAAGTAAAAAGTTCAAAATCGATGACTCTTGGGCCATATATTAGTATTTTAGGTCAAATAGGACTCTGAATGGCTGATGTAAAAACAGATGGAGTCAATGAGTATATATAGAAATTTCAAGATTGATGACTGAAATATGTTCAATGGGTCAAATATTGGCTACTCTATGGATAATGTATCATAAGAAGGAGTCAGCTGAGTATAGAATGTTCAGAATCGATGACTCTTGGGCCAGATATGAGTCCATTTGGTCAAATATGGACTTCTGAATGACTGATGTATCATCAGAAGTATTCAATGAGTATGTATAGAAAGTTCAAGATCAAGTACTAAAATATGTTCACTATGTCAAATATTGGCTATTGTATGGCTGACGTATTACCAGAAGAAGTCAATGGTTAGAAATAAAAAGTTCAAAATTGATGAGTCTTGGGCTAGATATTAGTATTTTTATTCAGATATTGACTTCTGAATGGCTGATGTAACAACAGAAGGAGTCAATGAGTACCTTTAGAAATTTCGAGATCCATGACTGAAACATGTTCAATGGGTGAAATATTGGCTTCTCTATGGCTAATTTATCACCAGAAGGAGTCAATTGGGTAGAAATAGAAAGTTCAAAATCGATGACTCTTGGGCCCGATATAAGTCCATTTGGTCAAATACGGACTTCTGAATGACTGATGTAAAATCATAAGTAGTCAATGAGTATGTATAGAAAGTTCAAGATCAAGGAGTGAAACATGTTGAGTAAGTCAAAAATTGGCTACTGTATGGCAAATGTATCACCAGAAGGAGTCAATTGGGTAGAAATAGAAAGTTCAAAATGGACAACCCTTGGGCCCGATATTAGTCCATTTGGTCAAATATGGATTTCTGAATGACTGACATAACATCAGAAAGAGTCAATGAGTAGGTATAGAAATTTCAAGATCCATGACTGAAACATGTCCAATGGGTCAAATATATGCTACTCTATGGCTAATGTATCACCAGAAGGAGTCAACTGGGTAGGAATAGAAAGTTCAAGATCAAAGACTGAAATATGTTCAGTAGGTCAAAATTTGGCTGAAAACCACCAGAAGGAGTCAATGGGTAGAGCCAAAAAGTTCAAAATTGATGACTCTTGGGCCATATATAAGTCCATTTGGTCAAATATGGACTTCTGAATGACTGATGTAAAATCAGAAGTAGTCAATGAGTATGTATAGAAAGTTCAAGATCAAGTGCTGAAATATGTTCACTATGTCAAATATTGGCTACTGTATGGCTGATCTATAACCAAAAGGAGTCCAGTGGGCAGAAATAGAAAATTCAAATCGACAACCCTTGGGCCCGATATTAGTCCATTTGGTCAAATATGGATTTCTGAATGACTGACATAATATCAGAAAGAGTCAATGAGTAGGTATAGATATTTCTAGATCCATGACTGAAACATGTCAAATGGGTCAAATATTGGCTTCTCTATGGCTAATTTATCACCAGAAGGAGTCAATAGGGTAGAAATGAAAAGTTCAAAATCGATGACTCTTGGGCCCGATATAGGTCCATTTGGTCAAATATGGACTTCTGAATGACTGATGTAAAATCAGAAGTAGTCAATGAGTATGTATAGAAAGTTCAAGATCAAGTACTGAAATATGTTCACTATGTCAAATATTGGCTACTGTATGGCTGATCTATCACCAACAGGAGCCCAGTGGGCAGAAATAGAAAATTCAAAATCGACAACCCTTGGGCCTGATATTAGTCCATTTGGTCACATATGGATTTCTGAATGACTGACATAATATCAGAAAGAGTCAATGAGTAGGAATAGAAATTTCGAGATCCATGACTGAAACATGTCAAAGGGGTCAAATATATGCTACTCTATGGCTAATGTATCACAAGAAGGAGTCAACTGGGTAGGAATAGAAAGTTCAAGATCAAAGACTGAAATATGTTCAGTAGGTCAAAACTTGGCTGAAAACCATTAGAAGGAGTCAATGGGTAGAACCAAAAAGTTCAAAATCGATGACTCTTGGGCCATATATTAGTAATTTAGGTCAAATAGGACTCTGAATGGCTGATGCAACAACAGATGGAGTCAATGAATATGTATAGAAACTCCAAGATTGATAACTGAAATATGCTCAAGGGGTCAAATACTGGTTACTCTATGGTTTAACGTATCATAAGAAGGAGTCAGTTGGGTATAGAAAGTTCTGAATCGATGACTCTTGGGCCGGATATGAGTCCATTTGGTCAAATATGGACTTCTGAATGACTGATGTATCATCAGAAGTATTCAATGAGTATGTATAGAAAGTTCAAGATCAATTACTGAAATATGTTCACTATGTCAAATATTGGCTATTGTATGGCTGACGTATTACCAGAAGAAGTCAATGGTTAGAAATAAAAAGTTCAAATTTGATGAGTCTTGGGCTAGATAATAGTATTTTATTTCAAATATTGACTTCTGAATGGCTGATGTAACAACAGAAGGAGTCAATGAGTACCTTTAGAAATTTCAAGATCCATGACTGAAACATGTTCAATGGGTCAAATATTGGCTTTTCTATGGCCAATTTATCCCCAGTAGGAGTCAATTGGGTAGAAATAGAAAGTTCAAAATCGATGACTCTTGGGCCCGATATAAGTCCATTTGGTCAAATATGGACTTTTGAATGACTGATGTATTATCAGAAGTATGTATTGAAACTTCAAGATCAAGTGCTGAAATATGTTCACTATGTCAAATATTGGCTACTGTATGGCTGATCTATCACCAAAAGGAGTCCAGTGGGCAGAAATAGAAAATTCAAAATCGACAACCCTTGGGCCTGATATTAGTCCATTTGGTCAAATATGGATTTCTGAATGACTGACATAATATCAGAGAGAGTCAATGAGTAGGTATAGAAATTTCGAGATCCATGACTGAAACATGTCAAATGGGTCAAATATTGGCTTCTCTATAGCTAATTTATCACCAGAAGGAGTCAATTGGGTAGAAATAGAAAGTTCTAAATCAATGACTCTTGGGCCCGATATAGGTCCATTTGGTCAAATATGGACTTCTGAATGACTGATGTAAAATCAGAAGTAGTCAATGAGTATGTATAGAAAGTTCAAGATTAAGTACTAAAATATGTTCACTATGTCAAATATTGGCTACTGTATGGCTGATCTATCACTAAAAGGAGTCCAGTGGGCTGAAATAGAAAATTCAATATCGACAACCCTTGGGCCCGATATTAGTCCATTTGGTCAAATATGGATTTCTGAATGACTGACATAATATCAGAAAGAGTCAATGAGTAGGTATAGAAATTTCGAGATCCATGACTGAAACATGTCAAATGGGTGAAATATTGGCTTGTCTATGGCTAATTTATCACCAGAAGGAGTCAACTGGGTAGAAATAGAAAGTTCAAAATCGATAACTCTTGGGCCCGATATAGGTCCATTTGGTCAAATATGGACTTCTGAATGACTGATGTAAAATCAGAAGTAGTCAATGAGTATGTATAGAAAGTTCAAGATCAAGGAGTGAAACATGTAGAGTAAGTCAAAAATTGGTTACTGTATGGCAAATGTATCACCAGAAGGAGTCAATTGGGTAGAAATAGAAAGTTCAAATTGGACAACCCTTGGGCCCGATATTAGTCCATTTGGTCAAATATGGATTTCTGAATGACTGACATAACATCAGAAAGAGTCAATGAGTAGGTATAGAAATTTCAAGATCCATGACTGAAACATGTCCAATGGGTCAAATATATGCTACTCTATGGCTAATGTATCACAAGAAGGAGTCAACTGGGTAGGAATAGAAAGTTCAAGATCAAAGACTGAAATATGTTCAGTATGTCAAAACTTGGCTGAAAACCACTAGAAGGAGTCAATGGGTAGAACCAAAAAGTTCAAAATCGATGACTCTTGGGCCATATATTAGTAATTTAGGTCAAATAGGACTCTGAATGGCTGATGCAACAACAGATGGAGTCAATGAATATGTATAGAAACTTCAAGATTGATGACTGAAATATGCTCAAGGGGTCAAATATTGGTTACTCTATGGTTTAACGTATCATAAGAAGGGCTAATTTATCACCAAACGGAGTCAATTGGGTAGAAATAGAAAGTTTAAAATCGATGACTCTTGGGCCATATATAAGTCCATTTGGTCAAATATTGACTTTTGAATGACTGATGTAAAATCAGAAGTAGTCAATGAGTATGTATAGAAAGTTCAAGTTTAAGTGCTGAAATATGTTCACTATGTCAAATATTGGCTACTGTATGGCTGATCTATCACTTAAATGAGTCCTGTGGGCAGAAATAGAAAATTCAAAATCGACAACCCTTGGGCCCGATATTAGTCCATTTGGTCAAATATGGATTTCTGAATGACTGACATAATATCAGAAAGAGTCAACAAGTAGGTATAGAAATTTCGAGATCCATGACTGAAACATGTCAAATGGGTGAAATATTGGCTTCTCTATGGCTAATTTATCACCAGAAGGAGTCAATTGGGTAGAAATAGAAAGTTCAGAATCGATGACTCTTGGGCCCGATATAGGTCCATTTGGTCAAACATGGATTTCTGAATGACTGATGTAAAATCAGAAATAGTCAATGAGTATGTATAGAAAGTTCAAGATCAAGTGCTGAAATATGTTCACTATGTCAAATATTGGCTACTGTATGGCTGATCTATCACCAAAAGGAGTCCAGTGTGCAGAAATAGAAAATTCAAAATCGACAACCCTTGGGCCCGATATTAGTCCATTTGGTCAAATATGGAATTCTGAATGACTGACATAATATCAGAAAGAGTCAATGAGTAGGTATAGAAATTTCGAGATCCATGACTGAAACATGTCAAATGGGTCAAATATTGGCTACTGTATGGCTGATCTATCACCAAAAGGAGTCCAGTGGGCAGAAATAGAAAATTCAAAATCGACAGCCCTTGGGCCCGATATGAGTCCATTTATTCAAATATTGACTTCTGAATAGCTGATGTAACAACAGAAGGAGTCAATGAGTACCTTTAGAAATTTCAAGATCCATGACTGAAACATGTTCAATGGGTCAAATATTGGCTTCTCTATGGCTAATTTATCACCAGAAGGAGTCAATTGGGTAGAAATAGAAAGTTCAAAATCGATGACTCTTGGGCCCGATATAAGTCTATTTGGTCAAATATGGCCTTCTGAATGACTGATGTAAAATCAGAAGTAGTCAATGAGTATGTATAGAAAGGTCAAGATCAAGGAGTGAAACATGTTGAGTAAGTCAAATATTGGGTACTGTATGGGTGATCTATCACCAAAAGGAGTCCAGTGGGCAGAAATAGAAAATTCAAAATCGACAACCCTTGGGCCCGATATTAGTCCATTTGGTCAAATATGGATTTCTGAATGACTGACATAATATCAGAAAGAGTCAATGAGTAGGTATAGAAATTTCGAGATCCATGACTGAAACATGTCAAATGGGTGAAATATTGGCTTCTCTGTGGCTAATTTATCACCAGAAGGAGTCAATTGGGTAGAAATAGAAAGTTCAAAATCGATGACTCTTGGGCCCGATATAGGTCCATTTGGTCAAATATGGACTTCTGAATGGCTGATGCAACAACAGATGGAGTCAATGACTATGTATAGAAACTTCAAGATTGATGACTGAAATATGCTCAAGGGGTCAAATATTGGCTACTCTATGGTTTAACGTATCATAAGAAGGAGTCAGTTGGGTATAGAAAGTTCAGAATCGACGACTCTTGGGCCGGATATGAGTCCATTTGGTCAAATATGGACTTCTGAATGACTGATGTATCATCAGAAGTATTCAATGAGTATGTATAGAAAGTTCAAGATCAAGTACTGAAATATGTTCAATATGTCAAATATTGGCTATTGTATGGCTGACGTATTACCAGAAGAAGTCAATGGTTAGAAATAAAAAGTTCAAAATTGATGAGTCTTGGGCTAGATATTAGTATTTTTATTCAAATATTGACTTCTGAATAGCTGATGTAACAACAGAAGGAGTCAATGAGTACCTTTAGAAATTTCAAGATCCATGACTGAAACATGTTCAATGGGTCAAATATTGGCTTCTCTATGGCTAATTTATCACCAGAAGGAGTCAATTGGGTAGAAATAGAAAGTTCAAAATCGATGACTCTTGGGCCCGATATAAGTCTATTTGGTCAAATATGGACTTCTGAATGACTGATGTAAAATCAGAAGTAGTCAATGAGTATATATAGAAAGGTCAAGATCAAGGAGTGAAACATGTTGAGTAAGTCAAATATTGGGTACTGTATGGCTGATCTATCACCAAAAGGAGTCCAGTGGGCAGAAATAGAAAATTCAAAATCGACAACCCTTGGGCCCGATATTAGTCCATTTGGTCAAATATGGATTTCTGAATGACTGACATAATATCAGAAAGAGTCAATGAGTAGGTATAGAAATTTCGAGATCCATGACTGAAACATGTCAAATGGGTGAAATATTGGCTTCTCTGTGGCTAATTTATCACCAGAAGGAGTCAATTGGGTAGAAATAGAAAGTTCAAAATCGATGACTCTTGGGCCCGATATAGGTCCATTTGGTCAAATATGGACTTCTGAATGGCTGATGCAACAACAGATGGAGTCAATGACTATGTATAGAAACTTCAAGATTGATGACTGAAATATGCTCAAGGGGTCAAATATTGGCTACTCTATGGTTTAACGTATCATAAGAAGGAGTCAGTTGGGTATAGAAAGTTCAAAATCGACGACGCTTGGGCCGGATATGAGTCCATTTGGTCAAATATGGACTTCTGAATGACTGATGTATCATCAGAAGTATTCAATGAGTATGTATAGAAAGTTCAAGATCAAGTACTGAAATATGTTCACTATGTCAAATATTGGCTATTGTATGGCTGCCGTATTACCAGAAGAAGTCAATGGTTAGAAATAAAAAGTTCAAAATTGATGAGTCTTGGGCTAGATATTAGTATTTTTATTCAAATATTGACTTCTGAATAGCTGATGTAACAACAGAAGGAGTCAATGAGTACCTTTAGAAATTTTAAGATCCATGACTGAAACATGTTCAATGGGTCAAATATTGGCTTCTCTATGGCTAATTTATCACCAGAAGGAGTCATTTGGGTAGAAATAGAAAGTTCAAAATCGATGACTCTTGGGCCCGATATAAGTCTATTTGGTCAAATATGGACTTCTGAATGACTGATGTAATATCAGAAGTAGTCAATGAGTATGTATAGAAAGGTCAAGATCAAGGAGTGAAACATGTTGAGTAAGTCAAAATTTGGCTACTGTATGGCTGATCTATCACCAAAAGGAGTCCAGTGGGCAGAAATAGAAAATTCAAAATCGACAACCCGTGGGCCCGATATTAGTCCATTTGGTCAAATATGGATTTCTGAATGACTGACATAATATCAGAAAGAGTCAATGAGTAGGTATAGAAATTTCGAGATCCATGACTGAAACTTGTCAAATGGGTGAAATATTGGCTTCTCTATGGCTAATTTATAACCAGAAGGAGTAAATTGGGTAGAAATAGAAAGTTCAAAATAGAAAACCCTTGGGCCCGATATTAGTCCTTTTGGTCAAATATGGATTTCTGAATGACTGACATAACATCAGAAAGAGTCAATGAGTAGGTATAGAAATTTCGAGATCCATGACTGAAAAATGTCCAAAACATGTCCAGTGGGTCAAATATATGCTACTCTATGGCTAATGTATCACAAGAAGGAGTCAACTGGGTAGGAATAGAAAGTTCAAGATCAAAGACTGAAATATGTTCAGTAGGTCAAAACTTGGCTCAAAACCACTAGAAGGAGTCAATGCGTAGAACCAAAAAGTTCAAAATCGATGACTCTTGGGCCATATATTAGTAATTTAGGTCAAATAGGACTCTGAATGGCTGATGCAACAACAGATGGAGTCAATGACTATGTATAGAAACTTCAAGATTGATGACTGAAATATGCTCAAGGGGTCAAATATTGGTTGCTCTATGGTTTAACGTATCATAAGAAGGAGTCAGTTGGGTATAGAAAGTTCAGAATCGATGACTCTTGGGCCGGATATGAGTCCATTTGGTCAAATATGGACTTCTGAATGACTGATGTATCATCAGAAGTAATCAATGAGTATGTATAGAAAGTTCAAGATCAATTACTGAAATATGTTCACTATGTCAAATATTGGCTATTGTAAGGCTGACGTATTACCAGAAGAAGTCAATGGTTAGAAATAAAAAGTTCAAAATTGATGAGTCTTGGGCTAGATAATAGTATTTTATTTCAAATATTGACTTCTGAATGGCTGATGTAACAACAGAAGGAGTCAATGAGTACCTTTAGAAATTTCAAGATCCATGACTGAAACATGTTCAATGGGTCAAATATTGGCTTCTCTATGGCCAATTTATCCCCAGTA
Source organism: Zacco platypus (assembly GCA_038088235.1). Taxonomy (NCBI): domain Eukaryota; kingdom Metazoa; phylum Chordata; class Actinopteri; order Cypriniformes; family Xenocyprididae; genus Zacco; species Zacco platypus. Next base: position 18,396,151 of record CM076065.1, on the reverse strand, counting down.
GGAGTCAATTGGGTAGAAATAGAAAGTTCAAAATCGATGACTCTTGGGCCCGTTATAAGTCCATTTGGTAAAATATGGACTTCTGAATGACTGATGTAAAATCAGAAGTAGTCAATGAGTATGTATAGAAAGGTCAAGATCAAGGAGTAAAACATGTTGAGTAAGTCAAAAGTTGGCTACCACTAAAAACTGCTTCATAAATAATCTTCCTGATCAGTTTCATCAACTTAGCAAACCAGACAGCTTAGAAGAACTCGATGTCGCAACAGAAACTATTGACGCTCTCTTTTCCAACACTCTAGACTCTGTCGCTCCTTTGCGCTTAAAAAAGATTAAGGATATTAGTCCAACGCCATGGTATAACGAGCACACTCGGGCCCTTAAGAGAGTAGCAAGAAAAATGGAGCGCAAGTGGAAGAATTCAAAACTAGAAGTTTTTCGGATTTCATGGAGAGAGAAAATGATGGAGTACAGAAAGGCCATAAAAACCGCTAGATCTGCTTATTTTTCAAATCTTTTAGAAGAAAATAAACACAACCCTAAGTATTTATTTAATACAGTGGCTAAATTGACGAGAAATACAGCCTCAACTTCTGATGTTTCCAAACAGCAAAGCAGTAATGACTTTATGAACTTCTTTACTTGCAAGATTGACAACATTAGAGAGAAAATTATAGCCATGCAACTGTCTACTACAGTATCACATCAGACAGTGGATTTTAGCATCCCTGAGGAAAAATTCCATTCATTCGCTGCTATAGGAAAGGAAGAATTGTCTAAACTTATTAAATCATCAAAATCAACAACATGTATGTTAGACCCTATACCGACTAAGCTATTGAAAGAGATGCTTCCAGAGGTCATAGATCCTCTTCCTAAGATCATTAATTCATCTTTATCACTAGGTTACGTACCAAAAAATTTTAAGCAGGCTATTATCAAACCTCTTATTAAAAAACCACAACTTGATCCTGGTGAATTAGTCAATTACAGACCGATCTCCAATCTACCTTTTCTGTCAAAAATACTAGAAAAGGCAGTATCATCTCAACTTAGTTCCTACTTGGAAAGAAATGGTATCTGTGAGGATTTCCAGTCAGGATTTAGACCGTACCATAGTACTGAGACTGCTCTCATTAGAGTTACAAATGATTTGCTCTTATCATCAGATCGTGGTTGTATCTATTAGTGTTACTAGACCTCAGTGCAGCTTTTGACACTATCGACCACAATATTCTTTTGAATAGACTAGAAAATTATGCTGGAATTAGTGGAAATGCATTGGCATGGTTCAAATCATACTTATCTGACCGTTATCAGTTTGTAGTAGTAAACGAAGAGATGTCATTTCGATCACAAGTTAAACATGGAGTACCACAAGGCTCAGTTCTAGGACCGTTGCTTTTCACTCTGTACATGCTACCCTTGGGAGATGTCATTAGGAAGCATGGCATTAGCTTTCACTGTTTCGCTGATGATACTCAGCTCTATATTTCCTCGCGCCCTGACGAAACCTACCAATTCTCAAAATTAACAGAATGCGTAGCTGATATAAAAAATTGGATGACTAGTAATTTCCTACTACTAATTTCAGAAAAAACAGAGATTCTAATTATTGGACCAAAAACTTCTGCACATAATAACCTAGAATACTGTCTAACACTTGATGGCTGCTCTGTTAAGTCGTCTTCGTCAGTTAGGAACATGGGTGTGCTCTTTGATACCAATCTTTCATTTGAATGCCACATTTCTAGCATATGTAAAACCGCATTCTTCCATCTTAAAAATATATCTAAATTGCGACATATGCTCTCAATGACAAATGCGGAACAGCTAGTTCATGCGTTTATGACCTCAAGACTAGATTACTGTAATGCTCTACTGGGTGGTTGCCCTGCTCGCGTGATAAACAAATTACAGCTGGTCCAAAACGCAGCTGCTAGAGTCCTTACTAGAACCAGGAAGTATGAACATATTAGCCCGGTTCTGTCAAAACTGCACTGGCTCCCTATTAAACATCGTATAGATTTTAAAATCTTGCTAATTACTTACAAAGCACTAAATGGCTTAGCTCCCCAGTACCTGAGTGAGCTCTTAATGCATTATAGTCCTTCGCGTCTATTATGATCTCAGAATTCTGGCCAGTTGTTAATACCTAGAATATCAAAATCAACCGCAGGCGGTAGATCCTTTTCCTATTTGGCACCTAAACTCTGGAACAATCTTCCTAGCATTGTTCGGGAAGCAGACACAATCTGTCAGTTTAAATCTAGACTAAAAACGCATCTATTTAATCTGGCATACATATGACACACTATAAACTTTTGTCTTCATATCCGTTAAAGGATTGTTAGGCTGCATAGATCAGGTCAGCCGGAACCGGGAACACTTCCTATAACACCAGATGTACTCGTTACATCGGAAGAAGAATGGCGTCTACGCTAATTTTTTGTCTCTCTGCTTATCCCGAGGTTTACCAATTAACGTGATTGGCTGGATCCGGGCCGTGTCCGGGTCGGACGGGGAATCTGTGCCTGTGTGCGGCAGCAATGTGGCCCTGTGGTGTCGGCGGAGACTATGTTAACTAGCTCATCCTTTGTGAAGACCTTACCGACTCATCAGCCAGTGGCACATATCCCAACAAACCGTCCCATACCGGCGTGATCAAAAAGATCTTCAACTAGAGGGAACTAGATTAAATATTTTGACTGTTGCGATTCCAAATCGGTTTAATGACCTGTAACTCTGCCTGAGTATCGGACAAGTGTTCACTGTTGGCCAGAGGAGAACTGGCCCCCCGACTAAGCCTGGTTTCTCCCAAGGTTTTTTTCTCCATTTTTTTGGAGTTTTGGTTCCTTGCCGCTGTTGCCTTTGGCTTGCTTAAGTTGGGGACACTTGCTTGATATTCAGCAGTGTTTTTGATATGCCTGCATTGGCGCCGTTGTATGCGAACTGAGCTGAGCAGGACGATTACGTCACTGTTTTCTGCAGTGCTGCTATACCTAAATTAACTAGACTAATAACTACTGATTTTTGCAACGGAATGAATCAATAATATATAGAATAGGCTGCACAATGACACCATTTTCTTATTAATGTAAAGCTGCTTTGCCACAATTTGTATTGTAAAAAGCGCTATATAAATAAAGATGACTTGACTTGACTTGACTACTGTATGGCTGATCTATCACCAAAAGGAGTCCAGTGGACAGAAATAGAAAATTCAAAATCTACAACCCTTGGCCCAATATTAGTCCATTTGGTCAAATACGGATTTCTGAATGACTGACATAACATCAGAAAGAGTCAATGAGTAGGTATAGAAATTTCGAGATCCATGACTGAAACATGTCTAATGGGTCAAATATTGGCGTTTCTATGGCTAATTTATCACCAGAAGGAGTCAATTGGGTAGAAATAGAAAGTTCAAAATCGATGACTCTTGGGCCCGATATAGGTCCATTTGGTCAAATATACACTTCTGAATGACTGATGTAAAATCAGAAGTAGTCAATGAGTATGTATAGAAAGTTCAAGATCAAGTACTGAAATATGTTCACTATGTCAAATATTGGCTACTGTATGGCTGATCTATCACCAAAAGGAGTCCAGTGGGCAGAAATAGAAAATTCAAAATCGACAACCCTTGGGCCCGATATTAGTCCATTTGGTCAAATATGGATTTCTGAATGACTGACATAACATCAGAAAGAGTCAATGAGTAGGTATAGAAATTTCAAGATCCATGACTGAAACATGTCCAATGGGTCAAATATATGCTACTCTATGGCTAATGTATCACCAGAAGGAGTCAACTGGGTAGGAATAGAAAGTTCAAAATCGATGACTCTTGGGCCCGATATAAGTCCATTTGGTCAAATATGGACTACTGAATGACTGATGTAAAATCAGAAGTAGTCAATGAGTATGTATAGAAAGTTCAAGATCAAGGAGTGAAACATGCTGAGTAAGTCAAAAATTGGCTACTGTATGGCAAATGTATCACCAGAAGGAGTCCAGTAGGCAGAAATAGAAAATTCAAAATGGACAACCCTTGGGCTCGATATTAGTCCATTTGGTCAAATATGGATTTCTGAATGACTGACATAATATCAGAAAGAGTCAATGAGGAGGTATAGAAATTTCGAGATCCATGACTGAAACATGTCAAATGGGTAAAATATTGGCTCCTCTATGGCTAATTTATCACCAGAAGGAGTCAATTGGGTAGAAATAGAAAGTTCAAAATCGATGACTCTTGGGCCCGATATAGGTCCATTTGGTCAAATATGGACTTCTGAATGACTGATGTATCATCAGAAGTATTCAATGAGTATGTATTGAAAGTTCAAGATCAAGTGCTGAAATATGTTCACTATGTCAAATATTGGCTACTGTATGGCTGATCTATCACCAAAAGGAGTCCAGTGGGCAGAAATAGAAAATTCAAAATCGACAACCCTTGGGCCCGATATTAGTCCATTTGGTCAAATATGGATTTCTGAATGACTGACATAACATCAGAAAGAGTCAATGAGTAGGTATAGAAATTTCAAGATCCATGACTGAAACATGTCCAATGGGTCAAATATATGCTACTCTATGGCTAATGTATCACAAGAAGGAGTCAACTGGGTAGGAATAGAAAGTTCAAGATCAAAGACTGAAATATGTTCAGTAGGTCAAAACTTGGCTGAAAACCACTAGAAGGAGTCAATGGGTAGAACCAAAAAGTTCAAAATCGATGACTCTTGGGCCATATATTAGTAATTTAGGTCAAATAGGACTCTGAATGGCTGATGCAACAACAGATGGAGTCAATGACTATGTATAGAAATTTCAAGATTGATGACTGAAATATGCTCAAGGGGTCAAATATTGGCTACTCTATGGTTTAACGTATCATAAGAAGGAGTCAGTTGGGTATAGAAAGTTCAGAATCGACGACTCTTGGGCCGGATATGAGTCCATTTGGTCAAATATGGACTTCTGAATGACTTATGTGTCATCAGGAGTATTCAATGAGTATGTATAGAAAGTTCAAGATCAAGTACTGAAATATGTTCACTATGTCAAATATTGGCTATTGTATGGCTGACGTATTACCAGAAGAAGTCTCATCTCATCTCATCTCATCTTCCACCGCTTATCCGGGACCGGGTCGCGGGGGCAGCAGTCTGAGCAGAGACTCCCAGACTTCCCTCTCCCCAGACACTTCCTCCAGCTCTTCCGGGGGGACACCGAGGTGTTCCCAGGCCAGCCGAGAGACATAGTCTCTCCAGCGTGTCCTAGGTCTTCCCCGGGGCCTTCTCCCGGTGGGACATGCCCGGAACACCTCCCTAGGGAGGCGTCCAGGAGGCATCCGAAACAGATGCCGAGCCACCTCAGCTGACTCCTCTCGATGTGAAGGAGCAACGGATCTACTTTGAGCTCCTCCCGAGTGACCGAGCTCCTCACCCTATCTCTAAGGGAGCGCCCTGCCACCCTGCGGAGAAAGCTCATTTCGGCCGCCTGTATCCGGGATCTCATTCTTTCGGTCATGACCCAAAGCTCATGACCATAGGTGAGAGTAGGAACGTAGATTGACCGGTAAATCGAGAGCTTCGCCTTGCAGCTCAGCTCCTTCTTCACCACGACAGACCGGTACATCGACCGCATTACTGCAGAAGCTGCACCGATCCGTCTGTCAACCTCACGCTCCTTCCTTCCCTCACTCGTGAACAAAACCCCAAGATACTTGAACTCCTCCACTTGAGGCAGGAGCTCTCCACCAACCTGAAGAGGACAAGCCACCCTTTTCCGACTGAGAACCATGGTCTCAGACTTGGAGGTGCTGATCCTCATCCCAGCCGCCTCACACTCAGCTGCAAACCGTCCCAATGCACACTGGAGGTCCTGGCCCGATGGAGCCAACAGGACCACATCATCCGCAAAAAGCAGGGATGAGATCCTGTGGTCCCCAAACCAGACTCCCTCCGGCCCCTGACTGCGCCTAGAAATCCTGTCCATAAAAATTATGAACAGGACCGGTGATAAAGGGCAGCCCTGCCGGAGTCCAACATGCACTGGGAACAGGTCTGACTTACTGCCGGCAATGCGAACCAAGCTCCTGCTCCGGTCATACAGGGACCGGACAGCCCTTAGCAAAGGGCCCCGGACTCCATACTCCCGGAGCACCCCCCACAGGGTGCCACGAGGGACACGGTCGAATGCCTTCTCCAGATCCACAAAACACATGTGGACTGGTTGGGCAAACTCCCATAAACCCTCCAGCACCCTAGAGAGGGTATAGAGCTGGTCCAGTGTTCCACGATCGGGACGAAAACCGCATTGTTCCTCCTGAATCTGAGGTTCGACTATCAGCCTTATTCTCCTCTCCAGTACCCTGGCATAGACTTTCCCGGGGAGGCTGAGGAGTGTGATCCCTCTGTAGTTGGAACACACCCTCCGGTCCCCCTTCTTAAAAAGAGGGACCACCACCCCGGTCTGCCAGTCCAGAGGCACTGTCCCCAACCGCCACGCGATGCTGCAGAGGCGTGTCAGCCAAGACAGCCCCACAACATCCAGAGACTTGAGGTACTCAGGGCGTATCTCATCCACCCCCGCTGCCTTGCCACCAAGGAGCTTTCCAACTACCTCAGTGACCTCAGCTTGGGTGATGGGTGAGCCCACCTCTGAGTCCTCGGCCTCTGCTTCCTCAGTGGAAGACGTGTTGGTGGGATTGAGGAGATCCCCAAAGTATTCCTTCCACCACCCAACGATATGCCCAGTTGAAGTCAGCAGATTCCCACCCCCACTGTAAACAGTGTTGGCAGGGCACTGCTTCCCCCTCCTGAGGCGCCGGACGGTTTGCCAGAATTTCTTCGGGGCCGACCGATAATCCTTCTCCATGGTCTCACCGAACTCCTCCCAGACCCGAGTTTTTGCCTCCACAACTACCCGGGCTGCAGTCCGCTTGGCCTGCCGGTACCCGTCAGCTGCCTCAGGAGTCCCCCGAGCCAACCAGGCTCGATAGGCCTCCTTCTTCAGCTTGACGGCATCCCTTACATCCGGTGTCCACCACCGGGTTCGGGGATTGCCGCCACGACAGGCACCGGAGACTTTATGGCCACAGCTTCGAGCGGCCGCGTCAACAATGGAGGTAGAGAACATGGTCCACTCGGACTCAATGTCTCCAGCCTCCCTCGGTATCTGGTTGAAGCTCTGCCGGAGGTGCGAGTTGAAGATCTTTCTGACAGGGGACTCGGCCAAACATTCCCAGCAGACCCTCACAGTACGTTTGGGTCTGCCGAGTCTGTCCAGCTTCCTCCCCTGCCATCTGATCCAACTCACCACCAGGTGGTGATCAGTTGACAGCTCCGCCCCTCTCTTCACCCGAGTGTCCAAGACATACGGCCGGAGGTCAGATGAAACAACTACAAAGTCGATCATCGACCTCCGCCCTAGGGTGTCCTGGTGCCACGTGTAATGGTGGACACCCTTATGCTTGAACATGGTGTTCGTTATGGACAAACTGTGGCTAGCACAGAAGTCCAATAACAGAACACCACTCTGGTTCAGATCAGGGGGGCCGTTCCTCCCAATCACGCCCCTCCAGGTATCACTGTCGCTGCCCACGTGAGCGTTGAAGTCCCCCAGTAGAACGACAGAGTCCCCGTTCGGAGCACTTTCCAGCACCCCTCCCAGAGACTCCAAGAAGGCCGGGTACTCTGCACTGTCATTCGGCCCGTAAGCACAAACAACAGTGAGAGCCCTACCCCCGACCCGAAGGCGCAGTGACGCGACCCTCTCGTTCACCGGGGTAAACTCCAACACATGGCGGCTGAGCTGGGGGGCTATGAGAAAGCCCACACCAGCCCGCCGTCTTCCACCGCAGGCAACTCCAGAGTAGCGGAGAGTCCAGTCTCTCTCAAGGAGTTGGGTTCCAGAGCCCAAGCTGTGCGTGGAGGTGAGCCCGACTATCTCTAGTCGTTATCTCTCGACCTCCCGCACAAGCTCAGGCTCCTTCCCCGCCAGCGAGATGACGTTCCATGTCCCTAGAGCCAGATTCCGTGTCCGGGGATTGGGTCGCCGAGGCCCCTGCCTTCGGCCGCCGCCCAATCCACAATGCACCGGCCCCATATGGTTCCTCCCGCAGGTGGTGGGCCCACGGGAGGTCGGCCCCACGTCGCTCATTCGGGCTGAGCCCGGCCGGGCCCCGTGGGGAAAGACCCGGCCACCAGGCGCTCGCCTACGAGCCCCAACCCCAGGCCTGGCTCCAGGGTGGGGTCCCGGTTGCGCCATACCGGGCGACGTAACGGCCTTTGTTTTTTTGTGATCCATATGGGGTTTAGAACTGCTCTTTGTCTGGCCCATCACCTAGGACCTGTTTGCCTTGGGAAACCCTACCAGGGGCATATAGCCCCCAACAACATAGCTCCTAGGATCATTCAGGCACTCAAACCCCTCCACCACGATAAGGTGGCAGTTCACTGGAGGAGTGAAAAACTTGAAAAACTTGACTTCTTCTTCTTATGGTTAGAAATAAAAAGTTCAAAATTAATGAGTCTTGGGCTAGATATTAGTATTTTATTTCAAATATTAATTTCTGAATGGCTGATGTAACAACAGAAGGAGTCAATGAGTACCTTTAGAAATTTCAAGATCCATGACTGAAATATGTTCAATGGGTCAAATATTGGCTTCTCTATGGCTAATTTATCACCAGAAGGAGTCAATTGGGTAGAAATAGAAAGTTCAAAATCGACAACCCTTGGGCCCGATATTAGTCCATTTGGTCAAATATGGATTTCTGAATGACTGACATAATATCAGAAAGAGTCAATGAGTAGGTATAGAAATTTCGAGATCCATGACTGAAACATGTCAAATGGGTCAAATATTGGCTTCTCTATGGCTAATTTATCACCAGAAGGAGTCAATTGGGTAGAAATAAAAAGTTCAAAATCGATGACTCTTGGGCCCGATATAGGTCCATTTGGTCAAATATGGACTTCTGAATGACTGATGTAAAATCAGAAGTAGTCAATGAGTATGTATAGAAAGTTCAAGATCAAGTACTGAAATATGTTCACTATGTCAAATATTGGCTACTGTATGGCTGATCTATCACCAAAAGGAGTCCAGTGGGCAGAAATAGAAAATTCAAAATCGACAACCCTTGGGCCCGATATTAGTCCATTTGGTCAAATATGGATTTCTAAATGACTGACATAATATCAGAAAGAGTCAATGAGTAGGTATAGAAATTTCGAGATCCATGACTGAAACTTGTCAAATGGGTGAAATATTGCCTTCTCTATGGCTAATTTATCACCAGAAGGAGTCAATTGGGTAGAAATAGAAAGTTCAAAATTGATGACTCTTGGGCCCGATATAGGTCCTTTTGGTCAAATATGGACTTCTGAATGACTGATGTAAAATCAGAAGTAGTCAATGAGTATGTATAGAAAGTTCAAGATCAAGTACTGAAATATGTTCACTATGTCAAATATTGGCTACTGTATGGCTGATCTATCACCAAAAGGAGTCCAGTGGGCAGAAATAGAAAATTCAAAATCGACAACCCTTGGGCCCGATATTAGTCCATTTGGTCAAATATGGATTTCTAAATGACTGACATAATATCAGAAAGAGTCAATGAGTAGGTATAGAAATTTCGAGATCCATGACTGAAACTTGTCAAATGGGTGAAATATTGCCTTCTCTATGGCTAATTTATCACCAGAAGGAGTCAATTGGGTAGAAATAGAAAGTTCAAAATTGATGACTCTTGGGCCCGATATAGGTCCTTTTGGTCAAATATGGACTTCTGAATGACTGATGTAAAATCAGAAGTAGTCAATGAGTATGTATAGAAAGTTCAAGATCAAGTACTGAAATATGTTCACTATGTCAAATATTGGCTACTGTATGGCTGATCTATCACCAAAAGGAGTCCAGTGGGCAGAAATAGAAAATTCAAAATCGACAACCCTTGGGCCCGATATTAGTCCATTTGGTCAAATATGGATTTCTGAATGACTGACATAATATCAGAAAGAGTCAATGAGTAGGTATAGAAATTTCGAGATCCATGACTGAAACTTGTCAAATGGGTCAAATATAGTTTTTTCTATGGCTAATTTATCACCAGAAGGAGTCAATTGGGTAGAAATAGAAAGTTCTAAATCGATGTCTCTTGGGCACGATATAGGTCCATTTGGTCAAATATGGACTTCTGAATGACTGATGTAAAATCAGAAGTAGTCAATGAGTAGGTATAGAAAGTTCAAAATGGACAACCCTTGGGCCCGATATTAGTCCATTTGGTCAAATATGGATTTCTGAATGACTGATATAACATCAGAAAGAGTCAATGAGTAGGTATAGAAATTTCAAGATCCATGACTGAAACATGTCCAATGTTTCAAATATATGCTACTCTATGGCTAATGTATCACAAGAAGGAGTCAACTGGGTAGGAATAGAAAGTTCAAGATCAAAGACTGAAATATGTTCAGTAGGTCAAAACTTGGCTGAAAACCACTAGAAGGAGTCAATGGGTAGAAACAAAAAGTTCAAAATCGATGAGTCTTGGGCCATATATTAGTAATTTAGGTCAAATAATACTCTGAATTGCTGATGCAACAACAGATGGAGTCAATGACTATGTATAGAAACTTCAAGATTGATGACTGAAATATGCTCAAAGGGTCAAATATTGGCTACTCTATGGTTTAACGTATCATAAGAAGGAGTCAGTTGGGTATAGAAAGTTCAGAATCGACGACTCTTGGGCCGGATATGAGTCCATTTGGTCAAATATGGACTTCTGAATGACTAAATATCATCAGAAGTATTCAATGAGTATGTATAGAAAGTTCAAGATCAAGTACTGAAATATGTTAACTATGTCAAATATTGGCTATTGTATGGCTGACGAATTACCAGAAGAAGTCAATGGTTAGAAATAAAAAGTTCAAAATTGATGAGTCTTGGGCTAGATATTAGTATTTTATTTCACATATTGACTTCTGAATAGCTGATGTAACAACAGAAGGAGTCAATGAGTACCTTTAGAAATTTCAAGATCCATGACTGAAGCATGTTCAATGGGTCAAATATTGGCTTCTCTATGGCTAATTTATCACCAGAGGGAGTCAATTGGGTAGAAATAGAAAGTTCAAGATCAAAGACTGAAATATGTTCAGTAGTTCAAAATTTGGCTGAAAACCACCAGAAGGAGTCAATGGGTAGAACCAAAAAGTTCAAAATCGATGACGCTTGGGCCATATATTAGTATTTTAGGTCAAATAGGACTCTGAATGGCTGAAGTAATAACAGATGGAGTCAATGACTATGTATAGAAACTTCAAGATTGATGACTGAAATATGCTCAAGGTGTCAAATATTGGCTACTCTCTGGATAATGTATCATACGAAGGAGTCAGTTGGTTATAGAAAGTTCAGAATCGACGCCTTTTTGGCCAGATATGAGTCCATTTGGTCAAATATGGACTTCTGAATGACTTATGTAAAATCAGAAGTAGTCAATGAGTATGTATAGAAAGTTCAAGATCAAGTACTGAAATATGTTCACTATGTCAAATATTGGCTACTGTATGGCTGATCTATCACCAAAAGGAGTCCAGTGGGCAGAAATAGAAAATTCAAAATCGACAACCCTTGGGCCCGATATTAGTCCATTTGGTCAAATATGGATTTCTGAATGACTGATGTAAAATCAGAAGTAGTCAATGAGTATGTATAGAAAGTTCAAGATCAAGGAGTGATTCTGTGAATCCGCTCAACTCAAACTCTCTCCGGCTTGAGGAGAGACACACACAGAGCCTGGAGGAATCTTGACACTTTTAGTGATTTTTCTGAGATGAAGTACAGGGAGTTTTGACACTTAGTCGTTTTTCTGAGAATGCACCATTTCTCAGAAAAACGACTAAGTTTACCAGCATTAACTCATTCTACTGTGCATGGAGTTAACATATGTGCTGTTGAATAGATAATGCAAAATTGCATAGATGTACCTCATTTGGTTGTGCAATGAAGAGAAAACATATGTGCTGTTGCATTGCACAGAGCACAATATAAGATATGCACTTGTTGCGTTTCAGTGCATATATACTTAAGGACCATAGGGCATATTTTTAATAAATTAGTCAAAACTCAAAACTCAAACATGAACTTTCTTTTACTTTTTATTGTTTTTTCAATAACTCTCCGCATTGACTTAATCTGATGTTACATCAGCCTTACAGGAGTCAGTTGACTGCATGGTTCATATGGAGCGAATTCACAGAGGGGCCCTTCCTTACACCTCCAGGCCGCCTACCTGACACTCTCTCCGGCTTGAAGAGTGACACACACTGCCGGGTTCACACGGAGGAATTTTGACACTTAGTCGTCTTTCTGAGCGTGCACCATTTGTCAGAAAAACTACTAAGTGTACCACCATTAACTCATTCTACTGTGCATGGAGTTAACATATGCGCTGTTGAAGAGATAATGCAAAATTGCATAGATGTACCTCATTTGGTTGTGCAATGAAGAGAAAACATATGTGCTGTTGCATTGCACAGAGCACAATATAAGATATGCACTTGTTGCGTTTCAGTGCATATAAGAACACTTAAGGACCACAGGGCATATTTTTAATAAATTAGTGTTAAAACATGAACTTTCTTTTACTTTTTATTCTTTTTCAATAACTCTCCGCATTGACTTAATCTGATGTTACATCAGCCTTACTGCAGTCAGTTGACTGCATATGGAGCGAATTCACAGAGGGGCACTTCCTTACACATTCAGGCCGCCTACCTCACACTCTCTCCGGCTTGAAGAGCGACACACCCTGCCTGGTTCACACGGAGGAATTTTGACAGTCGTTTTTCTGAGCGTGCATCATTTCTCAAAAAACGACTACGTGTCAAAATTCCTCCTTGTACTACATCTCAGAAAAATCACTAAAAGTGTCAAAATTGCTCCAGGCTGTGTGTGTGTCTCTCCTCCAGCCGGAGAGAGTTTGAGTTGAGCGGATTCACAGCGAAGCCCTTCCTTACACTTTCAAGCCGCCTACCTAACACTCTCTCCGGCATGAGCAGAGACACACAGTGCACGGTTCACACGGAGGAATTTTGACACTTAGTCGTCTTCATGAGCGTGCACCATTTGTCAGGAAAAACTACTAAGTGTACCACCATTAACTCATTCTACTGTGCATGGAGTTAACATATGTGCTGTCGAATAGATAATATAAAATTGCATAGATGTACCTCATTTGGTTGTGCAATGAAGAGAAAACATATGTGCTGTTGCATTGCACGGAGCACAATATAAGATATGCACTTGTTGCGTTTCAGTGCATATAAGAATACTTAAGGACCATAGGGCATATTTTTAATAAATTAGTGTTCAAACATGAACTTTCTTTTACTTTTTATTCTTTTTCAATATCTCTCCGCGTTGACTTAATCTGATGTTACATCAGCCTTACTGCAGTCAGTTGACTGCATATGGAGCGGATTCACAGCGAAGCCCTTCCTTGACCTTTCAAGCCGCCTACCTAACACTCTCTCCGTTTTGAGCAGAGACACACAGTGCACGGTTCACATGGAGGAATTTTGACACTTAGTCGTCTTTCTGAGCGTGCCCATTTGTCAGAAAAACTACTAAGTGCACCAGCATTAATTCATTCTACTGTGCATGGAGTTAACATATGTGCTGTTGAATAGATAATATAAAATTGCATAGATGTACCTCATTTGGTTGTGCAATGAAGAGAAAACATATGTGCTGTTGCATTGCACAGAGCACAATATAAGATATGCACTTGTTGCGTTTCAGTGCATATAAGAATACTTAAGGACCATAGGGCATATTTTTAATAAATTAGTGTTCAAACATGAACTTTCTTTTTCTTTTTATTCTTTTTCAATATCTCTCCGCGTTGACTTAATCTGATGTTACATCAGCCTTACTGCAGTCAGTTGACTGCATATGGAGCGAATTCACAGAGGGGCACTTCCTTACACCTTCAGGCCGCCTACCTCACACTCTCTCCGGCTTGAAGAGCGACACATCCTGCCTGGTTCACACGGAGGATTTTTGACACTTAGTCGTCTTTCTGAGCGTGCACCATTTGTCAGAAAAACTACTAAGTGTACCAGCATTAACTCATTCTACTGTGCATGGAGTTAACATATGTGCTGTCGAATAGATAATATAAAATTGCATAGATGTACCGCATTTGGTTGTGCAATGAAGAGAAAACATATGTGCTGTTGCATTGCACAGAGCACAATATAAGATATGCGCTTGTTGCGTTTCAGTGCATAGAAGAATACTTAAGGACCATAGGGCAAATTTTTAATAAATTACTGCTCAAACATGAACTTTCTTTTACTTTTTATTCTTTTTCAATAACTCTCCGCATTGACTTAATCTGATGTTACATCAGCCTTACTGCAGTCAGTTGACTGCATATGGAGCGAATTCACAGAGGGGCACATCCTTACACATTCAGGCCGCCTACCTCACACTCTCTCCGGCTTGAAGAGCGACACACCCTGCCTGGTTCACACGGAGAAATTTTGACACTTAGTCGTTTTTCTGAGCGTGCATAATTTCTCAAAAAACGACTACGTGTCAAAATTCCTCCTTGTACTACATCTCAGAAAAATCACTAAAAGTGTCAAAATTGCTCCAGGCTGTGTGTGTGTCTCTCCTCCAGCCGGAGAGAGTTTGAGTTGAGCGGATTCACAGCGAAGCCCTTCCTTACACTTTCAAGCCGCCTACCTAACACTCTCTCCGGCTTGAGCAGAGACACACAGTGCACGGTTCACACGGAGGAATTTTGACACTTAGTCGTCTTTCTGAGCGTGCACCATTTGTCAGAAAAACTACTAAGTGTACCAGCATTAACTCATTCTACTGTGCATGGAGTTAACATATGTGCTGTTGAATAGATAATGCAAAATTGCATAGATGTACCTCATTTGGTTGTGCAATGAAGAGAAAACATATGTGCTGTTGCATTGCACAGAGCACAATATAAGATATGCACTTGTTGCGTTTCAGTGCATATAAGAATACTTAAGGACCATAGGGCATATTTTTAATAAATTAGTGCTCAAACATGAACTTTCTTTTACTTTTTATTCTTTTTCAATAACTCTCCGCGTTGACTTAATCTGATGTTACATCAGCCTTACTGCAGTCAGTTGACTGCATATGGAGCGGATTCACAGCGAAGCCCTTCCTTACACTTTCAAGCCGCCTACCTAACACTCTCTCCGTTTTGAGCAGAGACACACAGTGCACGGTTCACACGGAGGAATTTTGACACTTAGTCGTCTTTCTGAGCGTGCCCATTTGTCAGAAAAACTACTAAGTGTACCAGCATTAATTCATTCTACTGTGCATGGAGTTAACATATGTGCTATTGAATAGATAATATGAAATTGCATAGATGTACCTCATTTGGTTGTGCAATGAAGAGAAAACATATGTGCTGTTGCATTGCACAGAGCACAATATAAGATATGCACTTGTTGCGTTTCAGTGCATATAAGAATACTTAAGGACCATAGGGCAAATTTTTAATAAATTACATCTCAAACATGAACTTTCTTTTACTTTTTATTCTTTTTCAATAACTCTCCGCATTGACTTAATCTGATGTTACATCAGCCTTACTGCAGTCAGTTGACTACATATGGAGCGAATTCACAGAGGGGCACTTCCTTACACATTCAGGCCGCCTACCTCACACTCTCTCCGGCTTGAAGAGCGACACACCCTGCCTGGTTCACACGGAGGAATTTTGACACTTAGTCGTTTTTCTGAGCGTGCATTATTTCTCAAAAAACGACTACGTGTCAAAATTCCTCCTTGTACTACATCTCAGAAAAATCACTAAAAGTGTCAAAATTGCTCCAGGCTGTGTGTGTGTCTCTCCTCCAGCCGGAGAGAGTTTGAGTTGAGCGGATTCATAGCAAAGCCCTTCCTTACACTTTCAAGCCGCCTACCTAACACTCTCTCCGGCTTGAGCAGAGACACACAGTGCACGGTTCACACGGAGGAATTTTGACACTTAGTCGTCTTTCTGAGCGTGCACCATTTGTCAGAAAAACTACTAAGTGTACCACCATTAACTCATTCTACTGTGCATGGAGTTAACATATGTGCTGTTGAATAGATAATGCAAATTTGCATAGATGTACCTCATTTGGTTGTGCAATGAAGAGAAAACATATGTGCTGTTGCATTGCACAGAGCACAATATAAGATATGCACTTGTTGCGTTTCAGTGCATATAAGAATACTTAAGGACCATAGGGCATATTTTTAATAAATTAGTGTTCAAACATGAACTTTCTTTTACTTTTTATTCTTTTTAGATAACTCTCCGCGTTGACTTAATCTGATGTTACATCAGCCTTACTGCAGTCAGTTGACTGCATATGGAGCGAATTCACAGAGGGGCACATCCTTACACATTCAGGCCGCCTACCTCACACTCTCTCCGGCTTGAAGAGCGACACACCCTGCCTGGTTCACACGGAGAAATTTTGACACTTAGTCGTTTTTCTGAGCGTGCATCATTTCTCAAAAAACGACTACGTGTCAAAATTCCTCCTTGTACTACATCTCAGAAAAATCACTAAAAGTGTCAAAATTGCTCCAGGCTGTGTGTGTGTCTCTCCTCCAGCCGGAGAGAGTTTGAGTTGAGCGGATTCACAGCGAAGCCCTTCCTTACACTTTCAAGCCGCCTACCTAACACTCTCTCCGGCTTGAGCAGAGACACACAGTGCACGGTTCACACGGAGGAATTTTGACACTTAGTCGTCTTTCTGAGCGTGCACCATTTGTCAGAAAAACTACTAAGTGTACCAGCATTAACTCATTCTACTGTGCATGGAGTTAACATATGTGCTGTTGAATAGATAATGCAAAATTGCATAGATGTACCTCATTTGGTTGTGCAATGAAGAGAAAACATATGTGCTGTTGCATTGCACAGAGCACAATATAAGATATGCACTTGTTGCGTTTCAGTGCATATAAGAATACTTAAGGACCATAGGGCAAATTTTTAATAAATTAGTGTTCAAACATGAACTTTCTTTTACTTTTTATTCTTTTTCAATAACTCTCCGCATTGACTTAATCTGATGTTACTTCAGCCTTACTGCAGTCAGTTGACTGCATATGGAGCGAATTCACAGAGGGGCACTTCCTTACACCTTCAGGCCGCCTACCTCACACTCTCTCCGGCTTGAAGAGCGACACACCCTGCCTGGTTCACACGGAGGATTTTTGACACTTAGTCGTCTTTCTGAGCGTGCACCATTTGTCAGAAAAACTACTAAGTGTACCAGCATTAACTCATTCTACTGTGCATGGAGTTAACATATGTGCTGTCGAATAAATAATATAAAATTGCATAGATGTACCTCATTTGGTTGTGCAATGAAGAGAAAACATATGTGCTGTTGCATTGCACAGAGCACAATATAAGATATGCACTTGTTGCGTTTCAGTGCATATAAGAATACTTAAGGACCATAGGGCATATTTTTAATAAATTAGTGTTCAAACATGAACTTTCTTTTACTTTTTATTCTTTTTCAATAACTCTCCGCGTTGACTTAATCTGATGTTACATCAGCCTTACTGCAGTCAGTTGACTGCATATTGAGCGAATTCACAGAGGGGCACTTCCTTACACATTCAGGCCGCCTACCTCACACTCTCTCCGGCTTGAAGAGCGACACACCCTGCCTGGTTCACACGGAGGAATTTTGACACTTAGTCGTTTTTCTGAGCGTGCATCATTTCTCAAAAAACGACTACGTGTCAAAATTCCTCCTTGTACTACATCTCAGAAAAATCACTAAAAGTGTCAAAATTGCTCCAGGCTGTGTGTGTGTCTCTCCTCCAGCCGGAGAGAGTTTGAGTTGAGCTGATTCACAGCGAAGCCCTTCCTTACACTTTCAAGCCGCCTACCTAACACTCTCTCCGTTTTGAGCAGAGACACACAGTGCACGGTTCACACGGAGGATTTTAGACACTTAGTCGTCTTTCTGAGCTTGCACCATTTGTCAGAAAAACTACTAAGTGTACCACCATTAACTCATTCTACTGTGCATGGAGTTAACATATGTGCTGTTGAATAGATAATGCAAAATTGCATAGATGTACCTCATTTGGTTGTGCAATGAAGAGAAAACATATGTGCTGTTGCATTGCACAGAGCACAATATAAGATATGCACTTGTTGCGTTTCAGTGCATATAAGAATACTTAAGGACCATAGGGCATATTTTTAATAAATTAGTGTTCAAACATGAACTTTCTTTTACTTTTTATTCTTTTTCGATAACTCTCCGCATTGACTTAATCTGATGAAACATCAGCCTTACTGCAGTCAGTTGACTGCATATGGAGCGAATTCACAGAGGGGCACTTCCTTACACATTCAGGCCGCCTACCTCACACTCTCTCCGGCTTGAAGAGCGACACACCCTGCCTGGTTCACACGGAGGAATTTTGACACTTAGTCGTTTTTCTGAGCGTGCATCATTTCTCAAAAAACGACTACGTGTCAAAATTCCTCCTTGTACTACATCTCAGAAAAATCACTAAAAGTGTCAAAATTGCTCCAGGCTGTGTGTGTGTCTCTCCTCCAGCCGGAGAGAGTTTGAGTTGAGCGGATTCACAGCGAAGCCCTTGCTTACACTTTCAAGCCGCCTACCTAACACTCTCTCCGTTTTGAGCAGAGACACACAGTGCACGGTTCACACGGAGGATTTTAGACACTTAGTCATCTTTCTGAGCTTGCACCATTTGTCAGAAAAACTACTAAGTGTACCACCATTAACTCATTCTACTGTGCATGGAGTTAATATATGTGCTGTTGAATAGATAATGCAAAATTGCATAGATGTACCTCATTTGGTTGTGCAATGAAGAGAAAACATATGTGATGTTGCATTGCACAGAGCACAATATAAGATATGCACTTGTTGCGTTTCAGTGCATATAAGAATACTTAAGGACCATAGGGCATATTTTTAATAAATTAGTGCTCAAACATGAACTTTCTTTTACTTTTTATTCTTTTTCAATAACTCTCCGCGTTGACTTAATCTGATGTTACATCAGCCTTACTGCAGTCAGTTGACTGCATATGGAGCGGATTCACAGCGAAGCCCTTCCTTACACTTTCAAGCCGCCTACCTAACACTCTCTCCGTTTTGAGCAGAGACACACAGTGCACGGTTCACACGGAGGAATTTTGACACTTAGTCGTCTTTCTGAGCGTGCCCATTTGTCAGAAAAACTACTAAGTGTACCAGCATTAATTCATTCTACTGTGCATGGAGTTAACATATGTGCTATTGAATAGATAATATGAAATTGCATAGATGTACCTCATTTGGTTGTGCAATGAAGAGAAAACATATGTGCTGTTGCATTGCACAGAGCACAATATAAGATATGCACTTGTTGCGTTTCAGTGCATATAAGAATACTTAAGGACCATAGGGCAAATTTTTAATAAATTACATCTCAAACATGAACTTTCTTTTACTTTTTATTCTTTTTCAATAACTCTCCGCATTGACTTAATCTGATGTTACATCAGCCTTACTGCAGTCAGTTGACTACATATGGAGCGAATTCACAGAGGGGCACTTCCTTACACATTCAGGCCGCCTACCTCACACTCTCTCCGGCTTGAAGAGCGACACATCCTGCCTGGTTCACACGGAGGATTTTTGACACTTAGTCGTCTTTCTGAGCGTGCACCATTTGTCAGAAAAACTACTAAGTGTACCAGCATTAACTCATTCTACTGTGCATGGAGTTAACATATGTGCTGTCGAATAGATAATATAAAATTGCATAGATGTACCGCATTTGGTTGTGCAATGAAGAGAAAACATATGTGCTGTTGCATTGCACAGAGCACAATATAAGATATGCGCTTGTTGCGTTTCAGTGCATAGAAGAATACTTAAGGACCATAGGGCAAATTTTTAATAAATTACTGCTCAAACATGAACTTTCTTTTACTTTTTATTCTTTTTCAATAACTCTCCGCATTGACTTAATCTGATGAAACATCAGCCTTACTGCAGTCAGTTGACTGCATATGGAGCGAATTCACAGAGGGGCACTTCCTTACACATTCAGGCCGCCTACCTCACACTCTCTCCGGCTTGAAGAGCGACACACCCTGCCTGGTTCACACGGAGGAATTTTGACACTTAGTCGTTTTTCTGAGCGTGCATCATTTCTCAAAAAACGACTACGTGTCAAAATTCCTCCTTGTACTACATCTCAGAAAAATCACTAAAAGTGTCAAAATTGCTCCAGGCTGTGTGTGTGTCTCTCCTCCAGCCGGAGAGAGTTTGAGTTGAGCGGATTCACAGCGAAGCCCTTGCTTACACTTTCAAGCCGCCTACCTAACACTCTCTCCGTTTTGAGCAGAGACACACAGTGCACGGTTCACACGGAGGATTTTAGACACTTAGTCATCTTTCTGAGCTTGCACCATTTGTCAGAAAAACTACTAAGTGTACCACCATTAACTCATTCTACTGTGCATGGAGTTAATATATGTGCTGTTGAATAGATAATGCAAAATTGCATAGATGTACCTCATTTGGTTGTGCAATGAAGAGAAAACATATGTGCTGTTGCATTGCACAGAGCACAATATAAGATATGCACTTGTTGCGTTTCAGTGCATATAAGAATACTTAAGGACCATAGGGCATATTTTTAATAAATTAGTGCTCAAACATGAACTTTCTTTTACTTTTTATTCTTTTTCAATAACTCTCCGCGTTGACTTAATCTGATGTTACATCAGCCTTACTGCAGTCAGTTGACTGCATATGGAGCGGATTCACAGCGAAGCCCTTCCTTACACTTTCAAGCCGCCTACCTAACACTCTCTCCGTTTTGAGCAGAGACACACAGTGCACGGTTCACACGGAGGAATTTTGACACTTAGTCGTCTTTCTGAGCGTGCCCATTTGTCAGAAAAACTACTAAGTGTACCAGCATTAATTCATTCTACTGTGCATGGAGTTAACATATGTGCTATTGAATAGATAATATGAAATTGCATAGATGTACCTCATTTGGTTGTGCAATGAAGAGAAAACATATGTGCTGTTGCATTGCACAGAGCACAATATAAGATATGCACTTGTTGCGTTTCAGTGCATATAAGAATACTTAAGGACCATAGGGCAAATTTTTAATAAATTACATCTCAAACATGAACTTTCTTTTACTTTTTATTCTTTTTCAATAACTCTCCGCATTGACTTAATCTGATGTTACATCAGCCTTACTGCAGTCAGTTGACTACATATGGAGCGAATTCACAGAGGGGCACTTCCTTACACATTCAGGCCGCCTACCTCACACTCTCTCCGGCTTGAAGAGCGACACATCCTGCCTGGTTCACACGGAGGATTTTTGACACTTAGTCGTCTTTCTGAGCGTGCACCATTTGTCAGAAAAACTACTAAGTGTACCAGCATTAACTCATTCTACTGTGCATGGAGTTAACATATGTGCTGTCGAATAGATAATATAAAATTGCATAGATGTACCGCATTTGGTTGTGCAATGAAGAGAAAACATATGTGCTGTTGCATTGCACAGAGCACAATATAAGATATGCGCTTGTTGCGTTTCAGTGCATAGAAGAATACTTAAGGACCATAGGGCAAATTTTTAATAAATTACTGCTCAAACATGAACTTTCTTTTACTTTTTATTCTTTTTCAATAACTCTCCGCATTGACTTAATCTGATGTTACATCAGCCTTACTGCAGTCAGTTGACTGCATATGGAGCGAATTCACAGAGGGGCACATCCTTACACATTCAGGCCGCCTACCTCACACTCTCTCCGGCTTGAAGAGCGACACACCCTGCCTGGTTCACACGGAGAAATTTTGACACTTAGTCGTTTTTCTGAGCGTGCATAATTTCTCAAAAAACGACTACGTGTCAAAATTCCTCCTTGTACTACATCTCAGAAAAATCACTAAAAGTGTCAAAATTGCTCCAGGCTGTGTGTGTGTCTCTCCTCCAGCCGGAGAGAGTTTGAGTTGAGCGGATTCACAGCGAAGCCCTTCCTTACACTTTCAAGCCGCCTACCTAACACTCTCTCCGGCTTGAGCAGAGACACACAGTGCACGGTTCACACGGAGGAATTTTGACACTTAGTCGTCTTTCTGAGCGTGCACCATTTGTCAGAAAAACTACTAAGTGTACCAGCATTAACTCATTCTACTGTGCATGGAGTTAACATATGTGCTGTTGAATAGATAATGCAAAATTGCATAGATGTACCTCATTTGGTTGTGCAATGAAGAGAAAACATATGTGCTGTTGCATTGCACAGAGCACAATATAAGATATGCACTTGTTGCGTTTCAGTGCATATAAGAATACTTAAGGACCATAGGGCATATTTTTAATAAATTAGTGCTCAAACATGAACTTTCTTTTACTTTTTATTCTTTTTCAATAACTCTCCGCGTTGACTTAATCTGATGTTACATCAGCCTTACTGCAGTCAGTTGACTGCATATGGAGCGGATTCACAGCGAAGCCCTTCCTTACACTTTCAAGCCGCCTACCTAACACTCTCTCCGTTTTGAGCAGAGACACACAGTGCACGGTTCACACGGAGGAATTTTGACACTTAGTCGTCTTTCTGAGCGTGCCCATTTGTCAGAAAAACTACTAAGTGTACCAGCATTAATTCATTCTACTGTGCATGGAGTTAACATATGTGCTATTGAATAGATAATATGAAATTGCATAGATGTACCTCATTTGGTTGTGCAATGAAGAGAAAACATATGTGCTGTTGCATTGCACAGAGCACAATATAAGATATGCACTTGTTGCGTTTCAGTGCATATAAGAATACTTAAGGACCATAGGGCAAATTTTTAATAAATTACATCTCAAACATGAACTTTCTTTTACTTTTTATTCTTTTTCAATAACTCTCCGCATTGACTTAATCTGATGTTACATCAGCCTTACTGCAGTCAGTTGACTACATATGGAGCGAATTCACAGAGGGGCACTTCCTTACACATTCAGGCCGCCTACCTCACACTCTCTCCGGCTTGAAGAGCGACACACCCTGCCTGGTTCACACGGAGGAATTTTGACACTTAGTCGTTTTTCTGAGCGTGCATTATTTCTCAAAAAACGACTACGTGTCAAAATTCCTCCTTGTACTACATCTCAGAAAAATCACTAAAAGTGTCAAAATTGCTCCAGGCTGTGTGTGTGTCTCTCCTCCAGCCGGAGAGAGTTTGAGTTGAGCGGATTCATAGCAAAGCCCTTCCTTACACTTTCAAGCCGCCTACCTAACACTCTCTCCGGCTTGAGCAGAGACACACAGTGCACGGTTCACACGGAGGAATTTTGACACTTAGTCGTCTTTCTGAGCGTGCACCATTTGTCAGAAAAACTACTAAGTGTACCACCATTAACTCATTCTACTGTGCATGGAGTTAACATATGTGCTGTTGAATAGATAATGCAAATTTGCATAGATGTACCTCATTTGGTTGTGCAATGAAGAGAAAACATATGTGCTGTTGCATTGCACAGAGCACAATATAAGATATGCACTTGTTGCGTTTCAGTGCATATAAGAATACTTAAGGACCATAGGGCATATTTTTAATAAATTAGTGTTCAAACATGAACTTTCTTTTACTTTTTATTCTTTTTAGATAACTCTCCGCGTTGACTTAATCTGATGTTACATCAGCCTTACTGCAGTCAGTTGACTGCATATGGAGCGAATTCACAGAGGGGCACATCCTTACACATTCAGGCCGCCTACCTCACACTCTCTCCGGCTTGAAGAGCGACACACCCTGCCTGGTTCACACGGAGAAATTTTGACACTTAGTCGTTTTTCTGAGCGTGCATCATTTCTCAAAAAACGACTACGTGTCAAAATTCCTCCTTGTACTACATCTCAGAAAAATCACTAAAAGTGTCAAAATTGCTCCAGGCTGTGTGTGTGTCTCTCCTCCAGCCGGAGAGAGTTTGAGTTGAGCGGATTCACAGCGAAGCCCTTCCTTACACTTTCAAGCCGCCTACCTAACACTCTCTCCGGCTTGAGCAGAGACACACAGTGCACGGTTCACACGGAGGAATTTTGACACTTAGTCGTCTTTCTGAGCGTGCACCATTTGTCAGAAAAACTACTAAGTGTACCAGCATTAACTCATTCTACTGTGCATGGAGTTAACATATGTGCTGTTGAATAGATAATGCAAAATTGCATAGATGTACCTCATTTGGTTGTGCAATGAAGAGAAAACATATGTGCTGTTGCATTGCACAGAGCACAATATAAGATATGCACTTGTTGCGTTTCAGTGCATATAAGAATACTTAAGGACCATAGGGCAAATTTTTAATAAATTAGTGTTCAAACATGAACTTTCTTTTACTTTTTATTCTTTTTCAATAACTCTCCGCATTGACTTAATCTGATGTTACTTCAGCCTTACTGCAGTCAGTTGACTGCATATGGAGCGAATTCACAGAGGGGCACTTCCTTACACCTTCAGGCCGCCTACCTCACACTCTCTCCGGCTTGAAGAGCGACACACCCTGCCTGGTTCACACGGAGGATTTTTGACACTTAGTCGTCTTTCTGAGCGTGCACCATTTGTCAGAAAAACTACTAAGTGTACCAGCATTAACTCATTCTACTGTGCATGGAGTTAACATATGTGCTGTCGAATAAATAATATAAAATTGCATAGATGTACCTCATTTGGTTGTGCAATGAAGAGAAAACATATGTGCTGTTGCATTGCACAGAGCACAATATAAGATATGCACTTGTTGCGTTTCAGTGCATATAAGAATACTTAAGGACCATAGGGCATATTTTTAATAAATTAGTGTTCAAACATGAACTTTCTTTTACTTTTTATTCTTTTTCAATAACTCTCCGCGTTGACTTAATCTGATGTTACATCAGCCTTACTGCAGTCAGTTGACTGCATATTGAGCGAATTCACAGAGGGGCACTTCCTTACACATTCAGGCCGCCTACCTCACACTCTCTCCGGCTTGAAGAGCGACACACCCTGCCTGGTTCACACGGAGGAATTTTGACACTTAGTCGTTTTTCTGAGCGTGCATCATTTCTCAAAAAACGACTACGTGTCAAAATTCCTCCTTGTACTACATCTCAGAAAAATCACTAAAAGTGTCAAAATTGCTCCAGGCTGTGTGTGTGTCTCTCCTCCAGCCGGAGAGAGTTTGAGTTGAGCTGATTCACAGCGAAGCCCTTCCTTACACTTTCAAGCCGCCTACCTAACACTCTCTCCGTTTTGAGCAGAGACACACAGTGCACGGTTCACACGGAGGATTTTAGACACTTAGTCGTCTTTCTGAGCTTGCACCATTTGTCAGAAAAACTACTAAGTGTACCACCATTAACTCATTCTACTGTGCATGGAGTTAACATATGTGCTGTTGAATAGATAATGCAAAATTGCATAGATGTACCTCATTTGGTTGTGCAATGAAGAGAAAACATATGTGCTGTTGCATTGCACAGAGCACAATATAAGATATGCACTTGTTGCGTTTCAGTGCATATAAGAATACTTAAGGACCATAGGGCATATTTTTAATAAATTAGTGTTCAAACATGAACTTTCTTTTACTTTTTATTCTTTTTCGATAACTCTCCGCATTGACTTAATCTGATGAAACATCAGCCTTACTGCAGTCAGTTGACTGCATATGGAGCGAATTCACAGAGGGGCACTTCCTTACACATTCAGGCCGCCTACCTCACACTCTCTCCGGCTTGAAGAGCGACACACCCTGCCTGGTTCACACGGAGGAATTTTGACACTTAGTCGTTTTTCTGAGCGTGCATCATTTCTCAAAAAACGACTACGTGTCAAAATTCCTCCTTGTACTACATCTCAGAAAAATCACTAAAAGTGTCAAAATTGCTCCAGGCTGTGTGTGTGTCTCTCCTCCAGCCGGAGAGAGTTTGAGTTGAGCGGATTCACAGCGAAGCCCTTGCTTACACTTTCAAGCCGCCTACCTAACACTCTCTCCGTTTTGAGCAGAGACACACAGTGCACGGTTCACACGGAGGATTTTAGACACTTAGTCATCTTTCTGAGCTTGCACCATTTGTCAGAAAAACTACTAAGTGTACCACCATTAACTCATTCTACTGTGCATGGAGTTAATATATGTGCTGTTGAATAGATAATGCAAAATTGCATAGATGTACCTCATTTGGTTGTGCAATGAAGAGAAAACATATGTGCTGTTGCATTGCACAGAGCACAATATAAGATATGCACTTGTTGCGTTTCAGTGCATATAAGAATACTTAAGGACCATAGGGCATATTTTTAATAAATTAGTGCTCAAACATGAACTTTCTTTTACTTTTTATTCTTTTTCAATAACTCTCCGCGTTGACTTAATCTGATGTTACATCAGCCTTACTGCAGTCAGTTGACTGCATATGGAGCGGATTCACAGCGAAGCCCTTCCTTACACTTTCAAGCCGCCTACCTAACACTCTCTCCGTTTTGAGCAGAGACACACAGTGCACGGTTCACACGGAGGAATTTTGACACTTAGTCGTCTTTCTGAGCGTGCCCATTTGTCAGAAAAACTACTAAGTGTACCAGCATTAATTCATTCTACTGTGCATGGAGTTAACATATGTGCTATTGAATAGATAATATGAAATTGCATAGATGTACCTCATTTGGTTGTGCAATGAAGAGAAAACATATGTGCTGTTGCATTGCACAGAGCACAATATAAGATATGCACTTGTTGCGTTTCAGTGCATATAAGAATACTTAAGGACCATAGGGCAAATTTTTAATAAATTACATCTCAAACATGAACTTTCTTTTACTTTTTATTCTTTTTCAATAACTCTCCGCATTGACTTAATCTGATGTTACATCAGCCTTACTGCAGTCAGTTGACTACATATGGAGCGAATTCACAGAGGGGCACTTCCTTACACATTCAGGCCGCCTACCTCACACTCTCTCCGGCTTGAAGAGCGACACACCCTGCCTGGTTCACACGGAGGAATTTTGACACTTAGTCGTTTTTCTGAGCGTGCATTATTTCTCAAAAAACGACTACGTGTCAAAATTCCTCCTTGTACTACATCTCAGAAAAATCACTAAAAGTGTCAAAATTGCTCCAGGCTGTGTGTGTGTCTCTCCTCCAGCCGGAGAGAGTTTGAGTTGAGCGGATTCATAGCAAAGCCCTTCCTTACACTTTCAAGCCGCCTACCTAACACTCTCTCCGGCTTGAGCAGAGACACACAGTGCACGGTTCACACGGAGGAATTTTGACACTTAGTCGTCTTTCTGAGCGTGCACCATTTGTCAGAAAAACTACTAAGTGTACCACCATTAACTCATTCTACTGTGCATGGAGTTAACATATGTGCTGTTGAATAGATAATGCAAATTTGCATAGATGTACCTCATTTGGTTGTGCAATGAAGAGAAAACATATGTGCTGTTGCATTGCACAGAGCACAATATAAGATATGCACTTGTTGCGTTTCAGTGCATATAAGAATACTTAAGGACCATAGGGCATATTTTTAATAAATTAGTGTTCAAACATGAACTTTCTTTTACTTTTTATTCTTTTTAGATAACTCTCCGCGTTGACTTAATCTGATGTTACATCAGCCTTACTGCAGTCAGTTGACTGCATATGGAGCGAATTCACAGAGGGGCACATCCTTACACATTCAGGCCGCCTACCTCACACTCTCTCCGGCTTGAAGAGCGACACACCCTGCCTGGTTCACACGGAGAAATTTTGACACTTAGTCGTTTTTCTGAGCGTGCATCATTTCTCAAAAAACGACTACGTGTCAAAATTCCTCCTTGTACTACATCTCAGAAAAATCACTAAAAGTGTCAAAATTGCTCCAGGCTGTGTGTGTGTCTCTCCTCCAGCCGGAGAGAGTTTGAGTTGAGCGGATTCACAGCGAAGCCCTTCCTTACACTTTCAAGCCGCCTACCTAACACTCTCTCCGGCTTGAGCAGAGACACACAGTGCACGGTTCACACGGAGGAATTTTGACACTTAGTCGTCTTTCTGAGCGTGCACCATTTGTCAGAAAAACTACTAAGTGTACCAGCATTAACTCATTCTACTGTGCATGGAGTTAACATATGTGCTGTTGAATAGATAATGCAAAATTGCATAGATGTACCTCATTTGGTTGTGCAATGAAGAGAAAACATATGTGCTGTTGCATTGCACAGAGCACAATATAAGATATGCACTTGTTGCGTTTCAGTGCATATAAGAATACTTAAGGACCATAGGGCAAATTTTTAATAAATTAGTGTTCAAACATGAACTTTCTTTTACTTTTTATTCTTTTTCAATAACTCTCCGCATTGACTTAATCTGATGTTACTTCAGCCTTACTGCAGTCAGTTGACTGCATATGGAGCGAATTCATAGAGGGGCACTTCCTTACACCTTCAGGCCGCCTACCTCACACTCTCTCCGGCTTGAAGAGCGACACACCCTGCCTGGTTCACACGGAGGATTTTTGACACTTAGTCGTCTTTCTGAGCTTGCACCATTTGTCAGAAAAACTACTAAGTGTACCAGCATTAACTCATTCTACTGTGCATGGAGTTAACATATGTGCTGTCGAATAAATAATATAAAATTGCATAGATGTACCTCATTTGGTTGTGCAATGAAGAGAAGACATATGTGCTGTTGCATTGCACAGAGCACAATATAAGATATGCACTTGTTGCGTTTCAGTGCATATAAGAATACTTAAGGACCATAGGGCATATTTTTAATAAATTAGTGTTCAAACATGAACTTTCTTTTACTTTTTATTCTTTTTCAATAACTCTCCGCGTTGACTTAATCTGATGTTACATCAGCCTTACTGCAGTCAGTTGACTGCATATTGAGCGAATTCACAGAGGGGCACTTCCTTACACATTCAGGCCGCCTACCTCACACTCTCTCCGGCTTGAAGAGCGACACACCCTGCCTGGTTCACACGGAGGAATTTTGACACTTAGTCGTTTTTCTGAGCGTGCATCATTTCTCAAAAAACGACTACGTGTCAAAATTCCTCCTTGTACTACATCTCAGAAAAATCACTAAAAGTGTCAAAATTGCTCCAGGCTGTGTGTGTGTCTCTCCTCCAGCCGGAGAGAGTTTGAGTTGAGCTGATTCACAGCGAAGCCCTTCCTTACACTTTCAAGCCGCCTACCTAACACTCTCTCCGTTTTGAGCAGAGACACACAGTGCACGGTTCACACGGAGGATTTTAGACACTTAGTCGTCTTTCTGAGCTTGCACCATTTGTCAGAAAAACTACTAAGTGTACCACCATTAACTCATTCTACTGTGCATGGAGTTAACATATGTGCTGTTGAATAGATAATGCAAAATTGCATAGATGTACCTCATTTGGTTGTGCAATGAAGAGAAAACATATGTGCTGTTGCATTGCACAGAGCACAATATAAGATATGCACTTGTTGCGTTTCAGTGCATATAAGAATACTTAAGGACCATAGGGCATATTTTTAATAAATTAGTGTTCAAACATGAACTTTCTTTTACTTTTTATTCTTTTTCGATAACTCTCCGCATTGACTTAATCTGATGAAACATCAGCCTTACTGCAGTCAGTTGACTGCATATGGAGCGAATTCACAGAGGGGCACTTCCTTACACATTCAGGCCGCCTACCTCACACTCTCTCCGGCTTGAAGAGCGACACACCCTGCCTGGTTCACACGGAGGAATTTTGACACTTAGTCGTTTTTCTGAGCGTGCATCATTTCTCAAAAAACGACTACGTGTCAAAATTCCTCCTTGTACTACATCTCAGAAAAATCACTAAAAGTGTCAAAATTGCTCCAGGCTGTGTGTGTGTCTCTCCTCCAGCCGGAGAGAGTTTGAGTTGAGCGGATTCACAGCGAAGCCCTTGCTTACACTTTCAAGCCGCCTACCTAACACTCTCTCCGTTTTGAGCAGAGACACACAGTGCACGGTTCACACGGAGGATTTTAGACACTTAGTCATCTTTCTGAGCTTGCACCATTTGTCAGAAAAACTACTAAGTGTACCACCATTAACTCATTCTACTGTGCATGGAGTTAATATATGTGCTGTTGAATAGATAATGCAAAATTGCATAGATGTACCTCATTTGGTTGTGCAATGAAGAGAAAACATATGTGCTGTTGCATTGCACAGAGCACAATATAAGATATGCACTTGTTGCGTTTCAGTGCATATAAGAATACTTAAGGACCATAGGGCATATTTTTAATAAATTAGTGCTCAAACATGAACTTTCTTTTACTTTTTATTCTTTTTCAATAACTCTCCGCGTTGACTTAATCTGATGTTACATCAGCCTTACTGCAGTCAGTTGACTGCATATGGAGCGGATTCACAGCGAAGCCCTTCCTTACACTTTCAAGCCGCCTACCTAACACTCTCTCCGTTTTGAGCAGAGACACACAGTGCACGGTTCACACGGAGGAATTTTGACACTTAGTCGTCTTTCTGAGCGTGCCCATTTGTCAGAAAAACTACTAAGTGTACCAGCATTAATTCATTCTACTGTGCATGGAGTTAACATATGTGCTATTGAATAGATAATATGAAATTGCATAGATGTACCTCATTTGGTTGTGCAATGAAGAGAAAACATATGTGCTGTTGCATTGCACAGAGCACAATATAAGATATGCACTTGTTGCGTTTCAGTGCATATAAGAATACTTAAGGACCATAGGGCAAATTTTTAATAAATTACATCTCAAACATGAACTTTCTTTTACTTTTTATTCTTTTTCAATAACTCTCCGCATTGACTTAATCTGATGTTACATCAGCCTTACTGCAGTCAGTTGACTACATATGGAGCGAATTCACAGAGGGGCACTTCCTTACACATTCAGGCCGCCTACCTCACACTCTCTCCGGCTTGAAGAGCGACACACCCTGCCTGGTTCACACGGAGGAATTTTGACACTTAGTCGTTTTTCTGAGCGTGCATTATTTCTCAAAAAACGACTACGTGTCAAAATTCCTCCTTGTACTACATCTCAGAAAAATCACTAAAAGTGTCAAAATTGCTCCAGGCTGTGTGTGTGTCTCTCCTCCAGCCGGAGAGAGTTTGAGTTGAGCGGATTCATAGCAAAGCCCTTCCTTACACTTTCAAGCCGCCTACCTAACACTCTCTCCGGCTTGAGCAGAGACACACAGTGCACGGTTCACACGGAGGAATTTTGACACTTAGTCGTCTTTTTGAGCGTGCACCATTTGTCAGAAAAACTACTAAGTGTACCACCATTAACTCATTCTACTGTGCATGGAGTTAACATATGTGCTGTTGAATAGATAATGCAAATTTGCATAGATGTACCTCATTTGGTTGTGCAATGAAGAGAAAACATATGTGCTGTTGCATTGCACAGAGCACAATATAAGATATGCACTTGTTGCGTTTCAGTGCATATAAGAATACTTAAGGACCATAGGGCATATTTTTAATAAATTAGTGTTCAAACATGAACTTTCTTTTACTTTTTATTCTTTTTAGATAACTCTCCGCGTTGACTTAATCTGATGTTACATCAGCCTTACTGCAGTCAGTTGACTGCATATGGAGCGAATTCACAGAGGGGCACATCCTTACACATTCAGGCCGCCTACCTCACACTCTCTCCGGCTTGAAGAGCGACACACCCTGCCTGGTTCACACGGAGAAATTTTGACACTTAGTCGTTTTTCTGAGCGTGCATCATTTCTCAAAAAACGACTACGTGTCAAAATTCCTCCTTGTACTACATCTCAGAAAAATCACTAAAAGTGTCAAAATTGCTCCAGGCTGTGTGTGTGTCTCTCCTCCAGCCGGAGAGAGTTTGAGTTGAGCGGATTCACAGCGAAGCCCTTCCTTACACTTTCAAGCCGCCTACCTAACACTCTCTCCGGCTTGAGCAGAGACACACAGTGCACGGTTCACACGGAGGAATTTTGACACTTAGTCGTCTTTCTGAGCGTGCACCATTTGTCAGAAAAACTACTAAGTGTACCAGCATTAACTCATTCTACTGTGCATGGAGTTAACATATGTGCTGTTGAATAGATAATGCAAAATTGCATAGATGTACCTCATTTGGTTGTGCAATGAAGAGAAAACATATGTGCTGTTGCATTGCACAGAGCACAATATAAGATATGCACTTGTTGCGTTTCAGTGCATATAAGAATACTTAAGGACCATAGGGCAAATTTTTAATAAATTAGTGTTCAAACATGAACTTTCTTTTACTTTTTATTCTTTTTCAATAACTCTCCGCATTGACTTAATCTGATGTTACTTCAGCCTTACTGCAGTCAGTTGACTGCATATGGAGCGAATTCATAGAGGGGCACTTCCTTACACCTTCAGGCCGCCTACCTCACACTCTCTCCGGCTTGAAGAGCGACACACCCTGCCTGGTTCACACGGAGGATTTTTGACACTTAGTCGTCTTTCTGAGCTTGCACCATTTGTCAGAAAAACTACTAAGTGTACCAGCATTAACTCATTCTACTGTGCATGGAGTTAACATATGTGCTGTCGAATAAATAATATAAAATTGCATAGATGTACCTCATTTGGTTGTGCAATGAAGAGAAGACATATGTGCTGTTGCATTGCACAGAGCACAATATAAGATATGCACTTGTTGCGTTTCAGTGCATATAAGAATACTTAAGGACCATAGGGCATATTTTTAATAAATTAGTGTTCAAACATGAACTTTCTTTTACTTTTTATTCTTTTTCAATAACTCTCCGCGTTGACTTAATCTGATGTTACATCAGCCTTACTGCAGTCAGTTGACTGCATATTGAGCGAATTCACAGAGGGGCACTTCCTTACACATTCAGGCCGCCTACCTCACACTCTCTCCGGCTTGAAGAGCGACACACCCTGCCTGGTTCACACGGAGGAATTTTGACACTTAGTCGTTTTTCTGAGCGTGCATCATTTCTCAAAAAACGACTACGTGTCAAAATTCCTCCTTGTACTACATCTCAGAAAAATCACTAAAAGTGTCAAAATTGCTCCAGGCTGTGTGTGTGTCTCTCCTCCAGCCGGAGAGAGTTTGAGTTGAGCGGATTCACAGCGAAGCCCTTCCTTACACTTTCAAGCCGCCTACCTAACACTCTCTCTGTTTTGAGCAGAGACACACAGTGCACGGTTCACACGGAGGATTTTAGACACTTAGTCGTCTTTCTGAGCTTGCACCATTTGTCAGAAAAACTACTAAGTGTACCACCATTAACTCATTCTACTGTGCATGGAGTTAACATATGTGCTGTTGAATAGATAATGCAAAATTGCATAGATGTACCTCATTTGGTTGTGCAATGAAGAGAAAACATATGTGCTGTTGCATTGCACAGAGCACAATATAAGATATGCACTTGTTGCGTTTCAGTGCATATAAGAATACTTAAGGACCATAGGGCATATTTTTAATAAATTAGTGTTCAAACATGAACTTTCTTTTACTTTTTATTCTTTTTCGATAACTCTCCGCATTGACTTAATCTGATGAAACATCAGCCTTACTGCAGTCAGTTGACTGCATATGGAGCGAATTCACAGAGGGGCACTTCCTTACACATTCAGGCCGCCTACCTCACACTCTCTCCGGCTTGAAGAGCGACACACCCTGCCTGGTTCACACGGAGGAATTTTGACACTTAGTCGTTTTTCTGAGCGTGCATCATTTCTCAAAAAATGACTACGTGTCAAAATTCCTCCTTGAACTACATCTCAGAAAAATCACTAAAAGTGTCAAAATTGCTCCAGGCTGTGTGTGTGTCTCTCCTCCAGCCGGAGAGAGTTTGAGTTGAGCGGATTCACAGCGAAGCCCTTGCTTACACTTTCAAGCCGCCTACCTAACACTCTCTCCGTTTTGAGCAGAGACACACAGTGCACGGTTCACACGGAGGATTTTAGACACTTAGTCATCTTTCTGAGCTTGCACCATTTGTCAGAAAAACTACTAAGTGTACCACCATTAACTCATTCTACTGTGCATGGAGTTAATATATGTGCTGTTGAATAGATAATGCAAAATTGCATAGATGTACCTCATTTGGTTGTGCAATGAAGAGAAAACATATGTGCTGTTGCATTGCACAGAGCACAATATAAGATATGCACTTGTTGCGTTTCAGTGCATATAAGAATACTTAAGGACCATAGGGCATATTTTTAATAAATTAGTGTTCAAACATGAACTTTCTTTTACTTTTTATTCTTTTTAGATAACTCTCCGCATTGACTTAATCTGATGAAACATCAGCCTTACTGCAGTCAGTTGACTGCATATGGAGCGAATTCACAGAGGGGCACTTCCTTACACATTCAGGCCGCCTACCTCACACTCTCTCCGGCTTGAAGAGCGACACACCCTGCCTGGTTCACACGGAGGAATTTTGACACTTAGTCGTTTTTCTGAGCGTGCATCATTTCTCAAAAAACGACTACGTGTCAAAATTCCTCCTTGTACTACATCTCAGAAAAATCACTAAAAGTGTCAAAATTGCTCCAGGCTGTGTGTGTGTCTCTCCTCCAGCCGGAGAGAGTTTGAGTTGAGCGGATTCACAGCGAAGCCCTTCCTTACACGTTCAAGCCGCCTACCTAACACTCTCTCCGTTTTGAGCAGAGACACACAGTGCACGGTTCACACGGAGGATTTTAGACACTTAGTCGTCTTTCTGAGCTTGCACCATTTGTCAGAAAAACTACTAAGTGTACCACCATTAACTCATTCTACTGTGCATGGAGTTAACATATGTGCTGTTGAATAGATAATGCAAAATTGCATAGATGTACCTCATTTGGTTGTGCAATGAAGAGAAAACATATGTGCTGTTGCATTGCACAGAGCACAATATAAGATATGCACTTGTTGCGTTTCAGTGCATATAAGAATACTTAAGGACCATAGGGCATATTTTTAATAAATTAGTGTTCAAACATGAACTTTCTTTTACTTTTTATTCTTTTTCGATAACTCTCCGCATTGACTTAATCTGATGAAACATCAGCCTTACTGCAGTCAGTTGACTGCATATGGAGCGAATTCACAGAGGGGCACTTCCTTACACATTCAGGCCGCCTACCTCACACTCTCTCCGGCTTGAAGAGCGACACACCCTGCCTGGTTCACACGGAGGAATTTTGACACTTAGTCGTTTTTCTGAGCGTGCATCATTTCTCAAAAAACGACTACGTGTCAAAATTCCTCCTTGTACTACATCTCAGAAAAATCACTAAAAGTGTCAAAATTGCTCCAGGCTGTGTGTGTGTCTCTCCTCCAGCCGGAGAGAGTTTGAGTTGAGCGGATTCACAGCGAAGCCCTTGCTTACACTTTCAAGCCGCCTACCTAACACTCTCTCCGTTTTGAGCAGAGACACACAGTGCACGGTTCACACGGAGGATTTTAGACACTTAGTCATCTTTCTGAGCTTGCACCATTTGTCAGAAAAACTACTAAGTGTACCACCATTAACTCATTCTACTGTGCATGGAGTTAATATATGTGCTGTTGAATAGATAATGCAAAATTGCATAGATGTACCTCATTTGGTTGTGCAATGAAGAGAAAACATATGTGCTGTTGCATTGCACAGAGCACAATATAAGATATGCACTTGTTGCGTTTCAGTGCATATAAGAATACTTAAGGACCATAGGGCATATTTTTAATAAATTAGTGTTCAAACATGAACTTTCTTTTACTTTTTATTCTTTTTAGATAACTCTCCGCATTGACTTAATCTGATGAAACATCAGCCTTACTGCAGTCAGTTGACTGCATATGGAGCGAATTCACAGAGGGGCACTTCCTTACACATTCAGGCCGCCTACCTCACACTCTCTCCGGCTTGAAGAGCGACACACCCTGCCTGGTTCACACGGAGGAATTTTGACACTTAGTCGTTTTTCTGAGCGTGCATCATTTCTCAAAAAACGACTACGTGTCAAAATTCCTCCTTGTACTACATCTCAGAAAAATCACTAAAAGTGTCAAAATTGCTCCAGGCTGTGTGTGTGTCTCTCCTCCAGCCGGAGAGAGTTTGAGTTGAGCGGATTCACAGCGAAGCCCTTCCTTACACGTTCAAGCCGCCTACCTAACACTCTCTCCGTTTTGAGCAGAGACACACAGTGCACGGTTCACACGGAGGAATTTTGACACTTAGTCGTCTTTCTGAGCGTGCCCATTTGTCAGAAAAACTACTAAGTGTACCAGCATTAATTCATTCTACTGTGCATGGAGTTAACATATGTGCTGTTGAATAGATAATATAAAATTGCATAGATGTACCTCATTTGGTTGTGCAATGAAGAGAAAACATATGTGCTGTTGCATTGCACAGAGCACAATATAAGATATGCAATTGTTGCGTTTCAGTGCATATAAGAATACTTAAGGACCATAGGGCAAATTTTTAATAAATTAGTGCTCAAACATGAACTTTCTTTTACTTTTTATTCTTTTTCAATAACTCTCCACATTGACTTAATCTGATGTTACATCAGATTAACTGCAGTCAGTTGACTGCATATGGAGCGAATTCACAGAGGGGCACTTCCTTACACCTTCAGGCCGCCTACCTCACACTCTCTCCGGCTTGAAGAGCGACACACCCTGCCTGGTTCACACGGAGGATTTTTGACACTTAGTCGTCTTTCTGAGCGTGCACCATTTGTCAGAAAAACTACTAAGTGTACCAGCATTAACTCATTCTACAGTGCATGGAGTTAATATATGTGCTGTTGAATAGATAATGCAAAATTGCATAGATGTACCTCATTTGGTTGTGCAATGAAGAGAAAACATATGTGCTGTTGCATTGCACAGAGCACAATATAAGATATGCACTTGTTGCGTTTCAGTGCATATAAGAATACTTAAGGACCATAGGGCATATTTTTAATAAATTAGTGTTCAAACATGAACTTTCTTTTACTTTTTATTCTTTTTAGATAACTCTCCGCATTGACTTAATCTGATGAAACATCAGCCTTACTGCAGTCAGTTGACTGCATATGGAGCGAATTCACAGAGGGGCACTTCCTTACACCTTCAGGCCGCCTACCTCACACTCTCTCCGGCTTGAAGAGCGACACACCCTGCCTGGTTCACACGGAGGATTTTTGACACTTAGTCGTTTTTCTGAGCGTGCATCATTTCTCAAAAAACGACTACGTGTCAAAATTCCTCCTTGTACTACATCTCAGAAAAATCACTAAAAGTGTCAAAATTGCTCCAGGCTGTGTGTGTGTCTCTCCTCCAGCCGGAGAGAGTTTGAGTTGAGCGGATTCACAGCGAAGCCCTTCCTTACACTTTCAAGCCGCCTACCTAACACTCTCTCCGTTTTGAGCAGAGACACACAGTGCACGGTTCACACGGAGGATTTTAGACACTTAGTCGTCTTTCTGAGCTTGCACCATTTGTCAGAAAAACTACTAAGTGTACCACCATTAACTCATTCTACTGTGCATGGAGTTAACATATGTGCTGTTGAATAGATAATGCAAAATTGCATAGATGTACCTCATTTGGTTGTGCAATGAAGAGAAAACATATGTGCTGTTGCATTGCACAGAGCACAATATAAGATATGCACTTGTTGCGTTTCAGTGCATATAAGAATACTTAAGGACCATAGGGCATATTTTTAATAAATTAGTGTTCAAACATGAACTTTCTTTTACTTTTTATTCTTTTTAGATAACTCTACGCATTGACTTAATCTGATGAAACATCAGCCTTACTGCAGTCAGTTGACTGCATATGGAGCGAATTCACAGAGGGGCACTTCCTTACACATTCAGGCCGCCTACCTCACACTCTCTCCGGCTTGAAGAGCGACACACCCTGCCTGGTTCACACGGAGGAATTTTGACACTTAGTCGTTTTTCTGAGCGTCCATCATTTCTCAAAAAACGACTACGTGTCAAAATTCCTCCTTGTACTACATCTCAGAAAAATCACCAAAAGTGTCAAAATTGCTCCAGGCTGTGTGTGTGTCTCTCCTCCAGCCGGAGAGAGTTTGAGTTGAGCGGATTCACAGCGAAGCCCTTCCTTACACTTTCAAGCCGCCTACCTAACACTCTCTCCGGCTTGAGCAGAGACACACAGTGCACGGTTCACACGGAGGAATTTTGACACTTAGTCGTCTTTCTGAGCGTGCACCATTTGTCAGAAAAACTACTAAGTGTACCAGCATTAACTCATTCTACTGTGCATGGATTTAACATATGTGCTGTCGAATAGATAATGCAAAATTGCATAGATGTACCTCATTTGGTTGTGCAATGAAGAGAAAACATATGTTCTGTTGCATTGCACAGAGCACAATATAAGATATGCACTTGTTGCGTTTCAGTGCATATAAGAATACTTAAGGACCATAGGGCATATTTTTAATAAATTAGTGCTCAAACATGAACTTTCTTTTACTTTTTATTCTTTTTCAATAACTCTCCGCGTTGACTTAATCTGTTGTTACATCAGCCTTACTGCAGTCAGTTGACTGCATATGGAGCGGATTCACAGCGAAGCCCTTCCTTACACTTTCAAGCCGCCTACCTAACACTCTCTCCGGCTTGAGAAGAGACACACAGTGCACGGTTCACACGGAGGAATTTTGACACTTAGTCGTCTTTCTGAGCGTGCCCATTTGTCAGAAAAACTACTAAGTGTACCAGCATTAATTCATTCTACTGTGCATGGAGTTAACATATGTGCTGTTGAATAGATAATATAAAATTGCATAGATGTACCTCATTTGGTTGTGCAATGAAGAGAAAACATATGTGCTGTTGCATTGCACAGAGCACAATATAAGATATGCACTTGTTGCGTTTCAGTGCATATAAGAATACTTAAGGACCATAGGGCATATTTTTAATAAATTAGTGTTCAAACATGAACTTTCTTTTGCTTTTTATTCTTTTTCAATAACTCTCCGCGTTGACTTAATCTGATGTTACATCAGCCTTACTGCAGTCAGTTGACTGCATATGGAGCGAATTCGCAGAGGGGCACTTCCTTACACATTCAGGCCGCCTACCTCACACTCTCTCCGGCTTGAAGAGCGACACACCCTGCCTGGTTCACACGGAGGAATTTTGACACTTAGTCGTTTTTCTGAGCGTGCATCATTTCTCAAAAAACGACTACGTGTCAAAATTCCTCCTTGTACTACATCTCAGAAAAATCACTAAAAGTGTCAAAATTGCTCCAGGCTGTGTGTGTGTCTCTCCTCCAGCCGGAGAGAGTTTGAGTTGAGCGGATTCACAGCGAAGCCCTTCCTTACACTTTCAAGCCGCCTACCTAACACTCTCTCCGTTTTGAGCAGAGACACACAGTGCACGGTTCACACGGAGGATTTTAGACACTTAGTCGTCTTTCTGAGCGTGCCCATTTGTCAGAAAAACTACTAAGTGTACCAGCATTAATTCATTCTACTGTGCATGGAGTTAATATATGTGCTGTTGAATAGATAATGCAAAATTGCATAGATGTACCTCATTTGGTTGTGCAATGAAGAGAAAACATATGTGCTGTTGCATTGCACAGAGCACAATATAAGATATGCACTTGTTGCGTTTCAGTGCATATAAGAATACTTAAGGACCATAGGGCATATTTTTAATAAATTAGTGTTCAAACATGAACTTTCTTTTACTTTTTATTCTTTTTAGATAACTCTCCGCATTGACTTAATCTGATGAAACATCAGCCTTACTGCAGTCAGTTGACTGCATATGGAGCGAATTCACAGAGGGGCACTTCCTTACACATTCAGGCCGCCTACCTCACACTCTCTCCGGCTTGAAGAGCGACACACCCTGCCTGGTTCACACGGAGGAATTTTGACACTTAGTCGTTTTTCTGAGCGTGCATCATTTCTCAAAAAACGACTACGTGTCAAAATTCCTCCTTGTACTACATCTCAGAAAAATCACTAAAAGTGTCAAAATTGCTCCAGGCTGTGTGTGTGTCTCTCCTCCAGCCGGAGAGAGTTTGAGTTGAGCGGATTCACAGCGAAGCCCTTCCTTACACTTTCAAGCCGCCTACCTAACACTCTCTCCGTTTTGAGCAGAGACACACAGTGCACGGTTCACACGGAGGATTTTAGACACTTAGTCGTCTTTCTGAGCGTGCCCATTTGTCAGAAAAACTACTAAGTGTACCAGCATTAATTCATTCTACTGTGCATGGAGTTAACATGTGTGCTGTTGAATAGATAATGCAAAATTGCATAGATGTACCTCATTTGGTTGTGCAATGAAGAGAAAACATATGTGCTGTTGCATTGCACAATATAAGATATGCACTTGTTGCGTTTCAGTGCATATAAGAATACTTAAGGACCATAGGGCAAATTTTTAATAAATTACTGCTCAAACATGAACTTTCTTTTACTTTTTATTCTTTTTCAATAACTCTCCGCATTGACTTAATCTGATGTTACATCAGCCTCACTGCAATCAGTTGACTGCATATGGAGCGAATTCACAGAGGGCCACTTCCTTACACATTCAGGCCGCCTACCTCACACTCTCTCCGGCTTGAAGAGCGACAGACCCTGCCTGGTTCACATGGAGGAATTTTGACACTTAGTCGTTTTTCTGAGCGTGCATTATTTCTCAAAAAACGACTACGTGTCAAAATTCCTCCTTGTACTACATCTCAGAAAAATCACTAAATGTGTCAAAATTGCTCCAGGCTGTGTGTGTGTCTCTACTCCAGCCGGAGAGAGTTTGAGTTGAGCGGATTCACAGCGAAGCCCTTACTTACACTTTCAAGCCGCCTACCTAATACTCTCTCCGGCTTGAGCAGAGACACACAGTGCACGGTTCACATGGAGGAATTTTGACACTTAGTCGTCTTTCTGAGCAAGCACCATTTGTCAGAAAAACTACTAAGTGTACCAGCATTAACTCATTCTACTGTGCATGGAGTTAACATATGTGCTGTCGAATAGATAATGCAAAATTGCATAGATGTACCTCATTTGGTTGTGCAATGAAGAGAATTCACAGAGGGGCACTTCCTTACACATTCAGGCCGCCTACCTCACACTCTCTCCGGCTTGAAGAGCGACACACCCTGCCTGGTTCACACGGAGGAATTTTGACACTTAGTCGTCTTTCTGAGCGTGCCCATTTGTCAGAAAAACTGCTAAGTGTACCAGCATTAACTCATTCTACTGTGCATGGAGTTAACATATGTGCTGTCGAATAAATAATATAAAATTGCATAGATGTACCTCATTTGGTTGTGCAATGAAGAGAAAACATATGTGCTGTTGCATTGCACAGAGCACAATATAAGATATGCACTTGTTGCGTTTCAGTGCATATAAGAATACTTAAGGACCATAGGGCATATTTTTAATAAATTAGTGTTCAAACATGAACTTTCTTTTACTTTTTATTCTTTTTAGATAACTCTCCGCATTGACTTAATCTGATGAAACATCAGCCTTACTGCAGTCAGTTGACTGCATATTGAGCGAATTCACAGAGGGGCACTTCCTTACACATTCAGGCCGCCTACCTCACACTCTCTCCGGCTTGAAGAGCGACACACCCTGCCTGGTTCACACGGAGGAATTTTGACACTTAGTCGTTTTTCTGAGCGTGCATCATTTCTCAAAAAACGACTACGTGTCAAAATTCCTCCAGGCTGTGTGTGTGTCTCTGCTCCAGCCGGAGAGAGTTTGAGTTGAGCGGATTCACAGCGAAGCCCTTCCTTACACTTTCAAGCCGCCTACCTAACACTCTCTCCGTTTTGAGCAGAGACACACAGTGCACGGTTCACACGGAGGAATTTTGACACTTAGTCGTCTTTCTGAGCGTGCACCATTTGTCAGAAAAACTGCTAAGTGTACCAGCATTAATTCATTCTACTGTGCATGGAGTTAACATATGTGCTGTTGAATAGATAATATAAAATTGCATAGATGTACCTCATTTGGTTGTGCAATGAAGAGAAAACATATGTGCTGTTGCATTGCACAGAGCACAATATAAGATATGCACTTGTTGCGTTTCAGTGCATATAAGAATACTTAAGGACCATAGGGCATATTTTTAATAAATTAGTGTTCAAACATGAACTTTCTTTTACTTTTTATTCTTTTTCAATATCTCTCCGCGTTGACTTAATCTGATGTTACATCAGCCTTACTGCAGTCAGTTGACTGCATATGGAGCGAATTCACAGAGGGGCACTTCCTTACACATTCAGGCCGCCTACCTCACACTCTCTCCGGCTTGAAGAGCGACACACCCTGCCTGGTTCACACGGAGGAATTTTGACACTTAGTCGTTTTTCTGAGCGTGCATCATTTCTCAAAAAACGACTACGTGTCAAAATTCCTCCTTGTACTACATCTCAGAAAAATCACTAAAAGTGTCAAAATTGCTCCAGGCTGTGTGTGTGTCTCTCCTCCAGCCGGAGAGAGTTTGAGTTGAGCGGATTCACAGCGAAGCCCTTCCTTACACTTTCAAGCCGCCTACCTAACACTCTCTCCGTTTTGAGCAGAGACACACAGTGCACGGTTCACACGGAGGATTTTAGACACTTAGTCGTCTTTCTGAGCTTGCACCATTTGTCAGAAAAACTACTAAGTGTACCACCATTAACTCATTCTACTGTGCATGGAGTTAACATATGTGCTGTTGAATAGATAATGCAAAATTGCATAGATGTACCTCATTTGGTTGTGCAATGAAGAGAAAACATATGTGCTGTTGCATTACACAGAGCACAATATAAGATATGCACTTGTTGCGTTTCAGTGCATATAAGAATACTTAAGGACCATAGGGCATATTTTTAATAAATTAGTGTTCAAACATGCACTTTCTTTTACTTTTTATTCTTTTTAGATAACTCTACGCATTGACTTAATCTGATGAAACATCAGCCTTACTGCAGTCAGTTGACTGCATATGGAGCGAATTCACAGAGGGGCACTTCCTTACACATTCAGGCCGCCTACCTCACACTCTCTCCGGCTTGCAGAGCGACACACCCTGCCTGGTTCACACGGAGGAATTTTGACACTTAGTCGTTTTTCTGAGCGTGCATCATTTCTCAAAAAACGACTACGTGTCAAAATTCCTCCTTGTACTACATCTCAGAAAAATCACTAAAAGTGTCAAAATTGCTCCAGGCTGTGTGTGTGTCTCTCCTCCAGCCGGAGAGAGTTTGAGTTGAGCGGATTCACAGCGAAGCCCTTCCTTACACTTTCAAGCCGCCTACCTAACACTCTCTCCGTTTTGAGCAGAGACACACAGTGCACGGTTCACACGGAGGATTTTAGATACTTAGTCGTCTTTCTGAGCTTGCACCATTTGTCAGAAAAACTACTAAGTGTACCACCATTAACTCATTCTACTGTGCATGGAGTTAACATATGTGCTGTCGAATAGATAATGCAAAATTGCATAGATGTACCTCATTTGGTTGTGCAATGAAGAGAATTCACAGAGGGGCACTTCCTTACACATTCAGGCCGCCTACCTCACACTCTCTCCGGCTTGAAGAGCGACACACCCTGCCTGGTTCACACGGAGGAATTTTGACACTTAGTCGTCTTTCTGAGCGTGCCCATTTGTCAGAAAAACTGCTAAGTGTACCAGCATTAACTCATTCTACTGTGCATGGAGTTAACATATGTGCTGTCGAATAAATAATATAAAATTGCATAGATGTACCTCATTTGGTTGTGCAATGAAGAGAAAACATATGTGCTGTTGCATTGCACAGAGCACAATATAAGATATGCACTTGTTGCGTTTCAGTGCATATAAGAATACTTAAGGACCATAGGGCATATTTTTAATAAATTAGTGTTCAAACATGAACTTTCTTTTACTTTTTATTCTTTTTCAATAACTCTCCGCGTTGACTTAATCTGATGTTACATCAGCCTTACTGCAGTCAGTTGACTGCATATGGAGCGAATTCACAGAGGGGCACTTCCTTACACATTCAGGCCGCCTACCTCACACTCTCTCCGGCTTGAAGAGCGACACACCCTGCCTGGTTCACACTGAGGATTTTTGACACTTAGTCGTCTTTCTGAGCGTGCACCATTTGTCAGAAAAACTACTAAGTGTACCAGCATTAACTCATTCTACTGTGCATGGAGTTAACATATGTGCTGTCGAATAAATAATATAAAATTGCATAGATGTACCTCATTTGGTTGTGCAATGAAGAGAAAACATATGTGCTGTTGCATTGCACGGAGCACAATATAAGATATGCACTTGT
Source organism: Zacco platypus (assembly GCA_038088235.1). NCBI lineage: Eukaryota > Metazoa > Chordata > Actinopteri > Cypriniformes > Xenocyprididae > Zacco > Zacco platypus. The sequence continues at coordinate 18,351,665 of CM076065.1, read as the reverse complement.
TGCGTTTCAGTGCATATAAGAATACTTAAGGACCATAGGGCATATTTTTAATAAATTAGTGTTCAAACATGAACTTTCTTTTACTTTTTATTCTTTTTAGATAACTCTCCGCATTGACTTAATCTGATGAAACATCAGCCTTACTGCAGTCAGTTGACTGCATATTGAGCGAATTCACAGAGGGGCACTTCCTTACACATTCAGGCCGCCTACCTCACACTCTCTCCGGCTTGAAGAGCGACACACCCTGCCTGGTTCACACGGAGGAATTTTGACACTTAGTCGTTTTTCTGAGCGTGCATCATTTCTCAAAAAACGACTACGTGTCAAAATTCCTCCAGGCTGTGTGTGTGTCTCTGCTCCAGCCGGAGAGAGTTTGAGTTGAGCGGATTCACAGCGAAGCCCTTCCTTACACTTTCAAGCCGCCTACCTAACACTCTCTCCGTTTTGAGCAGAGACACACAGTGCACGGTTCACACGGAGGAATTTTGACACTTAGTCGTCTTTCTGAGCGTGCACCATTTGTCAGAAAAACTGCTAAGTGTACCAGCATTAATTCATTCTACTGTGCATGGAGTTAACATATGTGCTGTTGAATAGATAATATAAAATTGCATAGATGTACCTCATTTGGTTGTGCAATGAAGAGAAAACATATGTGCTGTTGCATTGCACAGAGCACAATATAAGATATGCACTTGTTGCGTTTCAGTGCATATAAGAATACTTAAGGACCATAGGGCATATTTTTAATAAATTAGTGTTCAAACATGAACTTTCTTTTACTTTTTATTCTTTTTCAATATCTCTCCGCGTTGACTTAATCTGATGTTACATCAGCCTTACTGCAGTCAGTTGACTGCATATGGAGCGAATTCACAGAGGGGCACTTCCTTACACATTCAGGCCGCCTACCTCACACTCTCTCCGGCTTGAAGAGCGACACACCCTGCCTGGTTCACACGGAGGAATTTTGACACTTAGTCGTTTTTCTGAGCGTGCATCATTTCTCAAAAAACGACTACGTGTCAAAATTCCTCCTTGTACTACATCTCAGAAAAATCACTAAAAGTGTCAAAATTGCTCCAGGCTGTGTGTGTGTCTCTCCTCCAGCCGGAGAGAGTTTGAGTTGAGCGGATTCACAGCGAAGCCCTTCCTTACACTTTCAAGCCGCCTACCTAACACTCTCTCCGTTTTGAGCAGAGACACACAGTGCACGGTTCACACGGAGGATTTTAGACACTTAGTCGTCTTTCTGAGCTTGCACCATTTGTCAGAAAAACTACTAAGTGTACCACCATTAACTCATTCTACTGTGCATGGAGTTAATATATGTGCTGTTGAATAGATAATGCAAAATTGCATAGATGTACCTCATTTGGTTGTGCAATGAAGAGAAAACATATGTGCTGTTGCATTGCACAGAGCACAATATAAGATATGCACTTGTTGCGTTTCAGTGCATATAAGAATACTTAAGGACCATAGGGCATATTTTTAATAAATTAGTGTTCAAACATGAACTTTCTTTTGCTTTTTATTCTTTTTAGATAACTCTCCGCGTTGACTTAATCTGATGTTACATCAGCCTTACTGCAGTCAGTTGACTGCATATGGAGCGAATTCGCAGAGGGGCACATCCTTACACATTCAGGCCGCCTACCTCACACTCTCTCCGGCTTGAAGAGCAACACACCCTGCCTGGTTCACACGGAGGAATTTTGACACTTAGTCGTTTTTCTGAGCGTGCATTATTTCTCAAAAAACGACTACGTGTCAAAATTCCTCCTTGTACTACATCTCAGAAAAATCACTAAATGTGTCAAAATTGCTCCAGGCTGTGTGTGTGTCTCTACTCCAGCCGGAGAGAGTTTGAGTTGAGCGGATTCACAGCCAAGCCCTTACTTACACTTTCAAGCCGCCTACCTAATACTCTCTCCGGCTTGAGCAGAGACACACAGTGCACGGTTCACACGGAGGAATTTTGACACTTAGTCGTCTTTCTGAGCGTGCACCATTTGTCAGAAAAACTACTAAGTGTACCAGCATTAACTCATTCTACTGTGCATGGAGTTAACATATGTGCTGTCGAATAGATAATGCAAAATTGCATAGATGTACCTCATTTGGTTGTGCAATGAAGAGAATTCACAGAGGGGCACTTCCTTACACATTCAGGCCGCCTACCTCACACTCTCTCCGGCTTGAAGAGCGACACACCCTGCCTGGTTCACACGGAGGAATTTTGACACTTAGTCGTTTTTCTGAGCGTGCATTATTTCTCAAAAAACGACTACGTGTCAAAATTCCTCCTTGTACTACATCTCAGAAAAATCACTAAATGTGTCAAAATTGCTCCAGGCTGTGTGTGTGTCTCTACTCCAGCCGGAGAGAGTTTGAGTTGAGCGGATTCACAGCCAAGCCCTTACTTACACTATCAAGCCGCCTACCTAATACTCTCTCCGGCTTGAGCAGAGACACACAGTGCACGGTTCACACGGAGGAATTTTGACACTTAGTCGTCTTTCTGAGCGTGCACCATTTGTCAGAAAAACTACTAAGTGTACCAGCATTAACTCATTCTACTGTGCATGGAGTTAACATATGTGCTGTCGAATAGATAATGCAAAATTGCATAGATGTACCTCATTTGGTTGTGCAATGAAGAGAAAACATATGTGCTGTTGCATTGCACTGAGCACAATATAAGATATGCACTTGTTGCGTTTCAGTGCATATAAGAATACTTAAGGACCATAGGGCATATTTTTAATAAATTAGTGCTCAAACATGAACTTTCTTTTACTTTTAATTCTTTTTCAATAACTCTCCGCGTTGACTTAATCTGATGTTACATCAGCCTTACTGCAGTCAGTTGACTGCATATGGAGCGGATTCACAGCGAAGCCCTTCCTTACACTTTCAAGCCGCCTACCTAACACTCTCTCCGTTTTGAGCAGAGACACACAGTGCACGGTTCACACGGAGGAATTTTGACACTTAGTCGTCTTTCTGAGCGTGCATCATTTCTCAAAAAACGACTACGTGTCAAAATTCCTCCTTGTACTACATCTCAGAAAAAACACTAAAAGTGTCAAAATTGCTCCAGGCTGTGTGTGTGTCTCTCCTCCAGCCGGAGAGAGTTTGAGTTGAGCGGATTCACAGCGAAGCCCTTCCTTACACTTTCAAGCCGCCTACCTAACACTCTCTCCGTTTTGAGCAGAGACACACAGTGCACGGTTCACACGGAGGATTTTAGACACTTAGTCGTCTTTCTGAGCGTGCACCATTTGTCAGAAAAACTACTAAGTGTACCAGCATTAACTCATTCTACTGTGCATGGAGTTAACATATGTGCTGTCGAATAAATAATATAAAATTGCATAGATGTACCTCATTTGGTTGTGCAATGAAGAGAAAACATATGTGCTGTTGCATTGCACAGAGCACAATATAAGATATGCACTTGTTGCGTTTCAGTGCATATAAGAATACTTAAGGACCATAGGGCATATTTTTAATAAATTAGTGTTCAAACATGAACTTTCTTTTACTTTTTATTCTTTTTCAATAACTCTCCGCGTTGACTTAATCTGATGTTACATCAGCCTTACTGCAGTCAGTTGACTGCATATGGAGCGAATTCACAGAGGGGCACTTCCTTACACATTCAGGCCGCCTACCTCACACTCTCTCCGGCTTGAAGAGCGACACACCCTGCCTGGTTCACACGGAGGATTTTTGACACTTAGTCGTCTTTCTGAGCGTGCACCATTTGTCAGAAAAACTACTAAGTGTACCAGCATTAACTCATTCTACTGTGCATGGAGTTAACATATGTGCTGTCGAATAAATAATATAAAATTGCATAGATGTACCTCATTTGGTTGTGCAATGAAGAGAAAACATATGTGCTGTTGCATTGCACAATATAAGATATGCACTTGTTGCGTTTCAGTGCATATAAGAATACTTAAGGACCATAGGGCAAATTTTTAATAAATTACTGCTCAAACATGAACTTTCTTTTACTTTTTATTCTTTTTCAATAACTCTCCGCATTGACTTAATCTGATGTTACATCAGCCTCACTGCAATCAGTTGACTGCATATGGAGCGAATTCACAGAGGGGCACTTCCTTACACATTCAGGCCGCCTACCTCACACTCTCTCCGGCTTGAAGAGCGACAGACCCTGCCTGGTTCACACGGAGGAATTTTGACACTTAGTCGTTTTTCTGAGCGTGCATTATTTCTCAAAAAACGACTACGTGTCAAAATTCCTCCTTGTACTACATCTCAGAAAAATCACTAAATGTGTCAAAATTGCTCCAGGCTGTGTGTGTGTCTCTACTCCAGCCGGAGAGAGTTTGAGTTGAGCGGATTCACAGCGAAGCCCTTACTTACACTTTCAAGCTGCCTACCTAATACTCTCTCCGGCTTGAGCAGAGACACACAGTGCACGGTTCACACGGAGGAATTTTGACACTTAGTCGTCTTTCTGAGCGTGCACCATTTGTCAGAAAAACTACTAAGTGTACCAGCATTAACTCATTCTACTGTGCATGGAGTTAACATATGTGCTGTCGAATAGATAATGCAAAATTGCATAGATGTACCTCATTTGGTTGTGCAATGAAGAGAATTCACAGAGGGGCACTTCCTTACACATTCAGGCCGCCTACCTCACACTCTCTCCGGCTTGAAGAGCGACACACCCTGCCTGGTTCACACGGAGGAATTTTGACACTTAGTCGTTTTTCTGAGCGTGCATTATTTCTCAAAAAACGACTACGTGTCAAAATTCCTCCTTGTACTACATCTCAGAAAAATCACTAAATGTGTCAAAATTGCTCCAGGCTGTGTGTGTGTCTCTACTCCAGCCGGAGAGAGTTTGAGTTGAGCGGATTCACAGCCAAGCCCTTACTTACACTTTCAAGCCGCCTACCTAATACTCTCTCCGGCTTGAGCAGAGACACACAGTGCACGGTTCACACGGAGGAATTTTGACACTTAGTCGTCTTTCTGAGCGTGCACCATTTGTCAGAAAAACTACTAAGTGTACCAGCATTAACTCATTCTACTGTGCATGGAGTTAACATATGTGCTGTCGAATAGATAATGCAAAATTGCATAGATGTACCTCATTTGGTTGTGCAATGAAGAGAAAACATATGTGCTGTTGCATTGCACAGAGCACAATATAAGATATGCACTTGTTGCGTTTCAGTGCATATAAGAATAATTAAGGACCATAGGGCATATTTTTAATAAATTAGTGCTCAAACATGAACTTTCTTTTACTTTTAATTCTTTTTCAATAACTCTCCGCGTTGACTTAATCTGATGTTACATCAGCCTTACTGCAGTCAGTTGACTGCATATGGAGCGGATTCACAGCGAAGCCCTTCCTTACACTTTCAAGCCGCCTACCTAACACTCTCTCCGTTTTGAGCAGAGACACACAGTGCACGGTTCACACGGAGGATTTTAGACACTTAGTCGTCTTTCTGAGCGTGCACCATTTGTCAGAAAAACTACTAAGTGTACCAGCATTAACTCATTCTACTGTGCATGGAGTTAACATATGTGCTGTCGAATAAATAATATAAAATTGCATAGATGTACCTCATTTGGTTGTGCAATGAAGAGAAAACATATGTGCTGTTGCATTGCACGGAGCACAATATAAGATATGCACTTGTTGCGTTTCAGTGCATATAAGAATACTTAAGGACCATAGGGCATATTTTTAATAAATTAGTGTTCAAACATGAACTTTCTTTTACTTTTTATTCTTTTTAGATAACTCTCCGCATTGACTTAATCTGATGAAACATCAGCCTTACTGCAGTCAGTTGACTGCATATTGAGCGAATTCACAGAGGGGCACTTCCTTACACATTCAGGCCGCCTACCTCACACTCTCTCCGGCTTGAAGAGCGACACACCCTGCCTGGTTCACACGGAGGAATTTTGACACCTAGTCGTTTTTCTGAGCGTGCATCATTTCTCAAAAAACGACTACGTGTCAAAATTCCTCCTTGTACTACATCTCAGAAAAATCACTAAAAGTGTCAAAATTGCTCCAGGCTGTGTGTGTGTCTCTCCTCCAGCCGGAGAGAGTTTGAGTTGAGCGGATTCACAGCGAAGCCCTTCCTTACACTTTCAAGCCGCCTACCTAACACTCTCTCCGTTTTGAGCAGAGACACACAGTGCACGGTTCACACGGAGGATTTTAGACACTTAGTCGTCTTTCTGAGCGTGCCCATTTGTCAGAAAAACTACTAAGTGTACCAGCATTAATTCATTCTACTGTGCATGGAGTTAACATATGTGCTGTTGAATAGATAATGCAAAATTGCATAGATGTACCTCATTTGGTTGTGCAATGAAGAGAAAACATATGTGCTGTTGCATTGCACAATATAAGATATGCACTTGTTGCGTTTCAGTGCATATAAGAATACTTAAGGACCATAGGGCAAATTTTTAATAAATTACTGCTCAAACATGAACTTTCTTTTACTTTTTATTCTTTTTCAATAACTCTCCGCATTGACTTAATCTGATGTTACATCAGCCTCACTGCAATCAGTTGACTGCATATGGAGCGAATTCACAGAGGGGCACTTCCTTACACATTCAGGCCGCCTACCTCACACTCTCTCCGGCTTGAAGAGCGACAGACCCTGCCTGGTTCACACGGAGGAATTTTGACACTTAGTCGTTTTTCTGAGCGTGCATTATTTCTCAAAAAACGACTACATGTCAAAATTCCTCCTTGTACTACATCTCAGAAAAATCACTAAATGTGTCAAAATTGCTCCAGGCTGTGTGTGTGTCTCTACTCCAGCCGGAGAGAGTTTGAGTTGAGCGGATTCACAGCCAAGCCCTTACTTACACTTTCAAGCTGCCTACCTAATACTCTCTCCGGCTTGAGCAGAGACACACAGTGCACGGTTCACACGGAGGAATTTTGACACTTAGTCGTCTTTCTGAGCGTGCACCATTTGTCAGAAAAACTACTAAGTGTACCAGCATTAACTCATTCTACTGTGCATGGAGTTAACATATGTGCTGTCGAATAGATAATGCAAAATTGCATAGATGTACCTCATTTGGTTGTGCAATGAAGAGAATTCACAGAGGGGCACTTCCTTACACATTCAGGCCGCCTACCTCACACTCTCTCCGGCTTGAAGAGCGACAGACCCTGCCTGGTTCACACGGAGGAATTTTGACACTTAGTCGTTTTTCTGAGCGTGCATTATTTCTCAAAAAACGACTACGTGTCAAAATTCCTCCTTGTACTACATCTCAGAAAAATCACTAAATGTGTCAAAATTGCTCCAGGCTGTGTGTGTGTCTCTACTCCAGCCGGAGAGAGTTTGAGTTGAGCGGATTCACAGCCAAGCCCTTACTTACACTTTCAAGCCGCCTACCTAATACTCTCTCCGGCTTGAGCAGAGACACACAGTGCACGGTTCACACGGAGGAATTTTGACACTTAGTCGTCTTTCTGAGCGTGCACCATTTGTCAGAAAAACTACTAAGTGTACCAGCATTAACTCATTCTACTGTGCATGGAGTTAACATATGTGCTGTCGAATAGATAATGCAAAATTGCATAGATGTACCTCATTTGGTTGTGCAATGAAGAGAAAACATATGTGCTGTTGCATTGCACAGAGCACAATATAAGATATGCACTTGTTGCGTTTCAGTGCATATAAGAATACTTAAGGACCATAGGGCATATTTTTAATAAATTAGTGCTCAAACATGAACTTTCTTTTACTTTTAATTCTTTTTCAATAACTCTCCGCGTTGACTTAATCTGATGTTACATCAGCCTTACTGCAGTCAGTTGACTGCATATGGAGCGGATTCACAGCGAAGCCCTTCCTTACACTTTCAAGCCGCCTACCTAACACTCTCTCCGTTTTGAGCAGAGACACACAGTGCACGGTTCACACGGAGGATTTTAGACACTTAGTCGTCTTTCTGAGCGTGCACCATTTGTCAGAAAAACTACTAAGTGTACCAGCATTAACTCATTCTACTGTGCATGGAGTTAACATATGTGCTGTCGAATAAATAATATAAAATTGCATAGATGTACCTCATTTGGTTGTGCAATGAAGAGAAAACATATGTGCTGTTGCATTGCACAGAGCACAATATAAGATATGCACTTGTTGCGTTTCAGTGCATATAAGAATACTTAAGGACCATAGGGCATATTTTTAATAAATTAGTGTTCAAACATGAACTTTCTTTTACTTTTTATTCTTTTTCAATAACTCTCCGCGTTGACTTAATCTGATGTTACATCAGCCTTACTGCAGTCAGTTGACTGCATATGGAGCGAATTCACAGAGGGGCACTTCCTTACACATTCAGGCCGCCTACCTCACACTCTCTCCGGCTTGAAGAGCGACACACCCTGCCTGGTTCACACGGAGGAATTTTGACACCTAGTCGTTTTTCTGAGCGTGCATCATTTCTCAAAAAACGACTACGTGTCAAAATTCCTCCTTGTACTACATCTCAGAAAAATCACTAAAAGTGTCAAAATTGCTCCAGGCTGTGTGTGTGTCTCTCCTCCAGCCGGAGAGAGTTTGAGTTGAGCGGATTCACAGCGAAGCCCTTCCTTACACTTTCAAGCCGCCTACCTAACACTCTCTCCGTTTTGAGCAGAGACACACAGTGCACGGTTCACACGGAGGATTTTAGACACTTAGTCGTCTTTCTGAGCGTGCCCATTTGTCAGAAAAACTACTAAGTGTACCAGCATTAATTCATTCTACTGTGCATGGAGTTAACATATGTGCTGTTGAATAGATAATGCAAAATTGCATAGATGTACCTCATTTGGTTGTGCAATGAAGAGAAAACATATGTGCTGTTGCATTGCACAATATAAGATATGCACTTGTTGCGTTTCAGTGCATATAAGAATACTTAAGGACCATAGGGCAAATTTTTAATAAATTACTGCTCAAACATGAACTTTCTTTTACTTTTTATTCTTTTTCAATAACTCTCCGCATTGACTTAATCTGATGTTACATCAGCCTCACTGCAATCAGTTGACTGCATATGGAGCGAATTCACAGAGGGGCACTTCCTTACACATTCAGGCCGCCTACCTCACACTCTCTCCGGCTTGAAGAGCGACAGACCCTGCCTGGTTCACACGGAGGAATTTTGACACTTAGTCGTTTTTCTGAGCGTGCATTATTTCTCAAAAAACGACTACATGTCAAAATTCCTCCTTGTACTACATCTCAGAAAAATCACTAAATGTGTCAAAATTGCTCCAGGCTGTGTGTGTGTCTCTACTCCAGCCGGAGAGAGTTTGAGTTGAGCGGATTCACAGCCAAGCCCTTACTTACACTTTCAAGCTGCCTACCTAATACTCTCTCCGGCTTGAGCAGAGACACACAGTGCACGGTTCACACGGAGGAATTTTGACACTTAGTCGTCTTTCTGAGCGTGCACCATTTGTCAGAAAAACTACTAAGTGTACCAGCATTAACTCATTCTACTGTGCATGGAGTTAACATATGTGCTGTCGAATAGATAATGCAAAATTGCATAGATGTACCTCATTTGGTTGTGCAATGAAGAGAATTCACAGAGGGGCACTTCCTTACACATTCAGGCCGCCTACCTCACACTCTCTCCGGCTTGAAGAGCGACAGACCCTGCCTGGTTCACACGGAGGAATTTTGACACTTAGTCGTTTTTCTGAGCGTGCATTATTTCTCAAAAAACGACTACGTGTCAAAATTCCTCCTTGTACTACATCTCAGAAAAATCACTAAATGTGTCAAAATTGCTCCAGGCTGTGTGTGTGTCTCTACTCCAGCCGGAGAGAGTTTGAGTTGAGCGGATTCACAGCCAAGCCCTTACTTACACTTTCAAGCCGCCTACCTAATACTCTCTCCGGCTTGAGCAGAGACACACAGTGCACGGTTCACACGGAGGAATTTTGACACTTAGTCGTCTTTCTGAGCGTGCACCATTTGTCAGAAAAACTACTAAGTGTACCAGCATTAACTCATTCTACTGTGCATGGAGTTAACATATGTGCTGTCGAATAGATAATGCAAAATTGCATAGATGTACCTCATTTGGTTGTGCAATGAAGAGAAAACATATGTGCTGTTGCATTGCACAGAGCACAATATAAGATATGCACTTGTTGCGTTTCAGTGCATATAAGAATACTTAAGGACCATAGGGCATATTTTTAATAAATTAGTGCTCAAACATGAACTTTCTTTTACTTTTAATTCTTTTTCAATAACTCTCCGCGTTGACTTAATCTGATGTTACATCAGCCTTACTGCAGTCAGTTGACTGCATATGGAGCGGATTCACAGCGAAGCCCTTCCTTACACTTTCAAGCCGCCTACCTAACACTCTCTCCGTTTTGAGCAGAGACACACAGTGCACGGTTCACACGGAGGATTTTAGACACTTAGTCGTCTTTCTGAGCGTGCACCATTTGTCAGAAAAACTACTAAGTGTACCAGCATTAACTCATTCTACTGTGCATGGAGTTAACATATGTGCTGTCGAATAAATAATATAAAATTGCATAGATGTACCTCATTTGGTTGTGCAATGAAGAGAAAACATATGTGCTGTTGCATTGCACAGAGCACAATATAAGATATGCACTTGTTGCGTTTCAGTGCATATAAGAATACTTAAGGACCATAGGGCATATTTTTAATAAATTAGTGTTCAAACATGAACTTTCTTTTACTTTTTATTCTTTTTCAATAACTCTCCGCGTTGACTTAATCTGATGTTACATCAGCCTTACTGCAGTCAGTTGACTGCATATGGAGCGAATTCACAGAGGGGCACTTCCTTACACATTCAGGCCGCCTACCTCACACTCTCTCCGGCTTGAAGAGCGACACACCCTGCCTGGTTCACACGGAGGAATTTTGACACTTAGTCGTTTTTCTGAGCGTGCATCATTTCTCAAAAAACGACTACGTGTCAAAATTCCTCCTTGTACTACATCTCAGAAAAATCACTAAAAGTGTCAAAATTGCTCCAGGCTGTGTGTGTGTCTCTCCTCCAGCCGGAGAGAGTTTGAGTTGAGCGGATTCACAGCGAAGCCCTTCCTTACACTTTCAAGCCGCCTACCTAACACTCTCTCCGTTTTGAGCAGAGACACACAGTGCACGGTTCACACGGAGGATTTTAGACACTTAGTCGTCTTTCTGAGCGTGCCCATTTGTCAGAAAAACTACTAAGTGTACCAGCATTAATTCATTCTACTGTGCATGGAGTTAACATATGTGCTGTTGAATAGATAATGCAAAATTGCATAGATGTACCTCATTTGGTTGTGCAATGAAGAGAAAACATATGTGCTGTTGCATTGCACAATATAAGATATGCACTTGTTGCGTTTCAGTGCATATAAGAATACTTAAGGACCATAGGGCAAATTTTTAATAAATTACTGCTCAAACATGAACTTTCTTTTACTTTTTATTCTTTTTCAATAACTCTCCGCATTGACTTAATCTGATGTTACATCAGCCTCACTGCAATCAGTTGACTGCATATGGAGCGAATTCACAGAGGGGCACTTCCTTACACATTCAGGCCGCCTACCTCACACTCTCTCCGGCTTGAAGAGCGACACACCCTGCCTGGTTCACACGGAGGAATTTTGACACTTAGTCGTTTTTCTGAGCGTGCATCATTTCTCAAAAAACGACTACGTGTCAAAATTCCTCCTTGTACTACATCTCAGAAAAATCACTAAAAGTGTCAAAATTGCTCCAGGCTGTGTGTGTGTCTCTTCTCCAGCCGGAGAGAGTTTGAGTTGAGCGGATTCACAGCCAAGCCCTTACTTACACTTTCAAGCCGCCTACCTAATACTCTCTCCGGCTTGAGCAGAGACACACAGTGCACGGTTCACACGGAGGAATTTTGACACTTAGTCGTCTTTCTGAGCGTGCACCATTTGTCAGAAAAACTACTAAATGTACCAGCATTAACTCATTCTACTGTGCATGGAGTTAACATATGTGCTGTCGAATAGATAATTCAAAATTGCATAGATGTACCTCATTTGGTTGTGCAATGAAGAGAAAACATATGTGCTGTTGCATTGCACAGAGCACAATATAAGATATGCACTTGTTGCGTTTCAGTGCATATAAGAATACTTAAGGACCATAGGGCATATTTTTAATAAATTAGTGCTCAAACATGAACTTTCTTTTACTTTTAATTCTTTTTCAATAACTCTCCGCGTTGACTTAATCTGATGTTACATCAGCCTTACTGCAGTCAGTTGACTGCATATGGAGCGGATTCACAGCGAAGCCCTTCCTTACACTTTCAAGCCGCCTACCTAACACTCTCTCCGTTTTGAGCAGAGACACACAGTGCACGGTTCACACAGAGGATTTTAGACACTTAGTCGTCTTTCTGAGCGTGCCCATTTGTCAGAAAAACTGCTAAGTGTACCAGCATTAACTCATTCTACTGTGCATGGAGTTAACATATGTGCTGTTGAATAGATAATATAAAATTGCATAGATGTACCTCATTTGGTTGTGCAATGAAGAGAAAACATATGTGCTGTTGCATTGCACAGAGCACAATATAAGATATGCAATTGTTGCGTTTCAGTGCATATAAGAATACTTAAGGACCATAGGGCAAATTTTTAATAAATTAGTGCTCAAACATGAACTTTCTTTTACTTTTTATTCTTATTCAATAACTCTCCGCATTGACTTAATCTGATGTTACATCAGCCTTACTGCAGTCAGTTGACTGCATATGGAGCGAATTCACAGAGGGGCACTTCCTTACACCTTCAGGCCGCCTACCTCACACTCTCTCCGGCTTGAAGAGCGACACACCCTGCCTGGTTCACACGGAGGATTTTTGACACTTAGTCGTCTTTCTGAGCGTGCACCATTTGTCAGAAAAACTACTATTTCCTCCTTGTACTACATCTCAGAAAAATCACTAAAAGTGTCAAAATTGCTCCAGGCTGTGTGTGTGTCTCTCCTCCAGCCGGAGAGAGTTTGAGTTGAGCGGATTCACAGCGAAGCCCTTCCTTACACTTTCAAGCCGCCTACCTAACACTCTCTCCGTTTTGAGCAGAGACACACAGTGCACGGTTCACACGGAGGATTTTAGACACTTAGTCGTCTTTCTGAGCTTGCACCATTTGTCAGAAAAACTACTAAGTGTACCACCATTAACTCATTCTACTGTGCATGGAGTTAACATATGTGCTGTTGAATAGATAATGCAAAATTGCATAGATGTACCTCATTTGGTTGTGCAATGAAGAGAAAACATATGTGCTGTTGCATTGCACAGAGCACAATATAAGATATGCACTTGTTGCGTTTCAGTGCATATAAGAATACTTAAGGACCATAGGGCATATTTTTAATAAATTAGTGCTCAAACATGAACTTTCTTTTACTTTTAATTCTTTTTCAATAACTCTCCGCGTTGACTTAATCTGATGTTACATCAGCCTTACTGCAGTCAGTTGACTGCATATGGAGCGGATTCACAGCGAAGCCCTTCCTTACACTTTCAAGCCGCCTACCTAACACTCTCTCCGTTTTGAGCAGAGACACACAGTGCACGGTTCACACGGAGGAATTTTGACACTTAGTCGTCTTTCTGAGCGTGCACCATTTGTCAGAAAAACTGCTAAGTGTACCAGCATTAATTCATTCTACTGTGCATGGAGTTAACATATGTGTTGTTGAATAGATAATATAAAATTGCATAGATGTACCTCATTTGGTTGTGCAATGAAGAGAAAACATATGTGCTGTTGCATTGCACAGAGCACAATATAAGATATGCACTTGTTGCGTTTCAGTGCATATAAGAATACTTAAGGACCATAGGGCATATTTTTAATAAAAAAAAATATGTAATAAATTAGTGTTCAAACATGAACTTTCTTTTACTTTTTATTCTTTTTCAATAACTCTCCGCGTTGACTTAATCTGATGTTACATCAGCCTTACTGCAGTCAGTTGACTGCATATGGAGCGAATTCACAGAGGGGCACTTCCTTACACATTCAGGCCGCCTACCTCACACTCTCTCCGCCTTGAAGAGCGACACACCCTGCCTGGTTCACACTGAGGATTTTTGACACTTAGTCGTCTTTCTGAGCGTGCACCATTTGTCAGAAAAACTACTAAGTGTACCAGCATTAACTCATTCTACTGTGCATGGAGTTAACATATGTGCTGTCGAATAAATAATATAAAATTGCATAGATGTACCTCATTTGGTTGTGCAATGAAGAGAAAACATATGTGCTGTTGCATTGCACGGAGCACAATATAAGATATGCACTTGTTGCGTTTCAGTGCATATAAGAATACTTAAGGACCATAGGGCATATTTTTAATAAATTAGTGCTCAAACATGAACTTTCTTTTACTTTTTATTCTTATTCAATAACTCTCCGCATTGACTTAATCTGATGTTACATCAGCCTTACTACAGTCAGTTGACTGCATATGGAGCGAATTCACAGAGGGGCACTTCCTTACACCTTCAGGCCGCCTACCTCACACTCTCTCCGGCTTGAAGAGCGACACACCCTGCCTGGTTCACACGGAGGATTTTTGACACTTAGTCGTCTTTCTGAGCGTGCACCATTTGTCAGAAAAACTACTAAGTGTACCAGCATTAACTCATTCTACTGTGCATGGAGTTAACATATGTGCTGTCGAATAAATAATATAAAATTGCATAGATGTACCTCATTTGGTTGTGCAATGAAGAGAAAACATATGTGCTGTTGCATTGCACAGAGCACAATATAAGATATGCACTTGTTGCGTTTCAGTGCATATAAGAATACTTAAGGACCATAGGGCATATTTTTAATAAATTAGTGTTCAAACATGAACTTTCTTTTACTTTTTATTCTTTTTCAATAACTCTCCGCGTTGACTTAATCTGATGTTACATCAGCCTTACTGCAGTCAGTTGACTGCATATGGAGCGAATTCACAGAGGGGCACTTCCTTACACATTCAGGCCGCCTACCTCACACTCTCTCCGGCTCGAAGAGCGACACACCCTGCCTGGTTCACACTGAGGATTTTTGACACTTAGTCGTCTTTCTGAGCGTGCACCATTTGTCAGAAAAACTACTAAGTGTACCAGCATTAACTCATTCTACTGTGCATGGAGTTAATATATGTGCTGTTGAATAGATAATGCAAAATTGCATAGATGTACCTCATTTGGTTGTGCAATGAAGAGAAAACATATGTGCTGTTGCATTGCACAGAGCACAATATAAGATATGCACTTGTTGCGTTTCAGTGCATATAAGAATACTTAAGGACCATAGGGCATATTTTTAATAAATTAGTGTTCAAACATGAACTTTCTTTTACTTTTTATTCTTTTTAGATAACTCTCCGCATTGACTTAATCTGATGAAACATCAGCCTTACTGCAGTCAGTTGACTGCATATGGAGCGAATTCACAGAGGGGCACTTCCTTACACATTCAGGCCGCCTACCTCACACTCTCTCCGGCTTGAAGAGCGACACACCCTGCCTGGTTCACACGGAGGAATTTTGACACTTAGTCGTTTTTCTGAGCGTGCATCATTTCTCAAAAAACGACTACGTGTCAAAATTCCTCCTTGTACTACATCTCAGAAAAATCACTAAAAGTGTCAAAATTGCTCCAGGCTGTGTGTGTGTCTCTCCTCCAGCCGGAGAGAGTTTGAGTTGAGCGGATTCACAGCGAAGCCCTTCCTTACACTTTCAAGCCGCCTACCTAACACTCTCTCCGTTTTGAGCAGAGACACACAGTGCACGGTTCACACGGAGGAATTTTGCCACTTAGTCGTCTTTCTGAGCGTGCCCATTTGTCAGAAAAACTGCTAAGTGTACCAGCATTAACTCATTCTACTGTGCATGGAGTTAACATATGTGCTGTCGAATAAATAATATAAAATTGCATAGATGTACCTCATTTGGTTGTGCAATGAAGAGAAAACATATGTGCTGTTGCATTGCACAGAGCACAATATAAGATATGCACTTGTTGCGTTTCAGTGCATATAAGAATACTTAAGGACCATAGGGCATATTATTAATAAATTAGTGTTCAAACATGAACTTTCTTTTACTTTTTATTCTTTTTCAATAACTCTCCGCGTTGACTTAATCTGATGTTACATCAGCCTTACTGCAGTCAGTTGACTGCATATGGAGCGAATTCACAGAGGGGCACTTCCTTACACATTCAGGCCGCCTACCTCACACTCTCTCCGGCTTGAAGAGCGACACACCCTGCCTGGTTCACACTGAGGATTTTTGACACTCAGTCGTCTTTCTGAGCGTGCACCATTTGTCAGAAAAACTACTAAGTGTACCAGCATTAACTCATTCTACTGTGCATGGAGTTAACATATGTGCTGTCGAATAAATAATATAAAATTGCATAGATGTACCTCATTTGGTTGTGCAATGAAGAGAAAACATATGTGCTGTTGCATTGCACGGAGCACAATATAAGATATGCACTTGTTGCGTTTCAGTGCATATAAGAATACTTAAGGACCATAGGGCATATTTTTAATAAATTAGTGTTCAAACATGAACTTTCTTTTACTTTTTATTCTTTTTAGATAACTCTCCGCATTGACTTAATCTGATGAAACATCAGCCTTACTGCAGTCAGTTGACTGCATATTGAGCGAATTCACAGAGGGGCACTTCCTTACACATTCAGGCCGCCTACCTCACACTCTCTCCGGCTTGAAGAGCGACACACCCTGCCTGGTTCACACGGAGGAATTTTGACACTTAGTCGTTTTTCTGAGCGTGCATCATTTCTCAAAAAACGACTACGTGTCAAAATTCCTCCAGGCTGTGTGTGTGTCTCTGCTCCAGCCGGAGAGAGTTTGAGTTGAGCGGATTCACAGCGAAGCCCTTCCTTACACTTTCAAGCCGCCTACCTAACACTCTCTCCGTTTTGAGCAGAGACACACAGTGCACGGTTCACACGGAGGAATTTTGACACTTAGTCGTCTTTCTGAGCGTGCACCATTTGTCAGAAAAACTGCTAAGTGTACCAGCATTAATTCATTCTACTGTGCATGGAGTTAACATATGTGCTGTTGAATAGATAATATAAAATTGCATAGATGTACCTCATTTGGTTGTGCAATGAAGAGAAAACATATGTGCTGTTGCATTGCACAGAGCACAATATAAGATATGCACTTGTTGCGTTTCAGTGCATATAAGAATACTTAAGGACCATAGGGCATATTTTTAATAAATTAGTGTTCAAACATGAACTTTCTTTTACTTTTTATTCTTTTTCAATATCTCTCCGCGTTGACTTAATCTGATGTTACATCAGCCTTACTGCAGTCAGTTGACTGCATATGGAGCGAATTCACAGAGGGGCACTTCCTTACACATTCAGGCCGCCTACCTCACACTCTCTCCGGCTTGAAGAGCGACACACCCTGCCTGGTTCACACGGAGGAATTTTGACACTTAGTCGTTTTTCTGAGCGTGCATCATTTCTCAAAAAACGACTACGTGTCAAAATTCCTCCTTGTACTACATCTCAGAAAAATCACTAAAAGTGTCAAAATTGCTCCAGGCTGTGTGTGTGTCTCTCCTCCAGCCGGAGAGAGTTTGAGTTGAGCGGATTCACAGCGAAGCCCTTCCTTACACTTTCAAGCCGCCTACCTAACACTCTCTCCGTTTTGAGCAGAGACACACAGTGCACGGTTCACACGGAGGATTTTAGACACTTAGTCGTCTTTCTGAGCTTGCACCATTTGTCAGAAAAACTACTAAGTGTACCACCATTATCTCATTCTACTGTGCATGGAGTTAACATATGTGCTGTTGAATAGATAATGCAAAATTGCATAGATGTACCTCATTTGGTTGTGCAATGAAGAGAAAACATATGTGCTGTTGCATTGCACAGAGCACAATATAAGATATGCACTTGTTGCGTTTCAGTGCATATGAGAATACTTAAGGACCATAGGGCATATTTTTAATAAATTAGTGTTCAAACATGCACTTTCTTTTACTTTTTATTCTTTTTAGATAACTCTACGCATTGACTTAATCTGATGAAACATCAGCCTTACTGCAGTCAGTTGACTGCATATGGAGCGAATTCACAGAGGGGCACTTCCTTACACATTCAGGCCGCCTACCTCACACTCTCTCCGGCTTGCAGAGCGACACACCCTGCCTGGTTCACACGGAGGAATTTTGACACTTAGTCGTTTTTCTGAGCGTGCATCATTTCTCAAAAAACGACTACGTGTCAAAATTCCTCCTTGTACTACATCTCAGAAAAATCACTAAAAGTGTCAAAATTGCTCCAGGCTGTGTGTGTGTCTCTCCTCCAGCCGGAGAGAGTTTGAGTTGAGCGGATTCACAGCGAAGCCCTTCCTTACACTTTCAAGCCGCCTACCTAACACTCTCTCCGTTTTGAGCAGAGACACACAGTGCACGGTTCACACGGAGGATTTTAGATACTTAGTCGTCTTTCTGAGCGTGCCCATTTGTCAGAAAAACTACTAAGTGTACCAGCATTAATTCATTCTACTGTGCATGGAGTTAACATATGTGCTGTTGAATAGATAATATAAAATTGCATAGATGTACCTCATTTGGTTGTGCAATGAAGAGAAAACATATGTGCTGTTGCATTGCACAAAGCACAATATAAGATATGCAATTGTTGCGTTTCAGTGCATATAAGAACACTTAAGGACCATAGGGCAAATTTTTAATAAATTAGTGTTCAAACATGAACTTTCTTTTACTTTTTATTCTTATTCAATAACTCTCCGCATTGACTTAATCTGATGTTACATCAGCCTTACTACAGTCAGTTGACTGCATATGGAGCGAATTCACAGAGGGGCACTTCCTTACACCTTCAGGCCGCCTACCTCACACTCTCTCCGGCTTGAAGAGCGACACACCCTGCCTGGTTCACACGGAGGATTTTTGACACTTAGTCGTCTTTCTGAGCGTGCACCATTTGTCAGAAAAACTACTAAGTGTACCAGCATTAACTCATTCTACTGTGCATGGAGTTAACATATGTGCTGTCGAATAAATAATATAAAATTGCATAGATGTACCTCATTTGGTTGTGCAATGAAGAGAAAACATATGTGCTGTTGCATTGCACAGAGCACAATATAAGATATGCACTTGTTGCGTTTCAGTGCATATAAGAATACTTAAGGACCATAGGGCATATTTTTAATAAATTAGTGTTCAAACATGAACTTTCTTTTACTTTTTATTCTTTTTCAATAACTCTCCGCGTTGACTTAATCTGATGTTACATCAGCCTTACTGCAGTCAGTTGACTGCATATGGAGCGAATTCACAGAGGGGCACTTCCTTACACATTCAGGCCGCCTACCTCACACTCTCTCCGGCTCGAAGAGCGACACACCCTGCCTGGTTCACACTGAGGATTTTTGACACTTAGTCGTCTTTCTGAGCGTGCACCATTTGTCAGAAAAACTACTAAGTGTACCAGCATTAACTCATTCTACTGTGCATGGAGTTAACATATGTGCTGTCGAATAAATAATATAAAATTGCATAGATGTACCTCATTTGGTTGTGCAATGAAGAGAAAACATATGTGCTGTTGCATTGCACAGAGCACAATATAAGATATGCACTTGTTGCGTTTCAGTGCATATAAGAATACTTAAGGACCATAGGGCATATTTTTAATAAATTAGTGTTCAAACATGAACTTTCTTTTACTTTTTATTCTTTTTCAATAACTCTCCGCGTTGACTTAATCTGATGTTACATCAGCCTTACTGCAGTCAGTTGACTGCATATGGAGCGAATTCACAGAGGGGCACTTCCTTACACATTCAGGCCGCCTACCTCACACTCTCTCCGGCTCGAAGAGCGACACACCCTGCCTGGTTCACACTGAGGATTTTTGACACTTAGTCGTCTTTCTGAGCGTGCACCATTTGTCAGAAAAACTACTAAGTGTACCAGCATTAACTCATTCTACTGTGCATGGAGTTAATATATGTGCTGTTGAATAGATAATGCAAAATTGCATAGATGTACCTCATTTGGTTGTGCAATGAAGAGAAAACATATGTGCTGTTGCATTGCACAGAGCACAATATAAGATATGCACTTGTTGCGTTTCAGTGCATATAAGAATACTTAAGGACCATAGGGCATATTTTTAATAAATTAGTGTTCAAACATGAACTTTCTTTTACTTTTTATTCTTTTTAGATAACTCTCCGCATTGACTTAATCTGATGAAACATCAGCCTTACTGCAGTCAGTTGACTGCATATGGAGCGAATTCACAGAGGGGCACTTCCTTACACATTCAGGCCGCCTACCTCACACTCTCTCCGGCTTGAAGAGCGACACACCCTGCCTGGTTCACACGGAGGAATTTTGACACTTAGTCGTTTTTCTGAGCGTGCATCATTTCTCAAAAAACGACTACGTGTCAAAATTCCTCCTTGTACTACATCTCAGAAAAATCACTAAAAGTGTCAAAATTGCTCCAGGCTGTGTGTGTGTCTCTCCTCCAGCCGGAGAGAGTTTGAGTTGAGCGGATTCACAGCGAAGCCCTTCCTTACACTTTCAAGCCGCCTACCTAACACTCTCTCCGTTTTGAGCAGAGACACACAGTGCACGGTTCACACGGAGGAATTTTGACACTTAGTCGTCTTTCTGAGCGTGCCCATTTGTCAGAAAAACTGCTAAGTGTACCAGCATTAACTCATTCTACTGTGCATGGAGTTAACATATGTGCTGTCGAATAAATAATATAAAATTGCATAGATGTACCTCATTTGGTTGTGCAATGAAGAGAAAACATATGTGCTGTTGCATTGCACAGAGCACAATATAAGATATGCACTTGTTGCGTTTCAGTGCATATAAGAATACTTAAGGACCATAGGGCATATTTTTAATAAATTAGTGTTCAAACATGAACTTTCTTTTACTTTTTATTCTTTTTCAATAACTCTCCGCGTTGACTTAATCTGATGTTACATCAGCCTTACTGCAGTCAGTTGACTGCATATGGAGCGAATTCACAGAGGGGCACTTCCTTACACATTCAGGCCGCCTACCTCACACTCTCTCCGGCTTGAAGAGCGACACACCCTGCCTGGTTCACACTGAGGATTTTTGACACTTAGTCGTCTTTCTGAGCGTGCACCATTTGTCAGAAAAACTACTAAGTGTACCAGCATTAACTCATTCTACTGTGCATGGAGTTAACATATGTGCTGTCGAATAAATAATATAAAATTGCATAGATGTACCTCATTTGGTTGTGCAATGAAGAGAAAACATATGTGCTGTTGCATTGCACGGAGCACAATATAAGATATGCACTTGTTGCGTTTCAGTGCATATAAGAATACTTAAGGACCATAGGGCATATTTTTAATAAATTAGTGTTCAAACATGAACTTTCTTTTACTTTTTATTCTTTTTAGATAACTCTCCGCATTGACTTAATCTGATGAAACATCAGCCTTACTGCAGTCAGTTGACTGCATATTGAGCGAATTCACAGAGGGGCACTTCCTTACACATTCAGGCCGCCTACCTCACACTCTCTCCGGCTTGAAGAGCGACACACCCTGCCTGGTTCACACGGAGGAATTTTGACACTTAGTCGTTTTTCTGAGCGTGCATCATTTCTCAAAAAACGACTACGTGTCAAAATTCCTCCAGGCTGTGTGTGTGTCTCTGCTCCAGCCGGAGAGAGTTTGAGTTGAGCGGATTCACAGCGAAGCCCTTCCTTACACTTTCAAGCCGCCTACCTAACACTCTCTCCGTTTTGAGCAGAGACACACAGTGCACGGTTCACACGGAGGAATTTTGACACTTAGTCGTCTTTCTGAGCGTGCACCATTTGTCAGAAAAACTGCTAAGTGTACCAGCATTAATTCATTCTACTGTGCATGGAGTTAACATATGTGCTGTTGAATAGATAATATAAAATTGCATAGATGTACCTCATTTGGTTGTGCAATGAAGAGAAAACATATGTGCTGTTGCATTGCACAGAGCACAATATAAGATATGCACTTGTTGCGTTTCAGTGCATATAAGAATACTTAAGGACCATAGGGCATATTTTTAATAAATTAGTGTTCAAACATGAACTTTCTTTTACTTTTTATTCTTTTTAAATATCTCTCCGCGTTGACTTAATCTGATGTTACATCAGCCTTACTGCAGTCAGTTGACTGCATATGGAGCGAATTCACAGAGGGGCACTTCCTTACACATTCAGGCCGCCTACCTCACACTCTCTCCGGCTTGAAGAGCGACACACCCTGCCTGGTTCACACGGAGGAAATTTGACACTTAGTCGTTTTTCTGAGCGTGCATCATTTCTCAAAAAACGACTACGTGTCAAAATTCCTCCTTGTACTACATCTCAGAAAAATCACTAAAAGTGTCAAAATTGCTCCAGGCTGTGTGTGTGTCTCTCCTCCAGCCGGAGAGAGTTTGAGTTGAGCGGATTCACAGCGAAGCCCTTCCTTAAACTTTCAAGCCGCCTACCTAACACTCTCTCCGTTTTGAGCAGAGACACACAGTGCACGGTTCACACGGAGGATTTTAGACACTTAGTCGTCTTTCTGAGCTTGCACCATTTGTCAGAAAAACTACTAAGTGTACCACCATTATCTCATTCTACTGTGCATGGAGTTAACATATGTGCTGTTGAATAGATAATGCAAAATTGCATAGATGTACCTCATTTGGTTGTGCAATGAAGAGAAAACATATGTGCTGTTGCATTGCACAGAGCACAATATAAGATATGCACTTGTTGCGTTTCAGTGCATATAAGAATACTTAAGGACCATAGGGCATATTTTTAATAAATTAGTGTTCAAACATGAACTTTCTTTTACTTTTTATTCTTTTTAAATATCTCTCCGCGTTGACTTAATCTGATGTTACATCAGCCTTACTGCAGTCAGTTGACTGCATATGGAGCGAATTCACAGAGGGGCACTTCCTTACACATTCAGGCCGCCTACCTCACACTCTCTCCGGCTTGAAGAGCGACACACCCTGCCTGGTTCACACGGAGGAAATTTGACACTTAGTCGTTTTTCTGAGCGTGCATCATTTCTCAAAAAACGACTACGTGTCAAAATTCCTCCTTGTACTACATCTCAGAAAAATCACTAAAAGTGTCAAAATTGCTCCAGGCTGTGTGTGTGTCTCTCCTCCAGCCGGAGAGAGTTTGAGTTGAGCGGATTCACAGCGAAGCCCTTCCTTAAACTTTCAAGCCGCCTACCTAACACTCTCTCCGTTTTGAGCAGAGACACACAGTGCACGGTTCACACGGAGGATTTTAGACACTTAGTCGTCTTTCTGAGCTTGCACCATTTGTCAGAAAAACTACTAAGTGTACCACCATTATCTCATTCTACTGTGCATGGAGTTAACATATGTGCTGTTGAATAGATAATGCAAAATTGCATAGATGTACCTCATTTGGTTGTGCAATGAAGAGAAAACATATGTGCTGTTGCATTGCACAGAGCACAATATAAGATATGCACTTGTTGCGTTTCAGTGCATATAAGAATACTTAAGGACCATAGGGCATATTTTTAATAAATTAGTGTTCAAACATGCACTTTCTTTTACTTTTTATTCTTTTTAGATAACTCTACGCATTGACTTAATCTGATGAAACATCAGCCTTACTGCAGTCAGTTGACTGCATATGGAGCGAATTCACAGAGGGGCACTTCCTTACACATTCAGGCCGCCTACCTCACACTCTCTCCGGCTTGCAGAGCGACACACCCTGCCTGGTTCACACGGAGGAATTTTGACACTTAGTCGTTTTTCTGAGCGTGCATCATTTCTCAAAAAACGACTACGTGTCAAAATTCCTCCTTGTACTACATCTCAGAAAAATCACTAAAAGTGTCAAAATTGCTCCAGGCTGTGTGTGTGTCTCTCCTCCAGCCGGAGAGAGTTTGAGTTGAGCGGATTCACAGCGAAGCCCTTCCTTACACTTTCAAGCCGCCTACCTAACACTCTCTCCGTTTTGAGCAGAGACACACAGTGCACGGTTCACACGGAGGATTTTAGATACTTAGTCGTCTTTCTGAGCGTGCCCATTTGTCAGAAAAACTACTAAGTGTACCAGCATTAATTCATTCTACTGTGCATGGAGTTAACATATGTGCTGTTGAATAGATAATATAAAATTGCATAGATGTACCTCATTTGGTTGTGCAATGAAGAGAAAACATATGTGCTGTTGCATTGCACAAAGCACAATATAAGATATGCAATTGTTGCGTTTCAGTGCATATAAGAATACTTAAGGACCATAGGGCAAATTTTTAATAAATTAGTGTTCAAACATGAACTTTCTTTTACTTTTTATTCTTATTCAATAACTCTCCGCATTGACTTAATCTGATGTTACATCAGCCTTACTACAGTCAGTTGACTGCATATGGAGCGAATTCACAGAGGGGCACTTCCTTACACCTTCAGGCCGCCTACCTCACACTCTCTCCGGCTTGAAGAGCGACACACCCTGCCTGGTTCACACGGAGGATTTTTGACACTTAGTCGTCTTTCTGAGCGTGCACCATTTGTCAGAAAAACTACTAAGTGTACCAGCATTAACTCATTCTACTGTGCATGGAGTTAACATATGTGCTGTCGAATAAATAATATAAAATTGCATAGATGTACCTCATTTGGTTGTGCAATGAAGAGAAAACATATGTGCTGTTGCATTGCACAGAGCACAATATAAGATATGCACTTGTTGCGTTTCAGTGCATATAAGAATACTTAAGGACCATAGGGCATATTTTTAATAAATTAGTGTTCAAACATGAACTTTCTTTTACTTTTTATTCTTTTTCAATAACTCTCCGCGTTGACTTAATCTGATGTTACATCAGCCTTACTGCAGTCAGTTGACTGCATATGGAGCGAATTCACAGAGGGGCACTTCCTTACACATTCAGGCCGCCTACCTCACACTCTCTCCGGCTTGAAGAGCGACACACCCTGCCTGGTTCACACTGAGGATTTTTGACACTTAGTCGTCTTTCTGAGCGTGCACCATTTGTCAGAAAAACTACTAAGTGTACCAGCATTAACTCATTCTACTGTGCATGGAGTTAACATATGTGCTGTCGAATAAATAATATAAAATTGCATAGATGTACCTCATTTGGTTGTGCAATGAAGAGAAAACATATGTGCTGTTGCAATGCACGGAGCACAATATAAGATATGCACTTGTTGCGTTTCAGTGCATATAAGAATACTTAAGGACCATAGGGCATATTTTTAATAAATTAGTGTTCAAACATGAACTTTCTTTTACTTTTTATTCTTTTTAGATAACTCTCCGCATTGACTTAATCTGATGAAACATCAGCCTTACTGCAGTCAGTTGACTGCATATGGAGCGAATTCACAGAGGGGCACCTCTTACACATTCAGGCCGCCTACCTCACACTCTCTCCGGCTTGAAGAGCGACACACCCTGCCTGGTTCACACGTAGGAATTTTGACACTTAGTCGTCTTTCTGAGCGTGCACCATTTGTCAGAAAAACTACTAAGTGTACCAGCATTAACTCATTCTACTGTGCATGGAGTTAACATATGTGCTGTCGAATAAATAATATAAAATTGCATAGATGTACCTCATTTGGTTGTGCAATGAAGAGAAAACATATGTGCTGTTGCATTGCACAGAGCACAATATAAGATATGCACTTGTTGCGTTTCAGTGCATATAAGAATACTTAAGGAC
This sequence comes from Zacco platypus, assembly GCA_038088235.1. Lineage (NCBI taxonomy): Eukaryota > Metazoa > Chordata > Actinopteri > Cypriniformes > Xenocyprididae > Zacco > Zacco platypus. Next base: position 18,325,749 of record CM076065.1, on the reverse strand, counting down.
CATAGGGCATATTTTTAATAAATTAGTGTTCAAACATGAACTTTCTTTTACTTTTTATTCTTTTTCAATAACTCTCCGCGTTGACTTAATCTGATGTTACATCAGCCTTACTGCAGTCAGTTGACTGCATATGGAGCGAATTCACAGAGGGGCACTTCCTTACACATTCAGGCCGCCTACCTCACACTCTCTCCGGCTCGAAGAGCGACACACCCTGCCTGGTTCACACTGAGGATTTTTGACACTTAGTCGTCTTTCTGAGCGTGCACCATTTGTCAGAAAAACTACTAAGTGTACCAGCATTAACTCATTCTACTGTGCATGGAGTTAATATATGTGCTGTTGAATAGATAATGCAAAATTGCATAGATGTACCTCATTTGGTTGTGCAATGAAGAGAAAACATATGTGCTGTTGCATTGCACAGAGCACAATATAAGATATGCACTTGTTGCGTTTCAGTGCATATAAGAATACTTAAGGACCATAGGGCATATTTTTAATAAATTAGTGTTCAAACATGAACTTTCTTTTACTTTTTATTCTTTTTAGATAACTCTCCGCATTGACTTAATCTGATGAAACATCAGCCTTACTGCAGTCAGTTGACTGCATATGGAGCGAATTCACAGAGGGGCACTTCCTTACACATTCAGGCCGCCTACCTCACACTCTCTCCGGCTTGAAGAGCGACACACCCTGCCTGGTTCACACGGAGGAATTTTGACACTTAGTCGTTTTTCTGAGCGTGCATCATTTCTCAAAAAACGACTACGTGTCAAAATTCCTCCTTGTACTACATCTCAGAAAAATCACTAAAAGTGTCAAAATTGCTCCAGGCTGTGTGTGTGTCTCTCCTCCAGCCGGAGAGAGTTTGAGTTGAGCGGATTCACAGCGAAGCCCTTCCTTACACTTTCAAGCCGCCTACCTAACACTCTCTCCGTTTTGAGCAGAGACACACAGTGCACGGTTCACACGGAGGAATTTTGCCACTTAGTCGTCTTTCTGAGCGTGCCCATTTGTCAGAAAAACTGCTAAGTGTACCAGCATTAACTCATTCTACTGTGCATGGAGTTAACATATGTGCTGTCGAATAAATAATATAAAATTGCATAGATGTACCTCATTTGGTTGTGCAATGAAGAGAAAACATATGTGCTGTTGCATTGCACAGAGCACAATATAAGATATGCACTTGTTGCGTTTCAGTGCATATAAGAATACTTAAGGACCATAGGGCATATTATTAATAAATTAGTGTTCAAACATGAACTTTCTTTTACTTTTTATTCTTTTTCAATAACTCTCCGCGTTGACTTAATCTGATGTTACATCAGCCTTACTGCAGTCAGTTGACTGCATATGGAGCGAATTCACAGAGGGGCACTTCCTTACACATTCAGGCCGCCTACCTCACACTCTCTCCGGCTTGAAGAGCGACACACCCTGCCTGGTTCACACTGAGGATTTTTGACACTCAGTCGTCTTTCTGAGCGTGCACCATTTGTCAGAAAAACTACTAAGTGTACCAGCATTAACTCATTCTACTGTGCATGGAGTTAACATATGTGCTGTCGAATAAATAATATAAAATTGCATAGATGTACCTCATTTGGTTGTGCAATGAAGAGAAAACATATGTGCTGTTGCATTGCACGGAGCACAATATAAGATATGCACTTGTTGCGTTTCAGTGCATATAAGAATACTTAAGGACCATAGGGCATATTTTTAATAAATTAGTGTTCAAACATGAACTTTCTTTTACTTTTTATTCTTTTTAGATAACTCTCCGCATTGACTTAATCTGATGAAACATCAGCCTTACTGCAGTCAGTTGACTGCATATTGAGCGAATTCACAGAGGGGCACTTCCTTACACATTCAGGCCGCCTACCTCACACTCTCTCCGGCTTGAAGAGCGACACACCCTGCCTGGTTCACACGGAGGAATTTTGACACTTAGTCGTTTTTCTGAGCGTGCATCATTTCTCAAAAAACGACTACGTGTCAAAATTCCTCCAGGCTGTGTGTGTGTCTCTGCTCCAGCCGGAGAGAGTTTGAGTTGAGCGGATTCACAGCGAAGCCCTTCCTTACACTTTCAAGCCGCCTACCTAACACTCTCTCCGTTTTGAGCAGAGACACACAGTGCACGGTTCACACGGAGGAATTTTGACACTTAGTCGTCTTTCTGAGCGTGCACCATTTGTCAGAAAAACTGCTAAGTGTACCAGCATTAATTCATTCTACTGTGCATGGAGTTAACATATGTGCTGTTGAATAGATAATATAAAATTGCATAGATGTACCTCATTTGGTTGTGCAATGAAGAGAAAACATATGTGCTGTTGCATTGCACAGAGCACAATATAAGATATGCACTTGTTGCGTTTCAGTGCATATAAGAATACTTAAGGACCATAGGGCATATTTTTAATAAATTAGTGTTCAAACATGAACTTTCTTTTACTTTTTATTCTTTTTCAATATCTCTCCGCGTTGACTTAATCTGATGTTACATCAGCCTTACTGCAGTCAGTTGACTGCATATGGAGCGAATTCACAGAGGGGCACTTCCTTACACATTCAGGCCGCCTACCTCACACTCTCTCCGGCTTGAAGAGCGACACACCCTGCCTGGTTCACACGGAGGAATTTTGACACTTAGTCGTTTTTCTGAGCGTGCATCATTTCTCAAAAAACGACTACGTGTCAAAATTCCTCCTTGTACTACATCTCAGAAAAATCACTAAAAGTGTCAAAATTGCTCCAGGCTGTGTGTGTGTCTCTCCTCCAGCCGGAGAGAGTTTGAGTTGAGCGGATTCACAGCGAAGCCCTTCCTTACACTTTCAAGCCGCCTACCTAACACTCTCTCCGTTTTGAGCAGAGACACACAGTGCACGGTTCACACGGAGGATTTTAGACACTTAGTCGTCTTTCTGAGCTTGCACCATTTGTCAGAAAAACTACTAAGTGTACCACCATTATCTCATTCTACTGTGCATGGAGTTAACATATGTGCTGTTGAATAGATAATGCAAAATTGCATAGATGTACCTCATTTGGTTGTGCAATGAAGAGAAAACATATGTGCTGTTGCATTGCACAGAGCACAATATAAGATATGCACTTGTTGCGTTTCAGTGCATATGAGAATACTTAAGGACCATAGGGCATATTTTTAATAAATTAGTGTTCAAACATGCACTTTCTTTTACTTTTTATTCTTTTTAGATAACTCTACGCATTGACTTAATCTGATGAAACATCAGCCTTACTGCAGTCAGTTGACTGCATATGGAGCGAATTCACAGAGGGGCACTTCCTTACACATTCAGGCCGCCTACCTCACACTCTCTCCGGCTTGCAGAGCGACACACCCTGCCTGGTTCACACGGAGGAATTTTGACACTTAGTCGTTTTTCTGAGCGTGCATCATTTCTCAAAAAACGACTACGTGTCAAAATTCCTCCTTGTACTACATCTCAGAAAAATCACTAAAAGTGTCAAAATTGCTCCAGGCTGTGTGTGTGTCTCTCCTCCAGCCGGAGAGAGTTTGAGTTGAGCGGATTCACAGCGAAGCCCTTCCTTACACTTTCAAGCCGCCTACCTAACACTCTCTCCGTTTTGAGCAGAGACACACAGTGCACGGTTCACACGGAGGATTTTAGATACTTAGTCGTCTTTCTGAGCGTGCCCATTTGTCAGAAAAACTACTAAGTGTACCAGCATTAATTCATTCTACTGTGCATGGAGTTAACATATGTGCTGTTGAATAGATAATATAAAATTGCATAGATGTACCTCATTTGGTTGTGCAATGAAGAGAAAACATATGTGCTGTTGCATTGCACAAAGCACAATATAAGATATGCAATTGTTGCGTTTCAGTGCATATAAGAACACTTAAGGACCATAGGGCAAATTTTTAATAAATTAGTGTTCAAACATGAACTTTCTTTTACTTTTTATTCTTATTCAATAACTCTCCGCATTGACTTAATCTGATGTTACATCAGCCTTACTACAGTCAGTTGACTGCATATGGAGCGAATTCACAGAGGGGCACTTCCTTACACCTTCAGGCCGCCTACCTCACACTCTCTCCGGCTTGAAGAGCGACACACCCTGCCTGGTTCACACGGAGGATTTTTGACACTTAGTCGTCTTTCTGAGCGTGCACCATTTGTCAGAAAAACTACTAAGTGTACCAGCATTAACTCATTCTACTGTGCATGGAGTTAACATATGTGCTGTCGAATAAATAATATAAAATTGCATAGATGTACCTCATTTGGTTGTGCAATGAAGAGAAAACATATGTGCTGTTGCATTGCACAGAGCACAATATAAGATATGCACTTGTTGCGTTTCAGTGCATATAAGAATACTTAAGGACCATAGGGCATATTTTTAATAAATTAGTGTTCAAACATGAACTTTCTTTTACTTTTTATTCTTTTTCAATAACTCTCCGCGTTGACTTAATCTGATGTTACATCAGCCTTACTGCAGTCAGTTGACTGCATATGGAGCGAATTCACAGAGGGGCACTTCCTTACACATTCAGGCCGCCTACCTCACACTCTCTCCGGCTCGAAGAGCGACACACCCTGCCTGGTTCACACTGAGGATTTTTGACACTTAGTCGTCTTTCTGAGCGTGCACCATTTGTCAGAAAAACTACTAAGTGTACCAGCATTAACTCATTCTACTGTGCATGGAGTTAACATATGTGCTGTCGAATAAATAATATAAAATTGCATAGATGTACCTCATTTGGTTGTGCAATGAAGAGAAAACATATGTGCTGTTGCATTGCACAGAGCACAATATAAGATATGCACTTGTTGCGTTTCAGTGCATATAAGAATACTTAAGGACCATAGGGCATATTTTTAATAAATTAGTGTTCAAACATGAACTTTCTTTTACTTTTTATTCTTTTTCAATAACTCTCCGCGTTGACTTAATCTGATGTTACATCAGCCTTACTGCAGTCAGTTGACTGCATATGGAGCGAATTCACAGAGGGGCACTTCCTTACACATTCAGGCCGCCTACCTCACACTCTCTCCGGCTCGAAGAGCGACACACCCTGCCTGGTTCACACTGAGGATTTTTGACACTTAGTCGTCTTTCTGAGCGTGCACCATTTGTCAGAAAAACTACTAAGTGTACCAGCATTAACTCATTCTACTGTGCATGGAGTTAATATATGTGCTGTTGAATAGATAATGCAAAATTGCATAGATGTACCTCATTTGGTTGTGCAATGAAGAGAAAACATATGTGCTGTTGCATTGCACAGAGCACAATATAAGATATGCACTTGTTGCGTTTCAGTGCATATAAGAATACTTAAGGACCATAGGGCATATTTTTAATAAATTAGTGTTCAAACATGAACTTTCTTTTACTTTTTATTCTTTTTAGATAACTCTCCGCATTGACTTAATCTGATGAAACATCAGCCTTACTGCAGTCAGTTGACTGCATATGGAGCGAATTCACAGAGGGGCACTTCCTTACACATTCAGGCCGCCTACCTCACACTCTCTCCGGCTTGAAGAGCGACACACCCTGCCTGGTTCACACGGAGGAATTTTGACACTTAGTCGTTTTTCTGAGCGTGCATCATTTCTCAAAAAACGACTACGTGTCAAAATTCCTCCTTGTACTACATCTCAGAAAAATCACTAAAAGTGTCAAAATTGCTCCAGGCTGTGTGTGTGTCTCTCCTCCAGCCGGAGAGAGTTTGAGTTGAGCGGATTCACAGCGAAGCCCTTCCTTACACTTTCAAGCCGCCTACCTAACACTCTCTCCGTTTTGAGCAGAGACACACAGTGCACGGTTCACACGGAGGAATTTTGACACTTAGTCGTCTTTCTGAGCGTGCCCATTTGTCAGAAAAACTGCTAAGTGTACCAGCATTAACTCATTCTACTGTGCATGGAGTTAACATATGTGCTGTCGAATAAATAATATAAAATTGCATAGATGTACCTCATTTGGTTGTGCAATGAAGAGAAAACATATGTGCTGTTGCATTGCACAGAGCACAATATAAGATATGCACTTGTTGCGTTTCAGTGCATATAAGAATACTTAAGGACCATAGGGCATATTTTTAATAAATTAGTGTTCAAACATGAACTTTCTTTTACTTTTTATTCTTTTTCAATAACTCTCCGCGTTGACTTAATCTGATGTTACATCAGCCTTACTGCAGTCAGTTGACTGCATATGGAGCGAATTCACAGAGGGGCACTTCCTTACACATTCAGGCCGCCTACCTCACACTCTCTCCGGCTTGAAGAGCGACACACCCTGCCTGGTTCACACTGAGGATTTTTGACACTTAGTCGTCTTTCTGAGCGTGCACCATTTGTCAGAAAAACTACTAAGTGTACCAGCATTAACTCATTCTACTGTGCATGGAGTTAACATATGTGCTGTCGAATAAATAATATAAAATTGCATAGATGTACCTCATTTGGTTGTGCAATGAAGAGAAAACATATGTGCTGTTGCATTGCACGGAGCACAATATAAGATATGCACTTGTTGCGTTTCAGTGCATATAAGAATACTTAAGGACCATAGGGCATATTTTTAATAAATTAGTGTTCAAACATGAACTTTCTTTTACTTTTTATTCTTTTTAGATAACTCTCCGCATTGACTTAATCTGATGAAACATCAGCCTTACTGCAGTCAGTTGACTGCATATTGAGCGAATTCACAGAGGGGCACTTCCTTACACATTCAGGCCGCCTACCTCACACTCTCTCCGGCTTGAAGAGCGACACACCCTGCCTGGTTCACACGGAGGAATTTTGACACTTAGTCGTTTTTCTGAGCGTGCATCATTTCTCAAAAAACGACTACGTGTCAAAATTCCTCCAGGCTGTGTGTGTGTCTCTGCTCCAGCCGGAGAGAGTTTGAGTTGAGCGGATTCACAGCGAAGCCCTTCCTTACACTTTCAAGCCGCCTACCTAACACTCTCTCCGTTTTGAGCAGAGACACACAGTGCACGGTTCACACGGAGGAATTTTGACACTTAGTCGTCTTTCTGAGCGTGCACCATTTGTCAGAAAAACTGCTAAGTGTACCAGCATTAATTCATTCTACTGTGCATGGAGTTAACATATGTGCTGTTGAATAGATAATATAAAATTGCATAGATGTACCTCATTTGGTTGTGCAATGAAGAGAAAACATATGTGCTGTTGCATTGCACAGAGCACAATATAAGATATGCACTTGTTGCGTTTCAGTGCATATAAGAATACTTAAGGACCATAGGGCATATTTTTAATAAATTAGTGTTCAAACATGAACTTTCTTTTACTTTTTATTCTTTTTAAATATCTCTCCGCGTTGACTTAATCTGATGTTACATCAGCCTTACTGCAGTCAGTTGACTGCATATGGAGCGAATTCACAGAGGGGCACTTCCTTACACATTCAGGCCGCCTACCTCACACTCTCTCCGGCTTGAAGAGCGACACACCCTGCCTGGTTCACACGGAGGAAATTTGACACTTAGTCGTTTTTCTGAGCGTGCATCATTTCTCAAAAAACGACTACGTGTCAAAATTCCTCCTTGTACTACATCTCAGAAAAATCACTAAAAGTGTCAAAATTGCTCCAGGCTGTGTGTGTGTCTCTCCTCCAGCCGGAGAGAGTTTGAGTTGAGCGGATTCACAGCGAAGCCCTTCCTTAAACTTTCAAGCCGCCTACCTAACACTCTCTCCGTTTTGAGCAGAGACACACAGTGCACGGTTCACACGGAGGATTTTAGACACTTAGTCGTCTTTCTGAGCTTGCACCATTTGTCAGAAAAACTACTAAGTGTACCACCATTATCTCATTCTACTGTGCATGGAGTTAACATATGTGCTGTTGAATAGATAATGCAAAATTGCATAGATGTACCTCATTTGGTTGTGCAATGAAGAGAAAACATATGTGCTGTTGCATTGCACAGAGCACAATATAAGATATGCACTTGTTGCGTTTCAGTGCATATAAGAATACTTAAGGACCATAGGGCATATTTTTAATAAATTAGTGTTCAAACATGAACTTTCTTTTACTTTTTATTCTTTTTAAATATCTCTCCGCGTTGACTTAATCTGATGTTACATCAGCCTTACTGCAGTCAGTTGACTGCATATGGAGCGAATTCACAGAGGGGCACTTCCTTACACATTCAGGCCGCCTACCTCACACTCTCTCCGGCTTGAAGAGCGACACACCCTGCCTGGTTCACACGGAGGAAATTTGACACTTAGTCGTTTTTCTGAGCGTGCATCATTTCTCAAAAAACGACTACGTGTCAAAATTCCTCCTTGTACTACATCTCAGAAAAATCACTAAAAGTGTCAAAATTGCTCCAGGCTGTGTGTGTGTCTCTCCTCCAGCCGGAGAGAGTTTGAGTTGAGCGGATTCACAGCGAAGCCCTTCCTTAAACTTTCAAGCCGCCTACCTAACACTCTCTCCGTTTTGAGCAGAGACACACAGTGCACGGTTCACACGGAGGATTTTAGACACTTAGTCGTCTTTCTGAGCTTGCACCATTTGTCAGAAAAACTACTAAGTGTACCACCATTATCTCATTCTACTGTGCATGGAGTTAACATATGTGCTGTTGAATAGATAATGCAAAATTGCATAGATGTACCTCATTTGGTTGTGCAATGAAGAGAAAACATATGTGCTGTTGCATTGCACAGAGCACAATATAAGATATGCACTTGTTGCGTTTCAGTGCATATAAGAATACTTAAGGACCATAGGGCATATTTTTAATAAATTAGTGTTCAAACATGCACTTTCTTTTACTTTTTATTCTTTTTAGATAACTCTACGCATTGACTTAATCTGATGAAACATCAGCCTTACTGCAGTCAGTTGACTGCATATGGAGCGAATTCACAGAGGGGCACTTCCTTACACATTCAGGCCGCCTACCTCACACTCTCTCCGGCTTGCAGAGCGACACACCCTGCCTGGTTCACACGGAGGAATTTTGACACTTAGTCGTTTTTCTGAGCGTGCATCATTTCTCAAAAAACGACTACGTGTCAAAATTCCTCCTTGTACTACATCTCAGAAAAATCACTAAAAGTGTCAAAATTGCTCCAGGCTGTGTGTGTGTCTCTCCTCCAGCCGGAGAGAGTTTGAGTTGAGCGGATTCACAGCGAAGCCCTTCCTTACACTTTCAAGCCGCCTACCTAACACTCTCTCCGTTTTGAGCAGAGACACACAGTGCACGGTTCACACGGAGGATTTTAGATACTTAGTCGTCTTTCTGAGCGTGCCCATTTGTCAGAAAAACTACTAAGTGTACCAGCATTAATTCATTCTACTGTGCATGGAGTTAACATATGTGCTGTTGAATAGATAATATAAAATTGCATAGATGTACCTCATTTGGTTGTGCAATGAAGAGAAAACATATGTGCTGTTGCATTGCACAAAGCACAATATAAGATATGCAATTGTTGCGTTTCAGTGCATATAAGAATACTTAAGGACCATAGGGCAAATTTTTAATAAATTAGTGTTCAAACATGAACTTTCTTTTACTTTTTATTCTTATTCAATAACTCTCCGCATTGACTTAATCTGATGTTACATCAGCCTTACTACAGTCAGTTGACTGCATATGGAGCGAATTCACAGAGGGGCACTTCCTTACACCTTCAGGCCGCCTACCTCACACTCTCTCCGGCTTGAAGAGCGACACACCCTGCCTGGTTCACACGGAGGATTTTTGACACTTAGTCGTCTTTCTGAGCGTGCACCATTTGTCAGAAAAACTACTAAGTGTACCAGCATTAACTCATTCTACTGTGCATGGAGTTAACATATGTGCTGTCGAATAAATAATATAAAATTGCATAGATGTACCTCATTTGGTTGTGCAATGAAGAGAAAACATATGTGCTGTTGCATTGCACAGAGCACAATATAAGATATGCACTTGTTGCGTTTCAGTGCATATAAGAATACTTAAGGACCATAGGGCATATTTTTAATAAATTAGTGTTCAAACATGAACTTTCTTTTACTTTTTATTCTTTTTCAATAACTCTCCGCGTTGACTTAATCTGATGTTACATCAGCCTTACTGCAGTCAGTTGACTGCATATGGAGCGAATTCACAGAGGGGCACTTCCTTACACATTCAGGCCGCCTACCTCACACTCTCTCCGGCTTGAAGAGCGACACACCCTGCCTGGTTCACACTGAGGATTTTTGACACTTAGTCGTCTTTCTGAGCGTGCACCATTTGTCAGAAAAACTACTAAGTGTACCAGCATTAACTCATTCTACTGTGCATGGAGTTAACATATGTGCTGTCGAATAAATAATATAAAATTGCATAGATGTACCTCATTTGGTTGTGCAATGAAGAGAAAACATATGTGCTGTTGCAATGCACGGAGCACAATATAAGATATGCACTTGTTGCGTTTCAGTGCATATAAGAATACTTAAGGACCATAGGGCATATTTTTAATAAATTAGTGTTCAAACATGAACTTTCTTTTACTTTTTATTCTTTTTAGATAACTCTCCGCATTGACTTAATCTGATGAAACATCAGCCTTACTGCAGTCAGTTGACTGCATATGGAGCGAATTCACAGAGGGGCACCTCTTACACATTCAGGCCGCCTACCTCACACTCTCTCCGGCTTGAAGAGCGACACACCCTGCCTGGTTCACACGTAGGAATTTTGACACTTAGTCGTCTTTCTGAGCGTGCACCATTTGTCAGAAAAACTACTAAGTGTACCAGCATTAACTCATTCTACTGTGCATGGAGTTAACATATGTGCTGTCGAATAAATAATATAAAATTGCATAGATGTACCTCATTTGGTTGTGCAATGAAGAGAAAACATATGTGCTGTTGCATTGCACAGAGCACAATATAAGATATGCACTTGTTGCGTTTCAGTGCATATAAGAATACTTAAGGACCATAGGGCATATTTTTAATAAATTAGTGTTCAAACATGAACTTTCTTTTACTTTTTATTCTTTTTCAATAACTCTCCGCGTTGACTTAATCTGATGTTACATCAGCCTTACTGCAGTCAGTTGACTGCATATGGAGCGAATTCACAGAGGGGCACTTCCTTACACATTCAGGCCGCCTACCTCACACTCTCTCCGGCTCGAAGAGCGACACACCCTGCCTGGTTCACACTGAGGATTTTTGACACTTAGTCGTCTTTCTGAGCGTGCACCATTTGTCAGAAAAACTACTAAGTGTACCAGCATTAACTCATTCTACTGTGCATGGAGTTAATATATGTGCTGTTGAATAGATAATGCAAAATTGCATAGATGTACCTCATTTGGTTGTGCAATGAAGAGAAAACATATGTGCTGTTGCATTGCACAGAGCACAATATAAGATATGCACTTGTTGCGTTTCAGTGCATATAAGAATACTTAAGGACCATAGGGCATATTTTTAATAAATTAGTGTTCAAACATGAACTTTCTTTTACTTTTTATTCTTTTTAGATAACTCTCCGCATTGACTTAATCTGATGAAACATCAGCCTTACTGCAGTCAGTTGACTGCATATGGAGCGAATTCACAGAGGGGCACTTCCTTACACATTCAGGCCGCCTACCTCACACTCTCTCCGGCTTGAAGAGCGACACACCCTGCCTGGTTCACACGGAGGAATTTTGACACTTAGTCGTTTTTCTGAGCGTGCATCATTTCTCAAAAAACGACTACGTGTCAAAATTCCTCCTTGTACTACATCTCAGAAAAATCACTAAAAGTGTCAAAATTGCTCCAGGCTGTGTGTGTGTCTCTCCTCCAGCCGGAGAGAGTTTGAGTTGAGCGGATTCACAGCGAAGCCCTTCCTTACACTTTCAAGCCGCCTACCTAACACTCTCTCCGTTTTGAGCAGAGACACACAGTGCACGGTTCACACGGAGGATTTTAGATACTTAGTCGTCTTTCTGAGCGTGCCCATTTGTCAGAAAAACTACTAAGTGTACCAGCATTAATTCATTCTACTGTGCATGGAGTTAACATATGTGCTGTTGAATAGATAATATAAAATTGCATAGATGTACCTCATTTGGTTGTGCAATGAAGAGAAAACATATGTGCTGTTGCATTGCACAAAGCACAATATAAGATATGCAATTGTTGCGTTTCAGTGCATATAAGAATACTTAAGGACCATAGGGCAAATTTTTAATAAATTAGTGTTCAAACATGAACTTTCTTTTACTTTTTATTCTTATTCAATAACTCTCCGCATTGACTTAATCTGATGTTACATCAGCCTTACTACAGTCAGTTGACTGCATATGGAGCGAATTCACAGAGGGGCACTTCCTTACACCTTCAGGCCGCCTACCTCACACTCTCTCCGGCTTGAAGAGCGACACACCCTGCCTGGTTCACACGGAGGATTTTTGACACTTAGTCGTCTTTCTGAGCGTGCACCATTTGTCAGAAAAACTACTAAGTGTACCAGCATTAACTCATTCTACTGTGCATGGAGTTAACATATGTGCTGTCGAATAAATAATATAAAATTGCATAGATGTACCTCATTTGGTTGTGCAATGAAGAGAAAACATATGTGCTGTTGCATTGCACAGAGCACAATATAAGATATGCACTTGTTGCGTTTCAGTGCATATAAGAATACTTAAGGACCATAGGGCATATTTTTAATAAATTAGTGTTCAAACATGAACTTTCTTTTACTTTTTATTCTTTTTCAATAACTCTCCGCGTTGACTTAATCTGATGTTACATCAGCCTTACTGCAGTCAGTTGACTGCATATGGAGCGAATTCACAGAGGGGCACTTCCTTACACATTCAGGCCGCCTACCTCACACTCTCTCCGGCTTGAAGAGCGACACACCCTGCCTGGTTCACACTGAGGATTTTTGACACTTAGTCGTCTTTCTGAGCGTGCACCATTTGTCAGAAAAACTACTAAGTGTACCAGCATTAACTCATTCTACTGTGCATGGAGTTAACATATGTGCTGTCGAATAAATAATATAAAATTGCATAGATGTACCTCATTTGGTTGTGCAATGAAGAGAAAACATATGTGCTGTTGCAATGCACGGAGCACAATATAAGATATGCACTTGTTGCGTTTCAGTGCATATAAGAATACTTAAGGACCATAGGGCATATTTTTAATAAATTAGTGTTCAAACATGAACTTTCTTTTACTTTTTATTCTTTTTAGATAACTCTCCGCATTGACTTAATCTGATGAAACATCAGCCTTACTGCAGTCAGTTGACTGCATATTGAGCGAATTCACAGAGGGGCACTTCCTTACACATTCAGGCCGCCTACCTCACACTCTCTCCGGCTTGAAGAGCGACACACCCTGCCTGGTTCACACGGAGGATTTTTGACACTTAGTCGTCTTTCTGAGCGTGCACCATTTGTCAGAAAAACTACTAAGTGTACCAGCATTAACTCATTCTACTGTGCATGGAGTTAACATATGTGCTGTAAATAATATAAAATTGCATAGATGTACCTCATTTGGTTGTGCAATGAAGAGAAAACATATGTGCTGTTGCATTGCACAGAGCACAATATAAGATATGCACTTGTTGCGTTTCAGTGCATATAAGAATACTTAAGGACCATAGGGCATATTTTTAATAAATTAGTGTTCAAACATGAACTTTCTTTTACTTTTTATTCTTTTTCAATAACTCTCCGCGTTGACTTAATCTGATGTTACATCAGCCTTACTGCAGTCAGTTGACTGCATATGGAGCGAATTCACAGAGGGGCACTTCCTTACACATTCAGGCCGCCTACCTCACACTCTCTCCGGCTCGAAGAGCGACACACCCTGCCTGGTTCACACTGAGGATTTTTGACACTTAGTCGTCTTTCTGAGCGTGCACCATTTGTCAGAAAAACTACTAAGTGTACCAGCATTAACTCATTCTACTGTGCATGGAGTTAATATATGTGCTGTTGAATAGATAATGCAAAATTGCATAGATGTACCTCATTTGGTTGTGCAATGAAGAGAAAACATATGTGCTGTTGCATTGCACAGAGCACAATATAAGATATGCACTTGTTGCGTTTCAGTGCATATAAGAATACTTAAGGACCATAGGGCATATTTTTAATAAATTAGTGTTCAAACATGAACTTTCTTTTACTTTTTATTCTTTTTAGATAACTCTCCGCATTGACTTAATCTGATGAAACATCAGCCTTACTGCAGTCAGTTGACTGCATATGGAGCGAATTCACAGAGGGGCACTTCCTTACACATTCAGGCCGCCTACCTCACACTCTCTCCGGCTTGAAGAGCGACACACCCTGCCTGGTTCACACGGAGGAATTTTGACACTTAGTCGTTTTTCTGAGCGTGCATCATTTCTCAAAAAACGACTACGTGTCAAAATTCCTCCTTGTACTACATCTCAGAAAAATCACTAAAAGTGTCAAAATTGCTCCAGGCTGTGTGTGTGTCTCTCCTCCAGCCGGAGAGAGTTTGAGTTGAGCGGATTCACAGCGAAGCCCTTCCTTACACTTTCAAGCCGCCTACCTAACACTCTCTCCGTTTTGAGCAGAGACACACAGTGCACGGTTCACACGGAGGAATTTTGACACTTAGTCGTCTTTCTGAGCGTGCCCATTTGTCAGAAAAACTGCTAAGTGTACCAGCATTAACTCATTCTACTGTGCATGGAGTTAACATATGTGCTGTCGAATAAATAATATAAAATTGCATAGATGTACCTCATTTGGTTGTGCAATGAAGAGAAAACATATGTGCTGTTGCATTGCACAGAGCACAATATAAGATATGCACTTGTTGCGTTTCAGTGCATATAAGAATACTTAAGGACCATAGGGCATATTTTTAATAAATTAGTGTTCAAACATGAACTTTCTTTTACTTTTTATTCTTTTTCAATAACTCTCCGCGTTGACTTAATCTGATGTTACATCAGCCTTACTGCAGTCAGTTGACTGCATATGGAGCGAATTCACAGAGGGGCACTTCCTTACACATTCAGGCCGCCTACCTCACACTCTCTCCGGCTTGAAGAGCGACACACCCTGCCTGGTTCACACTGAGGATTTTTGACACTTAGTCGTCTTTCGGAGCGTGCACCATTTGTCAGAAAAACTACTAAGTGTACCAGCATTAACTCATTCTACTGTGCATGGAGTTAACATATGTGCTGTCGAATAAATAATATAAAATTGCATAGATGTACCTCATTTGGTTGTGCAATGAAGAGAAAACATATGTGCTGTTGCATTGCACGGAGCACAATATAAGATATGCACTTGTTGCGTTTCAGTGCATATAAGAATACTTAAGGACCATAGGGCATATTTTTAATAAATTAGTGTTCAAACATGAACTTTCTTTTACTTTTTATTCTTTTTAGATAACTCTCCGCATTGACTTAATCTGATGAAACATCAGCCTTACTGCAGTCAGTTGACTGCATATTGAGCGAATTCACAGAGGGGCACTTCCTTACACATTCAGGCCGCCTACCTCACACTCTCTCCGGCTTGAAGAGCGACACACCCTGCCTGGTTCACACGGAGGAATTTTGACACTTAGTCGTTTTTCTGAGCGTGCATCATTTCTCAAAAAACGACTACGTGTCAAAATTCCTCCAGGCTGTGTGTGTGTCTCTGCTCCAGCCGGAGAGAGTTTGAGTTGAGCGGATTCACAGCGAAGCCCTTCCTTACACTTTCAAGCCGCCTACCTAACACTCTCTCCGTTTTGAGCAGAGACACACAGTGCACGGTTCACACGGAGGAATTTTGACACTTAGTCGTCTTTCTGAGCGTGCACCATTTGTCAGAAAAACTGCTAAGTGTACCAGCATTAATTCATTCTACTGTGCATGGAGTTAACATATGTGCTGTTGAATAGATAATATAAAATTGCATAGATGTACCTCATTTGGTTGTGCAATGAAGAGAAAACATATGTGCTGTTGCATTGCACAGAGCACAATATAAGATATGCACTTGTTGCGTTTCAGTGCATATAAGAATACTTAAGGACCATAGGGCATATTTTTAATAAATTAGTGTTCAAACATGAACTTTCTTTTACTTTTTATTCTTTTTCAATATCTCTCCGCGTTGACTTAATCTGATGTTACATCAGCCTTACTGCAGTCAGTTGACTGCATATGGAGCGAATTCACAGAGGGGCACTTCCTTACACATTCAGGCCGCCTACCTCACACTCTCTCCGGCTTGAAGAGCGACACACCCTGCCTGGTTCACACGGAGGAATTTTGACACTTAGTCGTTTTTCTGAGCGTGCATCATTTCTCAAAAAACGACTACGTGTCAAAATTCCTCCTTGTACTACATCTCAGAAAAATCACTAAAAGTGTCAAAATTGCTCCAGGCTGTGTGTGTGTCTCTCCTCCAGCCGGAGAGAGTTTGAGTTGAGCGGATTCACAGCGAAGCCCTTCCTTACACTTTCAAGCCGCCTACCTAACACTCTCTCCGTTTTGAGCAGAGACACACAGTGCACGGTTCACACGGAGGATTTTAGACACTTAGTCGTCTTTCTGAGCTTGCACCATTTGTCAGAAAAACTACTAAGTGTACCACCATTATCTCATTCTACTGTGCATGGAGTTAACATATGTGCTGTTGAATAGATAATGCAAAATTGCATAGATGTACCTCATTTGGTTGTGCAATGAAGAGAAAACATATGTGCTGTTGCATTGCACAGAGCACAATATAAGATATGCACTTGTTGCGTTTCAGTGCATATAAGAATACTTAAGGACCATAGGGCATATTTTTAATAAATTAGTGTTCAAACATGCACTTTCTTTTACTTTTTATTCTTTTTAGATAACTCTACGCATTGACTTAATCTGATGAAACATCAGCCTTACTGCAGTCAGTTGACTGCATATGGAGCGAATTCACAGAGGGGCACTTCCTTACACATTCAGGCCGCCTACCTCACACTCTCTCCGGCTTGCAGAGCGACACACCCTGCCTGGTTCACACGGAGGAATTTTGACACTTAGTCGTTTTTCTGAGCGTGCATCATTTCTCAAAAAACGACTACGTGTCAAAATTCCTCCTTGTACTACATCTCAGAAAAATCACTAAAAGTGTCAAAATTGCTCCAGGCTGTGTGTGTGTCTCTCCTCCAGCCGGAGAGAGTTTGAGTTGAGCGGATTCACAGCGAAGCCCTTCCTTACACTTTCAAGCCGCCTACCTAACACTCTCTCCGTTTTGAGCAGAGACACACAGTGCACGGTTCACACGGAGGATTTTAGATACTTAGTCGTCTTTCTGAGCGTGCCCATTTGTCAGAAAAACTACTAAGTGTACCAGCATTAATTCATTCTACTGTGCATGGAGTTAACATATGTGCTGTTGAATAGATAATATAAAATTGCATAGATGTACCTCATTTGGTTGTGCAATGAAGAGAAAACATATGTGCTGTTGCATTGCACAAAGCACAATATAAGATATGCAATTGTTGCGTTTCAGTGCATATAAGAATACTTAAGGACCATAGGGCAAATTTTTAATAAATTAGTGTTCAAACATGAACTTTCTTTTACTTTTTATTCTTATTCAATAACTCTCCGCATTGACTTAATCTGATGTTACATCAGCCTTACTACAGTCAGTTGACTGCATATGGAGCGAATTCACAGAGGGGCACTTCCTTACACCTTCAGGCCGCCTACCTCACACTCTCTCCGGCTTGAAGAGCGACACACCCTGCCTGGTTCACACGGAGGATTTTTGACACTTAGTCGTCTTTCTGAGCGTGCACCATTTGTCAGAAAAACTACTAAGTGTACCAGCATTAACTCATTCTACTGTGCATGGAGTTAACATATGTGCTGTCGAATAAATAATATAAAATTGCATAGATGTACCTCATTTGGTTGTGCAATGAAGAGAAAACATATGTGCTGTTGCATTGCACAGAGCACAATATAAGATATGCACTTGTTGCGTTTCAGTGCATATAAGAATACTTAAGGACCATAGGGCATATTTTTAATAAATTAGTGTTCAAACATGAACTTTCTTTTACTTTTTATTCTTTTTCAATAACTCTCCGCGTTGACTTAATCTGATGTTACATCAGCCTTACTGCAGTCAGTTGACTGCATATGGAGCGAATTCACAGAGGGGCACTTCCTTACACATTCAGGCCGCCTACCTCACACTCTCTCCGGCTTGAAGAGCGACACACCCTGCCTGGTTCACACTGAGGATTTTTGACACTTAGTCGTCTTTCTGAGCGTGCACCATTTGTCAGAAAAACTACTAAGTGTACCAGCATTAACTCATTCTACTGTGCATGGAGTTAACATATGTGCTGTCGAATAAATAATATAAAATTGCATAGATGTACCTCATTTGGTTGTGCAATGAAGAGAAAACATATGTGCTGTTGCATTGCACGGAGCACAATATAAGATATGCACTTGTTGCGTTTCAGTGCATATAAGAATACTTAAGGACCATAGGGCATATTTTTAATAAATTAGTGTTCAAACATGAACTTTCTTTTACTTTTTATTCTTTTTAGATAACTCTCCGCATTGACTTAATCTGATGAAACATCAGCCTTACTGCAGTCAGTTGACTGCATATTGAGCGAATTCACAGAGGGGCACTTCCTTACACATTCAGGCCGCCTACCTCACACTCTCTCCGGCTTGAAGAGCGACACACCCTGCCTGGTTCACACGGAGGATTTTTGACACTTAGTCGTCTTTCTGAGCGTGCACCATTTGTCAGAAAAACTACTAAGTGTACCAGCATTAACTCATTCTACTGTGCATGGAGTTAACATATGTGCTGTAAATAATATAAAATTGCATAGATGTACCTCATTTGGTTGTGCAATGAAGAGAAAACATATGTGCTGTTGCATTGCACAGAGCACAATATAAGATATGCACTTGTTGCGTTTCAGTGCATATAAGAATACTTAAGGACCATAGGGCATATTTTTAATAAATTAGTGTTCAAACATGAACTTTCTTTTACTTTTTATTCTTTTTCAATAACTCTCCGCGTTGACTTAATTTGATGTTACATCAGCCTTACTGCAGTCAGTTGACTGCATATGGAGCGAATTCACAGAGGGGCACCTCTTACACATTCAGGCCGCCTACCTCACACTCTCTCCGGCTTGAAGAGCGACACACCCTGCCTGGTTCACACGTAGGAATTTTGACACTTAGTCGTTTTTCTGAGCGTGCATTATTTCTCAAAAAACGACTACGTGTCAAAATTCCTCCTTGTACTACATCTCAGAAAAATCACTAAATGTGTCAAAATTGCTCCAGGCTGTGTGTGTGTCTCTACTCCAGCCGGAGAGAGTTTGAGTTGAGCGGATTCACAGCCAAGCCCTTACTTACACTTTCAAGCCGCCTACCTAATACTCTCTCCGGCTTGAGCAGAGACACACAGTGCACGGTTCACACGGAGGAATTTTGACACTTAGTCGTCTTTCTGAGCGTGCCCATTTGTCAGAAAAACTACTAAGTGTACCAGCATTAATTCATTCTACTGTGCATGGAGTTAACATATGTGCTGTTGAATAGATAATATAAAATTGCATAGATGTACCTCATTTGGTTGTGCAATGAAGAGAAAACATATGTGCTGTTGCATTGCACAGAGCACAATATAAGATATGCAATTGTTGCGTTTCAGTGCATATAAGAATACTTAAGGACCATAGGGCAAATTTTTAATAAATTAGTGCTCAAACATGAACTTTCTTTTACTTTTTATTCTTTTTCAATAACTCTCCGCATTGATTTAATCTGATGTTACATCAGATTAACTGCAGTCAGTTGACTGCATATGGAGCGAATTCACAGAGGGGCACTTCCTTACACCTTCAGGCCGCCTACCTCACACTCTCTCCGGCTTGAAGAGCGACACACCCTGCCTGGTTCACACGGAGGATTTTTGACACTTAGTCGTCTTTCTGAGCGTGCACCATTTGTCAGAAAAACTACTAAGTGTACCAGCATTAACTCATTCTACTGTGCATGGAGTTAACATATGTGCTGTCGAATAAATAATATAAAATTGCATAGATGTACCTCATTTGGTTGTGCAATGAAGAGAAAACATATGTGCTGTTGCATTGCACAGAGCACAATATAAGATATGCACTTGTTGCGTTTCAGTGCATATAAGAATACTTAAGGACCATAGGGCATATTTTTAATAAATTAGTGTTCAAACATGAACTTTCTTTTACTTTTTATTCTTTTTCAATAACTCTCCGCGTTGACTTAATTTGATGTTACATCAGCCTTACTGCAGTCAGTTGACTGCATATGGAGCGAATTCACAGAGGGGCACCTCTTACACATTCAGGCCGCCTACCTCACACTCTCTCCGGCTTGAAGAGCGACACACCCTGCCTGGTTAACACGTAGGAATTTTAACACTTAGTCGTTTTTCTGAGCGTGCATTATTTCTCAAAAAACGACTACGTGTCAAAATTCCTCCTTGTACTACATCTCAAAAAAATCACTAAAAGTGTCAAAATTGCTCCAGGCTGTGTGTGTGTCTCTCCTCCAGCCGGAGAGAGTTTGAGTTGAGCGGATTCACAGCGAAGCCCTTCCTTACAATTTCAAACCGCCTACCTAACACTCTCTCCGGCTTGAGCAGAGACACACAGTGCACAGTTCACACGGAGGAATTTTGACACTTAGTCGTCTTTCTGACCGTGCACCATTTGTCAGAAAAACTACTAAGTGTACCACCATTAACTCATTCTACTGTGCCCGATATTAGTCCATTTGGTCAAATACGGATTTCTGAATGACTGACAAAACATCAGAAAAAGTCAATGAGTAGGTATAGAAATTTCAAGATCCATGACTGAAACATGTCCAGTAGGTCAAATATATGCTACTCTATGGCTAATGTATCACAAGAAGGAGTCAATGGGTAGAACCAAAAAGTTAAAAATCTATGACTCTTGGGCCATATATTAGTAATTTAGGTCAAATAGGACTCTGAATGACTGATGTAAAATCAGAAGTAGTCAATGAGTATGTATAGAAAGTTCAAGATCAAGTACTGAAATATGTTCACTATGTCAAATATTGGCTACTGTATGGCTGATCTATCACCAAAAGGAGTCCAGTGGGCAGATATCGAAAATTTAAAATTGATAACCCTTGGGCTTGATATGAGTCCATTTGGTCAAATATGGACTTCTGAATGACTGACATAATATCAGAAAGAGTCAATGAGTAGGTATAGAAATTTCGAGATCCATGACTGAAACGTCAAATGGGTAAAATATTGGCTTCTCTATGGCTAATTTATCATCAGAAGGAGTATATTGGGTAGAAATAGAAAGTTCAAAATCTATGACTCTTGGGCCCGATATAGGTCCATTTGGTCAAATATGGACTTCTGAATGACTGATGTAAAATCAGAAGTAGTCAATGAGTATGTATAGAAAGTTCAAGATCAAAGACTGAAATATGTTCAGTAGGTCAAAACTTGGCTGAAAACCACTAGAAGGAGTCAATGGGTAGAACCAAAAAGTTCAAAATCGATGACTCTTGGGCCATATATTAGTAATTTAGGTCAAATAGGACTCTGAATGGCTGATGCAACAACAGATGGAGTCAATGACTCTGTATAGAAACTTCAAGATTGATGACTGAAATATGCTCAAGGGGTCAAATATTGGCTACTCTATGGTTTAACGTATCATAAGAAGGAGTCAGTTGGGTATAGAAAGTTCAAAATTGACGACTCTTGGGCCCGATATGAGTCCATTTGGTCAAATATTGAATTCTGAATGACTTTTGTCACATAAGAAGGAGTCAATGATCTTATATTGAAAGTTCAAGATCAAGTACTGAAACATGTTAAACGGGTCAAATATTAGTTACTCTATGGCTAATATATCACCAGAAGGAGTCAATTGGGTAGAAATAGAAAATTCATAATCGACAACCCTTAGGCCCGATATTAGTCCTTTGGTCAGATATGGATTTCTGAATGACTGACATAACTTCAGAAAGAGTCAATGAGAAGGTATATTGGATATTAGTATTTTATTTCAAATATTGACTTCTGAATGGCTGATGTAACAACAGAAGGAGTCAATGAATACCTTTAGAAATTTCAAGATCCATGACTGAAACATGTTCAATGGGTCAAATATTGGCTTCTTTATGGCTAATTTATCACCAGAAGGAGTCAATTGGGTAGAAATAGAAAGTTCAAAATCGATGACTCTTGGGCCCGATATAAGTCCATTTGGTCAAATATGGAAAGGTCAAGATCAAGGAGTGAAACATGTTGATTAAGTCAAAAATTGGCTACTGTATGGCTCATCTATCACCAAAAGGAGTCCAGTGGGCAGAAATAGAAAATTCAAAATCGACAACCCTTGGGCCCGATATTAGTCCATTTGGTCAAATATGGATTTCTGAATGACTGATGTAAAATCAGAAGTAGTCAATGAGTATGTATAGAAGGTTTAAGATCAGGTGCTGAAATATGTTCACTATGTCAAATATTGGCTACTGTATGGCTGATCTATCACCAAAAGGAGTCCGGTGGGCAGAAATAGAAAATTCAAAATCGACAAACCTTGGGCCCGATATTAGTCCATTTGGTCAAATATGGATTTCTGAATGACTGACATAATATCAGAAACATTCAATGAGTAGGTATAGAAATTTCGAGATGCATGACTGAAACATGTCAAATGGGTGAAATATTGGCTTCTCTATGGCTAATTTATCACCAGAAGGAGTCAATTGGTTAGAAATAGAAAGTTCAAAATCGACAACTCTTGTGCCCGATATAGGTCCATTTGGTCAAATATGGACTTCTGAATGAATGATGTAAAATCAGAAGTAGTCAATGAGTATGTATAGAAAGTTCAAGATCAAGTGCTGAAATATGTTCACTATGTCAAATATTAGCTACTGTATGGCTGATCTATCACCTAAAGGAGTCCAGTCGGCAGAAATAGAAAATTCAAAATCGTCAACCCTTGGGCCCGATATTAGTCCAGTTGGTCAAATATGGATTTCTGAATGACTGACATAATATCAGAAAGAGTCAATGACTAGGAATGGAAATTTCGAGATCCATGACTGAAACGTCAAATGGGTAAAATATTGGCTTCTCTATGGCTAATTTATCATCAGAAGGAGTATATTGGGTAGAAATAAAAAGTTCAAAATCGATGACTCTTGGGCCCGATATAGCTCCATTTGGTCAAATATGGACTTCTGAATGACTGATGTAAAATCAGTAGTAGTCAATGAGTATGTATAGAAAGTTCAAGATCAAGTACTGAAATATGTTCACTATGTCAAATATTGGCTACTGTATGGCTGATCTATCACCAAAAGGAGTCCAGTGGGCAGAAATAGAAAATTCAAAATCGACAAACCTTGGGCCTGATATTAGTCCATTTGGTCAAATATGGATTTCTGAATGACTGACATAATATCAGAAACATTCAATGAGTAGGTATAGAAATTTCGAGATGCATGACTGAAACATGTCAAATGGGTGAAATATTGGCTTCTCTATGGCTAATTTATCACCAGAAGGAGTCAATTGGTTAGAAATAGAAAGTTCAAAATCGACAACTCTTGTGCCCGATATAGGTCCATTTGGTCAAATATGGACTTCTGAATGAATGATGTAAAATCAGAAGTAGTCAATGAGTATGTATAGAAAGTTCAAGATCAAGTGCTGAAATATGTTCACTATGTCAAATATTAGCTACTGTATGGCTGATCTATCACCTAAAGGAGTCCAGTCGGCAGAAATAGAAAATTCAAAATCGTCAACCCTTGGGCCCGATATTAGTCCAGTTGGTCAAATATGGATTTCTGAATGACTGACATAATATCAGAAAGAGTCAATGACTAGGAATGGAAATTTCGAGATCCATGACTGAAACGTCAAATGGGTAAAATATTGGCTTCTCTATGGCTAATTTATCATCAGAAGGAGTATATTGGGTAGAAATAAAAAGTTCAAAATCGATGACTCTTGGGCCCGATATAGCTCCATTTGGTCAAATATGGACTTCTGAATGACTGATGTAAAATCAGTAGTAGTCAATGAGTATGTATAGAAAGTTCAAGATCAAGTACTGAAATATGTTCACTATGTCAAATATTGGCTACTGTATGGCTGATCTATCACCAAAAGGAGTCCAGTGGGCAGAAATAGAAATTTAAAAATCGACAACCCTTGGGACCGATATTAGTCCATTTGGTCAAATATGGATTTCTGAATGACTGACATAATATCAGAAAGAGTCAATGAGTAGGTATAGAAATTTCGAGATCCATGACTGAAACATGCCAAATGGGTGAAATATTGGCTTCTCTATGGCTAATTTATCACCAGAAGGAGTCAATTGGGTAGAAATAGAAAGTTCAAAATCGATGACTCTTGGGCCCGATATAGGTCCAATTGGTCAAATATGGACTTCTGAATGACTGATGTAAAATCAGAAGTAGTCAATGAGTATGTATATAAAGTTCAAGATCAAGTACTGAAATATGTTCACTATGTCAAATATTGGCTACTGTATGGCTGATCTATCACCAAAAGGAGTCCAGTGGGCAGGAATAGAAAATTCAAAATCGACAACCCTTGGGCCCGATATTAGTCTATTTGGTCAAATATGGATTTCTGAATGACTGACATAATATCAGAAAGATTCAATGAGTAGGTATAGAAATTTCGAGATCCATGACTGAAACATGTCAAATGGGTGAAATATTGGCTTCTCTATGGCTAATTTATCACCAGAAGGAGTCAATTGGGTAGAAATAGAAAGTTCAAAATCTATGACTCTTGGGCCCGATATAGGTCCATTTGGTCAAATATGGACTTCTGAATGACTGATGTAAAATCAGAAGTAGTCAATGAGTATGTATAGAAAGGTCAAGATAAAGGAGGGAAACATGTTGAGTAAGTCAAAAATTGGCTACTGTATGGCTGATCTATCACCAAAAGGAGTCCAGTGGGCAGAAATAGAAAATTCAAAATCGACAACCCTTGGGTCCGATATTAGTCCATTTGGTCAAATATGGATTTCTGAATGACTGATGTAAAATCAGAAGTAGTCAATGAGTATGTATAGAAGGTTCAAGATCAAGTGCTGAAATATGTTCACTATGTCAAATATTGGCTACTGTATGGCTGATCTATCACCAAAAGGAGTCCAGTGGGCAGAAATAGAAAATTCAAAATCGACAAACCTTGGGCCCGATATTAGTCCATTTGGTCAAATATGGATTTCTGAATGACTGACATAATATCAGAAATATTCAATGAGTAGGTATAGAAATTTCGAGATGCATGACTGAAACATGTCAAATGGGTGAAATATTGGCTTCTCTATGGCTAATTTATCACCAGAAGGAGTCAATTGGTTAGAAATAGAAAGTTCAAAATCGACAACTCTTGTGCCCGATATAGGTCCATTTGGTCAAATATGGACTTCTGAATGAATGATGTAAAATCAGAAGTAGTCAATGAGTATGTATAGAAAGTTCAAGATCAAGTGCTGAAATATGTTCACTATGTCAAATATTAGCTACTGTATGGCTGATCTATCACCTAAAGGAGTCCAGTCGGCAGAAATAGAAAATTCAAAATCGTCAACCCTTGGGCCCGATATTAGTCCAGTTGGTCAAATATGGATTTCTGAATGACTGACATAATATCAGAAAGAGTCAATGACTAGGAATGGAAATTTCGAGATCCATGACTGAAACGTCAAATGGGTAAAATATTGGCTTCTCTATGGCTAATTTATCATCAGAAGGAGTATATTGGGTAGAAATAAAAAGTTCAAAATCGATGACTCTTGGGCCCGATATAGCTCCATTTGGTCAAATATGGACTTCTGAATGACTGATGTAAAATCAGAAGTAGTCAATGAGTATGTATAGAAAGTTCAAGATCAAGTACTGAAATATGTTCACTATGTCAAATATTGGCTACTGTATGGCTGATCTATCACCAAAAGGAGTCCAGTGGGCAGAAATAGAAATTTAAAAATCGACAACCCTTGGGACCGATATTAGTCCATTTGGTCAAATATGGATTTCTGAATGACTGACATAATATCAGAAAGAGTCAATGAGTAGGTATAGAAATTTCGAGATCCATGACTGAAACATGCCAAATGGGTGAAATATTGGCTTCTCTATGGCTAATTTATCACCAGAAGGAGTCAATTGGGTAGAAATAGAAAGTTCAAAATCGATGACTCTTGGGCCCGATATAGGTCCAATTGGTCAAATATGGACTTCTGAATGACTGATGTAAAATCAGAAGTAGTCAATGAGTATGTATATAAAGTTCAAGATCAAGTACTGAAATATGTTCACTATGTCAAATATTGGCTACTGTATGGCTGATCTATCACCAAAAGGAGTCCAGTGGGCAGGAATAGAAAATTCAAAATCGACAACCCTTGGGCCCGATATTAGTCTATTTGGTCAAATATGGATTTCTGAATGACTGACATAATATCAGAAAGATTCAATGAGTAGGTATAGAAATTTCGAGATCCATGACTGAAACATGTCAAATGGGTGAAATATTGGCTTCTCTATGGCTAATTTATCACCAGAAGGAGTCAATTGGGTAGAAATAGAAAGTTCAAAATCTATGACTCTTGGGCCCGATATAGGTCCATTTGGTCAAATATGGACTTCTGAATGACTGATGTAAAATCAGAAGTAGTCAATGAGTATGTATAGAAAGGTCAAGATCAAGGAGGGAAACATGTTGAGTAAGTCAAAAATTGGCTACTGTATGGCTGATCTATCACCAAAAGGAGTCCAGTGGGCAGAAATAGAAAATTCAAAATCGACAACCCTTGGGTCCGATATTAGTCCATTTGGTCAAATATGGATTTCTGAATGACTGACATAATATCAGAAAGAGTCAATGAGTAGGTATAGAAATTTCGAGATCCATGACTGAAACAAGTCAAATTGGTCAAATATTGGCTTCTCTATGGCTAATTTTTCACCAGAAGGAGCCAATTGGGTAGAAATAGAAAGTTCAAAATCGATAACTCTTGGGCCCGATATAGGTCCATTTGGTCAAATATGGACTTCTGAATGACTGATGTAAAATCAGAAGTAGTCAATGAGTATGTATAGAAAGTTCAAGATCAAAGACTGAAATATGTTCAGTAGGTCAAAACTTGGCTGAAAACCACTAGAAGGAGTCAATGGGTAGAACCAAAAAGTTCAAAATCGATGACTCTTGGGCCATATATTAGTAATTTAGGTCAAATAGGACTCTGAATGGCTGATGCAACAACAGATGGAGTCAATGACTCTGTATAGAAACTTCAAGATTGATGACTGAAATATGCTCAAGGGGTCAAATATTGGCTACTCTATGGTTTAACGTATCATAAGAAGGAGTCAGTTGGGTATAGAAAGTTCAAAATTGACGACTCTTGGGCCCGATATGAGTCCATTTGGTCAAATATTGAATTCTGAATGACTTTTGTCACATAAGAAGGAGTCAATGATCTTATATTGAAAGTTCAAGATCAAGTACTGAAACATGTTAAACGGGTCAAATATTAGTTACTCTATGGCTAATATATCACCAGAAGGAGTCAATTGGGTAGAAATAGAAAATTCATAATCGACAACCCTTAGGCCCGATATTAGTCCTTTGGTCAGATATGGATTTCTGAATGACTGACATAACTTCAGAAAGAGTCAATGAGAAGGTATATTGGATATTAGTATTTTATTTCAAATATTGACTTCTGAATGGCTGATGTAACAACAGAAGGAGTCAATGAATACCTTTAGAAATTTCAAGATCCATGACTGAAACATGTTCAATGGGTCAAATATTGGCTTCTTTATGGCTAATTTATCACCAGAAGGAGTCAATTGGGTAGAAATAGAAAGTTCAAAATCGATGACTCTTGGGCCCGATATAAGTCCATTTGGTCAAATATGGAAAGGTCAAGATCAAGGAGTGAAACATGTTGATTAAGTCAAAAATTGGCTACTGTATGGCTCATCTATCACCAAAAGGAGTCCAGTGGGCAGAAATAGAAAATTCAAAATCGACAACCCTTGGGCCCGATATTAGTCCATTTGGTCAAATATGGATTTCTGAATGACTGATGTAAAATCAGAAGTAGTCAATGAGTATGTATAGAAGGTTCAAGATCAGGTGCTGAAATATGTTCACTATGTCAAATATTGGCTACTGTATGGCTGATCTATCACCAAAAGGAGTCCGGTGGGCAGAAATAGAAAATTCAAAATCGACAAACCTTGGGCCCGATATTAGTCCATTTGGTCAAATATGGATTTCTGAATGACTGACATAATATCAGAAACATTCAATGAGTAGGTATAGAAATTTCGAGATGCATGACTGAAACATGTCAAATGGGTGAAATATTGGCTTCTCTATGGCTAATTTATCACCAGAAGGAGTCAATTGGTTAGAAATAGAAAGTTCAAAATCGACAACTCTTGTGCCCGATATAGGTCCATTTGGTCAAATATGGACTTCTGAATGAATGATGTAAAATCAGAAGTAGTCAATGAGTATGTATAGAAAGTTCAAGATCAAGTGCTGAAATATGTTCACTATGTCAAATATTAGCTACTGTATGGCTGATCTATCACCTAAAGGAGTCCAGTCGGCAGAAATAGAAAATTCAAAATCGTCAACCCTTGGGCCCGATATTAGTCCAGTTGGTCAAATATGGATTTCTGAATGACTGACATAATATCAGAAAGAGTCAATGACTAGGAATGGAAATTTCGAGATCCATGACTGAAACGTCAAATGGGTAAAATATTGGCTTCTCTATGGCTAATTTATCATCAGAAGGAGTATATTGGGTAGAAATAAAAAGTTCAAAATCGATGACTCTTGGGCCCGATATAGCTCCATTTGGTCAAATATGGACTTCTGAATGACTGATGTAAAATCAGTAGTAGTCAATGAGTATGTATAGAAAGTTCAAGATCAAGTACTGAAATATGTTCACTATGTCAAATATTGGCTACTGTATGGCTGATCTATCACCAAAAGGAGTCCAGTGGGCAGAAATAGAAATTTAAAAATCGACAACCCTTGGGACCGATATTAGTCCATTTGGTCAAATATGGATTTCTGAATGACTGACATAATATCAGAAAGAGTCAATGAGTAGGTATAGAAATTTCGAGATCCATGACTGAAACATGCCAAATGGGTGAAATATTGGCTTCTCTATGGCTAATTTATCACCAGAAGAGTCAATTGGGTAGAAATAGAAAGTTCAAAATCGATGACTCTTGGGCCCGATATAGGTCCAATTGGTCAAATATGGACTTCTGAATGACTGATGTAAAATCAGAAGTAGTCAATGAGTATGTATATAAAGTTCAAGATCAAGTACTGAAATATGTTCACTATGTCAAATATTGGCTACTGTATGGCTGATCTATCACCAAAAGGAGTCCAGTGGGCAGGAATAGAAAATTCAAAATCGACAACCCTTGGGCCCGATATTAGTCTATTTGGTCAAATATGGATTTCTGAATGACTGACATAATATCAGAAAGATTCAATGAGTAGGTATAGAAATTTCGAGATCCATGACTGAAACATGTCAAATGGGTGAAATATTGGCTTCTCTATGGCTAATTTATCACCAGAAGGAGTCAATTGGGTAGAAATAGAAAGTTCAAAATCTATGACTCTTGGGCCCGATATAGGTCCATTTGGTCAAATATGGACTTCTGAATGACTGATGTAAAATCAGAAGTAGTCAATGAGTATGTATAGAAAGGTCAAGATCAAGGAGGGAAACATGTTGAGTAAGTCAAAAATTGGCTACTGTATGGCTGATCTATCACCAAAAGGAGTCCAGTGGGCAGAAATAGAAAATTCAAAATCGACAACCCTTGGGTCCGATATTAGTCCATTTGGTCAAATATGGATTTCTGAATGACTGATGTAAAATCAGAAGTAGTCAATGAGTATGTATAGAAGGTTCAAGATCAAGTGCTGAAATATGTTCACTATGTCAAATATTGGCTACTGTATGGCTGATCTATCACCAAAAGGAGTCCAGTGGGCAGAAATAGAAAATTCAAAATCGACAAACCTTGGGCCCGATATTAGTCCATTTGGTCAAATATGGATTTCTGAATGACTGACATAATATCAGAAATATTCAATGAGTAGGTATAGAAATTTCGAGATGCATGACTGAAACATGTCAAATGGGTGAAATATTGGCTTCTCTATGGCTAATTTATCACCAAAAGGAGTCAATTGGTTAGAAATAGAAAGTTCAAAATCGACAACTCTTGTGCCCGATATAGGTCCATTTGGTCAAATATGGACTTCTGAATGAATGATGTAAAATCAGAAGTAGTCAATGAGTATGTATAGAAAGTTCAAGATCAAGTGCTGAAATATGTTCACTATGTCAAATATTAGCTACTGTATGGCTGATCTATCACCTAAAGGAGTCCAGTCGGCAGAAATAGAAAATTCA
Organism: Zacco platypus; assembly: GCA_038088235.1. Lineage (NCBI taxonomy): Eukaryota > Metazoa > Chordata > Actinopteri > Cypriniformes > Xenocyprididae > Zacco > Zacco platypus. The sequence continues at coordinate 18,295,110 of CM076065.1, read as the reverse complement.
AAATCGTCAACCCTCGGGCCCGATATTAGTCCAGTTGGTCAAATATGGATTTCTGAATGACTGACATAATATCAGAAAGAGTCAATGACTAGGAATGGAAATTTCGAGATCCATGACTGAAACGTCAAATGGGTGAAATATTGGCTTCTCTATGGCTAATTTATCACCAGAAGGAGTCAATTGGGTAGAAATAGAAAGTTCAAAATCGATGACTCTTGGGCCCGATATAGGTCCAATTGGTCAAATATGGACTTCTGAATGACTGATGTAAAATCAGAAGTAGTCAATGAGTATGTATATAAAGTTCAAGATCAAGTACTGAAATATGTTCACTATGTCAAATATTGGCTACTGTATGGCTGATCTATCACCAAAAGGAGTCCAGTGGGCAGGAATAGAAAATTCAAAATCGACAACCCTTGGGCCCGATATTAGTCTATTTGGTCAAATATGGATTTCTGAATGACTGACATAATATCAGAAAGATTCAATGAGTAGGTATAGAAATTTCGAGATCCATGACTGAAACATGTCAAATGGGTGAAATATTGGCTTCTCTATGGCTAATTTATCACCAGAAGGAGTCAATTGGGTAGAAATAGAAAGTTCAAAATCTATGACTCTTGGGCCCGATATAGGTCCATTTGGTCAAATATGGACTTCTGAATGACTGATGTAAAATCAGAAGTAGTCAATGAGTATGTATAGAAAGGTCAAGATCAAGGAGGGAAACATGTTGAGTAAGTCAAAAATTGGCTACTGTATGGCTGATCTATCACCAAAAGGAGTCCAGTGGGCAGAAATAGAAAATTCAAAATCGACAACCCTTGGGTCCGATATTAGTCCATTTGGTCAAATATGGATTTCTGAATGACTGACATAATATCAGAAAGAGTCAATGAGTAGGTATAGAAATTTCGAGATCCATGACTGAAACAAGTCAAATTGGTCAAATATTGGCTTCTCTATGGCTAATTTTTCACCAGAAGGAGCCAATTGGGTAGAAATAGAAAGTTCAAAATCGATAACTCTTGGGCCCGATATAGGTCCATTTGGTCAAATATGGACTTCTGAATGACTGATGTAAAATCAGAAGTAGTCAATGAGTATGTATAGAAAGTTCAAGATCAAAGACCGAAATATGTTCAGTAGGTCAAAACTTGGCTGAAAACCACTAGAAGGAGTCAATGGGTAGAACCAAAAAGTTCAAAATCGATGACTCTTGGGCCATATATTAGTAATTTAGGTCAAATAGGACTCTGAATGGCTGATGCAACAACAGATGGAGTCAATGACTCTGTATAGAAACTTCAAGATTGATGACTGAAATATGCTCAAGGGGTCAAATATTGGCTACTCTATGGTTTAACGTATCATAAGAAGGAGTCAGTTGGGTATAGAAAGTTCAAAATTGACGACTCTTGGGCCCGATATGAGTCCATTTGGTCAAATATTGAATTCTGAATGACTTTTGTCACATAAGAAGGAGTCAATGATCTTATATTGAAAGTTCAAGATCAAGTACTGAAACATGTTAAACGGGTCAAATATTAGTTACTCTATGGCTAATATATCACCAGAAGGAGTCAATTGGGTAGAAATAGAAAATTCATAATCGACAACCCTTAGGCCCGATATTAGTCCTTTGGTCAGATATGGATTTCTGAATGACTGACATAACTTCAGAAAGAGTCAATGAGAAGGTATATTGGATATTAGTATTTTATTTCAAATATTGACTTCTGAATGGCTGATGTAACAACAGAAGGAGTCAATGAATACCTTTAGAAATTTCAAGATCCATGACTGAAACATGTTCAATGGGTCAAATATTGGCTTCTTTATGGCTAATTTATCACCAGAAGGAGTCAATTGGGTAGAAATAGAAAGTTCAAAATCGATGACTCTTGGGCCCGATATAAGTCCATTTGGTCAAATATGGAAAGGTCAAGATCAAGGAGTGAAACATGTTGATTAAGTCAAAAATTGGCTACTGTATGGCTCATCTATCACCAAAAGGAGTCCAGTGGGCAGAAATAGAAAATTCAAAATCGACAACCCTTGGGCCCGATATTAGTCCATTTGGTCAAATATGGATTTCTGAATGACTGATGTAAAATCAGAAGTAGTCAATGAGTATGTATAGAAGGTTCAAGATCAGGTGCTGAAATATGTTCACTATGTCAAATATTGGCTACTGTATGGCTGATCTATCACCAAAAGGAGTCCGGTGGGCAGAAATAGAAAATTCAAAATCGACAAACCTTCGGCCCGATATTAGTCCATTTGGTCAAATATGGATTTCTGAATGACTGACATAATATCAGAAACATTCAATGAGTAGGTATAGAAATTTCGAGATGCATGACTGAAACATGTCAAATGGGTGAAATATTGGCTTCTCTATGGCTAATTTATCACCAGAAGGAGTCAATTGGTTAGAAATAGAAAGTTCAAAATCGACAACTCTTGTGCCCGATATAGGTCCATTTGGTCAAATATGGACTTCTGAATGAATGATGTAAAATCAGAAGTAGTCAATGAGTATGTATAGAAAGTTCAAGATCAAGTGCTGAAATATGTTCACTATGTCAAATATTAGCTACTGTATGGCTGATCTATCACCTAAAGGAGTCCAGTCGGCAGAAATAGAAAATTCAAAATCGTCAACCCTTGGGCCCGATATTAGTCCAGTTGGTCAAATATGGATTTCTGAATGACTGACATAATATCAGAAAGAGTCAATGACTAGGAATGGAAATTTCGAGATCCATGACTGAAACGTCAAATGGGTAAAATATTGGCTTCTCTATGGCTAATTTATCATCAGAAGGAGTATATTGGGTAGAAATAAAAAGTTCAAAATCGATGACTCTTGGGCCCGATATAGCTCCATTTGGTCAAATATGGACTTCTGAATGACTGATGTAAAATCAGTAGTAGTCAATGAGTATGTATAGAAAGTTCAAGATCAAGTACTGAAATATGTTCACTATGTCAAATATTGGCTACTGTATGGCTGATCTATCACCAAAAGGAGTCCAGTGGGCAGAAATAGAAATTTAAAAATCGACAACCCTTGGGACCGATATTAGTCCATTTGGTCAAATATGGATTTCTGAATGACTGACATAATATCAGAAAGAGTCAATGAGTAGGTATAGAAATTTCGAGATCCATGACTGAAACATGCCAAATGGGTGAAATATTGGCTTCTCTATGGCTAATTTATCACCAGAAGAGTCAATTGGGTAGAAATAGAAAGTTCAAAATCGATGACTCTTGGGCCCGATATAGGTCCAATTGGTCAAATATGGACTTCTGAATGACTGATGTAAAATCAGAAGTAGTCAATGAGTATGTATATAAAGTTCAAGATCAAGTACTGAAATATGTTCACTATGTCAAATATTGGCTACTGTATGGCTGATCTATCACCAAAAGGAGTCCAGTGGGCAGGAATAGAAAATTCAAAATCGACAACCCTTGGGCCCGATATTAGTCTATTTGGTCAAATATGGATTTCTGAATGACTGACATAATATCAGAAAGATTCAATGAGTAGGTATAGAAATTTCGAGATCCATGACTGAAACATGTCAAATGGGTCAAATATTGGCTTCTCTATGGCTAATTTATCACCAGAAGGAGTCAATTGGGTAGAAATAGAAAGTTCAAAATCTATGACTCTTGGGCCCGATATAGGTCCATTTGGTCAAATATGGACTTCTGAATGACTGATGTAAAATCAGAAGTAGTCAATGAGTATGTATAGAAAGGTCAAGATCAAGGAGGGAAACATGTTGAGTAAGTCAAAAATTGGCTACTGTATGGCTGATCTATCACCAAAAGGAGTCCAGTGGGCAGAAATAGAAAATTCAAAATCGACAACCCTTGGGTCCGATATTAGTCCATTTGGTCAAATATGGATTTCTGAATGACTGATGTAAAATCAGAAGTAGTCAATGAGTATGTATAGAAGGTTCAAGATCAAGTGCTGAAATATGTTCACTATGTCAAATATTGGCTACTGTATGGCTGATCTATCACCAAAAGGAGTCCAGTGGGCAGAAATAGAAAATTCAAAATCGACAAACCTTGGGCCCGATATTAGTCCATTTGGTCAAATATGGATTTCTGAATGACTGACATAATATCAGAAATATTCAATGAGTAGGTATAGAAATTTCGAGATGCATGACTGAAACATGTCAAATGGGTGAAATATTGGCTTCTCTATGGCTAATTTATCACCAGAAGGAGTCAATTGGTTAGAAATAGAAAGTTCAAAATCGACAACTCTTGTGCCCGATATAGGTCCATTTGGTCAAATATGGACTTCTGAATGAATGATGTAAAATCAGAAGTAGTCAATGAGTATGTATAGAAAGTTCAAGATCAAGTGCTGAAATATGTTCACTATGTCAAATATTAGCTACTGTATGGCTGATCTATCACCTAAAGGAGTCCAGTCGGCAGAAATAGAAAATTCAAAATCGTCAACCCTTGGGCCCGATATTAGTCCAGTTGGTCAAATATGGATTTCTGAATGACTGACATAATATCAGAAAGAGTCAATGACTAGGAATGGAAATTTCGAGATCCATGACTGAAACGTCAAATGGGTAAAATATTGGCTTCTCTATGGCTAATTTATCATCAGAAGGAGTATATTGGGTAGAAATAAAAAGTTCAAAATCGATGACTCTTGGGCCCGATATAGCTCCATTTGGTCAAATATGGACTTCTGAATGACTGATGTAAAATCAGAAGTAGTCAATGAGTATGTATAGAAAGTTCAAGATCAAGTACTGAAATATGTTCACTATGTCAAATATTGGCTACTGTATGGCTGATCTATCACCAAAAGGAGTCCAGTGGGCAGAAATAGAAATTTAAAAATCGACAACCCTTGGGACCGATATTAGTCCATTTGGTCAAATATGGATTTCTGAATGACTGACATAATATCAGAAAGAGTCAATGAGTAGGTATAGAAATTTCGAGATCCATGACTGAAACATGCCAAATGGGTGAAATATTGGCTTCTCTATGGCTAATTTATCACCAGAAGGAGTCAATTGGGTAGAAATAGAAAGTTCAAAATCGATGACTCTTGGGCCCGATATAGGTCCAATTGGTCAAATATGGACTTCTGAATGACTGATGTAAAATCAGAAGTAGTCAATGAGTATGTATATAAAGTTCAAGATCAAGTACTGAAATATGTTCACTATGTCAAATATTGGCTACTGTATGGCTGATCTATCACCAAAAGGAGTCCAGTGGGCAGGAATAGAAAATTCAAAATCGACAACCCTTGGGCCCGATATTAGTCTATTTGGTCAAATATGGATTTCTGAATGACTGACATAATATCAGAAAGATTCAATGAGTAGGTATAGAAATTTCGAGATCCATGACTGAAACATGTCAAATGGGTGAAATATTGGCTTCTCTATGGCTAATTTATCACCAGAAGGAGTCAATTGGGTAGAAATAGAAAGTTCAAAATCTATGACTCTTGGGCCCGATATAGGTCCATTTGGTCAAATATGGACTTCTGAATGACTGATGTAAAATCAGAAGTAGTCAATGAGTATGTATAGAAAGGTCAAGATCAAGGAGGGAAACATGTTGAGTAAGTCAAAAATTGGCTACTGTATGGCTGATCTATCACCAAAAGGAGTCCAGTGGGCAGAAATAGAAAATTCAAAATCGACAACCCTTGGGTCCGATATTAGTCCATTTGGTCAAATATGGATTTCTGAATGACTGACATAATATCAGAAAGAGTCAATGAGTAGGTATAGAAATTTCGAGATCCATGACTGAAACAAGTCAAATTGGTCAAATATTGGCTTCTCTATGGCTAATTTTTCACCAGAAGGAGCCAATTGGGTAGAAATAGAAAGTTCAAAATCGATAACTCTTGGGCCCGATATAGGTCCATTTGGTCAAATATGGACTTCTGAATGACTGATGTAAAATCAGAAGTAGTCAATGAGTATGTATAGAAAGTTCAAGATCAAAGACTGAAATATGTTCAGTAGGTCAAAACTTGGCTGAAAACCACTAGAAGGAGTCAATGGGTAGAACCAAAAAGTTCAAAATCGATGACTCTTGGGCCATATATTAGTAATTTAGGTCAAATAGGACTCTGAATGGCTGATGCAACAACAGATGGAGTCAATGACTCTGTATAGAAACTTCAAGATTGATGACTGAAATATGCTCAAGGGGTCAAATATTGGCTACTCTATGGTTTAACGTATCATAAGAAGGAGTCAGTTGGGTATAGAAAGTTCAAAATTGACGACTCTTGGGCCCGATATGAGTCCATTTGGTCAAATATTGAATTCTGAATGACTTTTGTCACATAAGAAGGAGTCAATGATCTTATATTGAAAGTTCAAGATCAAGTACTGAAACATGTTAAACGGGTCAAATATTAGTTACTCTATGGCTAATATATCACCAGAAGGAGTCAATTGGGTAGAAATAGAAAATTCATAATCGACAACCCTTAGGCCCGATATTAGTCCTTTGGTCAGATATGGATTTCTGAATGACTGACATAACTTCAGAAAGAGTCAATGAGAAGGTATATTGGATATTAGTATTTTATTTCAAATATTGACTTCTGAATGGCTGATGTAACAACAGAAGGAGTCAATGAATACCTTTAGAAATTTCAAGATCCATGACTGAAACATGTTCAATGGGTCAAATATTGGCTTCTTTATGGCTAATTTATCACCAGAAGGAGTCAATTGGGTAGAAATAGAAAGTTCAAAATCGATGACTCTTGGGCCCGATATAAGTCCATTTGGTCAAATATGGAAAGGTCAAGATCAAGGAGTGAAACATGTTGATTAAGTCAAAAATTGGCTACTGTATGGCTCATCTATCACCAAAAGGAGTCCAGTGGGCAGAAATAGAAAATTCAAAATCGACAACCCTTGGGCCCGATATTAGTCCATTTGGTCAAATATGGATTTCTGAATGACTGATGTAAAATCAGAAGTAGTCAATGAGTATGTATAGAAGGTTCAAGATCAGGTGCTGAAATATGTTCACTATGTCAAATATTGGCTACTGTATGGCTGATCTATCACCAAAAGGAGTCCGGTGGGCAGAAATAGAAAATTCAAAATCGACAAACCTTGGGCCCGATATTAGTCCATTTGGTCAAATATGGATTTCTGAATGACTGACATAATATCAGAAACATTCAATGAGTAGGTATAGAAATTTCGAGATGCATGACTGAAACATGTCAAATGGGTGAAATATTGGCTTCTCTATGGCTAATTTATCACCAGAAGGAGTCAATTGGTTAGAAATAGAAAGTTCAAAATCGACAACTCTTGTGCCCGATATAGGTCCATTTGGTCAAATATGGACTTCTGAATGAATGATGTAAAATCAGAAGTAGTCAATGAGTATGTATAGAAAGTTCAAGATCAAGTGCTGAAATATGTTCACTATGTCAAATATTAGCTACTGTATGGCTGATCTATCACCTAAAGGAGTCCAGTCGGCAGAAATAGAAAATTCAAAATCGTCAACCCTTGGGCCCGATATTAGTCCAGTTGGTCAAATATGGATTTCTGAATGACTGACATAATATCAGAAAGAGTCAATGACTAGGAATGGAAATTTCGAGATCCATGACTGAAACGTCAAATGGGTAAAATATTGGCTTCTCTATGGCTAATTTATCATCAGAAGGAGTATATTGGGTAGAAATAAAAAGTTCAAAATCGATGACTCTTGGGCCCGATATAGCTCCATTTGGTCAAATATGGACTTCTGAATGACTGATGTAAAATCAGTAGTAGTCAATGAGTATGTATAGAAAGTTCAAGATCAAGTACTGAAATATGTTCACTATGTCAAATATTGGCTACTGTATGGCTGATCTATCACCAAAAGGAGTCCAGTGGGCAGAAATAGAAATTTAAAAATCGACAACCCTTGGGACCGATATTAGTCCATTTGGTCAAATATGGATTTCTGAATGACTGACATAATATCAGAAAGAGTCAATGAGTAGGTATAGAAATTTCGAGATCCATGACTGAAACATGCCAAATGGGTGAAATATTGGCTTCTCTATGGCTAATTTATCACCAGAAGAGTCAATTGGGTAGAAATAGAAAGTTCAAAATCGATGACTCTTGGGCCCGATATAGGTCCAATTGGTCAAATATGGACTTCTGAATGACTGATGTAAAATCAGAAGTAGTCAATGAGTATGTATATAAAGTTCAAGATCAAGTACTGAAATATGTTCACTATGTCAAATATTGGCTACTGTATGGCTGATCTATCACCAAAAGGAGTCCAGTGGGCAGGAATAGAAAATTCAAAATCGACAACCCTTGGGCCCGATATTAGTCTATTTGGTCAAATATGGATTTCTGAATGACTGACATAATATCAGAAAGATTCAATGAGTAGGTATAGAAATTTCGAGATCCATGACTGAAACATGTCAAATGGGTGAAATATTGGCTTCTCTATGGCTAATTTATCACCAGAAGGAGTCAATTGGGTAGAAATAGAAAGTTCAAAATCTATGACTCTTGGGCCCGATATAGGTCCATTTGGTCAAATATGGACTTCTGAATGACTGATGTAAAATCAGAAGTAGTCAATGAGTATGTATAGAAAGGTCAAGATCAAGGAGGGAAACATGTTGAGTAAGTCAAAAATTGGCTACTGTATGGCTGATCTATCACCAAAAGGAGTCCAGTGGGCAGAAATAGAAAATTCAAAATCGACAACCCTTGGGTCCGATATTAGTCCATTTGGTCAAATATGGATTTCTGAATGACTGATGTAAAATCAGAAGTAGTCAATGAGTATGTATAGAAGGTTCAAGATCAAGTGCTGAAATATGTTCACTATGTCAAATATTGGCTACTGTATGGCTGATCTATCACCAAAAGGAGTCCAGTGGGCAGAAATAGAAAATTCAAAATCGACAAACCTTGGGCCCGATATTAGTCCATTTGGTCAAATATGGATTTCTGAATGACTGACATAATATCAGAAATATTCAATGAGTAGGTATAGAAATTTCGAGATGCATGACTGAAACATGTCAAATGGGTGAAATATTGGCTTCTCTATGGCTAATTTATCACCAAAAGGAGTCAATTGGTTAGAAATAGAAAGTTCAAAATCGACAACTCTTGTGCCCGATATAGGTCCATTTGGTCAAATATGGACTTCTGAATGAATGATGTAAAATCAGAAGTAGTCAATGAGTATGTATAGAAAGTTCAAGATCAAGTGCTGAAATATGTTCACTATGTCAAATATTAGCTACTGTATGGCTGATCTATCACCTAAAGGAGTCCAGTCGGCAGAAATAGAAAATTCAAAATCGTCAACCCTTGGGCCCGATATTAGTCCAGTTGGTCAAATATGGATTTCTGAATGACTGACATAATATCAGAAAGAGTCAATGACTAGGAATGGAAATTTCGAGATCCATGACTGAAACGTCAAATGGGTGAAATATTGGCTTCTCTATGGCTAATTTATCACCAGAAGGAGTCAATTGGGTAGAAACAGAAAGTTCAAAATCGATGACTCTTGGGCCCGATATAGGTCCAATTGGTCAAATATGGACTTCTGAATGACTGATGTAAAATCAGAAGTAGTCAATGAGTATGTATATAAAGTTCAAGATCAAGTACTGAAATATGTTCACTATGTCAAATATTGGCTACTGTATGGCTGATCTATCACCAAAAGGAGTCCAGTGGGCAGGAATAGAAAATTCAAAATCGACAACCCTTGGGCCCGATATTAGTCTATTTGGTCAAATATGGATTTCTGAATGACTGACATAATATCAGAAAGATTCAATGAGTAGGTATAGAAATTTCGAGATCCATGACTGAAACATGTCAAATGGGTGAAATATTGGCTTCTCTATGGCTAATTTATCACCAGAAGGAGTCAATTGGGTAGAAATAGAAAGTTCAAAATCTATGACTCTTGGGCCCGATATAGGTCCATTTGGTCAAATATGGACTTCTGAATGACTGATGTAAAATCAGAAGTAGTCAATGAGTATGTATAGAAAGGTCAAGATCAAGGAGGGAAACATGTTGAGTAAGTCAAAAATTGGCTACTGTATGGCTGATCTATCACCAAAAGGAGTCCAGTGGGCAGAAATAGAAAATTCAAAATCGACAACCCTTGGGTCCGATATTAGTCCATTTGGTCAAATATGGATTTCTGAATGACTGACATAATATCAGAAAGAGTCAATGAGTAGGTATAGAAATTTCGAGATCCATGACTGAAACAAGTCAAATTGGTCAAATATTGGCTTCTCTATGGCTAATTTTTCACCAGAAGGAGCCAATTGGGTAGAAATAGAAAGTTCAAAATCGATAACTCTTGGGCCCGATATAGGTCCATTTGGTCAAATATGGACTTCTGAATGACTGATGTAAAATCAGAAGTAGTCAATGAGTATGTATAGAAAGTTCAAGATCAAAGACTGAAATATGTTCAGTAGGTCAAAACTTGGCTGAAAACCACTAGAAGGAGTCAATGGGTAGAACCAAAAAGTTCAAAATCGATGACTCTTGGGCCATATATTAGTAATTTAGGTCAAATAGGACTCTGAATGGCTGATGCAACAACAGATGGAGTCAATGACTCTGTATAGAAACTTCAAGATTGATGACTGAAATATGCTCAAGGGGTCAAATATTGGCTACTCTATGGTTTAACGTATCATAAGAAGGAGTCAGTTGGGTATAGAAAGTTCAAAATTGACGACTCTTGGGCCCGATATGAGTCCATTTGGTCAAATATTGAATTCTGAATGACTTTTGTCACATAAGAAGGAGTCAATGATCTTATATTGAAAGTTCAAGATCAAGTACTGAAACATGTTAAACGGGTCAAATATTAGTTACTCTATGGCTAATATATCACCAGAAGGAGTCAATTGGGTAGAAATAGAAAATTCATAATCGACAACCCTTAGGCCCGATATTAGTCCTTTGGTCAGATATGGATTTCTGAATGACTGACATAACTTCAGAAAGAGTCAATGAGAAGGTATATTGGATATTAGTATTTTATTTCAAATATTGACTTCTGAATGGCTGATGTAACAACAGAAGGAGTCAATGAATACCTTTAGAAATTTCAAGATCCATGACTGAAACATGTTCAATGGGTCAAATATTGGCTTCTTTATGGCTAATTTATCACCAGAAGGAGTCAATTGGGTAGAAATAGAAAGTTCAAAATCGATGACTCTTGGGCCCGATATAAGTCCATTTGGTCAAATATGGAAAGGTCAAGATCAAGGAGTGAAACATGTTGATTAAGTCAAAAATTGGCTACTGTATGGCTCATCTATCACCAAAAGGAGTCCAGTGGGCAGAAATAGAAAATTCAAAATCGACAACCCTTGGGCCCGATATTAGTCCATTTGGTCAAATATGGATTTCTGAATGACTGATGTAAAATCAGAAGTAGTCAATGAGTATGTATAGAAGGTTCAAGATCAGGTGCTGAAATATGTTCACTATGTCAAATATTGGCTACTGTATGGCTGATCTATCACCAAAAGGAGTCCGGTGGGCAGAAATAGAAAATTCAAAATCGACAAACCTTGGGCCCGATATTAGTCCATTTGGTCAAATATGGATTTCTGAATGACTGACATAATATCAGAAACATTCAATGAGTAGGTATAGAAATTTCGAGATGCATGACTGAAACATGTCAAATGGGTGAAATATTGGCTTCTCTATGGCTAATTTATCACCAGAAGGAGTCAATTGGTTAGAAATAGAAAGTTCAAAATCGACAACTCTTGTGCCCGATATAGGTCCATTTGGTCAAATATGGACTTCTGAATGAATGATGTAAAATCAGAAGTAGTCAATGAGTATGTATAGAAAGTTCAAGATCAAGTGCTGAAATATGTTCACTATGTCAAATATTAGCTACTGTATGGCTGATCTATCACCTAAAGGAGTCCAGTCGGCAGAAATAGAAAATTCAAAATCGTCAACCCTTGGGCCCGATATTAGTCCAGTTGGTCAAATATGGATTTCTGAATGACTGACATAATATCAGAAAGAGTCAATGACTAGGAATGGAAATTTCGAGATCCATGACTGAAACGTCAAATGGGTAAAATATTGGCTTCTCTATGGCTAATTTATCATCAGAAGGAGTATATTGGGTAGAAATAAAAAGTTCAAAATCGATGACTCTTGGGCCCGATATAGCTCCATTTGGTCAAATATGGACTTCTGAATGACTGATGTAAAATCAGTAGTAGTCAATGAGTATGTATAGAAAGTTCAAGATCAAGTACTGAAATATGTTCACTATGTCAAATATTGGCTACTGTATGGCTGATCTATCACCAAAAGGAGTCCAGTGGGCAGAAATAGAAATTTAAAAATCGACAACCCTTGGGACCGATATTAGTCCATTTGGTCAAATATGGATTTCTGAATGACTGACATAATATCAGAAAGAGTCAATGAGTAGGTATAGAAATTTCGAGATCCATGACTGAAACATGCCAAATGGGTGAAATATTGGCTTCTCTATGGCTAATTTATCACCAGAAGAGTCAATTGGGTAGAAATAGAAAGTTCAAAATCGATGACTCTTGGGCCCGATATAGGTCCAATTGGTCAAATATGGACTTCTGAATGACTGATGTAAAATCAGAAGTAGTCAATGAGTATGTATATAAAGTTCAAGATCAAGTACTGAAATATGTTCACTATGTCAAATATTGGCTACTGTATGGCTGATCTATCACCAAAAGGAGTCCAGTGGGCAGGAATAGAAAATTCAAAATCGACAACCCTTGGGCCCGATATTAGTCTATTTGGTCAAATATGGATTTCTGAATGACTGACATAATATCAGAAAGATTCAATGAGTAGGTATAGAAATTTCGAGATCCATGACTGAAACATGTCAAATGGGTGAAATATTGGCTTCTCTATGGCTAATTTATCACCAGAAGGAGTCAATTGGGTAGAAATAGAAAGTTCAAAATCTATGACTCTTGGGCCCGATATAGGTCCATTTGGTCAAATATGGACTTCTGAATGACTGATGTAAAATCAGAAGTAGTCAATGAGTATGTATAGAAAGGTCAAGATCAAGGAGGGAAACATGTTGAGTAAGTCAAAAATTGGCTACTGTATGGCTGATCTATCACCAAAAGGAGTCCAGTGGGCAGAAATAGAAAATTCAAAATCGACAACCCTTGGGTCCGATATTAGTCCATTTGGTCAAATATGGATTTCTGAATGACTGATGTAAAATCAGAAGTAGTCAATGAGTATGTATAGAAGGTTCAAGATCAAGTGCTGAAATATGTTCACTATGTCAAATATTGGCTACTGTATGGCTGATCTATCACCAAAAGGAGTCCAGTGGGCAGAAATAGAAAATTCAAAATCGACAAACCTTGGGCCCGATATTAGTCCATTTGGTCAAATATGGATTTCTGAATGACTGACATAATATCAGAAATATTCAATGAGTAGGTATAGAAATTTCGAGATGCATGACTGAAACATGTCAAATGGGTGAAATATTGGCTTCTCTATGGCTAATTTATCACCAAAAGGAGTCAATTGGTTAGAAATAGAAAGTTCAAAATCGACAACTCTTGTGCCCGATATAGGTCCATTTGGTCAAATATGGACTTCTGAATGAATGATGTAAAATCAGAAGTAGTCAATGAGTATGTATAGAAAGTTCAAGATCAAGTGCTGAAATATGTTCACTATGTCAAATATTAGCTACTGTATGGCTGATCTATCACCTAAAGGAGTCCAGTCGGCAGAAATAGAAAATTCAAAATCGTCAACCCTTGGGCCCGATATTAGTCCAGTTGGTCAAATATGGATTTCTGAATGACTGACATAATATCAGAAAGAGTCAATGACTAGGAATGGAAATTTCGAGATCCATGACTGAAACGTCAAATGGGTAAAATATTGGCTTCTCTATGGCTAATTTATCATCAGAAGGAGTATATTGGGTAGAAACAAAAAGTTCAAAATCGATGACTCTTGGGCCCGATATAGCTCCATTTGGTCAAATATGGACTTCTGAATGACTGATGTAAAATCAGAAGTAGTCAATGAGTATGTATAGAAAGTTCAAGATCAAGTACTGAAATATGTTCACTATGTCAAATATTGGCTACTGTATGGCTGATCTATCACCAAAAGGAGTCCAGTGGGCAGAAATAGAAATTTAAAAATCGACAACCCTTGGGACCGATATTAGTCCATTTGGTCAAATATGGATTTCTGAATGACTGACATAATATCAGAAAGAGTCAATGAGTAGGTATAGAAATTTCGAGATCCATGACTGAAACATGCCAAATGGGTGAAATATTGGCTTCTCTATGGCTAATTTATCACCAGAAGGAGTCAATTGGGTAGAAATAGAAAGTTCAAAATCTATGACTCTTGGGCCCGATATAGGTCCATTTGGTCAAATATGGACTTCTGAATGACTGATGTAAAATCAGAAGTAGTCAATGAGTATGTATAGAAAGGTCAAGATCAAGGAGGGAAACATGTTGAGTAAGTTAAAAATTGGCTACTGTATGGCTGATCTATCACCAAAAGGAGTCCAGTGGGCAGAAATAGAAAATTCAAAATTGACAACCCTTGGGTCCGATATTAGTCCATTTGGTCAAATATGGATTTCTGAATGACTGACATAATATCAGAAAGAGTCAATGAGTAGGTATAGAAATTTCGAGATCCATGACTGAAACAAGTCAAATTGGTCAAACATTGGCTTCTCTATGGCTAATTTTTCACCAGAAGGAGCCAATTGGGTAGAAATAGAAAGTTCAATATCGAAAACTCTTGGGCCCGATATAGGTCCATTTGGTCAAATATGGACTTCTGAATGACTGATGTAAAATCAGAAGTAGTCAATGAGTATGTATAGAAAGTTCAAGATCAAAGACTGAAATATGTTCAGTAGGTCAAAACTTGGCTGAAAACCACTAGAAGGAGTCAATGGGTAGAACCAAAAAGTTCAAAATCGATGACTCTTGGGCCATATATTAGTAATTTAGGTCAAATAGGACTCTGAATGGCTGATGCAACAACAGATGGAGTCAATGACTCTGTATAGAAACTTCAAGATTGATGACTGAAATATGCTCAAGGGGTCAAATATTGGCTACTCTATGGTTTAACGTATCATAAGAAGGAGTCAGTTGGGTATAGAAAGTTCAAAATTGACGACTCTTGGGCCCGATATGAGTCCATTTGGTCAAATATTGAATTCTGAATGACTTTTGTCACATAAGAAGGAGTCAATGATCTTATATTGAAAGTTCAAGATCAAGTACTGAAACATGTTAAACGGGTCAAATATTAGTTACTCTATGGCTAAAATATCACCAGAAGGAGTCAATTGGGTAGAAATAGAAAATTCATAATCGACAACCCTTAGGCCGGATATTAGTCCTTTGGTCAGATATGGATTTCTGAATGACTGACATAACTTCAGAAAGAGTCAATGAGAAGGTATATTGGATATTAGTATTTTATTTCAAATATTGACTTCTGAATGGCTGATGTAACAACAGAAGGAGTCAATGAATACCTTTAGAAATTTCAAGATCCATGACTGAAACATGTTCAATGGGTCAAATATTGGCTTCTTTATGGCTAATTTATCACCAGAAGGAGTCAATTGGGTAGAAATAGAAAGTTCAAAATCGATGACTCTTGGGCCCGATATAAGTCCATTTGGTCAAATATGGAAAGGTCAAGATCAAGGAGTGAAACATGTTGATTAAGTCAAAAATTGGCTACTGTATGGCTCATCTATCACCAAAAGGAGTCCAGTGGGCAGAAATAGAAAATTCAAAATCGACAACCCTTGGGCCCGATATTAGTCCATTTGGTCAAATATGGATTTCTGAATGACTGATGTAAAATCAGAAGTAGTCAATGAGTATGTATAGAAGGTTCAAGATCAAGTGCTGAAATATGTTCACTATGTCAAATATTGGCTACTGTATGGCTGATCTATCACCAAAAGGAGTCCAGTGGGCAGAAATAGAAAATTCAAAATCGACAAACCTTGGGCCCGATATTAGTCCATTTGGTCAAATATGGATTTCTGAATGACTGACATAATATCAGAAATATTCAATGAGTAGGTATAGAAATTTCGAGATGCATGACTGAAACATGTCAAATGGGTGAAATATTGGCTTCTCTATGGCTAATTTATCACCAGAAGGAGTCAATTGGTTAGAAATAGAAAGTTCAAAATCGACAACTCTTGTGCCCGATATAGGTCCATTTGGTCAAATATGGACTTCTGAATGAATGATGTAAAATCAGAAGTAGTCAATGAGTATGTATAGAAAGTTCAAGATCAAGTGCTGAAATATGTTCACTATGTCAAATATTAGCTACTGTATGGCTGATCTATCACCTAAAGGAGTCCAGTCGGCAGAAATAGAAAATTCAAAATCGTCAACCCTTGGGCCCGATATTAGTCCAGTTGGTCAAATATGGATTTCTGAATGACTGACATAATATCAGAAAGAGTCAATGACTAGGAATGGAAATTTCGAGATCCATGACTGAAACGTCAAATGGGTAAAATATTGGCTTCTCTATGGCTAATTTATCATCAGAAGGAGTATATTGGGTAGAAATAAAAAGTTCAAAATCGATGACTCTTGGGCCCGATATAGCTCCATTTGGTCAAATATGGACTTCTGAATGACTGATGTAAAATCAGAAGTAGTCAATGAGTATGTATAGAAAGTTCAAGATCAAGTACTGAAATATGTTCACTATGTCAAATATTGGCTACTGTATGGCTGATCTATCACCAAAAGGAGTCCAGTGGGCAGAAATAGAAATTTAAAAATCGACAACCCTTGGGACCGATATTAGTCCATTTGGTCAAATATGGATTTCTGAATGACTGACATAATATCAGAAAGAGTCAATGAGTAGGTATAGAAATTTCGAGATCCATGACTGAAACATGCCAAATGGGTGAAATATTGGCTTCTCTATGGCTAATTTATCACCAGAAGGAGTCAATTGGGTAGAAATAGAAAGTTCAAAATCGATGACTCTTGGGCCCGATATAGGTCCAATTGGTCAAATATGGACTTCTGAATGACTGATGTAAAATCAGAAGTAGTCAATGAGTATGTATAGAAGGTTCAAGATCAAGTGCTGAAATATGTTCACTATGTCAAATATTGGCTACTGTATGGCTGATCTATCACCAAAAGGAGTCCAGTGGGCAGAAATAGAAAATTCAAAATCGACAAACCTTGGGCCCGATATTAGTCCATTTGGTCAAATATGGATTTCTGAATGACTGACATAATATCAGAAATATTCAATGAGTAGGTATAGAAATTTCGAGATGCATGACTGAAACATGTCAAATGGGTGAAATATTGGCTTCTCTATGGCTAATTTATCACCAGAAGGAGTCAATTGGTTAGAAATAGAAAGTTCAAAATCGACAACTCTTGTGCCCGATATAGGTCCATTTGGTCAAATATGGACTTCTGAATGAATGATGTAAAATCAGAAGTAGTCAATGAGTATGTATAGAAAGTTCAAGATCAAGTGCTGAAATATGTTCACTATGTCAAATATTAGCTACTGTATGGCTGATCTATCACCTAAAGGAGTCCAGTCGGCAGAAATAGAAAATTCAAAATCGTCAACCCTTGGGCCCGATATTAGTCCATTTGGTCAAATATGGATTTCTGAATGACTGACATAATATCAGAAAGAGTCAATGAGTAGGTATAAAAATTTCGAGATCCATGACTGAAACATGCCAAATGGGTGAAATATTGGCTTCTCTATGGCTAATTTATCACCAGAAGGAGTCAATTGGGTAGAAATAGAAAGTTCAAAATCGATGACTCTTGGGCCCGATATAGGTCCAATTGGTCAAATATGGACTTCTGAATGACTGATGTAAAATCAGAAGTAGTCAATGAGTATGTATATAAAGTTCAAGATCAAGTACTGAAATATGTTCACTATGTCAAATATTGGCTACTGTATGGCTGATCTATCACCAAAAGGAGTCCAGTGGGCAGGAATAGAAAATTCAAAATCGACAACCCTTGGGCCCGATATTAGTCTATTTGGTCAAATATGGATTTCTGAATGACTGACATAATATCAGAAAGATTCAATGAGTAGGTATAGAAATTTCGAGATCCATGACTGAAACATGTCAAATGGGTGAAATATTGGCTTCTCTATGGCTAATTTATCACCAGAAGGAGTCAATTGGGTAGAAATAGAAAGTTCAAAATCTATGACTCTTGGGCCCGATATAGGTCCATTTGGTCAAATATGGACTTCTGAATGACTGATGTAAAATCAGAAGTAGTCAATAAGTATGTATAGAAAGGTCAAGATCAAGGAGGGAAACATGTTGAGTAAGTCAAAAATTGGCTACTGTATGGCTGATCTATCACCAAAAGGAGTCCAGTGGGCAGAAATAGAAAATTCAAAATCGACAACCCTTGGGTCCGATATTAGTCCATTTGGTCAAATATGGATTTCTGAATGACTGACATAATATCAGAAAAAGTCAATGAGTAGGTATAGAAATTTCGAGATCCATGACTGAAACAAGTCAAATTGGTCAAATATTGGCTTCTCTATGGCTAATTTTTCACCAGAAGGAGCCAATTGGGTAGAAATAGAAAGTTCAAAATCGATAACTCTTGGGCCCGATATAGGTCCATTTGGTCAAATATGGACTTCTGAATGACTGATGTAAAATCAGAAGTAGTCAATGAGTATGTATAGAAAGTTCAAGATCAAAGACTGAAATATGTTCAGTAGGTCAAAACTTGGCTGAAAACCACTAGAAGGAGTCAATGGGTAGAACCAAAAAGTTCAAAATCGATGACTCTTGGGCCATATATTAGTAATTTAGGTCAAATAGGACTCTGAATGGCTGATGCAACAACAGATGGAGTCAATGACTCTGTATAGAAACTTCAAGATTGATGACTGAAATATGCTCAAGGGGTCAAATATTGGCTACTCTATGGTTTAACGTATCATAAGAAGGAGTCAGTTGGGTATAGAAAGTTCAAAATTGACGACTCTTGGGCCCGATATGAGTCCATTTGGTCAAATATTGAATTCTGAATGACTTTTGTCACATAAGAAGGAGTCAATGATCTTATATTGAAAGTTCAAGATCAAGTACTGAAACATGTTAAACGGGTCAAATATTAGTTACTCTATGGCTAATATATCACCAGAAGGAGTCAATTGGGTAGAAATAGAAAATTCATAATCGACAACCCTTAGGCCCGATATTAGTCCTTTGGTCAGATATGGATTTCTGAATGACTGACATAACTTCAGAAAGAGTCAATGAGAAGGTATATTGGATATTAGTATTTTATTTCAAATATTGACTTCTGAATGGCTGATGTAACAACAGAAGGAGTCAATGAATACCTTTAGAAATTTCAAGATCCATGACTGAAACATGTTCAATGGGTCAAATATTGGCTTCTTTATGGCTAATTTATCACCAGAAGGAGTCAATTGGGTAGAAATAGAAAGTTCAAAATCGATGACTCTTGGGCCCGATATAAGTCCATTTGGTCAAATATGGAAAGGTCAAGATCAAGGAGTGAAACATGTTGATTAAGTCAAAAATTGGCTACTGTATGGCTTATCTATCACCAAAAGGAGTCCAGTGGGCGGAAATAGAAAATTCAAAATCGACAACCCTTGGGCCCGATATTAGTCCATTTGGTCAAATATGGATTTCTGAATGACTGATGTAAAATCAGAAGTAGTCAATGAGTATGTATAGAAGGTTCAAGATCAAGTGCTGAAATATGTTCACTATGTCAAATATTGGCTACTGTATGGCTGATCTATCACCAAAAGGAGTCCAGTGGGCAGAAATAGAAAATTCAAAATCGACAAACCTTGGGCCCGATATTAGTCCATTTGGTCAAATATGGATTTCTGAATGACTGACATAATATCAGAAATATTCAATGAGTAGGTATAGAAATTTCGAGATGCATGACTGAAACATGTCAAATGGGTGAAATATTGGCTTCTCTATGGCTAATTTATCACCAGAAGGAGTCAATTGGTTAGAAATAGAAAGTTCAAAATCGACAACTCTTGTGCCCGATATAGGTCCATTTGGTCAAATATGGACTTCTGAATGAATGATGTAAAATCAGAAGTAGTCAATGAGTATGTATAGAAAGTTCAAGATCAAGTGCTGAAATATGTTCACTATGTCAAATATTAGCTACTGTATGGCTGATCTATCACCTAAAGGAGTCCAGTCGGCAGAAATAGAAAATTCAAAATCGTCAACCCTTGGGCCCGATATTAGTCCAGTTGGTCAAATATGGATTTCTGAATGACTGACATAATATCAGAAAGAGTCAATGAGTAGGTATAGAAATTTCGAGATCCATGACTGAAACATGCCAAATGGGTGAAATATTGGCTTCTCTATGGCTAATTTATCACCAGAAGGAGTCAATTGGGTAGAAATAGAAAGTTCAAAATCGATGACTCTTGGGCCCGATATAGGTCCAATTGGTCAAATATGGACTTCTGAATGACTGATGTAAAATCAGAAGTAGTCAATGAGTATGTATATAAAGTTCAAGATCAAGTACTGAAATATGTTCACTATGTCAAATATTGGCTACTGTATGGCTGATCTATCACCAAAAGGAGTCCAGTGGGCAGGAATAGAAAATTCAAAATCGACAACCCTTGGGCCCGATATTAGTCTATTTGGTCAAATATGGATTTCTGAATGACTCACATAATATCAGAAAGATTCAATGAGTAGGTATAGAAATTTCGAGATCCATGACTGAAACATGTCAAATGGGTGAAATATTGGCTTCTCTATGGCTAATTTATCACCAGAAGGAGTCAATTGGGTAGAAATAGAAAGTTCAAAATCTATGACTCTTGGGCCCGATATAGGTCCATTTGGTCAAATATGGACTTCTGAATGACTGATGTAAAATCAGAAGTAGTCAATGAGTATGTATAGAAAGGTCAAGATCAAGGAGGGAAACATGTTGAGTAAGTCAAAAATTGGCTACTGTATGGCTGATCTATCACCAAAAGGAGTCCAGTGGGCAGAAATAGAAAATTCAAAATCGACAACCCTTGGGTCCGATATTAGTCCATTTGGTCAAATATGGATTTCTGAATGACTGACATAATATCAGAAAGAGTCAATGAGTAGGTATAGAAATTTCGAGATCCATGACTGAAACAAGTCAAATGGGTGAAATATTGGCTTCTCTATGGCTAATTTATCACCAGAAGGAGTCAATTGGTTAGAAATAGAAAGTTCAAAATCGACAACTCTTGTGCCCGATATAGGTCCATTTGGTCAAATATGGACTTCTGAATGAATGATGTAAAATCAGAAGTAGTCAATGAGTATGTATAGAAAGTTCAAGATCAAGTGCTGAAATATGTTCACTATGTCAAATATTAGCTACTGTATGGCTGATCTATCACCTAAAGGAGTCCAGTCGGCAGAAATAGAAAATTCAAAATCGTCAACCCTTGGGCCCGATATTAGTCCAGTTGGTCAAATATGGATTTCTGAATGACTGACATAATATCAGAAAGAGTCAATGACTAGGAATGGAAATTTCGAGATCCATGACTGAAACGTCAAATGGGTAAAATATTGGCTTCTCTATGGCTAATTTATCATCAGAAGGAGTATATTGGGTAGAAATAAAAAGTTCAAAATCGATGACTCTTGCGCCCGATATAGCTCCATTTGGTCAAATATGGACTTCTGAATGACTGATGTAAAATCAGAAGAAGTCAATGAGTATGTATAGAAAGTTCAAGATCAAGTACTGAAATATGTTCACTATGTCAAATATTGGCTACTGTATGGCTGATCTATCACCAAAAGGAGTCCAGTGGGCAGAAATAGAAATTTAAAAATCGACAACCCTTGGGACCGATATTAGTCCATTTGGTCAAATATGGATTTCTGAATGACTGACATAATATCAGAAAGAGTCAATGAGTAGGTATAGAAATTTCGAGATCCATGACTGAAACATGCCAAATGGGTGAAATATTGGCTTCTCTATGGCTAATTTATCACCAGAAGGAGTCAATTGGGTAGAAATAGAAAGTTCAAAATCGATGACTCTTGGGCCCGATATAGGTCCAATTGGTCAAATATGGACTTCTGAATGACTGATGTAAAATCAGAAGTAGTCAATGAGTATGTATATAAAGTTCAAGATCAAGTACTGAAATATGTTCACTATGTCAAATATTGGCTACTGTATGGCTGATCTATCACCAAAAGGAGTCCAGTGGGCAGGAATAGAAAATTCAAAATCGACAACCCTTGGGCCCGATATTAGTCTATTTGGTCAAATATGGATTTCTGAATGACTGACATAATATCAGAAAGATTCAATGAGTAGGTATAGAAATTTCGAGATCCATGACTGAAACATGTCAAATGGGTGAAATATTGGCTTCTCTATGGCTAATTTATCACCAGAAGGAGTCAATTGGGTAGAAATAGAAAGTTCAAAATCTATGACTCTTGGGCCCGATATAGGTCCATTTGGTCAAATATGGACTTCTGAATGACTGATGTAAAATCAGAAGTAGTCAATGAGTATGTATAGAAAGGTCAAGATCAAGGAGGGAAACATGTTGAGTAAGTCAAAAATTGGCTACTGTATGGCTGATCTATCACCAAAAGGAGTCCAGTGGGCAGAAATAGAAAATTCAAAATCGACAACCCTTGGGTCCGATATTAGTCCATTTGGTCAAATATGGATTTCTGAATGACTGACATAATATCAGAAAGAGTCAATGAGTAGGTATAGAAATTTCGAGATCCATGACTGAAACAAGTCAAATTGGTCAAATATTGGCTTCTCTATGGCTAATTTTTCACCAGAAGGAGCCAATTGGGTAGAAATAGAAAGTTCAAAATCGATAACTCTTGGGCCCGATATAGGTCCATTTGGTCAAATATGGACTTCTGAATGACTGATGTAAAATCAGAAGTAGTCAATGAGTATGTATAGAAAGTTCAAGATCAAAGACTGAAATATGTTCAGTAGGTCAAAACTTGGCTGAAAACCACTAGAAGGAGTCAATGGGTAGAACCAAAAAGTTCAAAATCGATGACTCTTGGGCCATATATTAGTAATTTAGGTCAAATAGGACTCTGAATGGCTGATGCAACAACAGATGGAGTCAATGACTCTGTATAGAAACTTCAAGATTGATGACTGAAATATGCTCAAGGGGTCAAATATTGGCTACTCTATGGTTTAACGTATCATAAGAAGGAGTCAGTTGGGTATAGAAAGTTCAAAATTGACGACTCTTGGGCCCGATATGAGTCCATTTGGTCAAATATTGAATTCTGAATGACTTTTGTCACATAAGAAGGAGTCAATGATCTTATATTGAAAGTTCAAGATCAAGTACTGAAACATGTTAAACGGGTCAAATATTAGTTACTCTATGGCTAATATATCACCAGAAGGAGTCAATTGGGTAGAAATAGAAAATTCATAATCGACAACCCTTAGGCCCGATATTAGTCCTTTGGTCAGATATGGATTTCTGAATGACTGACATAACTTCAGAAAGAGTCAATGAGAAGGTATATTGGATATTAGTATTTTATTTCAAATATTGACTTCTGAATGGCTGATGTAACAACAGAAGGAGTCAATGAATACCTTTAGAAATTTCAAGATCCATGACTGAAACATGTTCAATGGGTCAAATATTGGCTTCTTTATGGCTAATTTATCACCAGAAGGAGTCAATTGGGTAGAAATAGAAAGTTCAAAATCGATGACTCTTGGGCCCGATATAAGTCCATTTGGTCAAATATGGAAAGGTCAAGATCAAGGAGTGAAACATGTTGATTAAGTCAAAAATTGGCTACTGTATGGCTCATCTATCACCAAAAGGAGTCCAGTGGGCAGAAATAGAAAATTCAAAATCGACAACCCTTGGGCCCGATATTAGTCCATTTGGTCAAATATGGATTTCTGAATGACTGATGTAAAATCAGAAGTAGTCAATGAGTATGTATAGAAGGTTCAAGATCAAGTGCTGAAATATGTTCACTATGTCAAATATTGGCTACTGTATGGCTGATCTATCACCAAAAGGAGTCCAGTGGGCAGAAATAGAAAATTCAAAATCGACAAACCTTGGGCCCGATATTAGTCCATTTGGTCAAATATGGATTTCTGAATGACTGACATAATATCAGAAATATTCAATGAGTAGGTATAGAAATTTCGAGATGCATGACTGAAACATGTCAAATGGGTGAAATATTGGCTTCTCTATGGCTAATTTATCACCAGAAGGAGTCAATTGGTTAGAAATAGAAAGTTCAAAATCGACAACTCTTGTGCCCGATATAGGTCCATTTGGTCAAATATGGACTTCTGAATGAATGATGTAAAATCAGAAGTAGTCAATGAGTATGTATAGAAAGTTCAAGATCAAGTGCTGAAATATGTTCACTATGTCAAATATTAGCTACTGTATGGCTGATCTATCACCTAAAGGAGTCCAGTCGGCAGAAATAGAAAATTCAAAATCGTCAACCCTTGGGCCCGATATTAGTCCAGTTGGTCAAATATGGATTTCTGAATGACTGACATAATATCAGAAAGAGTCAATGACTAGGAATGGAAATTTCGAGATCCATGACTGAAACGTCAAATGGGTAAAATATTGGCTTCTCTATGGCTAATTTATCATCAGAAGGAGTATATTGGGTAGAAATAAAAAGTTCAAAATCGATGACTCTTGGGCCCGATATAGCTCCATTTGGTCAAATATGGACTTCTGAATGACTGATGTAAAATCAGAAGTAGTCAATGAGTATGTATAGAAAGTTCAAGATCAAGTACTGAAATATGTTCACTATGTCAAATATTGGCTACTGTATGGCTGATCTATCACCAAAAGGAGTCCAGTGGGCAGAAATAGAAATTTAAAAATCGACAACCCTTGGGACCGATATTAGTCCATTTGGTCAAATATGGATTTCTGAATGACTGACATAATATCAGAAAGAGTCAATGAGTAGGTATAGAAATTTCGAGATCCATGACTGAAACATGCCAAATGGGTGAAATATTGGCTTCTCTATGGCTAATTTATCACCAGAAGGAGTCAATTGGGTAGAAATAGAAAGTTCAAAATCGATGACTCTTGGGCCCGATATAGGTCCAATTGGTCAAATATGGACTTCTGAATGACTGATGTAAAATCAGAAGTAGTCAATGAGTATGTATATAAAGTTCAAGATCAAGTACTGAAATATGTTCACTATGTCAAATATTGGCTACTGTATGGCTGATCTATCACCAAAAGGAGTCCAGTGGGCAGGAATAGAAAATTCAAAATCGACAACCCTTGGGCCCGATATTAGTCTATTTGGTCAAATATGGATTTCTGAATGACTGACATAATATCAGAAAGATTCAATGAGTAGGTATAGAAATTTCGAGATCCATGACTGAAACATGTCAAATGGGTGAAATATTGGCTTCTCTATGGCTAATTTATCACCAGAAGGAGTCAATTGGGTAGAAATAGAAAGTTCAAAATCTATGACTCTTGGGCCCGATATAGGTCCATTTGGTCAAATATGGACTTCTGAATGACTGATGTAAAATCAGAAGTAGTCAATGAGTATGTATAGAAAGGTCAAGATCAAGGAGGGAAACATGTTGAGTAAGTCAAAAATTGGCTACTGTATGGCTGATCTATCACCAAAAGGAGTCCAGTGGGCAGAAATAGAAAATTCAAAATCGACAACCCTTGGGTCCGATATTAGTCCATTTGGTCAAATATGGATTTCTGAATGACTGACATAATATCAGAAAGAGTCAATGAGTAGGCATAGAAATTTCGAGATCCATGACTGAAACAAGTCAAATTGGTCAAATATTGGCTTCTCTATGGCTAATTTTTCACCAGAAGGAGCCAATTGGGTAGAAATAGAAAGTTCAAAATCGATAACTCTTGGGCCCGATATAGGTCCATTTGGTCAAATATGGACTTCTGAATGACTGATGTAAAATCAGAAGTAGTCAATGAGTATGTATAGAAAGTTCAAGATCAAAGACTGAAATATGTTCAGTAGGTCAAAACTTGGCTGAAAACCACTAGAAGGAGTCAATGGGTAGAACCAAAAAGTTCAAAATCGATGACTCTTGGGCCATATATTAGTAATTTAGGTCAAATAGGACTCTGAATGGCTGATGCAACAACAGATGGAGTCAATGACTCTGTGTAGAAACTTCAAGATTGATGACTGAAATATGCTCAAGGGGTCAAATATTGGCTACTCTATGGTTTAACGTATCATAAGAAGGAGTCAGTTGGGTATAGAAAGTTCAAAATTGACGACTCTTGGGCCCGATATGAGTCCATTTGGTCAAATATTGAATTCTGAATGACTTTTGTCACATAAGAAGGAGTCAATGATCTTATATTGAAAGTTCAAGATCAAGTACTGAAACATGTTAAACGGGTCAAATATTAGTTACTCTATGGCTAATATATCACCAGAAGGAGTCAATTGGGTAGAAATAGAAAATTCATAATCGACAACCCTTAGGCCCGATATTAGTCCTTTGGTCAAATATGGATTTCTGAATGACTGACATAACTTCAGAAAGAGTCAATGAGAAGGTATATTGGATATTAGTATTTTATTTCAAATATTGACTTCTGAATGGCTGATGTAACAACAGAAGGAGTCAATGAATACCTTTAGAAATTTCAAGATCCATGACTGAAACATGTTCAATGGGTCAAATATTGGCTTCTTTATGGCTAATTTATCACCAGAAGGAGTCAATTGGGTAGAAATAGAAAGTTCAAAATCGATGACTCTTGGGCCCGATATAAGTCCATTTGGTCAAATATGGAAAGGTCAAGATCAAGGAGTGAAACATGTTGATTAAGTCAAAAATTGGCTACTGTATGGCTCATCTATCACCAAAAGGAGTCCAGTGGGCAGAAATAGAAAATTCAAAATCGACAACCCTTGGGCCCGATATTAGTCCATTTGGTCAAATATGGATTTCTGAATGACTGATGTAAAATCAGAAGTAGTCAATGAGTATGTATAGAAGGTTCAAGATCAAGTGCTGAAATATGTTCACTATGTCAAATATTGGCTACTGTATGGCTGATCTATCACCAAAAGGAGTCCAGTGGGCAGAAATAGAAAATTCAAAATCGACAAACCTTGGGCCCGATATTAGTCCATTTGGTCAAATATGGATTTCTGAATGACTGACATAATATCAGAAATATTCAATGAGTAGGTATAGAAATTTCGAGATGCATGACTGAAACATGTCAAATGGGTGAAATATTGGCTTCTCTATGGCTAATTTATCACCAGAAGGAGTCAATTGGTTAGAAATAGAAAGTTCAAAATCGACAACTCTTGTGCCCGATATAGGTCCATTTGGTCAAATATGGACTTCTGAATGAATGATGTAAAATCAGAAGTAGTCAATGAGTATGTTTAGAAAGTTCAAGATCAAGTGCTGAAATATGTTCACTATGTCAAATATTAGCTACTGTATGGCTGATCTATCACCTAAAGGAGTCCAGTCGACAGAAATAGAAAATTCAAAATCGTCAACCCTTGGGCCCGATATTAGTCCAGTTGGTCAAATATGGATTTCTGAATGACTGACATAATATCAGAAAGAGTCAATGACTAGGAATGGAAATTTCGAGATCCATGACTGAAACGTCAAATGGGTAAAATATTGGCTTCTCTATGGCTAATTTATCATCAGAAGGAGTATATTGGGTAGAAATAAAAAGTTCAAAATCGATGACTCTTGGGCCCGATATAGCTCCATTTGGTCAAATATGGACTTCTGAATGACTGATGTAAAATCAGAAGAAGTCAATGAGTATGTATAGAAAGTTCAAGATCAAGTACTGAAATATGTTCACTATGTCAAATATTGGCTACTGTATGGCTGATCTATCACCAAAAGGAGTCCAGTGGGCAGAAATAGAAATTTAAAAATCGACAACCCTTGGGACCGATATTAGTCCATTTGGTCAAATATGGATTTCTGAATGACTGACATAATATCAGAAAGAGTCAATGAGTAGGTATAGAAATTTCGAGATCCATGACTGAAACATGCCAAATGGGTGAAATATTGGCTTCTCTATGGCTAATTTATCACCAGAAGGAGTCAATTGGGTAGAAATAGAAAGTTCAAAATCGATGACTCTTGGGCCCGATATAGGTCCAATTGGTCAAATATGGACTTCTGAATGACTGATGTAAAATCAGAAGTAGTCAATGAGTATGTATATAAAGTTCAAGATCAAGTACTGAAATATGTTCACTATGTCAAATATTGGCTACTGTATGGCTGATCTATCACCAAAAGGAGTCCAGTGGGCAGGAATAGAAAATTCAAAATCGACAACCCTTGGGCCCGATATTAGTCTATTTGGTCAAATATGGATTTCTGAATGACTGACATAATATCAGAAAGATTCAATGAGTAGGTATAGAAATTTCGAGATCCATGACTGAAACATGTCAAATGGGTGAAATATTGGCTTCTCTATGGCTAATTTATCACCAGAAGGAGTCAATTGGGTAGAAATAGAAAGTTCAAAATCTATGACTCTTGGGCCCGATATAGGTCCATTTGGTCAAATATGGACTTCTGAATGACTGATGTAAAATCAGAAGTAGTCAATGAGTATGTATAGAAAGGTCAAGATCAAGGAGGGAAACATGTTGAGTAAGTCAAAAATTGGCTACTGTATGGCTGATCTATCACCAAAAGGAGTCCAGTGGGCAGAAATAGAAAATTCAAAATCGACAACCCTTGGGTCCGATATTAGTCCATTTGGTCAAATATGGATTTCTGAATGACTGACATAATATCAGAAAGAGTCAATGAGTAGGTATAGAAATTTCGAGATCCATGACTGAAACAAGTCAAATTGGTCAAATATTGGCTTCTCTATGGCTAATTTTTCACCAGAAGGAGCCAATTGGGTAGAAATAGAAAGTTCAAAATCGATAACTCTTGGGCCCGATATAGGTCCATTTGGTCAAATATGGACTTCTGAATGACTGATGTAAAATCAGAAGTAGTCAATGAGTATGTATAGAAAGTTCAAGATCAAAGACTGAAATATGTTCAGTAGGTCAAAACTTGGCTGAAAACCACTAGAAGGAGTCAATGGGTAGAACCAAAAAGTTCAAAATCGATGACTCTTGGGCCATATATTAGTAATTTAGGTCAAATAGGACTCTGAATGGCTGATGCAACAACAGATGGAGTCAATGACTCTGTATAGAAACTTCAAGATTGATGACTGAAATATGCTCAAGGGGTCAAATATTGGCTACTCTATGGTTTAACGTATCATAAGAAGGAGTCAGTTGGGTATAGAAAGTTCAAAATTGACGACTCTTGGGCCCGATATGAGTCCATTTGGTCAAATATTGAATTCTGAATGACTTTTGTCACATAAGAAGGAGTCAATGATCTTATATTGAAAGTTCAAGATCAAGTACTGAAACATGTTAAACGGGTCAAATATTAGTTACTCTATGGCTAATATATCACCAGAAGGAGTCAATTGGGTAGAAATAGAAAATTCATAATCGACAACCCTTAGGCCCGATATTAGTCCTTTGGTCAGATATGGATTTCTGAATGACTGACATAACTTCAGAAAGAGTCAATGAGAAGGTATATTGGATATTAGTATTTTATTTCAAATATTGACTTCTGAATGGCTGATGTAACAACAGAAGGAGTCAATGAATACCTTTAGAAATTTCAAGATCCATGACTGAAACATGTTCAATGGGTCAAATATTGGCTTCTTTATGGCTAATTTATCACCAGAAGGAGTCAATTGGGTAGAAATAGAAAGTTCAAAATCGATGACTCTTGGGCCCGATATAAGTCCATTTGGTCAAATATGGAAAGGTCAAGATCAAGGAGTGAAACATGTTGATTAAGTCAAAAATTGGCTACTGTATGGCTCATCTATCACCAAAAGGAGTCCAGTGGGCAGAAATAGAAAATTCAAAATCGACAACCCTTGGGCCCGATATTAGTCCATTTGGTCAAATATGGATTTCTGAATGACTGATGTAAAATCAGAAGTAGTCAATGAGTATGTATAGAAGGTTCAAGATCAAGTGCTGAAATATGTTCACTATGTCAAATATTGGCTACTGTATGGCTGATCTATCACCAAAAGGAGTCCAGTGGGCAGAAATAGAAAATTCAAAATCGACAAACCTTGGGCCCGATATTAGTCCATTTGGTCAAATATGGATTTCTGAATGACTGACATAATATCAGAAATATTCAATGAGTAGGTATAGAAATTTCGAGATGCATGACTGAAACATGTCAAATGGGTGAAATATTGGCTTCTCTATGGCTAATTTATCACCAGAAGGAGTCAATTGGTTAGAAATAGAAAGTTCAAAATCGACAACTCTTGTGCCCGATATAGGTCCATTTGGTCAAATATGGACTTCTGAATGAATGATGTAAAATCAGAAGTAGTCAATGAGTATGTATAGAAAGTTCAAGATCAAGTGCTGAAATATGTTCACTATGTCAAATATTAGCTACTGTATGGCTGATCTATCACCTAAAGGAGTCCAGTCGGCAGAAATAGAAAATTCAAAATCGTCAACCCTTGGGCCCGATATTAGTCCAGTTGGTCAAATATGGATTTCTGAATGACTGACATAATATCAGAAAGAGTCAATGACTAGGAATGGAAATTTCGAGATCCATGACTGAAACGTCAAATGGGTAAAATATTGGCTTCTCTATGGCTAATTTATCATCAGAAGGAGTATATTGGGTAGAAATAAAAAGTTCAAAATCGATGACTCTTGGGCCCGATATAGCTCCATTTGGTCAAATATGGACTTCTGAATGACTGATGTAAAATCAGAAGTAGTCAATGAGTATGTATAGAAAGTTCAAGATCAAGTACTGAAATATGTTCACTATGTCAAATATTGGCTACTGTATGGCTGATCTATCACCAAAAGGAGTCCAGTGGGCAGAAATAGAAATTTAAAAATCGACAACCCTTGGGACCGATATTAGTCCATTTGGTCAAATATGGATTTCTGAATGACTGACATAATATCAGAAAGAGTCAATGAGTAGGTATAGAAATTTCGAGATCCATGACTGAAACATGCCAAATGGGTGAAATATTGGCTTCTCTATGGCTAATTTATCACCAGAAGGAGTCAATTGGGTAGAAATAGAAAGTTCAAAATCGATGACTCTTGGGCCCGATATAGGTCCAATTGGTCAAATATGGACTTCTGAATGACTGATGTAAAATCAGAAGTAGTCAATGAGTATGTATAGAAGGTTCAAGATCAAGTGCTGAAATATGTTCACTATGTCAAATATTGGCTACTGTATGGCTGATCTATCACCAAAAGGAGTCCAGTGGGCAGAAATAGAAAATTCAAAATCGACAAACCTTGGGCCCGATATTAGTCCATTTGGTCAAATATGGATTTCTGAATGACTGACATAATATCAGAAATATTCAATGAGTAGGTATAGAAATTTCGAGATGCATGACTGAAACATGTCAAATGGGTGAAATATTGGCTTCTCTATGGCTAATTTATCACCAGAAGGAGTCAATTGGTTAGAAATAGAAAGTTCAAAATCGACAACTCTTGTGCCCGATATAGGTCCATTTGGTCAAATATGGACTTCTGAATGAATGATGTAAAATCAGAAGTAGTCAATGAGTATGTATAGAAAGTTCAAGATCAAGTGCTGAAATATGTTCACTATGTCAAATATTAGCTACTGTATGGCTGATCTATCACCTAAAGGAGTCCAGTCGGCAGAAATAGAAAATTCAAAATCGTCAACCCTTGGGCCCGATATTAGTCCAGTTGGTCAAATATGGATTTCTGAATGACTGACATAATATCAGAAAGAGTCAATGAGTAGGTATAGAAATTTCGAGATCCATGACTGAAACATGCCAAATGGGTGAAATATTGGCTTCTCTATGGCTAATTTATCACCAGAAGGAGTCAATTGGGTAGAAATAGAAAGTTAAAAATCGATGACTCTTGGGCCCGATATAGGTCCAATTGGTCAAATATGGACTTCTGAATGACTGATGTAAAATCAGAAGTAGTCAATGAGTATGTATATAAAGTTCAAGATCAAGTACTGAAATATGTTCACTATGTCAAATATTGGCTACTGTATGGCTGATCTATCACCAAAAGGAGTCCAGTGGGCAGGAATAGAAAATTCAAAATCGACAACCCTTGGGCCCGATATTAGTCTATTTGGTCAAATATGGATTTCTGAATGACTGACATAATATCAGAAAGATTCAATGAGTAGGTATAGAAATTTCGAGATCCATGACTGAAACATGTCAAATGGGTGAAATATTGGCTTCTCTATGGCTAATTTATCACCAGAAGGAGTCAATTGGGTAGAAATAGAAAGTTCAAAATCTATGACTCTTGGGCCCGATATAGGTCCATTTGGTCAAATATGGACTTCTGAATGACTGATGTAAAATCAGAAGTAGTCAATGAGTATGTATAGAAAGGTCAAGATCAAGGAGGGAAACATGTTGAGTAAGTCAAAAATTGGCTACTGTATGGCTGATCTATCACCAAAAGGAGTCCAGTGGGCAGAAATAGAAAATTCAAAATCGACAACCCTTGGGTCCGATATTAGTCCATTTGGTCAAATATGGATTTCTGAATGACTGACATAATATCAGAAAGAGTCAATGAGTAGGTATAGAAATTTCGAGATCCATGACTGAAACAAGTCAAATTGGTCAAATATTGGCTTCTCTATGGCTAATTTTTCACCAGAAGGAGCCAATTGGGTAGAAATAGAAAGTTCAAAATCGATAACTCTTGGGCCCGATATAGGTCCATTTGGTCAAATATGGACTTCTGAATGACTGATGTAAAATCAGAAGTAGTCAATGAGTATGTATAGAAAGTTCAAGATCAAAGACTGAAATATGTTCAGTAGGTCAAAACTTGGCTGAAAACCACTAGAAGGAGTCAATGGGTAGAACCAAAAAGTTCAAAATCGATGACTCTTGGGCCATATATTAGTAATTTAGGTCAAATAGGACTCTGAATGGCTGATGCAACAACAGATGGAGTCAATGACTCTGTATAGAAACTTAAAGATTGATGACTGAAATATGCTCAAGGGGTCAAATATTGGCTACTCTATGGTTTAACGTATCATAAGAAGGAGTCAGTTGGGTATAGAAAGTTCAAAATTG
This sequence comes from Zacco platypus, assembly GCA_038088235.1. Lineage (NCBI taxonomy): Eukaryota > Metazoa > Chordata > Actinopteri > Cypriniformes > Xenocyprididae > Zacco > Zacco platypus. The sequence continues at coordinate 18,261,613 of CM076065.1, read as the reverse complement.
ACGACTCTTGGGCCCGATATGAGTCCATTTGGTCAAATATTGAATTCTGAATGACTTTTGTCACATAAGAAGGAGTCAATGATCTTATATTGAAAGTTCAAGATCAAGTACTGAAACATGTTAAACGGGTCAAATATTAGTTACTCTATGGCTAAAATATCACCAGAAGGAGTCAATTGGGTAGAAATAGAAAATTCATAATCGACAACCCTTAGGCCCGATATTAGTCCTTTGGTCAGATATGGATTTCTGAATGACTGACATAACTTCAGAAAGAGTCAATGAGAAGGTATATTGGATATTAGTATTTTATTTCAAATATTGACTTCTGAATGGCTGATGTAACAACAGAAGGAGTCAATGAATACCTTTAGAAATGTCAAGATCCATGACTGAAACATGTTCAATGGGTCAAATATTGGCTTCTTTATGGCTAATTTATCACCAGAAGGAGTCAATTGGGTAGAAATAGAAAGTTCAAAATCGATGACTCTTGGGCCCGATATAAGTCCATTTGGTCAAATATGGAAAGGTCAAGATCAAGGAGTGAAACATGTTGATTAAGTCAAAAATTGGCTACTGTATGGCTCATCTATCACCAAAAGGAGTCCAGTGGGCAGAAATAGAAAATTCAAAATCGACAACCCTTGGGCCCGATATTAGTCCATTTGGTCAAATATGGATTTCTGAATGACTGATGTAAAATCAGAAGTAGTCAATGAGTATGTATAGAAGGTTCAAGATCAAGTGCTGAAATATGTTCACTATGTCAAATATTGGCTACTGTATGGCTGATCTATCACCAAAAGGAGTCCAGTGGGCAGAAATAGAAAATTCAAAATCGACAAACCTTGGGCCCGATATTAGTCCATTTGGTCAAATATGGATTTCTGAATGACTGACATAATATCAGAAATATTCAATGAGTAGGTATAGAAATTTCGAGATGCATGACTGAAACATGTCAAATGGGTGAAATATTGGCTTCTCTATGGCTAATTTATCACCAGAAGGAGTCAATTGGTTAGAAATAGAAAGTTCAAAATCGACAACTCTTGTGCCCGATATAGGTCCATTTGGTCAAATATGGACTTCTGAATGAATGATGTAAAATCAGAAGTAGTCAATGAGTATGTATAGAAAGTTCAAGATCAAGTACTGAAATATGTTCACTATGTCAAATATTAGCTACTGTATGGCTGATCTATCACCTAAAGGAGTCCAGTCGGCAGAAATAGAAAATTCAAAATCGTCAACCCTTGGGCCCGATATTAGTCCAGTTGGTCAAATATGGATTTCTGAATGACTGACATAATATCAGAAAGAGTCAATGACTAGGAATGGAAATTTCGAGATCCATGACTGAAACGTCAAATGGGTAAAATATTGGCTTCTCTATGGCTAATTTATCATCAGAAGGAGTATATTGGGTAGAAATAAAAAGTTCAAAATCGATGACTCTTGCGCCCGATATAGCTCCATTTGGTCAAATATGGACTTCTGAATGACTGATGTAAAATCAGAAGAAGTCAATGAGTATGTATAGAAAGTTCAAGATCAAGTACTGAAATATGTTCACTATGTCAAATATTGGCTACTGTATGGCTGATCTATCACCAAAAGGAGTCCAGTGGGCAGAAATAGAAATTTAAAAATCGACAACCCTTGGGACCGATATTAGTCCATTTGGTCAAATATGGATTTCTGAATGACTGACATAATATCAGAAAGAGTCAATGAGTAGGTATAGAAATTTCGAGATCCATGACTGAAACATGCCAAATGGGTGAAATATTGGCTTCTCTATGGCTAATTTATCACCAGAAGGAGTCAATTTGGTAGAAATAGAAAGTTCAAAATCGATGACTCTTGGGCCCGATATAGGTCCAATTGGTCAAATATGGACTTCTGAATGACTGATGTAAAATCAGAAGTAGTCAATGAGTATGTATATAAAGTTCAAGATCAAGTACTGAAATATGTTCACTATGTCAAATATTGGCTACTGTATGGCTGATCTATCACCAAAAGGAGTCCAGTGGGCAGGAATAGAAAATTCAAAATCGACAACCCTTGGGCCCGATATTAGTCTATTTGGTCAAATATGGATTTCTGAATGACTGACATAATATCAGAAAGATTCAATGAGTAGGTATAGAAATTTCGAGATCCATGACTGAAACATGTCAAATGGGTGAAATATTGGCTTCTCTATGGCTAATTTATCACCAGAAGGAGTCAATTGGGTAGAAATAGAAAGTTCAAAATCTATGACTCTTGGGCCCGATATAGGTCCATTTGGTCAAATATGGACTTCTGAATGACTGATGTAAAATCAGAAGTAGTCAATGAGTATGTATAGAAAGGTCAAGATCAAGGAGGGAAACATGTTGAGTAAGTCAAAAATTGGCTACTGTATGGCTGATCTATCACCAAAAGGAGTCCAGTGGGCAGAAATAGAAAATTCAAAATCGACAACCCTTGGGTCCGATATTAGTCCATTTGGTCAAATATGGATTTCTGAATGACTGACATAATATCAGAAAGAGTCAATGAGTAGGTATAGAAATTTCGAGATCCATGACTGAAACAAGTCAAATTGGTCAAATATTGGCTTCTCTATGGCTAATTTTTCACCAGAAGGAGCCAATTGGGTAGAAATAGAAAGTTCAAAATCGATAACTCTTGGGCCCGATATAGGTCCATTTGGTCAAATATGGACTTCTGAATGACTGATGTAAAATCAGAAGTAGTCAATGAGTATGTATAGAAAGTTCAAGATCAAAGACTGAAATATGTTCAGTAGGTCAAAACTTGGCTGAAAACCACTAGAAGGAGTCAATGGGTAGAACCAAAAAGTTCAAAATCGATGACTCTTGGGCCATATATTAGTAATTTAGGTCAAATAGGACTCTGAATGGCTGATGCAACAACAGATGGAGTCAATGACTCTGTATAGAAACTTCAAGATTGATGACTGAAATATGCTCAAGGGGTCAAATATTGGCTACTCTATGGTTTAACGTATCATAAGAAGGAGTCAGTTGGGTATAGAAAGTTCAAAATTGACGACTCTTGGGCCCGATATGAGTCCATTTGGTCAAATATTGAATTCTGAATGACTTTTGTCACATAAGAAGGAGTCAATGATCTTATATTGAAAGTTCAAGATCAAGTACTGAAACATGTTAAACGGGTCAAATATTAGTTACTCTATGGCTAATATATCACCAGAAGGAGTCAATTGGGTAGAAATAGAAAATTCATAATCGACAACCCTTAGGCCCGATATTAGTCCTTTGGTCAGATATGGATTTCTGAATGACTGACATAACTTCAGAAAGAGTCAATGAGAAGGTATATTGGATATTAGTATTTTATTTCAAATATTGACTTCTGAATGGCTGATGTAACAACAGAAGGAGTCAATGAATACCTTTAGAAATTTCAAGATCCATGACTGAAACATGTTCAATGGGTCAAATATTGGCTTCTTTATGGCTAATTTATCACCAGAAGGAGTCAATTGGGTAGAAATAGAAAGTTCAAAATCGATGACTCTTGGGCCCGATATAAGTCCATTTGGTCAAATATGGAAAGGTCAAGATCAAGGAGTGAAACATGTTGATTAAGTCAAAAATTGGCTACTGTATGGCTCATCTATCACCAAAAGGAGTCCAGTGGGCAGAAATAGAAAATTCAAAATCGACAACCCTTGGGCCCGATATTAGTCCATTTGGTCAAATATGGATTTCTGAATGACTGATGTAAAATCAGAAGTAGTCAATGAGTATGTATAGAAGGTTCAAGATCAAGTGCTGAAATATGTTCACTATGTCAAATATTGGCTACTGTATGGCTGATCTATCACCAAAAGGAGTCCAGTGGGCAGAAATACAAAATTCAAAATCGACAAACCTTGGGCCCGATATTAGTCCATTTGGTCAAATATGGATTTCTGAATGACTGACATAATATCAGAAATATTCAATGAGTAGGTATAGAAATTTCGAGATGCATGACTGAAACATGTCAAATGGGTGAAATATTGGCTTCTCTATGGCTAATTTATCACCAGAAGGAGTCAATTGGTTAGAAATAGAAAGTTCAAAATCGACAACTCTTGTGCCCGATATAGGTCCATTTGGTCAAATATGGACTTCTGAATGAATGATGTAAAATCAGAAGTAGTCAATGAGTATGTATAGAAAGTTCAAGATCAAGTGCTGAAATATGTTCACTATGTCAAATATTAGCTACTGTATGGCTGATCTATCACCTAAAGGAGTCCAGTCGGCAGAAATAGAAAATTCAAAATCGTCAACCCTTGGGCCCGATATTAGTCCAGTTGGTCAAATATGGATTTCTGAATGACTGACATAATATCAGAAAGAGTCAATGACTAGGAATGGAAATTTCGAGATCCATGACTGAAACGTCAAATGGGTAAAATATTGGCTTCTCTATGGCTAATTTATCATCAGAAGGAGTATATTGGGTAGAAATAAAAAGTTCAAAATCGATGACTCTTGGGCCCGATATAGCTCCATTTGGTCAAATATGGACTTCTGAATGACTGATGTAAAATCAGAAGTAGTCAATGAGTATGTATAGAAAGTTCAAGATCAAGTACTGAAATATGTTCACTATGTCAAATATTGGCTACTGTATGGCTGATCTATCACCAAAAGGAGTCCAGTGGGCAGAAATAGAAATTTAAAAATCGACAACCCTTGGGACCGATATTAGTCCATTTGGTCAAATATGGATTTCTGAATGACTGACATAATATCAGAAAGAGTCAATGAGTAGGTATAGAAATTTCGAGATCCATGACTGAAACATGCCAAATGGGTGAAATATTGGCTTCTCTATGGCTAATTTATCACCAGAAGGAGTCAATTGGGTAGAAATAGAAAGTTCAAAATCGATGACTCTTGGGCCCGATATAGGTCCATTTGGTCAAATATGGACTTCTGAATGACTGATGTAAAATCAGAAGTAGTCAATGAGTATGTATAGAAAGGTCAAGATCAAGTACTGAAATATGTTCACTATGTCAAATATTGGCTACTGTATGTCTGATCTATCACCAAAAGGAGTCCAGTGGGCAGAAATAGAAAATTCAAAATCGACAACCCTTGGGCCCGATATTAGTCCATTTGGTCAAATATGGATTTCTGAATGACTGACATAATATCAGAAAGAGTCAAGAGTAGGTATAGAAATTTCGAGATCCATGACTGAAACAAGTCAAATTGGTCAAATATTGGCTTCTCTATGGCTAATTTATCACCAGAAGGAGTCAATTGGGTAGAAATAGAAAGTTCAAAATCGATGACTCTTGGGCCCGATATAGGTGCAATTGGTCAAATATGGACTTCTGAATGACTGATGTAAAATCAGAAGTAGTCAATGAGTATGTATATAAAGTTCAAGATCAAGTACTGAAATATGTTCACTATGTCAAATATTGGCTACTGTATGGCTGATCTATCACCAAAAGGAGTCCAGTGGGCAGGAATAGAAAATTCAAAATCGACAACCCTTGGGCCCGATATTAGTCTATTTGGTCAAATATGGATTTCTGAATGACTGACATAATATCAGAAAGATTCAATGAGTAGGTATAGAAATTTCGAGATCCATGACTGAAACATGTCAAATGGGTGAAATATTGGCTTCTCTATGGCTAATTTATCACCAGAAGGAGTCAATTGGGTAGAAATAGAAAGTTCAAAATCTATGACTCTTGGGCCCGATATAGGTCCATTTGGTCAAATATGGACTTCTGAATGACTGATGTAAAATCAGAAGTAGTCAATGAGTATGTATAGAAAGGTCAAGATCAAGGAGGGAAACATGTTGAGTAAGTCAAAAATTGGCTACTGTATGGCTGATCTATCACCAAAAGGAGTCCAGTGGGCAGAAATAGAAAATTCAAAATCGACAACCCTTGGGTCCGATATTAGTCCATTTGGTCAAATATGGATTTCTGAATGACTGACATAATATCAGAAAGAGTCAATGAGTAGGTATAGAAATTTCGAGATCCATGACTGAAACAAGTCAAATTGGTCAAATATTGGCTTCTCTATGGCTAATTTTTCACCAGAAGGAGCCAATTGGGTAGAAATAGAAAGTTCAAAATCGATAACTCTTGGGCCCGATATAGGTCCATTTGGTCAAATATGGACTTCTGAATGACTGATGTAAAATCAGAAGTAGTCAATGAGTATGTATAGAAAGTTCAAGATCAAAGACTGAAATATGTTCAGTAGGTCAAAACTTGGCTGAAAACCACTAGAAGGAGTCAATGGGTAGAACCAAAAAGTTCAAAATCGATGACTCTTGGGCCATATATTAGTAATTTAGGTCAAATAGGACTCTGAATGGCTGATGCAACAACAGATGGAGTCAATGACTCTGTGTAGAAACTTCAAGATTGATGACTGAAATATGCTCAAGGGGTCAAATATTGGCTACTCTATGGTTTAACGTATCATAAGAAGGAGTCAGTTGGGTATAGAAAGTTCAAAATTGACGACTCTTGGGCCCGATATGAGTCCATTTGGTCAAATATTGAATTCTGAATGACTTTTGTCACATAAGAAGGAGTCAATGATCTTATATTGAAAGTTCAAGATCAAGTACTGAAACATGTTAAACGGGTCAAATATTAGTTACTCTATGGCTAATATATCACCAGAAGGAGTCAATTGGGTAGAAATAGAAAATTCATAATCGACAACCCTTAGGCCCGATATTAGTCCTTTGGTCAAATATGGATTTCTGAATGACTGACATAACTTCAGAAAGAGTCAATGAGAAGGTATATTGGATATTAGTATTTTATTTCAAATATTGACTTCTGAATGGCTGATGTAACAACAGAAGGAGTCAATGAATACCTTTAGAAATTTCAAGATCCATGACTGAAACATGTTCAATGGGTCAAATATTGGCTTCTTTATGGCTAATTTATCACCAGAAGGAGTCAATTGGGTAGAAATAGAAAGTTCAAAATCGATGACTCTTGGGCCCGATATAAGTCCATTTGGTCAAATATGGAAAGGTCAAGATCAAGGAGTGAAACATGTTGATTAAGTCAAAAATTGGCTACTGTATGGCTCATCTATCACCAAAAGGAGTCCAGTGGGCAGAAATAGAAAATTCAAAATCGACAACCCTTGGGCCCGATATTAGTCCATTTGGTCAAATATGGATTTCTGAATGACTGATGTAAAATCAGAAGTAGTCAATGAGTATGTATAGAAGGTTCAAGATCAAGTGCTGAAATATGTTCACTATGTCAAATATTGGCTACTGTATGGCTGATCTATCACCAAAAGGAGTCCAGTGGGCAGAAATAGAAAATTCAAAATCGACAAACCTTGGGCCCGATATTAGTCCATTTGGTCAAATATGGATTTCTGAATGACTGACATAATATCAGAAATATTCAATGAGTAGGTATAGAAATTTCGAGATGCATGACTGAAACATGTCAAATGGGTGAAATATTGGCTTCTCTATGGCTAATTTATCACCAGAAGGAGTCAATTGGGTAGAAATAGAAAGTTCAAAATCGACAACTCTTGTGCCCGATATAGGTCCATTTGGTCAAATATGGACTTCTGAATGAATGATGTAAAATCAGAAGTAGTCAATGAGTATGTTTAGAAAGTTCAAGATCAAGTGCTGAAATATGTTCACTATGTCAAATATTAGCTACTGTATGGCTGATCTATCACCTAAAGGAGTCCAGTCGGCAGAAATAGAAAATTCAAAATCGTCAACCCTTGGGCCCGATATTAGTCCAGTTGGTCAAATATGGATTTCTGAATGACTGACATAATATCAGAAAGAGTCAATGACTAGGAATGGAAATTTCGAGATCCATGACTGAAACGTCAAATGGGTAAAATATTGGCTTCTCTATGGCTAATTTATCATCAGAAGGAGTATATTGGGTAGAAATAAAAAGTTCAAAATCGATGACTCTTGGGCCCGATATAGCTCCATTTGGTCAAATATGGACTTCTGAATGACTGATGTAAAATCAGAAGAAGTCAATGAGTATGTATAGAAAGTTCAAGATCAAGTACTGAAATATGTTCACTATGTCAAATATTGGCTACTGTATGGCTGATCTATCACCAAAAGGAGTCCAGTGGGCAGAAATAGAAATTTAAAAATCGACAACCCTTGGGACCGATATTAGTCCATTTGGTCAAATATGGATTTCTGAATGACTGACATAATATCAGAAAGAGTCAATGAGTAGGTATAGAAATTTCGAGATCCATGACTGAAACATGCCAAATGGGTGAAATATTGGCTTCTCTATGGCTAATTTATCACCAGAAGGAGTCAATTGGGTAGAAATAGAAAGTTCAAAATCGATGACTCTTGGGCCCGATATAGGTCCAATTGGTCAAATATGGACTTCTGAATGACTGATGTAAAATCAGAAGTAGTCAATGAGTATGTATATAAAGTTCAAGATCAAGTACTGAAATATGTTCACTATGTCAAATATTGGCTACTGTATGGCTGATCTATCACCAAAAGGAGTCCAGTGGGCAGGAATAGAAAATTCAAAATCGACAACCCTTGGGCCCGATATTAGTCTATTTGGTCAAATATGGATTTCTGAATGACTGACATAATATCAGAAAGATTCAATGAGTAGGTATAGAAATTTCGAGATCCATGACTGAAACATGTCAAATGGGTGAAATATTGGCTTCTCTATGGCTAATTTATCACCAGAAGGAGTCAATTGGGTAGAAATAGAAAGTTCAAAATCTATGACTCTTGGGCCCGATATAGGTCCATTTGGTCAAATATGGACTTCTGAATGACTGATGTAAAATCAGAAGTAGTCAATGAGTATGTATAGAAAGGTCAAGATCAAGGAGGGAAACATGTTGAGTAAGTCAAAAATTGGCTACTGTATGGCTGATCTATCACCAAAAGGAGTCCAGTGGGCAGAAATAGAAAATTCAAAATCGACAACCCTTGGGTCCGATATTAGTCCATTTGGTCAAATATGGATTTCTGAATGACTGACATAATATCAGAAAGAGTCAATGAGTAGGTATAGAAATTTCGAGATCCATGACTGAAACAAGTCAAATTGGTCAAATATTGGCTTCTCTATGGCTAATTTTTCACCAGAAGGAGCCAATTGGGTAGAAATAGAAAGTTCAAAATCGATAACTCTTGGGCCCGATATAGGTCCATTTGGTCAAATATGGACTTCTGAATGACTGATGTAAAATCAGAAGTAGTCAATGAGTATGTATAGAAAGTTCAAGATCAAAGACTGAAATATGTTCAGTAGGTCAAAACTTGGCTGAAAACCACTAGAAGGAGTCAATGGGTAGAACCAAAAAGTTCAAAATCGATGACTCTTGGGCCATATATTAGTAATTTAGGTCAAATAGGACTCTGAATGGCTGATGCAACAACAGATGGAGTCAATGACTCTGTATAGAAACTTCAAGATTGATGACTGAAATATGCTCAAGGGGTCAAATATTGGCTACTCTATGGTTTAACGTATCATAAGAAGGAGTCAGTTGGGTATAGAAAGTTCAAAATTGACGACTCTTGGGCCCGATATGAGTCCATTTGGTCAAATATTGAATTCTGAATGACTTTTGTCACATAAGAAGGAGTCAATGATCTTATATTGAAAGTTCAAGATCAAGTACTGAAACATGTTAAACGGGTCAAATATTAGTTACTCTATGGCTAATATATCACCAGAAGGAGTCAATTGGGTAGAAATAGAAAATTCATAATCGACAACCCTTAGGCCCGATATTAGTCCTTTGGTCAGATATGGATTTCTGAATGACTGACATAACTTCAGAAAGAGTCAATGAGAAGGTATATTGGATATTAGTATTTTATTTCAAATATTGACTTCTGAATGGCTGATGTAACAACAGAAGGAGTCAATGAATACCTTTAGAAATTTCAAGATCCATGACTGAAACATGTTCAATGGGTCAAATATTGGCTTCTTTATGGCTAATTTATCACCAGAAGGAGTCAATTGGGTAGAAATAGAAAGTTCAAAATCGATGACTCTTGGGCCCGATATAAGTCCATTTGGTCAAATATGGAAAGGTCAAGATCAAGGAGTGAAACATGTTGATTAAGTCAAAAATTGGCTACTGTATGGCTCATCTATCACCAAAAGGAGTCCAGTGGGCAGAAATAGAAAATTCAAAATCGACAACCCTTGGGTCCGATATTAGTCCATTTGGTCAAATATGGATTTCTGAATGACTGATGTAAAATCAGAAGTAGTCAATGAGTATGTATAGAAGGTTCAAGATCAAGTGCTGAAATATGTTCACTATGTCAAATATTGGCTACTGTATGGCTGATCTATCACCAAAAGGAGTCCAGTGGGCAGAAATACAAAATTCAAAATCGACAAACCTTGGGCCCGATATTAGTCCATTTGGTCAAATATGGATTTCTGAATGACTGACATAATATCAGAAATATTCAATGAGTAGGTATAGAAATTTCGAGATGCATGACTGAAACATGTCAAATGGGTGAAATATTGGCTTCTCTATGGCTAATTTATCACCAGAAGGAGTCAATTGGTTAGAAATAGAAAGTTCAAAATCGACAACTCTTGTGCCCGATATAGGTCCATTTGGTCAAATATGGACTTCTGAATGAATGATGTAAAATCAGAAGTAGTCAATGAGTATGTATAGAAAGTTCAAGATCAAGTGCTGAAATATGTTCACTATGTCAAATATTAGCTACTGTATGGCTGATCTATCACCTAAAGGAGTCCAGTCGGCAGAAATAGAAAATTCAAAATCGTCAACCCTTGGGCCCGATATTAGTCCAGTTGGTCAAATATGGATTTCTGAATGACTGACATAATATCAGAAAGAGTCAATGACTAGGAATGGAAATTTCGAGATCCATGACTGAAACGTCAAATGGGTAAAATATTGGCTTCTCTATGGCTAATTTATCATCAGAAGGAGTATATTGGGTAGAAATAAAAAGTTCAAAATCGATGACTCTTGGGCCCGATATAGCTCCATTTGGTCAAATATGGACTTCTGAATGACTGATGTAAAATCAGAAGTAGTCAATGAGTATGTATAGAAAGTTCAAGATCAAGTACTGAAATATGTTCACTATGTCAAATATTGGCTACTGTATGGCTGATCTATCACCAAAAGGAGTCCAGTGGGCAGAAATAGAAATTTAAAAATCGACAACCCTTGGGACCGATATTAGTCCATTTGGTCAAATATGGATTTCTGAATGACTGACATAATATCAGAAAGAGTCAATGAGTAGGTATAGAAATTTCGAGATCCATGACTGAAACATGCCAAATGGGTGAAATATTGGCTTCTCTATGGCTAATTTATCACCAGAAGGAGACAATTGGGTAGAAATAGAAAGTTCAAAATCGATGACTCTTGGGCCCGATATAGGTCCAATTGGTCAAATATGGACTTCTGAATGACTGATGTAAAATCAGAAGTAGTCAATGAGTATGTATATAAAGTTCAAGATCAAGTACTGAAATATGTTCACTATGTCAAATATTGGCTACTGTATGGCTGATCTATCACCAAAAGGAGTCCAGTGGGCAGGAATAGAAAATTCAAAATCGACAACCCTTGGGCCCGATATTAGTCTATTTGGTCAAATATGGATTTCTGAATGACTGACATAATATCAGAAAGATTCAATGAGTAGGTATAGAAATTTCGAGATCCATGACTGAAACATGTCAAATGGGTGAAATATTGGCTTCTCTATGGCTAATTTATCACCAGAAGGAGTCAATTGGGTAGAAATAGAAAGTTCAAAATCTATGACTCTTGGGCCCGATATAGGTCCATTTGGTCAAATATGGACTTCTGAATGACTGATGTAAAATCAGAAGTAGTCAATGAGTATGTATAGAAAGGTCAAGATCAAGGAGGGAAACATGTTGAGTAAGTCAAAAATTGGCTACTGTATGGCTGATCTATCACCAAAAGGAGTCCAGTGGGCAGAAATAGAAAATTCAAAATCGACAACCCTTGGGTCCGATATTAGTCCATTTGGTCAAATATGGATTTCTGAATGACTGACATAATATCAGAAAGAGTCAATGAGTAGGTATAGAAATTTCGAGATCCATGACTGAAACAAGTCAAATTGGTCAAATATTGGCTTCTCTATGGCTAATTTTTCACCAGAAGGAGCCAATTGGGTAGAAATAGAAAGTTCAAAATCGATAACTCTTGGGCCCGATATAGGTCCATTTGGTCAAATATGGACTTCTGAATGACTGATGTAAAATCAGAAGTAGTCAATGAGTATGTATAGAAAGTTCAAGATCAAAGACTGAAATATGTTCAGTAGGTCAAAACTTGGCTGAAAACCACTAGAAGGAGTCAATGGGTAGAACCAAAAAGTTCAAAATCGATGACTCTTGGGCCATATATTAGTAATTTAGGTCAAATAGGACTCTGAATGGCTGATGCAACAACAGATGGAGTCAATGACTCTGTGTAGAAACTTCAAGATTGATGACTGAAATATGCTCAAGGGGTCAAATATTGGCTACTCTATGGTTTAACGTATCATAAGAAGGAGTCAGTTGGGTATAGAAAGTTCAAAATTGACGACTCTTGGGCCCGATATGAGTCCATTTGGTCAAATATTGAATTCTGAATGACTTTTGTCACATAAGAAGGAGTCAATGATCTTATATTGAAAGTTCAAGATCAAGTACTGAAACATGTTAAACGGGTCAAATATTAGTTACTCTATGGCTAATATATCACCAGAAGGAGTCAATTGGGTAGAAATAGAAAATTCATAATCGACAACCCTTAGGCCCGATATTAGTCCTTTGGTCAAATATGGATTTCTGAATGACTGACATAACTTCAGAAAGAGTCAATGAGAAGGTATATTGGATATTAGTATTTTATTTCAAATATTGACTTCTGAATGGCTGATGTAACAACAGAAGGAGTCAATGAATACCTTTAGAAATTTCAAGATCCATGACTGAAACATGTTCAATGGGTCAAATATTGGCTTCTTTATGGCTAATTTATCACCAGAAGGAGTCAAATGGGTAGAAATAGAAAATTCAAAATCGACAACCCTTGGGCCCGATATTAGTCTATTTGGTCAAATATGGATTTCTGAATGACTGACATAATATCAGAAAGATTCAATGAGTAGGTATAGAAATTTCGAGATCCATGACTGAAACATGTCAAATGGGTGAAATATTGGCTTCTCTATGGCTAATTTATCACCAGAAGGAGTCAATTGGGTAGAAATAGAAAGTTCAAAATCTATGACTCTTGGGCCCGATATAGGTCCATTTGGTCAAATATGGACTTCTGAATGACTGATGTAAAATCAGAAGTAGTCAATGAGTATGTATAGAAAGGTCAAGATCAAGGAGGGAAACATGTTGAGTAAGTCAAAAATTGGCTACTGTATGGCTGATCTATCACCAAAAGGAGTCCAGTGGGCAGAAATAGAAAATTCAAAATCGACAACCCTTGGGTCCGATATTAGTCCATTTGGTCAAATATGGATTTCTGAATGACTGACATAATATCAGAAAGAGTCAATGAGTAGGTATAGAAATTTCGAGATCCATGACTGAAACAAGTCAAATTGGTCAAATATTGGCTTCTCTATGGCTAATTTTTCACCAGAAGGAGCCAATTGGGTAGAAATAGAAAGTTCAAAATCGATAACTCTTGGGCCCGATATAGGTCCATTTGGTCAAATATGGACTTCTGAATGACTGATGTAAAATCAGAAGTAGTCAATGAGTATGTATAGAAAGTTCAAGATCAAAGACTGAAATATGTTCAGTAGGTCAAAACTTGGCTGAAAACCACTAGAAGGAGTCAATGGGTAGAACCAAAAAGTTCAAAATCGATGACTCTTGGGCCATATATTAGTAATTTAGGTCAAATAGGACTCTGAATGGCTGATGCAACAACAGATGGAGTCAATGACTCTGTGTAGAAACTTCAAGATTGATGACTGAAATATGCTCAAGGGGTCAAATATTGGCTACTCTATGGTTTAACGTATCATAAGAAGGAGTCAGTTGGGTATAGAAAGTTCAAAATTGACGACTCTTGGGCCCGATATGAGTCCATTTGGTCAAATATTGAATTCTGAATGACTTTTGTCACATAAGAAGGAGTCAATGATCTTATATTGAAAGTTCAAGATCAAGTACTGAAACATGTTAAACGGGTCAAATATTAGTTACTCTATGGCTAATATATCACCAGAAGGAGTCAATTGGGTAGAAATAGAAAATTCATAATCGACAACCCTTAGGCCCGATATTAGTCCTTTGGTCAAATATGGATTTCTGAATGACTGACATAACTTCAGAAAGAGTCAATGAGAAGGTATATTGGATATTAGTATTTTATTTCAAATATTGACTTCTGAATGGCTGATGTAACAACAGAAGGAGTCAATGAATACCTTTAGAAATTTCAAGATCCATGACTGAAACATGTTCAATGGGTCAAATATTGGCTTCTTTATGGCTAATTTATCACCAGAAGGAGTCAATTGGGTAGAAATAGAAAGTTCAAAATCGATGACTCTTGGGCCCGATATAAGTCCATTTGGTCAAATATGGAAAGGTCAAGATCAAGGAGTGAAACATGTTGATTAAGTCAAAAATTGGCTACTGTATGGCTCATCTATCACCAAAAGGAGTCCAGTGGGCAGAAATAGAAAATTCAAAATCGACAACCCTTGGGCCCGATATTAGTCCATTTGGTCAAATATGGATTTCTGAATGACTGACATAATATCAGAAATATTCAATGAGTAGGTATAGAAATTTCGAGATCCATGACTGAAACATGTCAAATGGGTGAAATATTGGCTTCTCTATGGCTAATTTATCACCAGAAGGAGTCAATTGGGTAGAAATAGAAAGTTCAAAATCTATGACTCTTGGGCCCGATATAGGTCCATTTGGTCAAATATGGACTTCTGAATGACTGATGTAAAATCAGAAGTAGTCAATGAGTATGTATAGAAAGGTCAAGATCAAGGAGGGAAACATGTTGAGTAAGTCAAAAATTGGCTACTGTATGGCTGATCTATCACCAAAAGGAGTCCAGTGGGCAGAAATAGAAAATTCAAAATCGACAACCCTTGGGTCCGATATTAGTCCATTTGGTCAAATATGGATTTCTGAATGACTGACATAATATCAGAAAGAGTCAATGAGTAGGTATAGAAATTTCGAGATCCATGACTGAAACAAGTCAAATTGGTCAAATATTGGCTTCTCTATGGCTAATTTTTCACCAGAAGGAGCCAATTGGGTAGAAATAGAAAGTTCAAAATCGATAACTCTTGGGCCCGATATAGGTCCATTTGGTCAAATATGGACTTCTGAATGACTGATGTAAAATCAGAAGTAGTCAATGAGTATGTATAGAAAGTTCAAGATCAAAGACTGAAATATGTTCAGTAGGTCAAAACTTGGCTGAAAACCACTAGAAGGAGTCAATGGGTAGAACCAAAAAGTTCAAAATCGATGACTCTTGGGCCATATATTAGTAATTTAGGTCAAATAGGACTCTGAATGGCTGATGCAACAACAGATGGAGTCAATGACTCTGTATAGAAACTTCAAGATTGATGACTGAAATATGCTCAAGGGGTCAAATATTGGCTACTCTATGGTTTAACGTATCATAAGAAGGAGTCAGTTGGGTATAGAAAGTTCAAAATTGACGACTCTTGGGCCCGATATGAGTCCATTTGGTCAAATATTGAATTCTGAATGACTTTTGTCACATAAGAAGGAGTCAATGATCTTATATTGAAAGTTCAAGATCAAGTACTGAAACATGTTAAACGGGTCAAATATTAGTTACTCTATGGCTAATATATCACCAGAAGGAGTCAATTGGGTAGAAATAGAAAATTCATAATCGACAACCCTTAGGCCCGATATTAGTCCTTTGGTCAAATATGGATTTCTGAATGACTGACATAACTTCAGAAAGAGTCAATGAGAAGGTATATTGGATATTAGTATTTTATTTCAAATATTGACTTCTGAATGGCTGATGTAACAACAGAAGGAGTCAATGAATACCTTTAGAAATTTCAAGATCCATGACTGAAACATGTTCAATGGGTCAAATATTGGCTTCTTTATGGCTAATTTATCACCAGAAGGAGTCAATTGGGTAGAAATAGAAAGTTCAAAATCGATGACTCTTGGGCCCGATATAAGTCCATTTGGTCAAATATGGAAAGGTCAAGATCAAGGAGTGAAACATGTTGATTAAGTCAAAAATTGGCTACTGTATGGCTCATCTATCACCAAAAGGAGTCCAGTGGGCAGAAATAGAAAATTCAAAATCGACAACCTTTGGGCCCGATATTAGTCCATTTGGTCAAATATGGATTTCTGAATGACTGACATAATATCAGAAATATTCAATGAGTAGGTATAGAAATTTCGAGATCCATGACTGAAACATGTCAAATGGGTGAAATATTGGCTTCTCTATGGCTAATTTATCACCAGAAGGAGTCAATTGGGTAGAAATAGAAAGTTCAAAATCGATGACTCTTGGGCCCGATATAGGTCCATTTGTTCAAATATGGACTTCTGAATGACTGATGTATCATCAGAAGTATTCAATGAGTATGTATAGAAAGTTCAAGATCAAGTACTGAAATATGTTCACTCTGTCAAATATTGGCTATTGTATGGCTGATGTATCACCTAAAGGAGTCCAGTCGGCAGTAATAGAAAATTTAAAATCGACAATCCTTGGGCCCGATATTAGTCCAATTGGTCAAATATGGATTTCTGAATGACTGACATAATATCAGAAAGAGTCAATGACTAGGAATGGAAATTTCGAGATCCATGACTGAAACGTCAAATGGGTAAAATATTGGCTTCTCTATTGCTAATTTATCATCAGAAGGAGTATATTGGGTAGAAATAAAAAGATCAAAATCGATGACTCTTGGGCCCGATATAGCTCCATTTGGTCAAATATGGACTTCTGAATGACTGATGTAAAATCAAAAGTAGTCAATGAGTATGTATATAAAGTTCAAGATCAAGTACTGAAATATGTTCACTATGTCAAATATTGGCTACTGTATGGCTGATCTATCACCAAAAGGAGTCCAGTGGGCAGGAATAGAAAATTCAAAATCGACAACCCTTGGGCCCGATATTAGTCCATTTGGTCAAATATGATCTTCTGAATGACTGATGTAAAATCAGAATTAGTCAATGAGTATGTATAGAAAGGTCAAGATCAAGGAGGGAAACATGTTGAGTAAGTCAAAAATTGGCTACTGTATGGCTGATCTATCATCAAAAGGAGTCCAGTGGGCAGAAATAGAAAATTCCAAATCGACAACCCTTGGGCCCGATATTAGTCCATTTGGTCAAATATGGATTTCTGAATGACTGACATAATATCAGAAAGATTCAATGAATAGGTATAGAAATTTCGAGATCCATGACTGAAACATGCCAAATGGTTGAAATATTGGCTTCTCTATGGCTAATTTATCACCAGAAGGAGTCAATTGGGTAGAAATAGAAAGTTCAAAATCAATGACTCTTGGGCCCGATATAGGTCCATTTGGTCAAATATGGACTTCTGAATGACTGATGTAAAATCAGAAGTAGTCAATGAGTATGTATAGAAAGGTCAAGATAAAGGAGGGAAACATGTTGAGTAAGTCAAAAATTGGCTACTGTATGGCTGATCTATCACCAAAAGGAGTCCAGTGGGCAGAAATAGAAAATTCAAAATCGACAACCCTTGGGCCCGATATTAGTCCATTTGGTCAAATATGGATTTCTGAATGACTGACATAATATCAGAAAGAGTCAATGAGTAGGTATAGAAATTTCGAGATCCATGACTGAAACATGTCAAATGGGTGAAATATTGGCTTCTCTATGGCTAATTTATCACCAGAAGGAGTCAATTGGGTAGATGTAACGACTGAGACAAATCAGAAACGATTATTTGTCATACTTAACAAATAATCTCTAAAAACTCACTCTGAGGTCTGGGGAACCCTCCCCCATGGACACCATCTGATAGGGTTTTACGACCGTAAAGAATATGCAGAGGACTCTGACTTCATTCTTGTTGAGAAGGACAAATAAACCGTTTTAATCCTATATATATTCTATATATAACCACTTGAGAAATGCATAAACGTGTATCCAATTTTTCCCTCTCATAATTTTCCTTTTATAGGGTTTGACCTATGTATTAATTCTCTCTTTTGAACTTTTTGTATTAATGTTTCAGAGTTGCATACTATGACTAACTATAATCACATGGGTAGCACGTTTGGTCTCTCTGGACTCCAATCTTCGCTCCCAAGCTCTTAATTTACATTACATTTTGTTAACTCTGACACATCAAGTATAATAGGAATCTAGAAGGTTCTTCTCTCATCCATCCAATATGATGTCTTATGCAAATATCTTGCTAGAGAACAAAGGGTCATAAAAGTTCCCTCCGAAGAAACTAATCCTTATTGGCCCAGTCACCTCCAGAGGGTGTGACATCTTCACACTTTAAAAATCACTGATCACAAGATCAAGCTCTCTCTTATCGTCGACTGTTCCAAAGACAGCTCCTGCGGCCTGGCCTCCCAGGCCAGGCCGGTAGGCCTCGGCCCTGCCCGGCCATGTGCTCACATGAGAAAGAGAAGACAGCAACAATGCAAGCTTGTTATCGTTCCTTCATTCAACACTGAAGACATCGATTGCAACTTCAGCACCATCGGACCGAACTCAGGACTTTCTACTGCAACCGTATATTCAGACGGTCTTCCATCTCTGAGGCAGAATGCAAGTATCGTACAATATACTAAATTGCTGCTAGTTAGTTAAAGTTGTGAACCTCCTTTGTCCACAGAGGAGCTTTGTAATGAATGCTAATGATTCCTTCCGGGTTGTTGACTTAACTCCATTTCCTGTTCCCACTTTCGGTTTCACTCTCACTTCCCCTTTTACCCCTGTACGCGTGATTTGTGTGTATGTACAGTATGTGTTTGTTAGTTAGTTATGTGGTCGTGATGTAGTTAATAAAATTTGTGCACAATACATGTTTGGTTCTGACTCTGCCTACGCAGGTGAATTGTCACTTAAATGATTCTGACCCTATACATGTTTTTAAAAGTACCGGACACGGGACAGAAAGATTAATCTTCTGTCAGGGGAAATATCCTTCTCTTAGAATCAATTAATAATCAACATTGAGTGTTCACAGGATGAACAGATCGATTGATTGTAGTTTGAATGCAGCTACATTAGGTTAACCTGATTAACTGATTCAAATATTCATAATTGATCATAATGAATAATCATAATTAGTTATGAATAATTATTAATATTTCCCTTTTGAGCTAATTTGCTACATAGAAATAGAAAGTTCAAAATCGGTGACTCTTGAGCCCGATATAGGTCCATTTGGTCAAATATGGACTTCTGAATGACTGATGTAAAATCAGAAGTAGTCAATGAGTATGTATAGAAAGTTCAAGATCAAGTACTGAAATATGTTCACTATGTCAAATATTGGCTACTGTATGGCTGATCTATCATCAAAAGGAGTCCAGTGGGCAGAAATAGAAAATTCCAAATCGACAACCCTTGGGCCCGATATTAGTCCATTTGGTCAAATATGGATTTCTGAATGACTGACATAATATCAGAAAGAGTCAATGAGTAGGTATAGAAATTTCAAGATCCATGACTGAAACATGTCCAATGGGTCAAATATATGCTACTCTATGGCTAATGTATCACAAGAAGGAGTCAACTGGGTAGGAATAGAAAGTTCAAGATCAAAGACTTAAATATGTTCAGTAGGTCAAAACTTGGCTGAAAACCACTAGAAGGAGTCAATGGGTAGAACCAAAAAGTTCAAAATCGATGACTCTTGGGCCATATATTAGTAATTTAGGTCAAATAGGACTCTGAATGGCTGATGCAACAACAGATGGAGTCAATGACTCTGTATAGAAACTTCAAGATTGATGACTGAAATATGCTCAAGGGGTCAAATATTGGCTACTCTATTGTTTAACGTATCATAAGAAGGAGTCAGTTGGGTATAGAAAGTTCAAAATTGACGACTCTTGGGCCCGATATGAGTCCATTTGGTCAAATATTGAATTCTGAATGACTTTTGTCACATAAGAAGGAGTCAATGATCTTATATTGAAAGTTCAAGATCAAGTACTGAAACATTTTAAACGGGTCAAATATTAGTTACTCTATGGCTAATATATCACCAGAAGGAGTCAATTGGGTAGAAATAGAAAATTCAAAATCGACAACCCTTAGGCCCGATATTAGTCCTTTGGTCAAATATGGACTTCTGAATGACTGATGTAAAATCAGAAGTAGTCAATGAGTATGTATAGAAAGTTCAAAATCAAGTACTGAAATATGTTCACTATGTCAAATATTGGCTACTGTATGGCTGATCTATCACCAAAAGGAGTCCAGTGGGCAGAAATAGAAAATTCAAAATCGACAACCCTTGGGGCCGATATTAGTCCATTTGGTCAAATATGGATTTCTGAATGACTGACATAATATCAGAAAGAGTCAATGAGTCAAAGAGACAAAGAGTATAGAAATTTCGAGATCCATGACTGACACATGTCAAATGGGTCAAATATTAGCTTCTCTATGGCTAATTTATCACCAGAAGGAGTCAATTGGGTAGAAATAAAAAGTTCAAAATCGATGACTCTTGGGCCCGATATAGGTCCATTTGGTCAAATATGGACTTCTGAATGACTGATGTAAAATCAGAAGTAGTCAATGAGTATGTATAGAAAGTTCAAGATCAAGGAGTGAAACATGTTGAGTAAGTCAAAAATTGGCTACTGTATGGCAAGTGTATCACCAGAAGGAGTCAATTGGGTAGAAATAGAAAGTTCAAAATGGACAACCCTTGGGCCCGATATTAGTCCATTTGGTCAAATATGGATTTCTGAATGACTGACATAACATCAGAAAGAGTCAATGAGTAGGTATAGAAATTTCAAGATCCATGACTGAAACATGTCCAATGGGTCAAATATATGCTACTCTATGGCTAATGTATCACAAGAAGGAGTCAACTGGGTAGGAATAGAAAGTTCAAGATCAAAGACTTAAATATGTTCAGTAGGTCAAAACTTGGCTGAAAACCACTAGAAGGAGTCAATGGGTAGAACCAAAAAGTTCAAAATCGATGACTCTTGGGCCATATATTAGTAATTTAGGTCAAATAGGACTCTGAATGGCTGATGCAACAACAGATGGAGTCAATGACTCTGTATAGAAACTTCAACATTGATGACTGAAATATGCTCAAGGGGTCAAATATTGGCTACTCTATGGTTTAACGTATCATAAGAAGGAGTCAGTTGGGTATAGAAAGTTCAAAATTGACGACTCTTGGGCCCGATATGAGTCCATTTGGTCAATTATTGAATTCTGAATGACTTTTGTCACATAAGAAGGAGTCAATGATCTTATATTGAAAGTTCAAGATCAAGTACTGAAACATGTTAAACGGGTCAAATATTAGTTACTCTATGGCTAATATATCACCAGAAGGAGTCAATTGGGTAGAAATAGAAAATTCAAAATCGACAACCCTTAGGCCCGATATTAGTCCTTTGGTCAAATATGGACTTCTGAATGACTGATGTAAAATCAGAAGTAGTCAATGAGTATGTATAGAAAGTTCAAAATCAAGTACTGAAATATGTTCACTATGTCAAATATTGGCTACTGTATGGCTGATCTATCACCAAAAGGAGTCCAGTGGGCAGAAATAGAAAATTCAAAATCGATGACTCTTGGGCCCGATATTAGTCCATTTGGTCAAATACGGATTTCTGAATGACTGACATAACATCAGAAAGAGTCAATGAGTAGGTATAGAAATTTCGAGATCCATGACTGAAGCATGTCCAAAACATGTCCAGTGGGTCAAATATATGCTACTCTATGGCTAATGTATCACAAGAAGGAGTCAACTGGGTTGGAATAGAAAGTTCAAGATCAAAGACTGAAATATGTTCAGTAGGTGAAAACTTGGCTGAAAACCACTAGAAGGAGTCAATGCGTAGAACTAAAAAGTTCAAAATCGATGACTCTTGGGCCATATATTATTAATTTAGGTCAAATAGGACTCTGAATGGCTGATGCAACAACAGATGGAGTCAATGACTATGTATAGAAACTTCAAGATTGATGACTGAAATATGCTCAAGGGGTCAAATATTGGTTACTCTATTGTTTAACGTATCATAAGAAGGAGTCAGTTGGGTATAGAAAGTTCAGAATCGATGACTCTTGGGCCGGATATGAGTCCATTTGGTCAAATATGGACTTCTGAATGACTGATGTAACATCAGAAGTATTCAATGAGTATGTATAGAAAGTTCAAGATCAAGTACAGAAATATGTTCACTATGTCAAATATTGGCTATTGTATGGCTGACGTATTACCAGAAGAAGTCAATGGTTAGAAATGAAAAGTTCAAAATTGATGAGTCTTGGGCTAGATATTAGTATTTTATTTCAAATATTGACTTCTGAATGGCTGATGTAACAACAGAAGGAGTCAATGAGTACCTTTAGAAATGTCAAGATCCATGACTGAAACATGTTCAATGGGTCAAATATTGGCTTCTCTATGGCTAATTTATCCCCAGTAGGAGTCAATTGGGTAGAAATAGAAAGTTCAAAATCGATGACTCTTGGGCCCGATATAAGTCCATTTGGTCAAATATGGACTTCTGAATGACTGATGTAAAATCAGAAGTAGTCAATGAGTATGTATAGAAAGTTCAAGATCAAGTACTGAAATATGTTCACTATGTCAAATATTGGCTACTGTATGGCTGATCTATCATCAAAAGGAGTCCAGTGGGCAGAAATAGAAAATTCCAAATCGACAACCCTTGGGCCCGATATTAGTCCATTTGGTCAAATATGGATTTCTGAATGACTGACATAATATCAGAAAGAGTCAATGAGTAGGTATAGAAATTTCGAGATCCATGACTGAAACATGTCAAATGGGTGAAATATTGGCTTTTCTATGGCTAATTTATCACCAGAAGGAGTCAATTGGGTAGAAATAGAAAGTTCAAAATCGATGACTCTTGGGCCCGATATTAGTCCATTTGGTCAAATACGGATTTCTGAATGACTGACATAACATCAGAAAGAGTCAATGAGTAGGTATAGAAATTTCGAGATCCATGACTGAAACATGTCAAATGGGTCAAATATTGGATTCTCTATGGCTAATTTATCACCAGAAGGAGTCAATTGGGTAGAAATAGAAAGTTCAAAATCGATGACTCTTGGGCCCGATATTAGTCCATTTGGTCAAATACGGATTTCTGAATGACTGACATAACATCAGAAAGAGTCAATGAGTAGGTATAGACATTTCGAGATCCATGACTGAAACATGTCAAATGGGTCAACTATTGGCTTCTCAATGGCTAATTTATCACCAAACGGAGTCAATTGGGTAAAAATAGAAAGTTCAAAATCGATGACTCTTGGGCCATATATAAGTCCATTTGGTCAAATATGGACTTCTGAATGACTGATGTAAAATCAGAAGTAGTCAATGAGTATGTATAGAAATTTCAAGATCAAGTGCTGAAATATGTTCACTATGTCAAATATTGGCTACTGTATGGCTCATCTATCACCATGAGGAGTCCAGTGGGCAGAAATAGAAAATTCAAAATCGACAACCCTTGGGCCCCATATTAGTCCAATTGGTCAAATATGGATTTCTGAATGACTGACATAATATCAGAAAGAGTCAATGAGTAGGTATAGAAATTTCTAGATCCATGACTAAAACATGTCAAATGGTTGAAATATTGGCTTCTCTATGGCTAATATATCACCAGAAGGAGACAATTGGGTAGAAATAGAAAGTTCAAAATCGATGACTCTTGGGCCCGATATAAGTCCATTTGGTGAAATACGGATTTCTGAATGACTGACATAACATCAGAAAGAGTCAATTAGTAGGTATAGAAATTTCGAGATCCATGACTGAAACATGTCAAATGGGTCAAATATTGGCTTCTCTATGGCTAATTTATCACCAGAAGGAGTCAATTGGGTAGAAATAGAAAGTTCAAAATCGATGACTCTTGGGCCCGATATAGGTCAATTTGGTCAAATATGGACTTCTGAATGACTGATGTAAAATCAGAAGTAGTCAATGAGTATGTAGAGAAAGTTCAAGATCAAGGAGTGAAACATGTTGAGTAAGTCAAAAATTGGCTACTGTATGGCAAATGTATCATCAGAAGGAGTCAATTGGGTAGAAATAAAAAGCTCAAAATCGATGACTCTTGGGCCCGATATAGGTCCAATTGGTCAAATATGGATTTCTGAATGACTGACATATTATCAGAAAGAGTCAATGAGTAGGTATAGAAATTTCTAGATCCATGACTGAAACATGTCAAATGGGTGAAATATTGGCTTCTCTATGGCTAATTTACCACCAGAAGGAGTCAATTGGTTAGAAATAAAAAGTTCAAAATCGATGACTCTAGGGCCTGATATAGGTCCATTTGGTGAAATATGGACTTCTGAATGACTGATGTAAAATCAGAAGCAGTCAATGAGTATGTATAGAAAGTTCAAGATCAAGTGCTGAAATATGTTCACTATGTCAAATATTGGCTACTGTATGGCTGATATATCACCAAAAGGAGTCCAGTGGGCAGAAATAGAAAATTCAAAATCGACAACCCTTGGGCCCGATATTAGTCCATTTGGTCAAATATGGATTTCTGAATGACTGACATAACATCAGAAAGAGTCAATGAGTAGGTATAGAAATTTCAAGATCCATGACTGAAACATGTCCAATGACTCAAATATATGCTACTCTATGGCTAATGTATCACAAGAAGGAATCAACTGGGTAGGAATAGAAAGTTCAAGATCAAAGACTTAAATATGTTCAGTAGGTCAAAACTTGGCTGAAAACCACTAGAAGGAGTCAATGGGTAGAACCAAAAAGTTCAAAATCGATGACTCTTGGGCCATATATTAGTAATTTAGGTCAAATAGGACTCTGAATGGCTGATGCAACAACAGATGGAGTCAATGACTCTGTATAGAAACTTCAAGACTGATGACTGAAATATGCTCAAGGGGTCAAATATTGGCTACTCTATTGTTTAACGTATCATAAGAAGGAGTCAGTTGGGTATAGAAAGTTCAAAATTGACGACTCTTGGGCCCGATATGAGTCCATTTGGTCAAATATTGAATTCTGAATGACTTTTGTCACATAAGAAGGAGTCAATGATCTTATATTGAAAGTTCAAGATCAAGTACTGAAACATTTTAAACGGGTCAAATATTAGTTACTCTATGGCTAATATATCACCAGAAGGAGTCAATTGGGTAGAAATAGAAAATTCAAAATCGACAACCCTTAGGCCCGATATTAGTCCTTTGGTCAAATATGGACTTCTGAATGACTGATGTAAAATCAGAAGTAGTCAATGAGTATGTATAGAAAGTTCAAAATCAAGTACTGAAATATGTTCACTATGTCAAATATTGGCTACTGTATGGCTGATCTATCACCAAAAGGAGTCCAGTGGGCAGAAATAGAAAATTCAAAATCGACAACCCTTGGGGCCGATATTAGTCCATTTGGTCAAATATGGATTTCTGAATGACTGACATAATATCAGAAAGAGTCAATGAGTCAAAGAGACAAAGAGTATAGAAATTTCGAGATCCATGACTGACACATGTCAAATGGGTCAAATATTAGCTTCTCTATGGCTAATTTATCACCAGAAGGAGTCAATTGGGTAGAAATAAAAAGTTCAAAATCGATGACTCTAGGGCCTGATATAGGTCCATTTGGTGAAATATGGACTTCTGAATGACTGATGTAAAATCAGAAGCAGTCAATGAGTATGTATAGAAAGTTCAAGATCAAGTGCTGAAATATGTTCACTATGTCAAATATTGGCTACTGTATGGCTGATATATCACCAAAAGGAGTCCAGTGGGCAGAAATAGAAAATTCAAAATCGACAACCCTTGGGCCCGATATTAGTCCATTTGGTCAAATATGGATTTCTGAATGACTGACATAACATCAGAAAGAGTCAATGAGTAGGTATAGAAATTTCAAGATCCATGACTGAAACATGTCCAATGGGTCAAATATATGCTACTCTATGGCTAATGTATCACAAGAAGGAATCAACTGGGTAGGAATAGAAAGTTCAAGATCAAAGACTTAAATATGTTCAGTAGGTCAAAACTTGGCTGAAAACCACTAGAAGGAGTCAATGGGTAGAACCAAAAAGTTCAAAATCGATGACTCTTGGGCCATATATTAGTAATTTAGGTCAAATAGGACTCTGAATGGCTGATGCAACAACAGATGGAGTCAATGACTCTGTATAGAAACTTCAAGACTGATGACTGAAATATGCTCAAGGGGTCAAATATTGGCTACTCTATTGTTTAACGTATCATAAGAAGGAGTCAGTTGGGTATAGAAAGTTCAAAATTGACGACTCTTGGGCCCGATATGAGTCCATTTGGTCAAATATTGAATTCTGAATGACTTTTGTCACATAAGAAGGAGTCAATGATCTTATATTGAAAGTTCAAGATCAAGTACTGAAACATTTTAAACGGGTCAAATATTAGTTACTCTATGGCTAATATATCACCAGAAGGAGTCAATTGGGTAGAAATAGAAAATTCAAAATCGACAACCCTTAGGCCCGATATTAGTCCTTTGGTCAAATATGGACTTCTGAATGACTGATGTAAAATCAGAAGTAGTCAATGAGTATGTATAGAAAGTTCAAAATCAAGTACTGAAATATGTTCACTATGTCAAATATTGGCTACTGTATGGCTGATCTATCACCAAAAGGAGTCCAGTGGGCAGAAATAGAAAATTCAAAATCGACAACCCTTGGGGCCGATATTAGTCCATTTGGTCAAATATGGATTTCTGAATGACTGACATAATATCAGAAAGAGTCAATGAGTCAAAGAGACAAAGAGTATAGAAATTTCGAGATCCATGACTGACACATGTCAAATGGGTCAAATATTAGCTTCTCTATGGCTAATTTATCACCAGAAGGAGTCAATTGGGTAGAAATAAAAAGTTCAAAATCGATGACTCTTGGGCCCGATATAGGTCTATTTGGTCAAATATGGACTTCTGAATGACTGATGTAAAATCAGAAGTAGTCAATGAGTATGTATAGAAAGTTCAAGATCAAGGAGTGAAACATGTTGAGTAAGTCAAAAATTGGCTACTGTATGGCAAGTGTATCACCAGAAGGAGTCAATTGGGTAGAAATAGAAAGTTCAAAATGGACAACCCTTGGGCCCGATATTAGTCCATTTGGTCAAATATGGATTTCTGAATGACTGACATAACATCAGAAAGAGTCAATGAGTAGGTATAGAAATTTCAAGATCCATGACTGAAACATGTCCAATGGGTCAAATATATGCTACTCTATGGCTAATGTATCACAAGAAGGAGTCAACTGGGTAGGAATAGAAAGTTCAAGATCAAAGACTTAAATATGTTCAGTAGGTCAAAACTTGGCTGAAAACCACTAGAAGGAGTCAATGGGTAGAACCAAAAAGTTCAAAATCGATGACTCTTGGGCCATATATTAGTAATTTAGGTCAAATAGGACTCTGAATGGCTGATGCAACAACAGATGGAGTCAATGACTCTGTATAGAAACTTCAAGATTGATGACTGAAATATGTTCAAGGGGTCAAATATTGGCTACTCTATGGTTTAACGTATCATAAGAAGGAGTCAGTTGGGTATAGAAAGTTCAAAATTGACGACTCTTGGGCCCGATATGAGTCCATTTGGTCAAATATTGAATTCTGAATGACTTTTGTCACATAAGAAGGAGTCAATGATCTTATATTGAAAGTTCAAGATCAAGTACTGAAACATGTTAAACGGGTCAAATATTAGTTACTCTATGGCTAATATATCACCAGAAGGAGTCAATTGGGTAGAAATAGAAAATTCAAAATCGACAACCCTTAGGCCCGATATTAGTCCTTTGGTCAAATATGGACTTCTGAATGACTGATGTAAAATCAGAAGTAGTCAATGAGTATGTATAGAAAGTTCAAAATCAAGTACTGAAATATGTTCACTATGTCAAATATTGGCTACTGTATGGCTGATCTATCACCAAAAGGAGTCCAGTGGGCAGAAATAGAAAATTCAAAATCGATGACTCTTGGGCCCGATATTAGTCCATTTGGTCAAATACGGATTTCTGAATGACTGACATAACATCAGAAAGAGTCAATGAGTAGGTATAGAAATTTCGAGATCCATGACTGAAACATGTCAAATGGGTGAAATATTAGCTTCTCTATGGCTAATTTATCACCAGAAGGAGTCAATTGGGTAGAAATAAAAAGTTCAAAATCGATGACTCTTGGGCCCGATATAGGTCCATTTGGTCAAATATGGACTTCTGAATGACTGATGTAAAATCAGAAGTAGTCAATGCGTATGTATAGAAAGTTCAAGATCAAGTACTGAAATATGTTCACTATGTCAAATATTGGCTACTGTATGGCTGATCTATCATCAAAAGGAGTCCAGTGGGCAGAAATAGAAAATTCCAAATCGACAACCCTTGGGCCCGATATTAGTCCATTTGGTCAAATATGGATTTCTGAATGACTGACATAATATCAGAAAGAGTCAATGAGTAGGTATAGAAATTTCGAGATCCATGACTGAAGCATGTCCAAAACATGTCCAGTGGGTCAAATATATGCTACTCTATGGCTAATGTATCACAAGAAGGAGTCAACTGGGTTGGAATAGAAAGTTCAAGATCAAAGACTGAAATATGTTCAGTAGGTGAAAACTTGGCTGAAAACCACTAGAAGGAGTCAATGCGTAGAACTAAAAAGTTCAAAATCGATGACTCTTGGGCCATATATTATTAATTTAGGTCAAATAGGACTCTGAATGGCTGATGCAACAACAGATGGAGTCAATGACTATGTATAGAAACTTCAAGATTGATGACTGAAATATGCTCAAGGGGTCAAATATTGGTTACTCTATTGTTTAACGTATCATAAGAAGGAGTCAGTTGGGTATAGAAAGTTCAGAATCGATGACTCTTGGGCCGGATATGAGTCCATTTGGTCAAATATGGACTTCTGAATGACTGATGTAACATCAGAAGTATTCAATGAGTATGTATAGAAAGTTCAAGATCAAGTACAGAAATATGTTCACTATGTCAAATATTGGCTATTGTATGGCTGACGTATTACCAGAAGAAGTCAATGGTTAGAAATGAAAAGTTCAAAATTGATGAGTCTTGGGCTAGATATTAGTATTTTATTTCAAATATTGACTTCTGAATGGCTGATGTAACAACAGAAGGAGTCAATGAGTACCTTTGGAAATTTCAAGATCCATGACTGAAACATGTTCAATGGGTCAAATATTGGCTTCTCTATGGCTAATTTATCCCCAGTAGGAGTCAATTGGGTAGAAATAGAAAGTTCAAAATCGATGACTCTTGGGCCCGATATAAGTCCATTTGGTCAAATATGGACTTCTGAATGACTGATGTAAAATCAGAAGTAGTCAATGAGTATGTATAGAAAGTTCAAGATCAAGTACTGAAATATGTTCACTATGTCAAATAATGGCTACTGTATGGCTGATCTATCATCAAAAGGAGTCCAGTGGGCAGAAATAGAAAATTCCAAATAGACAACCCTTGGGCCCGATATTAGTCCATTTGGTCAAATATGGATTTCTGAATGACTGACATAACATCAGAAAGAGTCAATGAGTAGGTATAGAAATTTCGAGATCCATGACTGAAACATGTCAAATGGGTGAAATATTGGCTTTTCTATGGCTAATTTATCACCAGAAGGAGTCAATTGGGTAGAAATAGAAAGTTCAAAATCGATGACTCTTGGGCCCGATATTAGTCCATTTGGTCAAATACGGATTTCTGAATGACTGACATAACATCAGAAAGAGTCAATGAGTAGGTATAGAAATTTCGAGATCCATGACTGAAACATGCTCAAGGGGTCAAATATTGGTTACTCTATTGTTTAACGTATCATAAGAAGGAGTCAGTTGGGTATAGAAAGTTCAGAATCGATGACTCTTGGGCTGGATATGAGTCCATTTGGTCAAATATGGACTTCTGAATGACTGATGTAACATCAGAAGTATTCAATGAGTATGTATAGAAAGTTCAAGATCAAGTACTGAAATATGTTCACTATGTCAAATATTGGCTATTGTATGGCTGACGTATTACCAGAAGAAGTCAATGGTTAGAAATGAAAAGTTCAAAATTGATGAGTCTTGGGCTAGATATTAGTATTTTATTTCAAATATTGACTTCTGAATGGCTGATGTAACAACAGAAGGAGTCAATGAGTACCTTTGGAAATTTCAAGATCCATGACTGAAACATGTTCAATGGGTCAAATATTGGCTTCTCTATGGCTAATTTATCCCCAGTAGGAGTCAATTGGGTAGAAATAGAAAGTTCAAAATCGATGACTCTTGGGCCCGATATAAGTCCATTTGGTCAAATATGGACTTCTGAATGACTGATGTAAAATCAGAAGTAGTCAATGAGTATGTATAGAAAGTTCAAGATCAAGTACTGAAATATGTTCACTATGTCAAATATTGGCTACTGTATGGCTGATCTATCATCAAAAGGAGTCCAGTGGGCAGAAATAGAAAATTCCAAATCGACAACCCTTGGGCCCGATATTAGTCCATTTGGTCAAATATGGATTTCTGAATGACTGACATAACATCAGAAAGAGTCAATGAGTAGGTATAGAAATTTCGAGATCCATGACTGAAACATGTCAAATGGGTGAAATATTGGCTTTTCTATGGCTAATTTATCACCAGAAGGAGTCAATTGGGTAGAAATAGAAAGTTCAAAATCGATGACTCTTGGGCCCGATATTAGTCCATTTGGTCAAATACGGATTTCTGAATGACTGACATAACATCAGAAAGAGTCAATGAGTAGGTATAGAAATTTCGAGATCCATGACTGAAACATGCTCAAGGGGTCAAATATTGGTTGCTCTATTGTTTAACGTATCATAAGAAGGAGTCAGTTGGGTATAGAAAGTTCAGAATCGATGACTCTTGGGCCGGATATGAGTCCATTTGGTCAAATATGGACTTCTGAATGACTGATGTAACATCAGAAGTATTCAATGAGTATGTATAGAAAGTTCAAGATCAAGTACTGAAATATGTTCACTATGTCAAATATTGGCTATTGTATGGCTGACGTATTACCAGAAGAAGTCAATGGTTAGAAATGAAAAGTTCAAAATTGATGAGTCTTGGGCTAGATATTAGTATTTTATTTCAAATATTGACTTCTGAATGGCTGATGTAACAACAGAAGGAGTCAATGAGTACCTTTAGAAATTTCAAGATCCATGACTGAAACATGTTCAATGGGTCAAATATTGGCTTCTCTATGGCTAATTTATCCCCAGTAGGAGTCAATTGGGTAGAAATAGAAAGTTCAAAATCGATGACTCTTGGGCCCGATATAAGTCCATTTGGTCAAATATGGACTTCTGAATGACTGATGTAAAATCAGAAGTAGTCAATGAGTATGTATAGAAAGTTCAAGATCAAGTACTGAAATATGTTCACTATGTCAAATATTGGCTACTGTATGGCTGATCTATCATCAAAAGGAGTCCAGTGGGCAGAAATAGAAAATTCCAAATCGACAACCCTTGGGCCCGATATTAGTCCATTTGGTCAAATATGGATTTCTGAATGACTGACATAACATCAGAAAGAGTCAATGAGTAGGTATAGAAATTTCGAGATCCATGACTGAAACATGTCAAATGGGTGAAATATTGGCTTTTCTATGGCTAATTTATCACCAGAAGGAGTCAATTGGGTAGAAATAGAAAGTTCAAAATCGATGACTCTTGGGCCCGATATTAGTCCATTTGGTCAAATACGGATTTCTGAATGACTGACATAACATCAGAAAGAGTCAATGAGTAGGTATAGAAATTTCGAGATCCATGACTGAAACATGCTCAAGGGGTCAAATATTGGTTGCTCTATTGTTTAACGTATCATAAGAAGGAGTCAGTTGGGTATAGAAAGTTCAGAATCGATGACTCTTGGGCCGGATATGAGTCCATTTGGTCAAATATGGACTTCTGAATGACTGATGTAACATCAGAAGTATTCAATGAGTATGTATAGAAAGTTCAAGATCAAGTACTGAAATATGTTCACTATGTCAAATATTGGCTATTGTATGGCTGACGTATTACCAGAAGAAGTCAATGGTTAGAAATGAAAAGTTCAAAATTGATGAGTCTTGGGCTAGATATTAGTATTTTATTTCAAATATTGACTTCTGAATGGCTGATGTAACAACAGAAGGAGTCAATGAGTACCTTTAGAAATTTCAAGATCCATGACTGAAACATGTTCAATGGGTCAAATATTGGCTTCTCTATGGCTAATTTATCCCCAGTAGGAGTCAATTGGGTAGAAATAGAAAGTTCAAAATCGATGACTCTTGGGCCCGATATAAGTCCATTTGGTCAAATATGGACTTCTGAATGACTGATGTAAAATCAGAAGTAGTCAATGAGTATGTATAGAAAGTTCAAGATCAAGTACTGAAATATGTTCACTATGTCAAATATTGGCTACTGTATGGCTGATCTATCATCAAAAGGAGTCCAGTGGGCAGAAATAGAAAATTCCAAATCGACAACCCTTGGGCCCGATATTAGTCCATTTGGTCAAATATGGATTTCTGATTGACTGACATAATATCAGAAAGAGTCAATGAGTAGGTATAGAAATTTCGAGATCCATGACTGAAACATGTCAAATGGGTGAAATATTGGCTTTTCTATGGCTAATTTATCACCAGAAGGAGTCAATTGGGTAGAAATAGAAAGTTCAAAATCGATGACTCTTGGGCCCGATATTAGTCTATTTGGTCAAATACGGATTTCTGAATGACTGACATAACATCAGAAAGAGTCAATGAGTAGGTATAGAAATTTCGAGATCCATGACTGAAACATGCTCAAGGGGTCAAATATTGGTTACTCTATTGTTTAACGTATCATAAGAAGGAGTCAGTTGGGTATAGAAAGTTCAGAATCGATGACTCTTGGGCCGGATATGAGTCCATTTGGTCAAATATGGACTTCTGAATGACTGATGTAACATCAGAAGTATTCAATGTGTATGTATAGAAAGTTCAAGATCAAGTACTGAAATATGTTCACTATGTCAAATATTGGCTATTGTATGGCTGACGTATTACCAAAAGAAGTCAATGGTTAGAAATGAAAAGTTCAAAATTGATCAGTCTTGGGCTAGATATTAGTATTTTATTTCAAATATTGACTTCTGAATGGCTGATGTAACAACAGAAGGAGCCAATGAGTACCTTTAGAAATTTCAAGATCCATGACTGAAACATGTTCAATGGGTCAAATATTGGCTTCTCTATGGCTAATTTATCCCCAGTAGGAGTCAATTGGGTAGAAATAGAAAGTTCAAAATCGATGACTCTTGGGCCCGATATAAGTCCATTTGGTCAAATATGGACTTCTGAATGACTGATGTAAAATCAGAAGTAGTCAATGAGTATGAATAGAAAGTTGAAGATCAAGTACTGAAATATGTTCACTGTGTCAAATATTGGCTACTGTATGGCTGATCTATCATCAAAAGGAG
Organism: Zacco platypus; assembly: GCA_038088235.1. NCBI lineage: Eukaryota > Metazoa > Chordata > Actinopteri > Cypriniformes > Xenocyprididae > Zacco > Zacco platypus. Next base: position 18,227,654 of record CM076065.1, on the reverse strand, counting down.
TCCAGTGGGCAGAAATAGAAAATTCCAAATCGACAACCCTTGGGCCCGATATTAGTCCATTTGGTCAAATATGGATTTCTGAATGACTGACATAATATCAGAAAGAGTCAATGAGTAGGTATAGAAATTTCGAGATCCATGACTGAAACATGTCAAATGGGTGAAATATTGGCTTTTCTATGGCTAATTTATCACCAGAAGGAGTCAATTGGGTAGAAATAGAAAGTTCAAACTCGATGACTCTTGGGCCCGATATTAGTCCATTTGGTCAAATACGGATTTCTGAATGACTGACATAACATCAGAAAGAGTCAATGAGTAGGTATAGAAATTTCGAGATCCATGACTGAAACATGTCAAATGGGTCAAATATTGGATTCTCTATGGCTAATTTATCACCAGAAGGAGTCAATTGGATAGAAATAGAAAGTTCAAAATCGATGACTCTTGGGCCCGATATTAGTCCATTTGGTCAAATACGGATTTCTGAATGACTGACATAACATCAGAAAGAGTCAATGAGTAGGTATAGACATTTCGAGATCCATGACTGAAACATGTCAAATGGGTCAAATATTGGCTTCTCAATGGCTAATTTATCACCAAACGGAGTCAATTGGGTAAAAATAGAAAGTTCAAAATCGATGACTCTTGGGCCATATATAAGTCCATTTGGTCAAATATGGACTTCTGAATGACTGATGTAAAATCAGAAGTAGTCAATGAGTATGTATAGAAATTTCAAGATCAAGTGCTGAAATATGTTCACTATGTCAAATATTGGCTACTGTATGGCTCATCTATCACCAAAAGGAGTCCAGTGGGCAGAAATAGAAAATTCAAAATCGACAACCCTTGGGCCCCATATTAGTCCAATTGGTCAAATATGGATTTCTGAATGACTGACATAATATCAGAAAGAGTCAATGAGTAGGTATAGAAATTTCTAGATCCATGACTGAAACATGTCAAATGGTTGAAATATTGGCTTCTCTATGGCTAATATATCACCAGAAGGAGACAATTGGGTAGAAATAGAAAGTTCAAAATCGATGACTCTTGGGCCATATATAAGTCCATTTGGTGAAATACGGATTTCTGAATGACTGACATAACATCAGAAAGAGTCAATTAGTAGGTATAGAAATTTCGAGATCCATGACTGAAACATGTCAAATGGGTCAAATATTGGCTTCTCTATGGCTAATTTATCACCAGAAGGAGTCAATTGGGTAGAAATAGAAAGTTCAAAATCGATGACTCTTGGGCCCGATATAGGTCAATTTGGTCAAATATGGACTTCTGAATGACTGATGTAAAATCAGAAGTAGTCAATGAGTATGTAGAGAAAGTTCAAGATCAAGGAGTGAAACATGTTGAGTAAGTCAAAAATTGGCTACTGTATGGCAAATGTATCATCAGAAGGAGTCAATTGGGTAGAAATAAAAAGCTCAAAATCGATGACTCTTGGGCCCGATATAGGTCCAATTGGTCAAATATGGATTTCTGAATGACTGACATATTATCAGAAAGAGTCAATGAGTAGGTATGGAAATTTCTAGATCCATGACTGAAACATGTCAAATGGGTGAAATATTGGCTTCTCTATGGCTAATTTACCACCAGAAGGAGTCAATTGGTTAGAAATAAAAAGTTCAAAATCGATGACTCAAGGGCCCGATATAGGTCCATTTGGTGAAATATGGACTTCTGAATGACTGATGTAAAATCAGAAGCAGTCAATGAGTATGTATAGAAAGTTCAAGATCAAGTGCTGAAATATGTTCACTATGTCAAATATTGGCTACTGTATGGCTGATCTATCACCAAAAGGAGTCCAGTGGGCAGAAATAGAAAATTCAAAATCGACAACCCTTGGGCCCGATATTAGTCCATTTGGTCAAATATGGATTTCTGAATGACTGACATAACATCAGAAAGAGTCAATGAGTAGGTATAGAAATTTCAAGATCCATGACTGAAACATGTCCAATGGGTCAAATATATGCTACTCTATGGCTAATGTATCACAAGAAGGAATCAACTGGGTAGGAATAGAAAGTTCAAGATCAAAGACTTAAATATGTTCAGTAGGTCAAAACTTGGCTGAAAACCACTAGAAGGAGTCAATGGGTAGAACCAAAAAGTTCAAAATCGATGACTCTTGGGCCATATATTAGTAATTTAGGTCAAATAGGACTCTGAATGGCTGATGCAACAACAGATGGAGTCAATGACTATGTATAGAAACTTCAAGACTGATGACTGAAATATGCTGAAGGGGTCAAATATTGGCTACTCTATTGTTTAACGTGTCATAAGAAGGAGTCAGTTGGGTATAGAAAGTTCAAAATTGACGACTCTTGGGCCCGATATGAGTCCATTTGGTCAAATATTGAATTCTGAATGACTTTTGTCACATAAGAAGGAGTCAATGATCTTATATTGAAAGTTCAAGATCAAGTACTGAAACATTTTAAACGGATCAAATATTAGTTACTCTATGGCTAATATATCACCAGAAGGAGTCAATTGGGTAGAAATAGAAAATTCAAAATCGACAACCCTTAGGCCCGATATTAGTCCTTTGGTCAAATATGGACTTCTGAATGACTGATGTAAAATCAGAAGTAGTCAATGAGTATGTATAGAAAGTTCAAAATCAAGTACTGAAATATGTTCACTATGTCAAATATTGGCTACTGTATGGCTGATCTATCACCAAAAGGAGTCCAGTGGGCAGAAATAGAAAATTCAAAATCGACAACCCTTGGGGCCGATATTAGTCCATTTGGTCAAATATGGATTTCTGAATGACTGACATAATATCAGAAAGAGTCAATGAGTCAAAGAGACAAAGAGTATAGAAATTTCGAGATCCATGACTGACACATGTCAAATGGGTCAAATATTAGCTTCTCTATGGCTAATTTATCACCAGAAGGAGTCAATTGGGTAGAAATAAAAAGTTCAAAATCGATGACTCTTGGGCCCGATATAGGTCTATTTGGTCAAATATGGACTTCTGAATGACTGATGTAAAATCAGAAGTAGTCAATGAGTATGTATAGAAAGTTCAAGATCAAGGAGTGAAACATGTTGAGTAAGTCAAAAATTGGCTACTGTATGGCAAGTGTATCACCAGAAGGAGTCAATTGGGTAGAAATAGAAAGTTCAAAATGGACAACCCTTGGGCCCGATATTAGTCCATTTGGTCAAATATGGATTTCTGAATGACTGACATAACATCTGAAAGAGTCAATGAGTAGGTATAGAAATTTCAAGATCCATGACTGAAACATGTCCAATGGGTCAAATATATGCTACTCTATGGCTAATGTATCACAAGAAGGAGTCAACTGGGTAGGAATAGAAAGTTCAAGATCAAAGACTTAAATATGTTCAGTAGGTCAAAACTTGGCTGAAAACCACTAGAAGGAGTCAATGGGTAGAACCAAAAAGTTCAAAATCGATCACTCTTGGGCCATATATTAGTAATTTAGGTCAAATAGGACTCTGAATGGCTGATGCAACAACAGATGGAGTCAATGACTCTGTATAGAAACTTCAACATTGATGACTGAAATATGCTCAAGGGGTCAAATATTGGCTACTCTATGGTTTAACGTATCATAAGAAGGAGTCAGTTGGGTATAGAAAGTTCAAAATTGACGACTCTTGGGCCCGATATGAGTCCATTTGGTCAAATATTGAATTCTGAATGACTTTTGTCACATAAGAAGGAGTCAATGATCTTATATTGAAAGTTCAAGATCAAGTACTGAAACATGTTAAACGGGTCAAATATTAGTTACTCTATGGCTAATATATCACCAGAAGGAGTCAATTGGGTAGAAATAGAAAATTCAAAATCGACAACCCTTAGGCCCGATATTAGTCCTTTGGTCAAATATGGACTTCTGAATGACTGATGTAAAATCAGAAGTAGTCAATGAGTATGTATAGAAAGTTCAAAATCAAGTACTGAAATATGTTCACTATGTCAAATATTGGCTACTGTATGGCTGATCTATCACCAAAAGGAGTCCAGTGGGCAGAAATAGAAAATTCAAAATCGATGACTCTTGGGCCCGATATTAGTCCATTTGGTCAAATACGGATTTCTGAATGACTGACATAACATCAGAAAGAGTCAATGAGTAGGTATAGAAATTTCGAGATCCATGACTGAAACATGTCAAATGGGTGAAATATTAGCTTCTCTATGGCTAATTTATCACCAGAAGGAGTCAATTGGGTAGAAATAAAAAGTTCAAAATCGATGACTCTTGGGCCCGATATAGGTCCATTTGGTCAAATATGGACTTCTGAATGACTGATGTAAAATCAGAAGTAGTCAATGAGTATGTATAGAAAGTTCAAGATCAAGTACTGAAATATGTTCACTATGTCAAATATTGGCTACTGTATGGCTGATCTATCATCAAAAGGAGTCCAGTGGGCAGAAATAGAAAATTCCAAATCGACAACCCTTGGGCCCGATATTAGTCCATTTGGTCAAATATGGATTTCTGAATGACTGACATAATATCAGAAAGAGTCAATGAGTAGGTATAGAAATTTCATGATCCATGACTGAAGCATGTCCAAAACATGTCCAGTGGGTCAAATATATGCTACTCTATGGCTAATGTATCACAAGAAGGAGTCAACTGGGTTGGAATAGAAAGTTCAAGATCAAAGACTGAAATATGTTCAGTAGGTGAAAACTTGGCTGAAAACCACTAGAAGGAGTCAATGCGTAGAACTAAAAAGTTCAAAATCGATGACTCTTGGGCCATATATTATTAATTTAGGTCAAATAGGACTCTGAATGGCTGATGCAACAACAGATGGAGTCAATGACTATGTATAGAAACTTCAAGATTGATGACTGAAATATGCTCAAGGGGTCAAATATTGGTTACTCTATTGTTTAACGTATCATAAGAAGGAGTCAGTTGGGTATAGAAAGTTCAGAATCGATGACTCTTGGGCCGGATATGAGTCCATTTGGTCAAATATGGACTTCTGAATGACTGATGTAACATCAGAAGTATTCAATGAGTATGTATAGAAAGTTCAAGATCAAGTACAGAAATATGTTCACTATGTCAAATATTGGCTATTGTATGGCTGACGTATTACCAGAAGAAGTCAATGGTTAGAAATGAAAAGTTCAAAATTGATGAGTCTTGGGCTAGATATTAGTATTTTATTTCAAATATTGACTTCTGAATGGCTGATGTAACAACAGAAGGAGTCAATGAGTACCTTTGGAAATTTCAAGATCCATGACTGAAACATGTTCAATGGGTCAAATATTGGCTTCTCTATGGCTAATTTATCCCCAGCAGGAGTCAATTGGGTAGAAATAGAAAGTTCAAAATCGATGACTCTTGGGCCCGATATAAGTCCATTTGGTCAAATATGGACTTCTGAATGACTGATGTAAAATCAGAAGTAGTCAATGAGTATGTATAGAAAGTTCAAGATCAAGTACTGAAATATGTTCACTATGTCAAATATTGGCTACTGTATGGCTGATCTATCATCAAAAGGAGTCCAGTGGGCAGAAATAGAAAATTCCAAATAGACAACCCTTGGGCCCGATATTAGTCCATTTGGTCAAATATGGATTTCTGAATGACTGACATAACATCAGAAAGAGTCAATGAGTAGGTATAGAAATTTCGAGATCCATGACTGAAACATGTCAAATGGGTGAAATATTGGCTTTTCTATGGCTAATTTATCACCAGAAGGAGTCAATTGGGTAGAAATAGAAAGTTCAAAATCGATGACTCTTGGGCCCGATATTAGTCCATTTGGTCAAATACGGATTTCTGAATGACTGACATAACATCAGAAAGAGTCAATGAGTAGGTATAGAAATTTCGAGATCCATGACTGAAACATGCTCAAGGGGTCAAATATTGGTTACTCTATTGTTTAACGTATCATAAGAAGGAGTCAGTTGGGTATAGAAAGTTCAGAATCGATGACTCTTGGGCTGGATATGAGTCCATTTGGTCAAATATGGACTTCTGAATGACTGATGTAACATCAGAAGTATTCAATGAGTATGTATAGAAAGTTCAAGATCAAGTACTGAAATATGTTCACTATGTCAAATATTGGCTATTGTATGGCTGACGTATTACCAGAAGAAGTCAATGGTTAGAAATGAAAAGTTCAAAATTGATGAGTCTTGGGCTAGATATTAGTATTTTATTTCAAATATTGACTTCTGAATGGCTGATGTAACAACAGAAGGAGTCAATGAGTACCTTTGGAAATTTCAAGATCCATGACTGAAACATGTTCAATGGGTCAAATATTGGCTTCTCTATGGCTAATTTATCCCCAGTAGGAGTCAATTGGGTAGAAATAGAAAGTTCAAAATCGATGACTCTTGGGCCCGATATAAGTCCATTTGGTCAAATATGGACTTCTGAATGACTGATGTAAAATCAGAAGTAGTCAATGAGTATGTATAGAAAGTTCAAGATCAAGTACTGAAATATGTTCACTATGTCAAATATTGGCTACTGTATGGCTGATCTATCATCAAAAGGAGTCCAGTGGGCAGAAATAGAAAATTCCAAATCGACAACCCTTGGGCCCGATATTAGTCCATTTGGTCAAATATGGATTTCTGAATGACTGACATAACATCAGAAAGAGTCAATGAGTAGGTATAGAAATTTCGAGATCCATGACTGAAACATGTCAAATGGGTGAAATATTGGCTTTTCTATGGCTAATTTATCACCAGAAGGAGTCAATTGGGTAGAAATAGAAAGTTCAAAATCGATGACTCTTGGGCCCGATATTAGTCCATTTGGTCAAATACGGATTTCTGAATGACTGACATAACATCAGAAAGAGTCAATGAGTAGGTATAGAAATTTCGAGATCCATGACTGAAACATGCTCAAGGGGTCAAATATTGGTTGCTCTATTGTTTAACGTATCATAAGAAGGAGTCAGTTGGGTATAGAAAGTTCAGAATCGATGACTCTTGGGCCGGATATGAGTCCATTTGGTCAAATATGGACTTCTGAATGACTGATGTAACATCAGAAGTATTCAATGAGTATGTATAGAAAGTTCAAGATCAAGTACTGAAATATGTTCACTATGTCAAATATTGGCTATTGTATGGCTGACGTATTACCAGAAGAAGTCAATGGTTAGAAATGAAAAGTTCAAAATTGATGAGTCTTGGGCTAGATATTAGTATTTTATTTCAAATATTGACTTCTGAATGGCTGATGTAACAACAGAAGGAGTCAATGAGTACCTTTAGTAATTTCAAGATCCATGACTGAAACATGTTCAATGGGTCAAATATTGGCTTCTCTATGGCTAATTTATCCCCAGTAGGAGTCAATTGGGTAGAAATAGAAAGTTCAAAATCGATGACTCTTGGGCCCGATATAAGTCCATTTGGTCAAATATGGACTTCTGAATGACTGATGTAAAATCAGAAGTAGTCAATGAGTATGTATAGAAAGTTCAAGATCAAGTACTGAAATATGTTCACTATGTCAAATATTGGCTACTGTATGGCTGATCTATCATCAAAAGGAGTCCAGTGGGCAGAAATAGAAAATTCCAAATCGACAACCCTTGGGCCCGATATTAGTCCATTTGGTCAAATATGGATTTCTGATTGACTGACATAATATCAGAAAGAGTCAATGAGTAGGTATAGAAATTTCGAGATCCATGACTGAAACATGTCAAATGGGTGAAATATTGGCTTTTCTATGGCTAATTTATCACCAGAAGGAGTCAATTGGGTAGAAATAGAAAGTTCAAAATCGATGACTCTTGGGCCCGATATTAGTCTATTTGGTCAAATACGGATTTCTGAATGACTGACATAACATCAGAAAGAGTCAATGAGTAGGTATAGAAATTTCGAGATCCATGACTGAAACATGCTCAAGGGGTCAAATATTGGTTACTCTATTGTTTAACGTATCATAAGAAGGAGTCAGTTGGGTATAGAAAGTTCAGAATCGATGACTCTTGGGCCGGATATGAGTCCATTTGGTCAAATATGGACTTCTGAATGACTGATGTAACATCAGAAGTATTCAATGAGTATGTATAGAAAGTTCAAGATCAAGTACTGAAATATGTTCACTATGTCAAATATTGGCTATTGTATGGCTGACGTATTACCAAAAGAAGTCAATGGTTAGAAATGAAAAGTTCAAAATTGATGAGTCTTGGGCTAGATATTAGTATTTTATTTCAAATATTGACTTCTGAATGGCTGATGTAACAACAGAAGGAGTCAATGAGTACCTTTAGAAATTTCAAGATCCATGACTGAAACATGTTCAATGGGTCAAATATTGGCTTCTCTATGGCTAATTTATCCCCAGTAGGAGTCAATTGGGTAGAAATAGAAAGTTCAAAATCGATGACTCTTGGGCCCGATATAAGTCCATTTGGTCAAATATGGACTTCTGAATGACTGATGTAAAATCAGAAGTAGTCAATGAGTATGAATAGAAAGTTCAAGATCAAGTACTGAAATATGTTCACTGTGTCAAATATTGGCTACTGTATGGCTGATCTATCATCAAAAGGAGTCCAGTGGGCAGAAATAGAAAATTCCAAATCGACAACCCTTGGGCCCGATATTAGTCCATTTGGTCAAATATGGATTTCTGAATGACTGACATAATATCAGAAAGAGTCAATGAGTAGGTATAGAAATTTCGAGATCCATGACTGAAACATGTCAAATGGGTGAAATATTGGCTTTTCTATGGCTAATTTATCACCAGAAGGAGTCAATTGGGTAGAAATAGAAAGTTCAAACTCGATGACTCTTGGGCCCGATATTAGTCCATTTGGTCAAATACGGATTTCTGAATGACTGACATAACATCAGAAAGAGTCAATGAGTAGGTATAGAAATTTCGAGATCCATGACTGAAACATGTCAAATGGGTCAAATATTGGATTCTCTATGGCTAATTTATCACCAGAAGGAGTCAATTGGATAGAAATAGAAAGTTCAAAATCGATGACTCTTGGGCCCGATATTAGTCCATTTGGTCAAATACGGATTTCTGAATGACTGACATAACTTCAGAAAGAGTCAATGAGTAGGTATAGACATTTCGAGATCCATGACTGAAACATGTCAAATGGGTCAAATATTGGCTTCTCAATGGCTAATTTATCACCAAACGGAGTCAATTGGGTAGAAATAGAAAGTTCAAAGTCGATAACTCTTGGGCCATATATAAGTCCATTTGGTCAAATATGGACTTCTGAATGACTGATGTAAAATCAGAAGTAGTCAATGAGTATGTATAGAAAGTTCAAGATCAAGTGCTGAAATATGTTCACTATGTCAAATATTGGCTACTGTATGGCTCATCTATCACCAAAAGGAGTCCAGTGGGCAGAAATAGAAAATTCAAAATCGACAACCCTTGGGTCATATATAAGTCCATTTGGTCAAATATGGACTTCTGAATGACTGATGTAAAATCAGAAGTAGTCAATGAGTATGTAGAGAAGGTTCAAGATCAAGGAGTGAAACATGTTGAGTAAGTCAAAAATTGGCTACTGTATGGCAAATGTATCATCAGAAGGAGTCAATTGGGTAGAAATAAAAAGCTCAAAATCGATGACTCTTGGGCCCGATATAGGTCCAATTGGTCAAATATGGATTTCTGAATGACTGACATAATATCAGAAAGAGTCAATGAGTCAAAGAGACAAAGACTATAGAAATTTCGAGATCCATGACTGACACATGTCAAATGGGTCAAATATTGGCTTCTCTATGGCTAATTTATCACCAGAAGGAGTCAATTGGGTAGAAATAGAAAGTTCAAAATCGATGACTCTTGGATCCGATATAGGTCAATTTGGTCAAATATGGACTTCTGAATGACTGATGTAAAATCAGAAGTAGTCAATGAGTATGTAGAGAAGGTTCAAGATCAAGGAGTGAAACATGTTGAGTAAGTCAAAAATTGGCTACTGTATGGCAAATGTATCATCAGAAGGAGTCAATTGGGTAGAAATAAAAAGCTCAAAATCGATGACTCTTGGGCCCGATATAGGTCCAATTGGTCAAATATGGATTTCTGAATGACTGACATAATATCAGAAAGAGTCAATGAGTCAAAGAGACAAAGACTATAGAAATTTCGAGATCCATGACTGACACATGTCAAATGGGTCAAATATTGGCTTCTCTATGGCTAATTTATCACCAGAAAGAGTCAATTGGGTAGAAATAGAAAGTTCAAAATCGATGACTCTTGGGCCCGATATAAGTCCATTTGTTCAAATATGGACTTCTGAATGACTGATGTAAAATCAGAAGTAGTCAATGAGTATGTATAGAAAGGTCAAGATCAAGGAGGGAAACATGTTGAGTAAGTCAAAAATTGGCTACTGTATGGCTGATCTATCACCAAAAGGAGTCCAGTGGGCAGAAATAGAAAATTCAAAATCGACAACCCTTAGGCCCGATATTAGTCCATTTGGTCAAATATGGATTTCTGAATGACTGACATAATATCAGAAAGAGTCAATGAGTAGGTATAGAAATTTCGAGATCCATGACTGAAACATGTCAAATGGGTGAAATTTTGGGTTCTCTATGGCTAATTTATCACCAGAAGGAGTCAATTGGGTAGAAATAAAAAGTTCAAAATCGATGACTCTTGAGCCCGATATAGGTCCATTTGGTCAAATGTGGACTTCTGAATGACTGATGTAAAGTCAGAAGTAGTCAATGAGTATGTATAGAAAGTTCAAGATCAAGTACTGAAATATGTTCACTATGTCAAATATTGGCTAGTGTATGGCTGATCTATCACCAAAAGGAGTCCAGTGGGTAGAAATAGAAAATTCAAAATCGACAACCCTTGGGCCCGAAATTAGTCCATTTGGTCAAATATGGATTTCTGAATGACTGATATAATATCAGAAAGAGTCAATGAGTAGGTATAGAAATTTCTAGATCCATGACTGAAACATGTCAAATGGGTGAAATATTGGCTTCTCTATGGCTAATTTATCACCAGAAGGAGACAATTGGGAAGAAATAGAAAGTTCAAAATCGATGACTCTTGGGCCCGATATAAGTCCATTTGGTGAAATACGGATTTCTGAATGACTGACATAACATCAGAAAGAGTCAATGAGTAGGTATAGAAATTTCGAGATCCATGACTGAAACATGTCAAATGGGTCAAATATTGGCTTCTCTATGGCTAATTTATCACCAGAAGGAGTCAATTGGGTAGAAATAGAAAGTTCAAAATCGATGACTCTTGGGCCCGATATAGGTCAATTTGGTCAAATATGGACTTCTGAATGACTGATGTAAAATCAGAAGTAGTCAATGAGTATGTAGAGAAGGTTCAAGATCAAGGAGTGAAACATGTTGAGTAAGTCAAAAATTGGCTACTGTATGGCAAATGTATCATCAGAAGGAGTCAATTGGGTAGAAATAAAAAGCTCAAAATCGATGACTCTTGGGCCCGATATAGGTCCAATTGGTCAAATATGGATTTCTGAATGACTGACATAATATCAGAAAGAGTCAATGAGTCAAAGAGACAAAGACTATAGAAATTTCGAGATCCATGACTGACACATGTCAAATGGGTCAAATATTGGCTTCTCTATGGCTAATTTATCACCAGAAGGAGTCAATTGGGTAGAAATAGAAAGTTCAAAATCGATGACTCTTGGGCCCGATATAGGTCAATTTGGTCAAATATGGACTTCTGAATGACTGATGTAAAATCAGAAGTAGTCAATGAGTATGTAGAGAAGGTTCAAGATCAAGGAGTGAAACATGTTGAGTAAGTCAAAAATTGGCTACTGTATGGCAAATGTATCATCAGAAGGAGTCAATTGGGTAGAAATAAAAAGCTCAAAATCGATGACTCTTGGGCCCGATATATGTCCAATTGGTCAAATATGGATTTCTGAATGACTGACATAATATCAGAAAGAGTCAATGAGTCAAAGAGACAAAGACTATAGAAATTTCGAGATCCATGACTGACACATGTCAAATGGGTCAAATATTGGCTTCTCTATGGCTAATTTATCACCAGAAGGAGTCAATTGGGTAGAAATAGAAAGTTCAAAATCGATGACTCTTGGGCCCGATATAAGTCCATTTGTTCAAATATGGACTTCTGAATGACTGATGTAAAATCAGAAGTAGTCAATGAGTATGTATAGAAAGGTCAAGATCAAGGAGGGAAACATGTTGAGTAAGTCAAAAATTGGCTACTGTATGGCTGATCTATCACCAAAAGGAGTCCAGTGGGCAGAAATAGAAAATTCAAAATCGACAACCCTTAGGCCCGATATTAGTCCATTTGGTCAAATATGGATTTCTGAATGACTGACATAATATCAGAAAGAGTCAATGAGTAGGTATAGAAATTTCGAGATCCATGACTGAAACATGTCAAATGGGTGAAATTTTGGGTTCTCTATGGCTAATTTATCACCAGAAGGAGTCAATTGGGTAGAAATAAAAAGTTCAAAATCGATGACTCTTGAGCCCGATATAGGTCCATTTGGTCAAATGTGGACTTCTGAATGACTGATGTAAAGTCAGAAGTAGTCAATGAGTATGTATAGAAAGTTCAAGATCAAGTACTGAAATATGTTCGCTATGTCAAATATTGGCTACTGTATGGCTGATCTATCACCAAAAAGAGTCCAGTGGGTAGAAATAGAAAATTCAAAATCGACAACCCTTGGGCCCGATATTAGTCCATTTGGTCAAATATGGATTTCTGAATGACTGATATAATATCAGAAAGAGTCAATGAGTAGGTATAGAAATTTCGAGATCCATGACTGAAACATGTCAAATGGGTGAAATATTGGCTTCTCTATGGCTAATTTATCACCAGAAGGAGTCAATTGGGTAGAAATAGAAAGTTCAAAATCGATGACTCTTGGGCCCGATATAGGTCCATTTGGTCAAATATGGACTTCTGAATGACTGACATAACATCAGAAAGAGTCAATGAGTAGGTATAGAAATTTCAAGATCCATGACTGAAACATGTCCAATGGGTCAAATATATGCTACTCTATGGCTAATGTATCACAAGAAGGAGTCAATTGGGTAGGAATAGAAAGTTCAAGATCAAAGACTGAAATATGTTCAGTAGGTCAAAACTTGGCTGAAAATCACTAGAAGGAGTCAATGGGTAGAACCAAAAAGTTCAAAATCGATGACTCTTGGGCCATATATTAGTAATTTAGGTCAAATAGGACTCTGAATGGCTGATGCAAGAACAGATGGAGTCAATGACTCTGTATAGAAACTTCAAGATTGATGACTGAAATATGCTCATGGGGTCAAATATTGGCTACTCTATGGTTTAACGTATCATAAGAAGGAGTCAGTTGGGTATAGAAAGTTCAAAATTGACGACTCTTGGGCCCGATATGAGTCCATTTGGTCAAATATTGAATTCTGAATGACTTTTGTCACATAAGAAGGAGTCAATGATCTTATATTGAAAGTTCAAGATCAAGTACTGAAACATGTTAAACGGGTCAAATATTAGTTACTCTATGGCTAATATATCACCAGAAGGAGTCAATTGGGTAGAAATAGAAAATTCAAAATCGACAACCCTTAGGCCCGATATTAGTCCTTTGGTCAAATATGGATTTCTGAATGACTGACATAACTTCAGAAAGAGTCAATGAGAAGGTATATTGGATATTAGTATTTTATTTCAAATATTGACTTCTGAATGGCTGATGTAACAACAGAAGGAGTCAATGAATACCTTTAGAAATTTCAAGATCCATGACTGAAACATGTTCAATGGGTCAAATATTGGCTTCTTTATGGCTAATTTATCACCAGAAGGAGTCAATTGGGTAGAAATAGAAAGTTCAAAATCGATGACTCTTGGGCCCGATATAAGTCCATTTGGTCAAATATGGAAAGGTCAAGATCAAGGAGTGAAACATGTTGAGTAAGTCAAAAATTGGCTACTGTAAGGCTCATCTATCACCAAAAGGAGTCCAGTGGGCAGAAATAGAAAATTCAAAATCGACAACCCTTGGGCCCGATATTAGTCCATTTGGTCAAATATGGATTTCTGAATGACTGACATAATATAAGAAAGAGTCAATGAGTAGGTATAGAAATTTCGAGATCCATGACTGAAACATGTCAAATGGGTGAAATATTGGATTCTCTATGGCTAATTTATCACCAGAAGGAGTCAATTGGGTAGAAATAAAAAGTTCAAAATCGATGACTCTTGGGCCCGATATAGGTCCATTTGGTCAAATGTGGACTTCTGAATGACTGATGTAAAGTCAGAAATAGTCAATGAGTATGTATAGAAAGTTCAAGATCAAGTACTGAAATATGTTCGCTATGTCAAATATTGGCTACTGTATGGCTGATCTATCACCAAAAAGAGTCCAGTGGGTAGAAATAGAAAATTCAAAATCGACAACCCTTGGGCCCGATATTAGTCCATTTGGTCAAATATGGATTTCTGAATGACTGATATAATATCAGAAAGAGTCAATGAGTAAGTATAGAAATTTCGAGATCCATGACTGAAACATGTCAAATGGGTGAAATATTGGCTTCTCTATGGCTAATTTATCACCAGAAGGAGTCAATTGGGTAGAAATAGAAAGTTCAAAATCGATGACTCTTGGGCCCGATATAGGTCCATTTGGTCAAATATGGACTTCTGAATGACTGATGTAAAATCAGAAGTAGTCAATGAGTATGTATAGAAAGTTCAAAATCAAGTACTGAAATATGTTCACTATGTCAAATATTGGCTACTGTATGGCTGATCTATCACCAAAAGGAGTCCAGTGGGCAGAAATAGAAAATTCAAAATCGATGACTCTTGGGCCCGATATTAGTCCTTTTGGTCAAATACGGATTTCTGAATGACTGGCATAACATCAGAAAGAGTCAATGAGTAGGTATAGAAATTTCGAGATCCATGACTGAAACATGTCAAATGGGTGAAATATTAGCTTCTCTATGGCTAATTTATCACCAGAAGGAGTCAATTGGGTAGAAATAAAAAGTTCAAAATCGATGACTCTTGGGCCCGATATAGGTCCATTTGGTCAAATATGGACTTCTGAATGACTGATGTAAAATCAGAAGTAGTCAATGAGTATGTATAGAAAGTTCAAAATCAAGTACTGAAATATGTTCACTATGTCAAATATTGGCTACTGTATGGCTGATCTATCACCAAAAGGAGTCCAGTGGGCAGAAATAGAAAATTCAAAATCGACAACCCTTGGGCCCGATATTAGTCCATTTGGTCAAATATGGATTTCTGAATGACTGAAATAATATCAGAAAGAGTCAATGAGTAGGTATAGAAATTTCGAGATCCATGACTGAAACATGTCAAATGGGTGAAATATTGGCTTCTCTATGGCTAATTTATCACCAGAAGGAGTCAATTGGGTAGAAATAAAAAGTTCAAAATCGATGACTCTTGGGCCCGATATAGGTCCATTTGGTCAAATGTGGACTTCTGAATGACTGATGTAAAGTCAGAAATAGTCAATGAGTATGTATAGAAAGTTCAAGATCAAGTACTGAAATATGTTCGCTATGTCAAATATTGGCTACTGTATGGCTGATCTATCACCAAAAAGAGTCCAGTGGGTAGAAATAGAAAATTCAAAATCGACAACCCTTGGGCCCGATATTAGTCCATTTGGTCAAATATGGATTTCTGAATGACTGATATAATATCAGAAAGAGTCAATGAGTAGGTATAGAAATTTCGAGATCCATGACTGAAACATGTCAAATGGGTGAAATATTGGCTTCTCTATGGCTAATTTATCACCAGAAGGAGTCAATTGGGTAGAAATAGAAAGTTCAAAATCGATGACTCTTGGGCCCGATATAGGTCCATTTGGTCAAATATGGACTTCTGAATGACTGATGTAAAATCAGAAGTAGTCAATGAGTATGTATAGAAAGTTCAAAATCAAGTACTGAAATATGTTCACTATGTCAAATATTGGCTACTGTATGGCTGATCTATCACCAAAAAGAGTCCAGTGGGTAGAAATAGAAAATTCAAAATCGACAACCCTTGGGCCCGATATTAGTCCATTTGGTCAAATATGGATTTCTGAATGACTGATATAATATCAGAAAGAGTCAATGAGTAGGTATAGAAATTTCGAGATCCATGACTGAAACATGTCAAATGGGTGAAATATTGGCTTCTCTATGGCTAATTTATCACCAGAAGGAGTCAATTGGGTAGAAATAGAAAGTTCAAAATCGATGACTCTTGGGCCCGATATAGGTCCATTTGGTCAAATATGGACTTCTGAATGACTGATGTAAAATCAGAAGTAGTCAATGAGTATGTATAGAAAGTTCAAAATCAAGTACTGAAATATGTTCACTATGTCAAATATTGGCTACTGTATGGCTGATCTATCACCAAAAGGAGTCCAGTGGGCAGAAATAGAAAATTCAAAATCGATGACTCTTGGGCCCGATATTAGTCCATTTGGTCAAATACGGATTTCTGAATGACTGACATAACATCAGAAAGAGTCAATGAGTAGGTATAGAAATTTCGAGATCCATGACTGAAACATATCAAATGGGTGAAATATTAGCTTCTCTATGGCTAATTTATCACCAGAAGGAGTCAATTGGGTAGAAATAGAAAGTTCAAAATCGATGACTCTTGGGCCCGATATAGGTCCATTTGGTCAAATATGGACTTCTGAATGACTGATGTAAAATCAGAAGTAGTCAATGAGTATGTATAGAAAGTTCAAGATCAAGGAGTGAAACATGTTGAGTAAGTCAAAAATTGGCTACTGTATGGCAAGTGTATCACCAGAAGGAGTCAATTGGGTAGAAATAGAAAGTTCAAAATGGACAACCCTTGGGCCCGATATTAGTCCATTTGGTCAAATATGGATTTCTGAATGACTGACATAACATCAGAAAGAGTCAATGAGTAGGTATAGAAATTTCAAGATCCATGACTGAAACATGTCCAATGGGTCAAATATATGCTACTCTATGGCTAATGTATCACAAGAAGGAATCAATTGGGTAGGAATAGAAAGTTCAAGATCAAAGACTGAAATATGTTCAGTAGGTCAAAACTTGGCTGAAAATCACTAGAAGGAGTCAATGGGTAGAACCAAAAAGTTCAAAATCGATGACTCTTGGGCCATATATTAGTAATTTAGGTCAAATAGGACTCTGAATGGCTGATGCAAGAACAGATGGAGTCAATGAATCTGTATAGAAACTTCAAGATTGATGACTGAAATATGCTCATGGGGTCAAATATTGGCTACTCTATGGTTTAACGTATCATAAGAAGGAGTCAGTTGGGTATAGAAAGTTCAAAATTGACGACTCTTGGGCCCGATATGAGTCCATTTGGTCAAATATTGAATTCTGAATGACTTTTGTCACATAAGAAGGAGTCAATGATCTTATATTGAAAGTTCAAGATCAAGTACTGAAACATGTTAAACGGGTCAAATATTAGTTACTCTATGGCTAATATATCACCAGAAGGAGTCAATTGGGTAGAAATAGAAAATTCAAAATCGACAACCCTTAGGCCCGATATTAGTCCTTTGGTCAAATATGGATTTCTGAATGACTGACATAACTTCAGAAAGAGTCAATGAGAAGGTATATTGGATATTAGTATTTTATTTCAAATATTGACTTCTGAATGGCTGATGTAACAACAGAAGGAGTCAATGAATACCTTTAGAAATTTCAAGATCCATGACTGAAACATGTTCAATGGGTCAAATATTGGCTTCTTTATGGCTAATTTATCACCAGAAGGAGTCAATTGGGTAGAAATAGAAAGTTCAAAATCGATGACTCTTGGGCCCGATATAAGTCCATTTGGTCAAATATGGAAAGGTCAAGATCAAGGAGTGAAACATGTTGAGTAAGTCAAAAATTGGCTACTGTAAGGCTCATCTATCACCAAAAGGAGTCCAGTGGGCAGAAATAGAAAATTCAAAATCGACAACCCTTGGGCCCGATATTAGTCCATTTGGTCAAATATGGATTTCTGAATGACTGACATAATATAAGAAAGAGTCAATGAGTAGGTATAGAAATTTCGAGATCCATGACTGAAACATGTCAAATGGGTGAAATATTGGCTTCTCTATGGCTAATTTATCACCAGAAGGAGTCAATTGGGTAGAAATAGAAAGTTCAAAATCGATGACTCTTGGGCCTGATATAGGTCCATTTGGTCAAATATGGACTTCTGAATGACTGATGTAAAATCAGAAGTAGTCAATGAGTATGTATAGAAAGTTCAAAATCAAGTACTGAAATATGTTCACTATGTCAAATATTGGCTACTGTATGGCTGATCTATCACCAAAAGGAGTCCAGTGGGCAGAAATAGAAAATTCAAAATCGACAACCCTTGGGCCCGATATTAGTCCATTTGGTCAAATATGGATTTCTGAATGACTGAAATAATATCAGAAAGAGTCAATGAGTAGGTATAGAAATTTCGAGATCCATGACTGAAACATGTCAAATGGGTGAAATATTGGCTTCTCTATGGCTAATTTATCACCAGAAGGAGTCAATTGGGTAGAAATAAAAAGTTCAAAATCGATGACTCTTGGGCCCGATATAGGTCCATTTGGTCAAATATGGACTTCTGAATGACTGATGTAAAATCAGAAGTAGTCAATGAGTATGTATAGAAAGTTCAAGATCAAGGAGTGAAACATGTTGAGTAAGTCAAAAATTGGCTACTGTATGGCAAGTGTATCACCAGAAGGAGTCAATTGGGTAGAAATAGAAAGTTCAAAATGGACAACCCTTGGGCCCGATATTAGTCCATTTGGTCAAATATGGATTTCTGAATGACTGAAATAATATCAGAAAGAGTCAATGAGTAGGTATAGAAATTTCGAGATCCATGACTGAAACATGTCAAATGGGTGAAATATTGGCTTCTCTATGGCTAATTTATCACCAGAAGGAGTCAATTGGGTAGAAATAAAAAGTTCAAAATCGATGACTCTTGGGCCCGATATAGGTCCATTTGGTCAAATGTGGACTTCTGAATGACTGATGTAAAGTCAGAAATAGTCAATGAGTATGTATAGAAAGTTCAAGATCAAGTACTGAAATATGTTCGCTATGTCAAATATTGGCTACTGTATGGCTGATCTATCACCAAAAAGAGTCCAGTGGGTAGAAATAGAAAATTCAAAATCGACAACCCTTGGGCCCGATATTAGTCCATTTGGTCAAATATGGATTTCTGAATGACTGATATAATATCAGAAAGAGTCAATGAGTAGGTATAGAAATTTCGAGATCCATGACTGAAACATGTCAAATGGGTGAAATATTGGCTTCTCTATGGCTAATTTATCACCAGAAGGAGTCAATTGGGTAGAAATAGAAAGTTCAAAATCGATGACTCTTGGGCCCGATATAGGTCCATTTGGTCAAATATGGACTTCTGAATGACTGATGTAAAATCAGAAGTAGTCAATGAGTATGTATAGAAAGTTCAAAATCAAGTACTGAAATATGTTCACTATGTCAAATATTGGCTACTGTATGGCTGATCTATCACCAAAAAGAGTCCAGTGGGTAGAAATAGAAAATTCAAAATCGACAACCCTTGGGCCCGATATTAGTCCATTTGGTCAAATATGGATTTCTGAATGACTGATATAATATCAGAAAGAGTCAATGAGTAGGTATAGAAATTTCGAGATCCATGACTGAAACATGTCAAATGGGTGAAATATTGGCTTCTCTATGGCTAATTTATCACCAGAAGGAGTCAATTGGGTAGAAATAGAAAGTTCAAAATCGATGACTCTTGGGCCCGATATAGGTCCATTTGGTCAAATATGGACTTCTGAATGACTGATGTAAAATCAGAAGTAGTCAATGAGTATGTATAGAAAGTTCAAAATCAAGTACTGAAATATGTTCACTATGTCAAATATTGGCTACTGTATGGCTGATCTATCACCAAAAGGAGTCCAGTGGGCAGAAATAGAAAATTCAAAATCGATGACTCTTGGGCCCGATATTAGTCCATTTGGTCAAATACGGATTTCTGAATGACTGACATAACATCAGAAAGAGTCAATGAGTAGGTATAGAAATTTCGAGATCCATGACTGAAACATGTCAAATGGGTGAAATATTAGCTTCTCTATGGCTAATTTATCACCAGAAGGAGTCAATTGGGTAGAAATAGAAAGTTCAAAATCGATGACTCTTGGGCCCGATATAGGTCCATTTGGTCAAATATGGACTTCTGAATGACTGATGTAAAATCAGAAGTAGTCAATGAGTATGTATAGAAAGTTCAAGATCAAGGAGTGAAACATGTTGAGTAAGTCAAAAATTGGCTACTGTATGGCAAGTGTATCACCAGAAGGAGTCAATTGGGTAGAAATAGAAAGTTCAAAATGGACAACCCTTGGGCCCGATATTAGTCCATTTGGTCAAATATGGATTTCTGAATGACTGACATAACATCAGAAAGAGTCAATGAGTAGGTATAGAAATTTCAAGATCCATGACTGAAACATGTCCAATGGGTCAAATATATGCTACTCTATGGCTAATGTATCACAAGAAGGAATCAATTGGGTAGGAATAGAAAGTTCAAGATCAAAGACTGAAATATGTTCAGTAGGTCAAAACTTGGCTGAAAATCACTAGAAGGAGTCAATGGGTAGAACCAAAAAGTTCAAAATCGATGACTCTTGGGCCATATATTAGTAATTTAGGTCAAATAGGACTCTGAATGGCTGATGCAAGAACAGATGGAGTCAATGACTCTGTATAGAAACTTCAAGATTGATGACTGAAATATGCTCATGGGGTCAAATATTGGCTACTCTATGGTTTAACGTATCATAAGAAGGAGTCAGTTGGGTATAGAAAGTTCAAAATTGACGACTCTTGGGCCCGATATGAGTCCATTTGGTCAAATATTGAATTCTGAATGACTTTTGTCACATAAGAAGGAGTCAATGATCTTATATTGAAAGTTCAAGATCAAGTACTGAAACATGTTAAACGGGTCAAATATTAGTTACTCTATGGCTAATATATCACCAGAAGGAGTCAATTGGGTAGAAATAGAAAATTCAAAATCGACAACCCTTAGGCCCGATATTAGTCCTTTGGTCAAATATGGATTTCTGAATGACTGACATAACTTCAGAAAGAGTCAATGAGAAGGTATATTGGATATTAGTATTTTATTTCAAATATTGACTTCTGAATGGCTGATGTAACAACAGAAGGAGTCAATGAATACCTTTAGAAATTTCAAGATCCATGACTGAAACATGTTCAATGGGTCAAATATTGGCTTCTTTATGGCTAATTTATCACCAGAAGGAGTCAATTGGGTAGAAATAGAAAGTTCAAAATCGATGACTCTTGGGCCCGATATAAGTCCATTTGGTCAAATATGGAAAGGTCAAGATCAAGGAGTGAAACATGTTGAGTAAGTCAAAAATTGGCTACTGTAAGGCTCATCTATCACCAAAAGGAGTCCAGTGGGCAGAAATAGAAAATTCAAAATCGACAACCCTTGGGCCCGATATTAGTCCATTTGGTCAAATATGGATTTCTGAATGACTGACATAATATAAGAAAGAGTCAATGAGTAGGTATAGAAATTTCGAGATCCATGACTGAAACATGTCAAATGGGTGAAATATTGGCTTCTCTATGGCTAATTTATCACCAGAAGGAGTCAATTGGGTAGAAATAGAAAGTTCAAAATCGATGACTCTTGGGCCCGATATAGGTCCATTTGGTCAAATATGGACTTCTGAATGACTGATGTAAAATCAGAAGTAGTCAATGAGTATGTATAGAAAGTTCAAAATCAAGTACTGAAATATGTTCACTATGTCAAATATTGGCTACTGTATGGCTGATCTATCACCAAAAGGAGTCCAGTGGGCAGAAATAGAAAATTCAAAATCGACAACCCTTGGGCCCGATATTAGTCCATTTGGTCAAATATGGATTTCTGAATGACTGAAATAATATCAGAAAGAGTCAATGAGTAGGTATAGAAATTTCGAGATCCATGACTGAAACATGTCAAATGGGTGAAATATTGGCTTCTCTATGGCTAATTTATCACCAGAAGGAGTCAATTGGGTAGAAATAAAAAGTTCAAAATCGATGACTCTTGGGCCCGATATAGGTCCATTTGGTCAAATATGGACTTCTGAATGACTGATGTAAAATCAGAAGTAGTCAATGAGTATGTATAGAAAGTTCAAGATCAAGGAGTGAAACATGTTGAGTAAGTCAAAAATTGGCTACTGTATGGCAAGTGTATCACCAGAAGGAGTCAATTGGGTAGAAATAGAAAGTTCAAAATGGACAACCCTTGGGCCCGATATTAGTCCATTTGGTCAAATATGGATTTCTGAATGACTGACATAACATCAGAAAGAGTCAATGAGTAGGTATAGAAATTTCAAGATCCATGACTGAAACATGTCCAATGGGTCAAATATATGCTACTCTATGGCTAATGTATCACAAGAAGGAGTCAATTGGGTAGGAATAGAAAGTTCAAGATCAAAGACTGAAATATGTTCAGTAGGTCAAAACTTGGCTGAAAATCACTAGAAGGAGTCAATGGGTAGAACCAAAAAGTTCAAAATCGATGACTCTTGGGCCATATATTAGTAATTTAGGTCAAATAGGACTCTGAATGGCTGATGCAAGAACAGATGGAGTCAATGACTCTGTATAGAAACTTCAAGATTGATGACTGAAATATGCTCAAGGGGTCAAATATTGGCTACTCTATGGTTTAACGTATCATAAGAAGGAGTCAGTTGGGTATAGAAAGTTCAAAATTGACGACTCTTGGGCCCGATATGAGTCCATTTGGTCAAATATTGAATTCTGAATGACTTTTGTCACATAAGAAGGAGTCAATGATCTTATATTGAAAGTTCAAGATCAAGTACTGAAACATGTTAAACGGGTCAAATATTAGTTACTCTATGGCTAATATATCACCAGAAGGAGTCAATTGGGTAGAAATAGAAAATTCAAAATCGAAAACCCTTAGGCCCGATATTAGTCCTTTGGTCAAATATGGATTTCTGAATGACTGACATAACTTCAGAAAGAGTCAATGAGAAGGTATATTGGATATTAATATTTTATTTCAAATATTGACTTCTGAATGGCTGATGTAACAACAGAAGGAGTCAATGAATACCTTTAGAAATTTCAAGATCCATGACTGAAACATGTTCAATGGGTCAAATATTGGCTTCTTTATGGCTAATTTATCACCAGAAGGAGTCAATTGGGTAGAAATAGAAAGTTCAAAATCGATGACTCTTGGGCCCGATATTAGTCCATTTGGTCAAATACGGATTTCTGAATGACTGACATAACATCAGAAAGAGTCAATGAGTAGGTATAGAAATTTCGAGATCCATGACTGAAACATGTCAAATGGGTGAAATATTAGCTTCTCTATGGCTAATTTATCACCAGAAGGAGTCAATTGGGTAGAAATAAAAAGTTCAAAATCGATGACTCTTGGGCCCGATATAGGTCCATTTGGTCAAATATGGACTTCTGAATGACTGATGTAAAATCAGAAGTAGTCAATGAGTATGTATAGAAAGTTCAAGATCAAGGAGTGAAACATGTTGAGTAAGTCAAAAATTGGCTACTGTATGGCAAGTGTATCACCAGAAGGAGTCAATTGGGTAGAAATAGAAAGTTCAAAATGGACAACCCTTGGGCCCGATATTAGTCCATTTGGTCAAATATGGATTTCTGAATGACTGACATAACATCAGAAAGAGTCAATGAGTAGGTATAGAAATTTCAAGATCCATGACTGAAACATGTCCAATGGGTCAAATATATGCTACTCTATGGCTAATGTATCACAAGAAGGAGTCAATTG
The DNA here is from genome assembly GCA_038088235.1 of Zacco platypus. Lineage (NCBI taxonomy): Eukaryota > Metazoa > Chordata > Actinopteri > Cypriniformes > Xenocyprididae > Zacco > Zacco platypus. The sequence goes on along the minus strand of CM076065.1, from coordinate 18,203,613 downwards.
GGTAGGAATAGAAAGTTCAAGATCAAAGACTGAAATATGTTCAGTAGGTCAAAACTTGGCTGAAAATCACTAGAAGGAGTCAATGGGTAGAACCAAAAAGTTCAAAATCGATGACTCTTGGGCCATATATTAGTAATTTAGGTCAAATAGGACTCTGAATGGCTGATGCAAGAACAGATGGAGTCAATGACTCTGTATAGAAACTTCAAGATTGATGACTGAAATATGCTCAAGGGGTCAAATATTGGCTACTCTATGGTTTAACGTATCATAAGAAGGAGTCAGTTGGGTATAGAAAGTTCAAAATTGACGACTCTTGGGCCCGATATGAGTCCATTTGGTCAAATATTGAATTCTGAATGACTTTTGTCACATAAGAAGGAGTCAATGATCTTATATTGAAAGTTCAAGATCAAGTACTGAAACATGTTAAACGGGTCAAATATTAGTTACTCTATGGCTAATATATCACCAGAAGGAGTCAATTGGGTAGAAATAGAAAATTCAAAATCGACAACCCTTAGGCCCGATATTAGTCCTTTGGTCAAATATGGATTTCTGAATGACTGATATAATATCAGAAAGAGTCAATGAGTAGGTATAGAAATTTCGAGATCCATGACTGAAACATGTCAAATGGGTGAAATATTGGCTTCTCTATGGCTAATTTATCACCAGAAGGAGTCAATTGGGTGGAAATAAAAAGTTCAAAATCGATGACTCTTGGGCCCGATATAGGTCCATTTGGTCAAATATGGACTTCTGAATGACTGATGTAAAATCAGAAGTAGTCAATGAGTATGTATAGAAAGTTCAAGATCAAGGAGTGAAACATGTTGAGTAAGTCAAAAATTGGCTACTGTATGGCAAGTGTATCACCAGAAGGAGTCAATTGGGTAGAAATAGAAAGTTCAAAATGGACAACCCTTGGGCCCGATATTAGTCCATTTGGTCAAATATGGATTTCTGAATGACTGACATAACATCAGAAAGAGTCAATGAGTAGGTATAGAAATTTCAAGATCCATGACTGAAACATGTCCAATGGGTCAAATATATGCTACTCTATGGCTAATGTATCACAAGAAGGAGTCAATTGGGTAGGAATAGAAAGTTCAAGATCAAAGACTGAAATATGTTCAGTAGGTCAAAACTTGGCTGAAAATCACTAGAAGGAGTCAATGGGTAGAACCAAAAAGTTCAAAATCGATGACTCTTGGGCCATATATTAGTAATTTAGGTCAAATAGGACTCTGAATGGCTGATGCAAGAACAGATGGAGTCAATGACTCTGTATAGAAACTTCAAGATTGATGACTGAAATATGCTCAAGGGGTCAAATATTGGCTACTCTATGGTTTAACGTATCATAAGAAGGAGTCAGTTGGGTATAGAAAGTTCAAAATTGACGACTCTTGGGCCCGATATGAGTCCATTTGGTCAAATATTGAATTCTGAATGACTTTTGTCACATAAGAAGGAGTCAATGATCTTATATTGAAAGTTCAAGATCAAGTACTGAAACATGTTAAACGGGTCAAATATTAGTTACTCTATGGCTAATATATCACCAGAAGGAGTCAATTGGGTAGAAATAGAAAATTCAAAATCGACAACCCTTAGGCCCGATATTAGTCCTTTGGTCAAATATGGATTTCTGAATGACTGACATAACTTCAGAAAGAGTCAATGAGAAGGTATATTGGATATTAGTATTTTATTTCAAATATTGACTTCTGAATGGCTGATGTAACAACAGAAGGAGTCAATGAATACCTTTAGAAATTTCAAGATCCATGACTGAAACATGTTCAATGGGTCAAATATTGGCTTCTTTATGGCTAATTTATCACCAGAAGGAGTCAATTGGGTAGAAATAGAAAGTTCAAAATCGATGACTCTTGGGCCCGATATAAGTCCATTTGGTCAAATATGGAAAGGTCAAGATCAAGGAGTGAAACATGTTGAGTAAGTCAAAAATTGGCTACTGTAAGGCTCATCTATCACCAAAAGGAGTCCAGTGGGCAGAAATAGAAAATTCAAAATCGACAACCCTTGGGCCCGATATTAGTCCATTTGGTCAAATATGGATTTCTGAATGACTGACATAATATAAGAAAGAGTCAATGAGTAGGTATAGAAATTTCGAGATCCATGACTGAAACATGTCAAATGGGTGAAATATTGGCTTCTCTATGGCTAATTTATCACCAGAAGGAGTCAATTGGGTAGAAATAGAAAGTTCAAAATCGATGACTCTTGGGCCCGATATAGGTCCATTTGGTCAAATATGGACTTCTGAATGACTGATGTAAAATCAGAAGTAGTCAATGAGTATGTATAGAAAGTTCAAAATCAAGTACTGAAATATGTTCACTATGTCAAATATTGGCTACTGTATGGCTGATCTATCACCAAAAGGAGTCCAGTGGGCAGAAATAGAAAATTCAAAATCGATGACTCTTGGGCCCGATATTAGTCCATTTGGTCAAATACGGATTTCTGAATGACTGACATAACATCAGAAAGAGTCAATGAGTAGGTATAGAAATTTCGAGATCCATGACTGAAACATGTCAAATGGGTGAAATATTAGCTTCTCTATGGCTAATTTATCACCAGAAGGAGTCAATTGGGTAGAAATAGAAAGTTCAAAATCGATGACTCTTGGGCCCGATATTAGTCCATTTGGTCAAATACGGATTTCTGAATGACTGACATAACATCAGAAAGAGTCAATGAGTAGGTATAGAAATTTCGAGATCCATGACTGAAACATGTCAAATGGGTGAAATATTGGCTTCTCTATGGCTAATTTATCACCAGAAGGAGTCAATTGGGTGGAAATAAAAAGTTCAAAATCGATGACTCTTGGGCCCGATATAGGTCCATTTGGTCAAATATGGACTTCTGAATGACTGATGTAAAATCAGAAGTAGTCAATGAGTATGTATAGAAAGTTCAAGATCAAGGAGTGAAACATGTTGAGTAAGTCAAAAATTGGCTACTGTATGGCAAGTGTATCACCAGAAGGAGTCAATTGGGTAGAAATAGAAAGTTCAAAATGGACAACCCTTGGGCCCGATATTAGTCCATTTGGTCAAATATGGATTTCTGAATGACTGACATAACATCAGAAAGAGTCAATGAGTAGGTATAGAAATTTCAAGATCCATGACTGAAACATGTCCAATGGGTCAAATATATGCTACTCTATGGCTAATGTATCACAAGAAGGAGTCAATTGGGTAGGAATAGAAAGTTCAAGATCAAAGACTGAAATATGTTCAGTAGGTCAAAACTTGGCTGAAAATCACTAGAAGGAGTCAATGGGTAGAACCAAAAAGTTCAAAATCGATGACTCTTGGGCCATATATTAGTAATTTAGGTCAAATAGGACTCTGAATGGCTGATGCAAGAACAGATGGAGTCAATGACTCTGTATAGAAACTTCAAGATTGATGACTGAAATATGCTCAAGGGGTCAAATATTGGCTACTCTATGGTTTAACGTATCATAAGAAGGAGTCAGTTGGGTATAGAAAGTTCAAAATTGACGACTCTTGGGCCCGATATGAGTCCATTTGGTCAAATATTGAATTCTGAATGACTTTTGTCACATAAGAAGGAGTCAATGATCTTATATTGAAAGTTCAAGATCAAGTACTGAAACATGTTAAACGGGTCAAATATTAGTTACTCTATGGCTAATATATCACCAGAAGGAGTCAATTGGGTAGAAATAGAAAATTCAAAATCGACAACCCTTAGGCCCGATATTAGTCCTTTGGTCAAATATGGATTTCTGAATGACTGACATAACTTCAGAAAGAGTCAATGAGAAGGTATATTGGATATTAGTATTTTATTTCAAATATTGACTTCTGAATGGCTGATGTAACAACAGAAGGAGTCAATGAATACCTTTAGAAATTTCAAGATCCATGACTGAAACATGTTCAATGGGTCAAATATTGGCTTCTTTATGGCTAATTTATCACCAGAAGGAGTCAATTGGGTAGAAATAGAAAGTTCAAAATCGATGACTCTTGGGCCCGATATAAGTCCATTTGGTCAAATATGGAAAGGTCAAGATCAAGGAGTGAAATATGTTCACTATGTCAAATATTGGCTACTGTAAGGCTCATCTATCACCAAAAGGAGTCCAGTGGGCAGAAATAGAAAATTCAAAATCGACAACCCTTGGGCCCGATATTAGTCCATTTGGTCAAATATGGATTTCTGAATGACTGACATAATATAAGAAAGAGTCAATGAGTAGGTATAGAAATTTCGAGATCCATGACTGAAACATGTCAAATGGGTGAAATATTGGCTTCTCTATGGCTAATTTATCACCAGAAGGAGTCAATTGGGTAGAAATAGAAAGTTCAAAATCGATGACTCTTGGGCCCGATATAGGTCCATTTGGTCAAATATGGACTTCTGAATGACTGATGTAAAATCAGAAGTAGTCAATGAGTATGTATAGAAAGTTCAAAATCAAGTACTGAAATATGTTCACTATGTCAAATATTGGCTACTGTATGGCTGATCTATCACCAAAAGGAGTCCAGTGGGCAGAAATAGAAAATTCAAAATCGATGACTCTTGGGCCCGATATTAGTCCATTTGGTCAAATACGGATTTCTGAATGACTGACATAACATCAGAAAGAGTCAATGAGTAGGTATAGAAATTTCGAGATCCATGACTGAAACATGTCAAATGGGTGAAATATTGGCTTCTCTATGGCTAATTTATCACCAGAAGGAGTCAATTGGGTGGAAATAAAAAGTTCAAAATCGATGACTCTTGGGCCCGATATAGGTCCATTTGGTCAAATATGGACTTCTGAATGACTGATGTAAAATCAGAAGTAGTCAATGAGTATGTATAGAAAGTTCAAGATCAAGGAGTGAAACATGTTGAGTAAGTCAAAAATTGGCTACTGTATGGCAAGTGTATCACCAGAAGGAGTCAATTGGGTAGAAATAGAAAGTTCAAAATGGACAACCCTTGGGCCCGATATTAGTCCATTTGGTCAAATATGGATTTCTGAATGACTGACATAACATCAGAAAGAGTCAATGAGTAGGTATAGAAATTTCAAGATCCATGACTGAAACATGTCCAATGGGTCACATATATGCTACTCTATGGCTAATGTATCACAAGAAGGAGTCAACTGGGTAGGAATAGAAAGTTCAAGATCAAAGACTGAAATATGTTCAGTAGGTCAAAACTTGGCTGAAAACCACTAGAAGGAGTCAATGGGTAGAACCAAAAAGTTCAAAATCGATGACTCTTGGGCCATATATTAGTAATTTAGGTCAAATAGGACTCTGAATGGCTGATGCAACAACAGATGGAGTCAATGACTCTGTATAGAAACTTCAAGATTGATGACTGAAATATGCTCAAGGGGTCAAATATTGGCTACTCTATGGTTTAACGTATCATAAGAAGGAGTCAGTTGGGTATAGAAAGTTCAAAATTGACGACTCTTGGGCCCGATATGAGTCCATTTGGTCAAATATTGAATTCTGAATGACTTTTGTCACATAAGAAGGAGTCAATGATCTTATATTGAAAGTTCAAGATCAAGTACTGAAACATGTTAAACGGGTCAAATATTAGTTACTCTATGGCTAATATATCACCAGAAGGAGTCAATTGGGTAGAAATAGAAAATTCAAAATCGACAACCCTTAGGCCCGATATTAGTCCTTTGGTCAAATATGGATTTCTGAATGACTGACATAACTTCAGAAAGAGTCAATGAGAAGGTATATTGGATATTAGTATTTTATTTGAAATATTGACTTCTGAATGGCTGATGTAACAACAGAAGGAGTCAATGAATACCTTTAGAAATTTCAAGATCCATGACTGAAACATGTTCAATGGGTCAAATATTGGCTTCTTTATGGCTAATTTATCACCAGACGGAGTCAATTGGGTAGAAATAGAAAGTTCAAAATCGATGACTCTTGGGCCCGATATAAGTCCATTTGGTCAAATATGGACTTCTGAATGACTGATGTAAAATCAGAAGTAGTCAATGAGTATGTATAGAAAGTTCAAGATCAAGTACTGAAATATATTCACTATGTCAAATATTGGCTACTGTATGGCTGATATATCACCAAAAGGAGTCCAGTGGGCAGAAATAGAAAATTCAAAATGGACAACCCTTGGGCCCGATATTAGTCCATTTGGTCAAATATGGATTTCTGAATGACTGACATAATATCAGAAAGAGTCAATGAGTAGGTATAGAAAGTTCAAGATCAAGGAGTGAAACATGTTGAGTAAGTCAAAAATTGGCTACTGTATGGCAAGTGTATCACCAGAAGGAGTCAATTGGGTAGAAATAGAAAGTTCAAAATGGACAACCCTTGGGCCCGATATTAGTCCATTTGGTCAAATATGGATTTCTAAATGACTGATGTAAAATCAGAAGTAGTCAATGAGTATGTATAGAAAGTTCAAGATCAAGTACTGAAATATGTTCACTATGTCAAATATTGGCTACTGTATGGCTGATCTATCATCAAAAGGAGTCCAGTGGGCAGAAATAGAAAATTCCAAATCGACAACCCTTGGGCCCGATATTAGTCCATTTGGTCAAATATGGATTTCTGAATGACTGACATAATATCAGAAAGAGTCAATGAGTAGGTATAGAAATTTCGAGATCCATGACTGAAACATGTCAAATGGGTGAAATATTGGCTTTTCTATGGCTAATTTATCACCAGAAGGAGTCAATTGGGTAGAAATAGAAAGTTCAAAATCGATGACTCTTGGGCCCGATATTAGTCCATTTGGTCAAATACGGATTTCTGAATGACTGACATAACATCAGAAAGAGTCAATGAGTAGGTATAGAAATTTCGAGATCCATGACTGAAACATGTCAAATGGGTCAAATATTGGATTCTCTATGGCTAATTTATCACCAGAAGGAGTCAATTGGATAGAAATAGAAAGTTCAAAATCGATGAATCTTGGGCCCGATATTAGTCCATTTGGTCAAATACGGATTTCTGAATGACTGACATAACATCAGAAAGAGTCAATGAGTAGGTATAGACATTTCGAGATCCATGACTGAAACATGTCAAATGGGTCAAATATTGGCTTCTCAATGGCTAATTTATCACCAAACGGAGTCAATTGGGTAGAAATAGAAAGTTCAAAGTCGATAACTCTTGGGCCATATATAAGTCCATTTGGTCAAATATGGACTTCTGAATGACGGATGTAAAATCAGAAGTAGTCAATGAGTATGTATAGAAAGTTCAAGATCAAGTGCTGAAATATGTTCACTATGTCAAATATTGGCTACTGTATGGCTCATCTATCACCAAAAGGAGTCCAGTGGGCAGAAATAGAAAATTCAAAATGGACAACCCTTGGGCCCCATATTAGTCCAATTGGTCAAATATGGATTTCTGAATGACTGACATAATATCAGAAAGAGTCAATGAGTAGGTATAGAAATTTCTAGATCCATGACTGAAACATGTCAAATGGGTGAAATATTGGCTTCTCTATGGCTAATTTATCACCAGAAGGAGACAATTGGGTAGAAATAGAAAGTTCAAAATCGATGACTCTTGGGCCCGATATTAGTCCATTTGGTCAAATATGGATTTCTGAATGACTGACATAATATCAGAAAGAGTCAATGAGTAGGTATAGAAATTTCGAGATCCATGACTGAAACATGTCAAATGGGTGAAATTTTGGGTTCTCTATGGCTAATTTATCACCAGAAGGAGTCAATTGGGTAGAAATAAAAAGTTCAAAATCGATGACTCTTGAGCCCGATATAGGTCCATTTGGTCAAATGTGGACTTCTGAATGACTGATGTAAAGTCAGAAGTAGTCAATGAGTATGTATAGAAAGTTCAAGATCAAGTTGTAAGATTTGATTTTCCTGCTAAGATAAAGCTCAGATCAAGCATCCTGCAATAAAGCAGTAAAACTCATCTTGAAAGAAGGCTTCAAAGGAACAGGACAACACCCTGCCCAAACTGTCCTCACTCAGCTATGTGACCAGCCCCCCCTCTCTCCCCTCTCCCTTCTCCCCCCTGATTCAAATCACCGAAATTCTCTGAGAATGCATATATACTATGTATTATGTATCTTGTGAATTTATTATTTTCCAATTTCATGTTTGGTATCATTTTAAATGTCTCAGTGCGATTGGTAAAATGGTCTCAGTTTCACAGCAGTCACTAGTATTATGGGAAAGTTTGAAAACTTAGGAGAATTCTGTTCTCTTCAAGCAAACCACCTCCTCTCCCCCAAAGCCAGGTGTGGGGGCAATAAATATTTACAACTCTTTTGTTCTGGTCTGGCTACTTAGGGGAAAAGCCACAGCAGCAAGTTGGGACATTCTGTAAGCAGAACCCCCACATAGAGATGGTGAATGTCTTTAAAACTTTCATCCACCATCTCTGTGTGTATGCATAATGTTAAGTACTCTTAGAGAAATCTTTTGAGTAACTGATGTTATGTATTTGTTATATTTGAATTGTGTAATTATGTAATTGGCATTGAAACATTTTTACCTGATAAATAAATTGTTACATCTTGATTTATTTTGAATTCGTCTGAAATCATTTGTTACCGGTAGATTTTATGTGGCCCTCTCGTTTCCGCAATGTTAGTTGCCAGGATAGATCATACTGAAATCGTAGTAGACGGAGCCGGGGGCACGATATTAAGGTTTCAGATTTCTGACTATTATGACTTAACATGATATAGTATTGTGACTAAATCGAATGGCATTTTTATGAGAATAAGCAGGTTGGCGATTCCATAATTGTGTTTTTTAGTAAACGCTATAATTCCTCTGTTTTGATTCTAAACTGGCCAGCATGTGACCGTTGGACGTGGTTTTTCAGCTGAACATAGTCCATGAGCGACGAGACTCCCGAATGAAAGGACAATTGAAATTAAGAGAAATCAAAGAAATTAAAGATCTAAATTAATTCATATTTAATTGCGTGATTAGCTATTAATGTTATATCAGGAACATTACCCATTAGAGATCGTTTACAATTGGAGTCAGATCGAGCGAGAAGCTAAAGTAAAACTTAATCTAAAATCATAAAAATTAATGTGAACTTAACGCGGGCGCTGAAAAGACATACACGCTTTATACCTTCGCCAGATCGTCAGATTCCGCCATTGGGCTGACGGGTGGTCTTACAAAGTACTGAAATATGTTCACTATGTCAAATATTGGCTACTGTATGGCTGATCTATCACCAAAAGGAGTCCAGTGGGTAGAAATAGAAAATTCAAAATCGACAACCCTTGGGCCCGATATTAGTCCATTTGGTCAAATATGGATTTCTGAATGACTGATATAATATCAGAAAGAGTCAATGAGTAGGTATAGAAATTTCGAGATCCATGACTGAAACATGTCAAATGGGTCAAATATTGGCTTCTCTATGGCCAATTTATCACCAGAAGGAGTCAATTGGGTAGAAATAGAAAGTTCAAAATCGATGACTCTTGGGCCCGATATAAGTCCATTTGGTCAAATATGGACTTCTGAATGACTGATGTAACATCAGAAGTAGTCAATGAGTATGTATAGAAAGTTCAAAATCAAGTACTGAAATATGTTCACTATGTCAAATATTGGCTACTGTATGGCTGATCTATCACCAAAAGGAGTCCAGTGGGCAGAAATAGAAAATTCAAAATCGACAACCCTTGGGCCCGATATTAGTCCATTTGGTCAAATATGGATTTCTGAATGACTGAAATAATATCAGAAAGAGTCAATGAGTAGGTATAGAAATTTCGAGATCCATGACTGAAACATGTCAAATGGGTGAAATATTGGCTTCTCTATGGCTAATTTATCACCAGAAGGAGTCAATTGGGTAGAAATAAAAAGTTCAAAATCGATGACTCTTGGGCCCGATATAGGTCCATTTGGTCAAATGTGGACTTCTGAATGACTGATGTAAAGTCAGAAATAGTCAATGAGTATGTATAGAAAGTTCAAGATCAAGTACTGAAATATGTTCGCTATGTCAAATATTGGCTACTGTATGGCTGATCTATCACCAAAAAGAGTCCAGTGGGTAGAAATAGAAAATTCAAAATCGACAACCCTTGGGCCCGATATTAGTCCATTTGGTCAAATATGGATTTCTGAATGACTGATATAATATCAGAAAGAGTCAATGAGTAGGTATAGAAATTTCGAGATCCATGACTGAAACATGTCAAATGAGTGAAATATTGGCTTCTCTATGGCTAATTTATCACCAGAAGGAGTCAATTGGGTAGAAATAGAAAGTTCAAAATCGATGACTCTTGGGCCCGATATAGGTCCATTTGGTCAAATATGGACTTCTGAATGACTGATGTAAAATCAGAAGTAGTCAATGAGTATGTATAGAAAGTTCAAAATCAAGTACTGAAATATGTTCACTATGTCAAATATTGGCTACTGTATGGCTGATCTATCACCAAAAGGAGTCCAGTGGGCAGAAATAGAAAATTCAAAATCGATGACTCTTGGGCCCGATATTAGTCCATTTGGTCAAATATGGATTTCTGAATGACTGATATAATATCAGAAAGAGTCAATGAGTAGGTATAGAAATTTCGAGATCCATGACTGAAACATGTCAAATGGGTGAAATATTAGCTTCTCTATGGCTAATTTATCACCAGAAGGAGTCAATTGGGTAGAAATAAAAAGTTCAAAATCGATGACTCTTGGGCCCGATATAGGTCCATTTGGTCAAATATGGACTTCTGAATCACTGATGTAAAATCAGAAGTAGTCAATGAGTATGTATAGAAAGTTCAAAATCAAGTACTGAAATATGTTCACTATGTCAAATATTGGCTACTGTATGGCTGATCTATCACCAAAAGGAGTCCAGTGGGCAGAAATAGAAAATTCAAAATCGACAACCCTTGGGCCCGATATTAGTCCATTTGGTCAAATATGGATTTCTGAATGACTGAAATAATATCAGAAAGAGTCAATGAGTAGGTATAGAAATTTCGAGATCCATGACTGAAACATGTCAAATGGGTCAAATATTGGCTTCTCTATGGCTAATTTATCACCAGAAGGAGTCAATTGGGTAGAAATAAAAAGTTCAAAATCGATGACTCTTGGGCCCGATATAGGTCCATTTGGTCAAATATGGACTTCTGAATGACTGATGTAAAATCAGAAGTAGTCAATGAGTATGTATAGAAAGTTCAAGATCAAGGAGTGAAACATGTTGAGTAAGTCAAAAATTGGCTACTGTATGGCAAGTGTATCACCAGAAGGAGTCAATTGGGTAGAAATAGAAAGTTCAAAATGGACAACCCTTGGGCCCGATATTAGTCCATTTGGTCAAATATGGATTTCTGAATGACTGACATAACATCAGAAAGAGTCAATGAGTAGGTATAGAAATTTCAAGATCCATGACTGAAACATGTCCAATGGGTCAAATATATGCTACTCTATGGCTAATGTATCACAAGAAGGAGTCAATTGGGTAGGAATAGAAAGTTCAAGATCAAAGACTGAAATATGTTCAGTAGGTCAAAACTTGGCTGAAAATCACTAGAAGGAGTCAATGGGTAGAACCAAAAAGTTCAAAATCGATGACTCTTAGGCCATATATTAGTAATTTAGGTCAAATAGGACTCTGAATGGCTGATGCAAGAACAGATGGAGTCAATGACTCTGTATAGAAACTTCAAGATTGATGACTGAAATATGCTCAAGGGGTCAAATATTGGCTACTCTATGGTTTAACGTATCATAAGAAGGAGTCAGTTGGGTATAGAAAGTTCAAAATTGACGACTCTTGGGCCCGATATGAGTCCATTTGGTCAAATATTGAATTCTGAATGACTTTTGTCACATAAGAAGGAGTCAATGATCTTATATTGAAAGTTCAAGATCAAGTACTGAAACATGTTAAACGGGTCAAATATTAGTTACTCTATGGCTAATATATCACCAGAAGGAGTCAATTGGGTAGAAATAGAAAATTCAAAATCGACAACCCTTAGGCCCGATATTAGTCCTTTGGTCAAATATGGATTTCTGAATGACTGACATAACTTCAGAAAGAGTCAATGAGAAGGTATATTGGATATTAGTATTTTATTTCAAATATTGACTTCTGAATGGCTGATGTAACAACAAAAGGAGTCAATGAATACCTTTAGAAATTTCAAGATCCATGACTGAAACATGTTCAATGGGTCAAATATTGGCTTCTTTATGGCTAATTTATCACCAGAAGGAGTCAATTGGGTAGAAATAGAAAGTTCAAAATCGATGACTCTTGGGCCCGATATAAGTCCAGTTGGTCAAATATGGAAAGGTCAAGATCAAGGAGTGAAACTTGTTGAGTAAGTCAAAAATTGGCTACTGTAAGGCTCATCTATCACCAAAAGGAGTCCAGTGGGCAGAAATAGAAAATTCAAAATCGACAACCCTTGGGCCCGATATTAGTCCATTTGGTCAAATATGGATTTCTGAATGACTGACATAATATAAGAAAGAGTCAATGAGTAGGTATAGAAATTTCGAGATCCATGACTGAAACATGTCAAATGGGTGAAATATTGGCTTCTCTATGGCTAATTTATCACCAGAAGGAGTCAATTGGGTAGAAATAGAAAGTTCAAAATCGATGACTCTTGGGCCCGATATAGGTCCATTTGGTCAAATATGGACTTCTGAATGACTGATGTAAAATCAGAAGTAGTCAATGAGTATGTATAGAAAGTTCAAAATCAAGTACTGAAATATGTTCACTATGTCAAATATTGGCTACTGTATGGCTGATCTATCACCAAAAGGAGTCCAGTGGGCAGAAATAGAAAATTCAAAATCGACAACCCTTGGGCCCGATATTAGTCCATTTGGTCAAATATGGATTTCTGAATGACTGAAATAATATCAGAAAGAGTCAATGAGTAGGTATAGAAATTTCGAGATCCATGACTGAAACATGTCAAATGGGTGAAATATTGGCTTCTCTATGGCTAATTTATCACCAGAAGGAGTCAATTGGGTAGAAATAAAAAGTTCAAAATCGATGACTCTTGGGCCCGATATAGGTCCATTTGGTCAAATGTGGACTTCTGAATGACTGATGTAAAGTCAGAAGTAGTCAATGAGTATGTATAGAAAGTTCAAGATCAAGTACTGAAATATGTTCGCTATGTCAAATATTGGCTACTGTATGGCTGATCTATCACCAAAAAGAGTCCAGTGGGTAGAAATAGAAAATTCAAAATCGACAACCCTTGGGCCCGATATTAGTCCATTTGGTCAAATATGGATTTCTGAATGACTGATATAATATCAGAAAGAGTCAATGAGTAGGTATAGAAATTTCGAGATCCATGACTGAAACATGTCAAATGGGTGAAATATTGGCTTCTCTATGGCTAATTTATCACCAGAAGGAGTCAATTGGGTAGAAATAGAAAGTTCAAAATCGATGACTCTTGGGCCCGATATAGGTCCATTTGGTCAAATATGGACTTCTGAATGACTGATGTAACATCAGAAGTAGTCAATGAGTATGTATAGAAAGTTCAAAATCAAGTACTGAAATATGTTCACTATGTCAAATATTGGCTATTGTATGGCTGATGTATCACCTAAAGGAGTCCAGTCGGCAGTAATAGAAAATTTAAAATCGACAATCCTTGGGCCCGATATTAGTCCAATTGGTCAAATATGGATTTCTGAATGACTGACATAATATCAGAAAGAGTCAATGACTAGGAATGGAAATTTCGAGATTCATGACTGAAACATGTCAAATGGTTGAAATATTGGCTTCTCTATGGCTAATTTATCACCAGAAGGAGTCAATTGGGTAGAAATAGAAAGTTCAAAATCGATGACTCTTGGGCCCGATATAGGTCCATTTGGTCAAATATGGACTTCTGAATGACTGATGTAAAATCAGAAGTATTCAATGAATATGTATAGAAAGTTCAAGATCAAGTTCTGAAATATGTTCACTATGTCAAATATTGGCTACTGCATGGCTGATGTATTACCAGAAGAAGTCAATGGTTAGAAATAAAAAGTTCAATATTGATGAGTCTTTGGGTTAGAAATTAGTATTTCATGTGAAATATAGACTTCTGATGTAGGCTGATGTAACAACAGAAGGAATCAATGAGTACATATAGAAAGTTCAAGATCAAGTACTGAAATATGTTCACTATGTCAAATATTGGCTACTGTATGGCTGATGTATTACCAGAAGAAGTCAATGGTTAGAAATAAAAAGTTCAAAATTGATGAGTCTTGGGCTAGATATTAGTATTTTATTTGAAATATTGACTTCTGAATGGCTGATGTAACAACAGAAGGAGTCAATGAATACCTTTAGAAATTTCAAGATCCATGACTGAAACATGTTCAATGGGTCAAATATTGGCTTCTTTATGGCTAATTTATCACCAGACGGAGTCAATTGGGTAGAAATAGAAAGTTCAAAATCGATGACTCTTGGGCCCGATATAAGTCCATTTGGTCAAATATGGACTTCTGAATGACTGATGTAAAATCAGAAGTAGTCAATGAGTATGTATAGAAAGTTCAAGATCAAGTACTGAAATATATTCACTATGTCAAATATTGGCTACTGTATGGCTGATATATCACCAAAAGGAGACCAGTGGGCAGAAATAGAAAATTCAAAATGGACAACCCTTGGGCCCGATATTAGTCCATTTGGTCAAATATGGATTTCTGAATGACTGACGTAATATCAGAAAGAGTCAATGAGTAGGTATAGAAATTTCGAGATCCATGACTGAAACATGTCAAATGGGTGAAATATTGGCTTTTCTATGGCTAATTTATCACCAGAAGGAGTCAATTGGGTAGAAATAGAAAGTTCAAAATCGATGACTCTTGGGCCCGATATTAGTCTATTTGGTCAAATACGGATTTCTGAATGACTGACATAACATCAGAAAGAGTCAATGAGTAGGTATAGAAATTTCGAGATCCATGACTGAAACATGCTCAAGGGGTCAAATATTGGTTACTCTATTGTTTAACGTATCATAAGAAGGAGTCAGTTGGGTATAGAAAGTTCAGAATCGATGACTCTTGGGCCGGATATGAGTCCATTTGGTCAAATATGGACTTCTGAATGACTGATGTAACATCAGAAGTATTCAATGAGAATGTATAGAAAGTTCAAGATCAAGTACTGAAATATGTTCACTATGTCAAATATTGGCTATTGTATGGCTGACGTATTACCAGAAGAAGTCAATGGTTAGAAATGAAAAGTTCAAAATTGATGAGTCTTGGGCTAGATATTAGTATTTTATTTCAAATATTGACTTCTGAATGGCTGATGTAACAACAGAAGGAGTCAATGAGTACCTTTAGAAATTTCAAGATCCATGACTGAAACATGTTCAATGGGTCAAATATTGGCTTCTCTATGGCTAATTTATCCCCAGTAGGAGTCAATTGGGTAGAAATAGAAAGTTCAAAATCGATGACTCTTGGGCCCGATATAAGTCCATTTGGTCAAATATGGACTTCTGAATGACTGATGTAAAATCAGAAGTAGTCAATGAGTATGTATAGAAAGTTCAAGATCAAGTACTGAAATATGTTCAATATGTCAAATATTGGCTACTGTATGGCTGATCTATCATCAAAAGGAGTCCAGTGGGCAGAAATAGAAAATTCCAAATCGACAACCCTTGGGCCCGATATTAGTCCATTTGGTCAAATATGGATTTCTGAATGACTGACATAATATCAGAAAGAGTCAATGAGTAGGTATAGAAATTTCGAGATCCATGACTGAAACATGTCAAATGGGTGAAATATTGGCTTTTCTATGGCTAATTTATCACCAGAAGGAGTCAATTGGGTAGAAATAGAAAGTTCAAAATCGATGACTCTTGGGCCCGATATTAGTCCATTTGGTCAAATACGGATTTCTGAATGACTGACATAACATCAGAAAGAGTCAATGAGTAGGTATAGAAATTTCGAGATCCATGACTGAAACATGTCAAATGGGTCAAATATTGGATTCTCTATGGCTAATTTATCACCAGAAGGAGTCAATTGGATAGAAATAGAAAGTTCAAAATCGATGACTCTTGGGCCCGATATTAGTCCATTTGGTCAAATACGGATTTCTGAATGACTGACATAACATCAGAAAGAGTCAATGAGTAGGTATAGACATTTCGAGATCCATGACTGAAACATGTCAAATGGGTCAAATATTGGCTTCTCAATGGCTAATTTATCACCAAACGGAGTCAATTGGGTAGAAATAGAAAGTTCAAAGTCGATAACTCTTGGGCCATATATAAGTCCATTTGGTCAAATATGGACTTCTGAATGACTGATGTAAAATCAGAAGTAGTCAATGAGTATTTATAGAAAGTTCAAGATCAAGTGCTGAAATATGTTCACTATGTCAAATATTGGCTACTGTATGGCTCATCTATCACCAAAAGGAGTCCAGTGGGCAGAAATAGAAAATTCAAAATCGACAACCCTTGGGCCCCATATTAGTCCAATTGGTCAAATATGGATTTCTGAATGACTGACATAATATCAGAAAGAGTCAATGAGTAGGTATAGAAATTTCTAGATCCATGACTGAAACATGTCAAATGGGTGAAATATTGGCTTCTCTATGGCTAATTTATCACCAGAAGGAGACAATTAGGTAGAAATAGAAAGTTCAAAATCGATGACTCTTGGGCCCGATATTAGTCCATTTGGTCAAATATGGATTTCTGAATGACTGACTTAATATCAGAAAGAGTCAATGAGTAGGTATAGAAATTTCGAGATCCATGACTGAAACATGTCAAATGGGTGAAATTTTGGGTTCTCTATGGCTAATTTATCACCAGAAGGAGTCAATTGGGTAGAAATAAAAAGTTCAAAATCGATGACTCTTGAGCCCGATATAGGTCCATTTGGTCAAATGTGGACTTCTGAATGACTGATGTAAAGTCAGAAGTAGTCAATGAGTATGTATAGAAAGTTCAAGATCAAGTACTGAAATATGTTCACTATGTCAAATATTGGCTACTGTATGGCTGATCTATCACCAAAAGGAGTCCAGTGGGTAGAAATAGAAAATTCAAAATCGACAACCCTTGGGCCCGATATTAGTCCATTTGGTCAAATATGGATTTCTGAATGACTGATATAATATCAGAAAGAGTCAATGAGTAGGTATAGAAATTTCGAGATCCATGACTGAAACATGTCAAATGGGTCAAATATTGGCTTCTCTATGGCCAATTTATCACCAGAAGGAGTCAATTGGGTAGAAATAGAAAGTTCAAAATCGATGACTCTTGGGCCCGATATAAGTCCATTTGGTCAAATGTGGACTTCTGAATGACTGATGTAAAGTCAGAAATAGTCAATGAGTATGTATAGAAAGTTCAAGATCAAGTACTGAAATAGTTTCGCTATGTCAAATATTGGCTACTGTATGGCTGATCTATCACCAAAAAGAGTCCAGTGGGTAGAAATAGAAAATTCAAAATCGACAACCCTTGGGCCCGATATTAGTCCATTTGGTCAAATATGGATTTCTGAATGACTGATATAATATCAGAAAGAGTCAATGAGTAGGTATAGAAATTTCGAGATCCATGACTGAAACATGTCAAATGGGTGAAATTTTGGGTTCTCTATGGCTAATTTATCACCAGAAGGAGTCAATTGGGTAGAAATAAAAAGTTCAAAATCGATGACTCTTGAGCCCGATATAGGTCCATTTGGTCAAATGTGGACTTCTGAATGACTGATGTAAAGTCAGAAGTAGTCAATGAGTATGTATAGAAAGTTCAAGATCAAGTACTGAAATATGTTCGCTATGTCAAATATTGGCTACTGTATGGCTGATCTATCACCAAAAAGAGTCCAGTGGGTAGAAATAGAAAATTCAAAATCGACAACCCTTGGGCCCGATATTAGTCCATTTGGTCAAATATGGATTTCTGAATGACTGATATAATATCAGAAAGAGTCAATGAGTAGGTATAGAAATTTCGAGATCCATGACTGAAACATGTCAAATGGGTCAAATATTGGCTTCTCTATGGCCAATTTATCACCAGAAGGAGTCAATTGGGTAGAAATAGAAAGTTCAAAATCGATGACTCTTGGGCCCGATATAAGTCCATTTGGTCAAATATGGACTTCTGAATGACTGATGTAACATCAGAAGTAGTCAATGAGTATGTATAGAAAGTTCAAAATCAAGTACTGAAATATGTTCACTATGTCAAATATTGGCTACTGTATGGCTGATCTATCACCAAAAGGAGTCCAGTGGGCAGAAATAGAAAATTCAAAATCGACAACCCTTGGGCCCGATATTAGTCCATTTGGTCAAATATGGATTTCTGAATGACTGAAATAATATCAGAAAGAGTCAATGAGTAGGTATAGAAATTTCGAGATCCATGACTGAAACATGTCAAATGGGTCAAATATTGGCTTCTCTATGGCTAATTTATCACCAGAAGGAGTCAATTGGGTAGAAATAAAAAGTTCAAAATCGATGACTCTTGGGCCCGATATAGGTCCATTTGGTCAAATGTGGACTTCTGAATGACTGATGTAAAGTCAGAAATAGTCAATGAGTATGTATAGAAAGTTCAAGATCAAGTACTGAAATATGTTCGCTATGTCAAATATTGGCTACTGTATGGCTGATCTATCACCAAAAAGAGTCCAGTGGGTAGAAATAGAAAATTCAAAATCGACAACCCTTGGGCCCGATATGAGTCCATTTGGTCAAATATGGATTTCTCAATGACTGATATAATATCAGAAAGAGTCAATGAGTAGGTATAGAAATTTCGAGATCCATGACTGAAACATGTCAAATGAGTGAAATATTGGCTTCTCTATGGCTAATTTATCACCAGAAGGAGTCAAATGGGTAGAAATAGAAAGTTCAAAATCGATGACTCTTGGGCCCGATATAGGTCCATTTGGTCAAATATGGACTTCTGAATGACTGATGTAAAATCAGAAGTAGTCAATGAGTATGTATAGAAAGTTCAAAATCAAGTACTGAAATATGTTCACTATGTCAAATATTGGCTACTGTATGGCTGATCTATCACCAAAAGGAGTCAAGTGGGCAGAAATAGAAAATTCAAAATCGACAACCCTTGGGCCCGATATTAGTCCATTTGGTCAAATATGGATTTCTGAATGACTGAAATAATATCAGAAAGAGTCAATGAGTAGGTATAGAAATTTCGAGATCCATGACTGAAACATGTCAAATGGGTGAAATATTGGCTTCTCTATGGCTAATTTATCACCAGAAGGAGTCAATTGGGTAGAAATAGAAAGTTCAAAATCGATGACTCTTGGGCCCGATATAAGTCCATTTGGTCAAATATGGAAAGGTCAAGATCAAGGAGTGAAACATGTTGAGTAAGTCAAAAATTGGCTACTGTAAGGCTCATCTATCACCAAAAGGAGTCCAGTGGGCAGAAATAGAAAATTCAAAATCGACAACCCTTGGGCCCGATATTAGTCCATTTGGTCAAATATGGATTTCTGAATGACTGACATAATATAAGAAAGAGTCAATGAGTAGGTATAGAAATTTCGAGATCCATGACTGAAACATGTCAAATGGGTGAAATATTGGCTTCTCTATGGCTAATTTATCACCAGAAGGAGTCAATTGGGTAGAAATAGAAAGTTCAAAATCGATGACTCTTGGGCCCGATATAGGTCCATTTGGTCAAATATGGACTTCTGAATGACTGATGTAAAATCAGAAGTAGTCAATGAGTATGTATAGAAAGTTCAAAATCAAGTACTGAAATATGTTCACTATGTCAAATATTCGCTACTGTATGGCTGATCTATCACCAAAAGGAGTCCAGTGGGCAGAAATAGAAAATTCAAAATGGACAACCCTTGGGCCCGATATTAGTCCATTTGGTCAAATATGGATTTCTGAATGACTGACATAATATCAGAAAGAGTCAATGAGTAGGTATAGAAACTTCGAGATCAATGACTGAAACATGTCAAATGTGTGAAATATTGGCTTCTCTGTGACTAATTTATCACCAGAAGGAGTCAATTGGGTAGAAATAGAAAGTTCAAAATTGATGACTCTTGGGCCCAATATAGGTCCATTTGGTCAAATATGGACTTCTGAATGACTGATGTAAAATCAGAAGTAGTCAATGAGTATGTATAGAAAGTTCAAGATTAAGGAGTGAAACATGTTGAGTAAGTCAAAAATTGGCTACTGTATGGCAAGTGTATCACCAGAAGGAGTCAATTGGGTAGAAATAGAAAGTTCAAAATGGACAACCCTTGGGCCTGATATTAGTCCATTTGGTCAAATATGGATTTCTAAATGACTGACATAATATCAGAAAGAGTCAATGAGTAGGTATAGAAATTTCGAGATCCATGACTGAAACATGTCAAATGGGTGAAATATTGGCTTCTCTATGGCTAATTTATCACCAGAAGGAGTCAATTGGGTAGAAATAGAAAGTTCAAAATCGATGACTCTTGAGCCCGATATAGGTCCATTTGGTCAAATATGGACTTCTGAATGACTGATGTAAAATCAGAAGTAGTCAATCAGTATGTATAGAAAGTTCAAGATCAAGTACTGAAATATGTTCACTGTGTCAAATATTGGCTACTCTATGGCTGATCTATCACCAAAAGGAGTCCAGTGGGCAGAAATAGAAAATTCCAAATCGACAACCGTTGGGCCCGATATTAGTCCATTTGGTCAAATATGGATTTCTGAATGACTGACATAATATCAGAAAGAGTCAATGAGTAGGTATAGAAATTTCGAGATCCATGACTGAAACATGTCAAATGGGTGAAATATTAGCTTCTCTATGGCTAATTTATCACCAGAAGGAGTCAATTGGGTAGAAATAAAAAGTTAAAAATCGATGACTCTTGGGCCCGATATAGGTCCATTTGGTCAAATATGGACTTCTGAATGACTGATGTAAAATCAGAAATAGTCAATGAGTATGTATAGAAAGTTCAAGATCAAGTGCTGAAATATGTTCACTATGTCAAATATTGGCTACTGTATGGCTGATCTATCACCAAAAGGAGTCCAGTGGGCAGAAATAGAAAATTCAAAATCGACAACCCTTGGGGCCGATATTAGTCCATTTGGTCAAATATGGATTTCTGAATGACTGATATAATATCAGAAAGAGTCAATGAGTAGGTATAGAAATTTCGAGATCCATGACTGAAACATGTCAAATGGGTGAAATATTGGCTTCTCTATGGCTAATTTATCACCAGAAGGAGTCAATTGGGTAGAAATAAAAAGTTCAAAATCGATGACTCTTGGGCCCGATATAGGTCCATTTGGTCAAATGTGGACTTCTGAATGACTGATGTAAAGTCAGAAGTAGTCAATGAGTATGTATAGAAAGTTCAAGATCAAGTACTGAAATATGTTCACTATGTCAAATATTGGCTACTGTATGGCTGATCTATCACCAAAAGGAGTCCAGTGGGCAGAAATAGAAAATTCAAAATCGACAATCCTTGGGCCCGATATTAGTCCATTTGGTCAAATATGGATTTCTGAATGACTGACATAATATCAGAAAGAGTCAATGAGTAGGTATAGAAATTTCGAGATCCATGACTGAAACATGTCAAATGGGTCAAATATTGGCTTCTCTATGGCTAATTTATCACCAGAAGGAGTCAATTGGGTAGAAATAGAAAGTTCAAAATCGATGACTCTTGGGCCCGATATAGGTCCATTTGGTCAAATACGGATTTCTGAATGACTGACATAACATCAGAAAGAGTCAATCAGTAGGTATAGAAATTTCGAGATCCATGACTGAAACATGTCAAATGGGTCAAATATTGGCTTCTCTATGGCTACTTTATCACCAGAAGGAGTCAATTGGGTAGAAATAGAAAGTTCAAAATCGATGACTCTTGGGCCCGATATAGGTCCATTTGGTCAAATATGGACTTCTGAATGACTGATGTAAAATCAGAAGTAGTCAATGAGTATGTATAGAAAGTTCAAGATCAAGGAGTGAAACATGTTGAGTAAGTCAAAAATTGGCTACTGTATGGCAAATGTATCATCAGAAGGAGTCAATTGGGTAGAAATAGAAAGTTCAAAATGGACAACCCTTGGGCCCGATATTAGTCCATTTGGTCAAATATGGATTTCTGAATGACTGACATAACATCAGAAAGAGTCAATGAGTAGGTATAGAAATGTCAAGATCCATGACTGAAACATGTCCAATGGGTCAAATATATGCTACTCTATGGCTAATGTATCACAAGAAGGAGTCAACTGGGTAGGAATAGAAAGTTCAAGATCAAAGACTGAAATATGTTCAGTAGGTCAAAACTTGGCTGAAAACCACTAGAAGGAGTCAATGGGTAGAACCAAAAAGTTCAAAATCGATGACTTTTGGGCCATATATTGGTAATTTAGGTCAAATAGGACTCTGAATGGCTGATGCAACAACAGATGTAGTCAATGACTTTGTATAGAAACTTCAAGATTGATGACTGAAATATGCTCAAGGGGTCAAATATTGGCTACTCTATGGTTTAACGTATCATAAGAAGGAGTCAGTTGGGTATAGAATGTTCAGAATCGATGACTCTTGGGCCGGATATGAGTCCATTTGGTCAAATATGGACTTCTGAATGACTGATGTGTCATCAGAAGTATTCAATGAGTATGTCTAGAAAGTTCAAGATCAAGTACTGAAATATGTTCACTGTGTCAAATATTGGCTATTGTATGGCTGACGTATTACCAGAAGAAGTCAATGGTTAGAAATAAAAAGTTCAAAATTGATGAGTCTTGGGCTAGATATTAGTATTTTATTTCAAAAATTGACTTCTGAATGGCTGATGTAACAACAGAAGGAGTCAATGAGTACCTTTAGAAATTTCAAGATCCATGACTGAAACATGTTCAATGGGTCAAATATTGGCTTCTCTATGGCTAATTTATCACCAGAGGGAGTCAATTGGGTAGAAATAGAAAGTTCAAAATCGATGACTCTTGGGCCCGATATAAGTCCATTTGGTCAAATATGGACTTCTGAATGACTGATGTAAAATCAGAAGTAGTCAATGAGTATGTATAGAAAGGTCAAGATCAAGGAGTGAAACATGTTCACTATGTCAAATATTGGCTACTGTATGGCTGATCTATCACCAAAAGGAGTCCAGTGGGCAGAAATAGAAAATTCAAAATCGACAACCCTTGGGCCCGATATTAGTCCATTTGGTCAAATATGGATTTCTGAATGACTGACATAATATCAGAAAGAGTCAATGAGTAGGTATAGAAATTTCGAGATCCGTGACTGAAACATGTAAAATGGGTGAAATATTGGCTTCTCTATGGCTAATTTATCACCAGAAGGAGTCAATTGGGTAGAAATAGAAAGTTCAAAATCGATGACTCTTGGGCCCGATATAAGTCCATGTGGTCAAATATGGACTTCTGAATGACTGATGTAAAATCAGAAGTAGTCAATGAGTATGTATAGAAAGTTCAAGATCAAGGAGTGAAACATGTTGAGTAAGTCAAAAATTGGCTACTGTATGGCAAATGTATCTCCAGAAGGAGTCAATTGGGTAGAAATAGAAAGTTCAAAATGGACAACCCTTGGGCCCGAAATTAGTCCATTTGGTCAAATACGGATTTCTGAATGACTGACATAACATCAGGAAGAGACAATGAGTAGGTATAGAAATTTCGAGATCCATGACTGAAACATGTCAAATGGGTGAAATATTGGCTTCTCTATGGCTAATTTATCTCCAGAAGGAGTCAATTGGGTAGAAATAAAAAGTTCAAAATCGATGACTCTTGGGCCCGATATAGGTCCATTTGGTCAAATATGGACTTCTGAATGACTGATGTAAAATCAGAAGTAGTCAATGAGTATGTATAGAAAGTTCAAGATCAAGTGCTGAAATATGTTCACTATGTCAAATATTGGCTACTGTATGGCTGATCTATCACCAAAAGGAGTCCAGTGGGCAGAAATAGAAAATTCAAAATCGACAACCCTTGGGGCCGATATTAGTCCATTTGGTCAAATATGGATTTCTGAATGACTGACATAATATCAGAAAGAGTCAATGAGTGAAAGAGACAAAGAGTATAGAAATTTCGAGATCCATGACTGACACATGTCAAATGGGTCAAATATGGGCTTCTCTATGGCTAATTTATCACCAGAAGGAGTCAATTGGGTAGAAATATAAAGTTCAAAATCGATGACTCTTGGGCCCGATATAAGTCCATTTGTTCAAATATGGACTTCTGAATGACTGATGTAAAATCAGAAGTAGTCAATGAGTATGTATAGAAAGGTAAAGATCAAGGAGGGAAACATGTTGACTAAGTCAAAAATTGGCTACTGTATGGCTGATCTATAACCAAAAGGAGTCCAGTGGGCAGAAATAGAAAATTCAAAATCGACAACCCTTGGGCCCGATATTAGTCCATTTGGTCAAATATGGATTTCTGAATGACTGAAATAATATCAGAAAGAGTCAATGAGTAGGTATAGAAATTTCGAGATCCGTGACTGAAACATGTCAAATGGGTGAAATATTGGCTTCTCTATGGCTAATTTATCACCAGAAGGAGTCAATTGGGTAGAAATAAAAAGTTCAAAATCGATGACTCTTGGGCCCGATATAGGTCCATTTGGTCAAATGTGGACTTCTGAATGACTGATGTAAAGTCAGAAGTAGTCAATGAGTATGTATAGAAAGTTCAAGATCAAGTACTGAAATATGTTCACTATGTCAAATATTGGCTACTGTATGGCTGATCTATCACCAAAAAGAGTCCAGTGGGTAGAAATAGAAAATTCAAAATCGACAACCCTTGGGCCCGATATTAGTCCATTTGGTCAAATATGGATTTCTGAATGACTGATATAATATCAGAAAGAGTCAATGAGTAGGTATAGAAATTTCGAGATCCATGACTGAAACATGTCAAATGGGTGAAATATTGGCTTCTCTATGGCTAATTTATCACCAGAAGGAGTCAATTGGATAGAAATAGAAAGTTCAAAATCGATGACTCTTGGGCCCGATATAGGTCCATTTGGTCAAATGTGGACTTCTGAATGACTGATGTAAAATCAGAAGTAGTCAATGAGTATGTATAGAAAGTTCAAAATCAAGTACTGAAATATGTTCACTATGTCAAATATTGGCTACTGTATGGCTGATCTATCACCAAAAGGAGTCCAGTGGGTAGAAATAGAAAATTCAAAATCGACAACCCTTGGGCCCGATATTAGTCCATTTGGTCAAATATGGATTTCTGAATGACTGATATAATATCAGAAAGAGTCAATGAGTAGGTATAGAAATTTCGAGATCCATGACTGAAACATGTCAAATGGGTGAAATATTGGCTTCTCTATGGCTAATTTATCACCAGAAGGAGTCAATTGGGTAGAAATAAAAAGTTCAAAATCGATGACTCTTGGGCCCGATATAGGTCCATTTGGTCAAATGTGGACTTCTGAATGACTGATGTAAAGTCAGAAGTAGTCAATGAGTATGTATAGAAAGTTCAAGATCAAGTACTGAAATATGTTCACTATGTCAAATATTGGCTACTGTATGGCTGATCTATCACCAAAAGGAGTCCAGTGGGCAGAAATAGAAAATTCAAAATCGACAACCCTTGGGCCCGATATTAGTCCATTTGGTCAAATATGGATTTCTGAATGACTGACATAATATCAGAAAGAGTCAATGAGTAGGTATAGAAATTTCGAGATCCGTGACTGAAACATGTAAAATGGGTGAAATATTGGCTTCTCTATGGCTAATTTATCACCAGAAGGAGTCAATTGGGTAGAAATAGAAAGTTCAAAATCGATGACTCTTGGGCCCGATATAAGTCCATGTGGTCAAATATGGACTTCTGAATGACTGATGTAAAATCAGAAGTAGTCAATGAGTATGTATAGAAAGTTCAAGATCAAGGAGTGAAACATGTTGAGTAAGTCAAAAATTGGCTACTGTATGGCAAATGTATCTCCAGAAGGAGTCAATTGGGTAGAAATAGAAAGTTCAAAATGGACAACCCTTGGGCCCGAAATTAGTCCATTTGGTCAAATACGGATTTCTGAATGACTGACATAACATCAGGAAGAGACAATGAGTAGGTATAGAAATTTCGAGATCCATGACTGAAACATGTCAAATGGGTGAAATATTGGCTTCTCTATGGCTAATTTATCTCCAGAAGGAGTCAATTGGGTAGAAATAAAAAGTTCAAAATCGATGACTCTTGGGCCCGATATAGGTCCATTTGGTCAAATATGGACTTCTGAATGACTGATGTAAAATCAGAAGTAGTCAATGAGTATGTATAGAAAGTTCAAGATCAAGTGCTGAAATATGTTCACTATGTCAAATATTGGCTACTGTATGGCTGATCTATCACCAAAAGGAGTCCAGTGGGCAGAAATAGAAAATTCAAAATCGACAACCCTTGGGGCCGATATTAGTCCATTTGGTCAAATATGGATTTCTGAATGACTGACATAATATCAGAAAGAGTCAATGAGTCAAAGAGACAAAGAGTATAGAAATTTCGAGATCCTTGACTGACACATGTCAAATGGGTCAAATATTGGCTTCTCTATGGCTAATTTATCACCAGAAGGAGTCAATTGGGTAGAAATATAAAGTTCAAAATCGATGACTCTTGGGCCCGATATAAGTCCATTTGTTCAAATATGGACTTCTGAATGACTGATGTAAAATCAGAAGTAGTCAATGAGTATGTATAGAAAGGTAAAGATCAAGGAGGGAAACATGTTGAGTAAGTCAAAAATTGGCTACTGTATGGCTGATCTATCACCAAAAGGAGTCCAGTGGGCAGAAATAGAAAATTCAAAATCGACAACCCTTGGGCCCGATATTAGTCCATTTGGTCAAATATGGATTTCTGAATGACTGAAATAATATCAGAAAGAGTCAATGAGTAGGTATAGAAATTTCGAGATCCATGACTGAAACATGTCAAATGGGTGAAATATTGGGTTCTCTATGGCTAATTTATCACCAGAAGGAGTCAATTGGGTAGAAATAAAAAGTTCAAAATCGATGACTCTTGGGCCCGATATAGGTCCATTTGGTCAAATGTGGACTTCTGAATGACTGATGTAAAGTCAGAAGTAGTCAATGAGTATGTATAGAAAGTTCAAGATCAAGTACTGAAATATGTTCACTATGTCAAATATTGGCTACTGTATGGCTGATCTATCACCAAAAGGAGTCCAGTGGGTAGAAATAGAAAATTCAAAATCGACAACCCTTGGGCCCGATATTAGTCCATTTGGTCAAATATGGATTTCTGAATGACTGATATAATATCAGAAAGAGTCAATGAGTAGGTATAGAAATTTCGAGTTCCATGACTGAAACATGTCAAATGGGTCAAATATTGGCTTCTCTATGGCCAATTTATCACCAGAAGGAGTCAATTGGGTAGAAATAGAAAGTTCAAAATCGATGACTCTTGGGCCCGATATAAGTCCATTTGGTCAAATATGGACTTCTGAATGACTGATGTAAAATCAGAAGTAGTCAATGAGTATGTATAGAAAGTTCAAAATCAAGTACTGAAATATGTTCACTATGTCAAATATTGGCTACTGTATGGCTGATCTATTACCAAAAGGAGTCCAGTGGGCAGAAATAGAAAATTCAAAATCGACAACCCTTGGGCCCGATATTAGTCCATTTGGTCAAATATGGATTTCTGAATGACTGAAATAATATCAGAAAGAGTCAATGAGTAGGTATAGAAATTTCGAGATCCATGACTGAAACATGTCAAATGGGTGAAATATTGGCTTCTCTATGGCTAATTTATCACCAGAAGGAGTCAATTGGGTAGAAATAAAAAGTTCAAAATCGATGACTCTTGGGCCCGATATAGGTCCATTTGGTCAAATGTGGACTTCTGAATGACTGATGTAAAGTCAGAAGTAGTCAATGAGTATGTATAGAAAGTTCAAGATAAAGTACTGAAATATGTTCACTATGTCAAATATTGGCTACTGTATGGCTGATCTATCACCAAAAAGAGTCCAGTGGGTAGAAATAGAAAATTCAAAATCGACAACCCTTGGGCCCGATATTAGTCCATTTGGTCAAATATGGATTTCTGAATGACTGATATAATATCAGAAAGAGTCAATGAGTAGGTATAGAAATTTCGAGATCCATGACTGAAACATGTCAAATGGGTGAAATATTGGCTTCTCTATGGCTAATTTATCACCAGAAGGAGTCAATTGGATAGAAATAGAAAGTTCAAAATCGATGACTCTTGGGCCCGATATAGGTCCATTTGGTCAAATATGGACTTCTGAATGACTGATGTAAAATCAGAAGTAGTCAATGAGTATGTATAGAAAGTTCAAAATCAAGTACTGAAATATGTTCACTATGTCAAATATTGGCTACTGTATGGCTGATCTATCACCAAAAGGAGTCCAGTGGGTAGAAATAGAAAATTCAAAATCGACAACCCTTGGGCCCGATATTAGTCCATTTGGTCAAATATGGATTTCTGAATGACTGATATAATATCAGAAAGAGTCAATGAGTAGGTATAGAAATTTCGAGATCCATGACTGAAACATGTCAAATGGGTCAAATATTGGCTTCTCTATGGCCAATTTATCATCAGAAGGAGTCAATTGGGTAGAAATAGAAAGTTCAAAATCGATGACTCTTGGGCCCGATATAAGTCCATTTGGTCAAATATGGACTTCTGAATGACTGATATAAAATCAGAAGTAGTCAATGAGTATGTATAGAAAGTTCAAAATCAAGTACTGAAATATGTTCACTATGTCAAATATTGGCTACTGTATGGCTGATCTATTACCAAAAGGAGTCCAGTGGGCAGAAATAGAAAATTCAAAATCGACAACCCTTGGGCCCGATATTAGTCCATTTGGTCAAATATGGATTTCTGAATGACTGAAATAATATCAGAAAGAGTCAATGAGTAGGTATAGAAATTTCGAGATCCATGACTGAAACATGTCAAATGGGTGAAATATTGGCTTCTCTATGGCTAATTTATCACCAGAAGGAGTCAATTGGGTAGAAATAAAAAGTTCAAAATCGATGACTCTTGGGCCCGATATAGGTCCATTTGGTCAAATGTGGACTTCTGAATGACTGATGTAAAGTCAGAAGTAGTCAATGAGTATGTATAGAAAGTTCAAGATCAAGTACTGAAATATGTTCACTATGTCAAATATTGGCTACTGTATGGCTGATCTATCACCAAAAAGAGTCCAGTGGTAGAAATAGAAAATTCAAAATCGACAACCCTTGGGCCCGATATTAGTCCATTTGGTCAAATGTGGATTTCTGAATGACTGATATAATATCAGAAAGAGTCAATGAGTAGGTATAGAAATTTCGAGATCCATGACTGAAACATGTCAAATGGGTGAAATATTGGCTTCTCTATGGCTAATTTATCACCAGAAGGAGTCAATTGGGTAGAAATAGAAAGTTCAAAATCGATGACTCTTGGGCCCGATATAGGTCCATTTGGTCAAATATGGACTTCTGAATGACTGATGTAAAATCAGAAGTAGTCAATGAGTATGTATAGAAAGTTCAAAATCAAGTACTGAAATATGTTCACTATGTCAAATATTGGCTACTGTATGGCTGATCTATCACCAAAAGGAGTCCAGTGGGCAGAAATAGAAAATTCAAAATCGACAATCCCTGGGCCCGATATTAGTCCATTTGGTCAAATATGGATTTCTGAATGACTGACATAATATCAGAAAGAGTCAATGAGTAGGTATAGAAATTTCGAGATCCATGACTGAAACATGTCAAATGGGTGAAATATTGGCTTCTCTATGGCTAATTTATCACCAGAAGGAGTCAATTGGGTAGAAATAGAAAGTTCAAAATCGATGACTCTTGGGCCCGATATAAGTCCATTTGGTCAAATACGGATTTCTGAATGACTGACATAACATCAGAAAGAGTCAATCAGTAGGTATAGAAATTTCAAGATCCATGACTGAAACATGTCAAATGGGTCAAATATTGGCTTCTGATTGACTGATGTGTCATCAGAAGTATTCAATGAGTATGTCTAGAAAGTTCAAGATCAAGTACTGAAATATGTTCACTATGTCAAATATTGGCTATTGTATGGCTGACGTATTACCAGAAGAAGTCAATGGTTAGAAATAAAAAGTTCAAAATTGATGAGTCTTGGGCTAGATATTAGTATTTTATTTCAAATATTGACTTCTGAATGACTGATGTAACAACAGAAGGAGTCAATGACTAGGTATAGAAATTTCGAGATCCATGACTGAAACATGTAAAATGGGTGAAATATTGGCTTCTCTATGGCTAATTTATCACCAGAAGGAGTCAATTGGGTAGAAATAGAAAGTTCAAAATCGATGACTCTTGGGCCCGATATAAGTCCATGTGGTCAAATATGGACTTCTGAATGACTGATGTAAAATCAGAAGTAGTCAATGAGTATGTATAGAAAGTTCAAGATCAAGGAGTGAAATATGTTGAGTAAGTCAAAAATTGGCTACTGTATGGCAAATGTATCTCCAGAAGGAGTCAATTGGGTAGAAATAGAAAGTTCAAAATGGACAACCCTTGGGCCCGATATTAGTCCATTTGGTCAAATATGGATTTCTGAATGACTGACATAACATCAGAAAGAGTCAATGAGTAGGTATAGAAATTTCAAGATCCATGACTGAAACAAGTCCAATGGGTCAAATATATGCTACTCTATGGCTAATGTATCACAAGAAGGAGTCAACTGGGTAGGAATAGAAAGTTCAAGATCAAAGACTGAAATATGTTCAGTAGGTCAAAACTTGGCTGAAAACCACTAGAAGGAGTCAATGCGTAAAACTAAAAAGTTCAAAATCGATGACTCTTGGGCCATATATTAGTAATTTAGGTCAAATAGGACTCTGAATGGCTTATGCAACAACAGATGGAGTCAATGACTATGTATAGAAACTTCAAGATTGATGACTGAAATATGCTCAAGGGGTCAAATATTGGTTACTCTATTGTTTAACGTATCATAAGAAGGAGTCAGTTGGGTATAGAAAGTTCAGAATCGATGACTCTTGGGCCGGATATGAGTCCATTTGGTCAAATATGGACTTCTGAATGACTGATGTAACATCAGAAGTATTCAATGAGTATGTATAGAAAGTTCAAGATCAAGTACTGAAATATGTTCACTATGTCAAATATTGGCTATTGTATGGCTGACGTATTACCAGAAGAAGTCAATGGTTAGAAATAAAAAGTTCAAAATTGATGAGTCTTGGGCTAGATATTAGTATTTTATTTCAAATATTGACTTCTGAATGGCTGATGTAACAACAGAAGGAGTCAATGAGTACCTTTAGAAATTTCAAGATCCATGACTGAAACATGTTCACTATGTCAAATATTGGCTACTGTATGGCTGATCTATCACCAAAAGGAGTCCAGTGGGCAGAAATAGAAAATTCAAAATCGACAACCCTTGGGCCCGATATTAGTCCATTTGGTCAAATATGGATTTCTGAATGACTGACATAATATCAGAAAGAGTCAATGAGTAGGTATAGAAATTTCGAGATCCGTGACTGAAACATGTAAAATGGGTGAAATATTGGCTTCTCTATGGCTAATTTATCACCAGAAGGAGTCAATTGGGTAGAAATAGAAAGTTCAAAATCGATGACTCTTGGGCCCGATATAAGTCCATGTGGTCAAATATGGACTTCTGAATGACTGATGTAAAATCAGAAGTAGTCAATGAGTATGTATAGAAAGTTCAAGATCAAGGAGTGAAACATGTTGAGTAAGTCAAAAATTGGCTACTGTATGGCAAATGTATCTCCAGAAGGAGTCAATTGGGTAGAAATAGAAAGTTCAAAATGGACAACCCTTGGGCCCGAAATTAGTCCATTTGGTCAAATACGGATTTCTGAATGACTGACATAACATCAGGAAGAGACAATGAGTAGGTATAGAAATTTCGAGATCCATGACTGAAACATGTCAAATGGGTGAAATATTGGCTTCTCTATGGCTAATTTATCTCCAGAAGGAGTCAATTGGGTAGAAATAAAAAGTTCAAAATCGATGACTCTTGGGCCCGATATAGGTCCATTTGGTCAAATATGGACTTCTGAATGACTGATGTAAAATCAGAAGTAGTCAATGAGTATGTATAGAAAGTTCAAGATCAAGTGCTGAAATATGTTCACTATGTCAAATATTGGCTACTGTATGGCTGATCTATCACCAAAAGGAGTCCAGTGGGCAGAAATAGAAAATTCAAAATCGACAACCCTTGGGGCCGATATTAGTCCATTTGGTCAAATATGGATTTCTGAATGACTGACATAATATCAGAAAGAGTCAATGAGTCAAAGAGACAAAGAGTATAGAAATTTCGAGATCCTTGACTGACACATGTCAAATGGGTCAAATATTGGCTTCTCTATGGCTAATTTATCACCAGAAGGAGTCAATTGGGTAGAAATATAAAGTTCAAAATCGATGACTCTTGGGCCCGATATAAGTCCATTTGTTCAAATATGGACTTCTGAATGACTGATGTAAAATCAGAAGTAGTCAATGAGTATGTATAGAAAGGTAAAGATCAAGGAGGGAAACATGTTGAGTAAGTCAAAAATTGGCTACTGTATGGCTGATCTATCACCAAAAGGAGTCCAGTGGGCAGAAATAGAAAATTCAAAATCGACAACCCTTGGGCCCGATATTAGTCCATTTGGTCAAATATGGATTTCTGAATGACTGAAATAATATCAGAAAGAGTCAATGAGTAGGTATAGAAATTTCGAGATCCATGACTGAAACATGTCAAATGGGTGAAATATTGGGTTCTCTATGGCTAATTTATCACCAGAAGGAGTCAATTGGGTAGAAATAAAAAGTTCAAAATCGATGACTCTTGGGCCCGATATAGGTCCATTTGGTCAAATGTGGACTTCTGAATGACTGATGTAAAGTCAGAAGTAGTCAATGAGTATGTATAGAAAGTTCAAGATCAAGTACTGAAATATGTTCACTATGTCAAATATTGGCTACTGTATGGCTGATCTATCACCAAAAGGAGTCCAGTGGGTAGAAATAGAAAATTCAAAATCGACAACCCTTGGGCCCGATATTAGTCCATTTGGTCAAATATGGATTTCTGAATGACTGATATAATATCAGAAAGAGTCAATGAGTAGGTATAGAAATTTCGAGTTCCATGACTGAAACATGTCAAATGGGTCAAATATTGGCTTCTCTATGGCCAATTTATCACCAGAAGGAGTCAATTGGGTAGAAATAGAAAGTTCAAAATCGATGACTCTTGGGCCCGATATAAGTCCATTTGGTCAAATATGGACTTCTGAATGACTGATGTAAAATCAGAAGTAGTCAATGAGTATGTATAGAAAGTTCAAAATCAAGTACTGAAATATGTTCACTATGTCAAATATTGGCTACTGTATGGCTGATCTATTACCAAAAGGAGTCCAGTGGGCAGAAATAGAAAATTCAAAATCGACAACCCTTGGGCCCGATATTAGTCCATTTGGTCAAATATGGATTTCTGAATGACTGAAATAATATCAGAAAGAGTCAATGAGTAGGTATAGAAATTTCGAGATCCATGACTGAAACATGTCAAATGGGTGAAATATTGGCTTCTCTATGGCTAATTTATCACCAGAAGGAGTCAATTGGGTAGAAATAAAAAGTTCAAGATCAAAGACTGAAATATGTTCAGTAGGTCAAAACTTGGCTGAAAACCACTAGAAGGAGTCAATGGGTAGAACCAAAAAGTTCAAAATCGATGACTTTTGGGCCATATATTAGTAATTTAGGTCAAATAGGACTCTGAATGGCTGATGCAACAACAGATGTAGTCAATGACTTTGTATAGAAACTTCAAGATTGATGACTGAAATATGCTCAAGGGGTCAAATATTGGCTACTCTATGGTTTAACGTATCATAAGAAGGAGTCAGTTGGGTATAGAAAGTTCAGAATCGATGACTCTTGGGCCGGATATGAGTCCATTTGGTCAAATATGGACTTCTGAATGACTGATGTAACATCAGAAGTATTCAATGAGTATGTATAGAAAGTTCAAGATCAAGTACTGAAATATGTTCACTATGTCAAATATTGGCTATTGTATGGCTGACGTATTACCAGAAGAAGTCAATGGTTAGAAATAAAAAGTTCAAAATTGATGAGTCTTGGGCTAGATATTAGTATTTTATTTCAAATATTGACTTCTGAATGGCTGATGTAACAACAGAAGGAGTCAATGAGTACCTTTAGAAATTTCAAGATCCATGACTGAAACATGTTCACTATGTCAAATATTGGCTACTGTATGGCTGATCTATCACCAAAAGGAGTCCAGTGGGCAGAAATAGAAAATTCAAAATCGACAACCCTTGGGCCCGATATTAGTCCATTTGGTCAAATATGGATTTCTGAATGACTGACATAATATCAGAAAGAGTCAATGAGTAGGTATAGAAATTTCGAGATCCGTGACTGAAACATGTAAAATGGGTGAAATATTGGCTTCTCTATGGCTAATTTATCACCAGAAGGAGTCAATTGGGTAGAAATAGAAAGTTCAAAATCGATGACTCTTGGGCCCGATATAAGTCCATGTGGTCAAATATGGACTTCTGAATGACTGATGTAAAATCAGAAGTAGTCAATGAGTATGTATAGAAAGTTCAAGATCAAGGAGTGAAACATGTTGAGTAAGTCAAAAATTGGCTACTGTATGGCAAATGTATCTCCAGAAGGAGTCAATTGGGTAGAAATAGAAAGTTCAAAATGGACAACCCTTGGGCCCGAAATTAGTCCATTTGGTCAAATACGGATTTCTGAATGACTGACATAACATCAGGAAGAGACAATGAGTAGGTATAGAAATTTCGAGATCCATGACTGAAACATGTCAAATGGGTGAAATATTGGCTTCTCTATGGCTAATTTATCTCCAGAAGGAGTCAATTGGGTAGAAATAAAAAGTTCAAAATCGATGACTCTTGGGCCCGATATAGGTCCATTTGGTCAAATATGGACTTCTGAATGACTGATGTAAAATCAGAAGTAGTCAATGAGTATGTATAGAAAGTTCAAGATCAAGTGCTGAAATATGTTCACTATGTCAAATATTGGCTACTGTATGGCTGATCTATCACCAAAAGGAGTCCAGTGGGCAGAAATAGAAAATTCAAAATCGACAACCCTTGGGGCCGATATTAGTCCATTTGGTCAAATATGGATTTCTGAATGACTGACATAATATCAGAAAGAGTCAATGAGTCAAAGAGACAAAGAGTATAGAAATTTCGAGATCCTTGACTGACACATGTCAAATGGGTCAAATATTGGCTTCTCTATGGCTAATTTATCACCAGAAGGAGTCAATTGGGTAGAAATATAAAGTTCAAAATCGATGACTCTTGGGCCCGATATAAGTCCATTTGTTCAAATATGGACTTCTGAATGACTGATGTAAAATCAGAAGTAGTCAATGAGTATGTATAGAAAGGTAAAGATCAAGGAGGGAAACATGTTGAGTAAGTCAAAAATTGGCTACTGTATGGCTGATCTATCACCAAAAGGAGTCCAGTGGTCAGAAATAGAAAATTCAAAATCGACAACCCTTGGGCCCGATATTAGTCCATTTGGTCAAATATGGATTTCTGAATGACTGAAATAATATCAGAAAGAGTCAATGAGTAGGTATAGAAATTTCGAGATCCATGACTGAAACATGTCAAATGGGTGAAATATTGGGTTCTCTATGGCTAATTTATCACCAGAAGGAGTCAATTGGGTAGAAATAAAAAGTTCAAAATCGATGACTCTTGGGCCCGATATAGGTCCATTTGGTCAAATGTGGACTTCTGAATGACTGATGTAAAGTCAGAAGTAGTCAATGAGTATGTATAGAAAGTTCAAGATCAAGTACTGAAATATGTTCACTATGTCAAATATTGGCTACTGTATGGCTGATCTATCACCAAAAGGAGTCCAGTGGGTAGAAATAGAAAATTCAAAATCGACAACCCTTGGGCCCGATATTAGTCCATTTGGTCAAATATGGATTTCTGAATGACTGATATAATATCAGAAAGAGTCAATGAGTAGGTATAGAAATTTCGAGTTCCATGACTGAAACATGTCAAATGGGTCAAATATTGGCTTCTCTATGGCCAATTTATCACCAGAAGGAGTCAATTGGGTAGAAATAGAAAGTTCAAAATCGATGACTCTTGGGCCCGATATAAGTCCATTTGGTCAAATATGGACTTCTGAATGACTGATGTAAAATCAGAAGTAGTCAATGAGTATGTATAGAAAGTTCAAAATCAAGTACTGAAATATGTTCACTATGTCAAATATTGGCTACTGTATGGCTGATCTATTACCAAAAGGAGTCCAGTGGGCAGAAATAGAAAATTCAAAATCGACAACCCTTGGGCCCGATATTAGTCCATTTGGTCAAATATGGATTTCTGAATGACTGAAATAATATCAGAAAGAGTCAATGAGTAGGTATAGAAATTTCGAGATCCATGACTGAAACATGTCAAATGGGTGAAATATTGGCTTCTCTATGGCTAATTTATCACCAGAAGGAGTCAATTGGGTAGAAATAAAAAGTTCAAAATCGATGACTCTTGGGCCCGATATAGGTCCATTTGGTCAAATGTGGACTTCTGAATGACTGATGTAAAGTCAGAAGTAGTCAATGAGTATGTATAGAAAGTTCAAGATAAAGTACTGAAATATGTTCACTATGTCAAATATTGGCTACTGTATGGCTGATCTATCACCAAAAAGAGTCCAGTGGGTAGAAATAGAAAATTCAAAATCGACAACCCTTGGGCCCGATATTAGTCCATTTGGTCAAATATGGATTTCTGAATGACTGATATAATATCAGAAAGAGTCAATGAGTAGGTATAGAAATTTCGAGATCCATGACTGAAACATGTCAAATGGGTGAAATATTGGCTTCTCTATGGCTAATTTATCACCAGAAGGAGTCAATTGGATAGAAATAGAAAGTTCAAAATCGATGACTCTTGGGCCCGATATAGGTCCATTTGGTCAAATATGGACTTCTGAATGACTGATGTAAAATCAGAAGTAGTCAATGAGTATGTATAGAAAGTTCAAAATCAAGTACTGAAATATGTTCACTATGTCAAATATTGGCTACTGTACGGCTGATCTATCACCAAAAGGAGTCCAGTGGGTAGAAATAGAAAATTCAAAATCGACAACCCTTGGGCCCGATATTAGTCCATTTGGTCAAATATGGATTTCTGAATGACTGATATAATATCAGAAAGAGTCAATGAGTAGGTATAGAAATTTCGAGATCCATGACTGAAACATGTCAAATGGGTCAAATATTGGCTTCTCTATGGCCAATTTATCATCAGAAGGAGTCAATTGGGTAGAAATAGAAAGTTCAAAATCGATGACTCTTGGGCCCGATATAAGTCCATTTGGTCAAATATGGACTTCTGAATGACTGATATAAAATCAGAAGTAGTCAATGAGTATGTATAGAAAGTTCAAAATCAAGTACTGAAATATGTTCACTATGTCAAATATTGGCTACTGTATGGCTGATCTATTACCAAAAGGAGTCCAGTGGGCAGAAATAGAAAATTCAAAATCGACAACCCTTGGGCCCGATATTAGTCCATTTGGTCAAATATGGATTTCTGAATGACTGAAATAATATCAGAAAGAGTCAATGAGTAGGTATAGAAATTTCGAGATCCATGACTGAAACATGTCAAATGGGTGAAATATTGGCTTCTCTATGGCTAATTTATCACCAGAAGGAGTCAATTGGGTAGAAATAAAAAGTTCAAAATCGATGACTCTTGGGCCCGATATAGGTCCATTTGGTCAAATGTGGACTTCTGAATGACTGATGTAAAGTCAGAAGTAGTCAATGAGTATGTATAGAAAGTTCAAGATCAAGTACTGAAATATGTTCACTATGTCAAATATTGGCTACTGTATGGCTGATCTATCACCAAAAAGAGTCCAGTGGTAGAAATAGAAAATTCAAAATCGACAACCCTTGGGCCCGATATTAGTCCATTTGGTCAAATGTGGATTTCTGAATGACTGATATAATATCAGAAAGAGTCAAAGAGTAGGTATAGAAATTTCGAGATCCATGACTGAAACATGTCAAATGGGTGAAATATTGGCTTCTCTATGGCTAATTTATCACCAGAAGGAGTCAATTGGGTAGAAATAGAAAGTTCAAAATCGATGACTCTTGGGCCCGATATAGGTCCATTTGGTCAAATATGGACTTCTGAATGACTGATGTAAAATCAGAAGTAGTCAATGAGTATGTATAGAAAGTTCAAAATCAAGTACTGAAATATGTTCACTATGTCAAATATTGGCTACTGTATGGCTGATCTATCACCAAAAGGAGTCCAGTGGGCAGAAATAGAAAATTCAAAATCGACAATCCTTGGGCCCGATATTAGTCCATTTGGTCAAATATGGATTTCTGAATGACTGACATAATATCAGAAAGAGTCAATGAGTAGGTATAGAAATTTCGAGATCCATGACTGAAACATGTCAAATGGGTGAAATATTGGCTTCTCTATGGCTAATTTATCACCAGAAGGAGTCAATTGGGTAGAAATAGAAAGTTCAAAATCGATGACTCTTGGGCCCGATATAAGTCCATTTGGTCAAATACGGATTTCTGAATGACTGACATAACATCAGAAAGAGTCAATCAGTAGGTATAGAAATTTCAAGATCCATGACTGAAACATGTCAAATGGGTCAAATATTGGCTTCTCTATGGCTAATTTATCACCAGAAGGAGTCAATTGGGTAGAAATAGAAAGTTCAAAATCGATGACTCTTGGGCCCGATATAGGTCCATTTGGTCAAATATGGACTTCTGAATGACTGATGTAAAATCAGAAGTAGTCAATGAGTATGTATAGAAAGTTCAAGATCAAGGAGTGAAACATGTTGAGTAAGTCAAAAATTGGCTACTGTATGGCAAATGTATCATCAGAAGGAGTCAATTGGGTAGAAATAGAAAGTTCAAAATGGACAACCCTTGGGCCCGATATTAGTCCATTTGGTCAAATATGGATTTCTGAATGACTGACATAACATCAGAAAGAGTCAATGAGTAGGTATAGAAATTTCAAGATCCATGACTGAAACATGTCCAATGGGTCAAATATATGCTACTCTATGGCTAATGTATCACAAGAAGGAGTCAACTGGGTAGGAATAGAAAGTTCAAGATCAAAGACTGAAATATGTTCAGTAGGTCAAAACTTGGCTGAAAACCACTAGAAGGAGTCAATGGGTAGAACCAAAAAGTTCAAAATCGATGACTTTTGGGCCATATATTAGTAATTTAGGTCAAATAGGACTCTGAATGGCTGATGCAACAACAGATGTAGTCAATGACTTTGTATAGAAACTTCAAGATTGATGACTGAAATATGCTCAAGGGGTCAAATATTGGCTACTCTATGGTTTAACGTATCATAAGAAGGAGTCAGTTGGGTATAGAAAGTTCAGAATCGATGACTCTTGGGCCGGATATGAGTCCATTTGGTCAAATATGGACTTCTGAATGACTGATGTGTCATCAGAAGTATTCAATGAGTATGTCTAGAAAGTTCAAGATCAAGTACTGAAATATGTTCACTATGTCAAATATTGGCTATTGTATGGCTGACGTATTACCAGAAGAAGTCAATGGTTAGAAATAAAAAGTTCAAAATTGATGAGTCTTGGGCTAGATATTAGTATTTTATTTCAAATATTGACTTCTGAATGACTGATGTAACAACAGAAGGAGTCAATGACTAGGTATAGAAATTTCGAGATCCATGACTGAAACATGTAAAATGGGTGAAATATTGGCTTCTCTATGGCTAATTTATCACCAGAAGGAGTCAATTGGGTAGAAATAGAAAGTTCAAAATCGATGACTCTTGGGCCCGATATAAGTCCATGTGGTCAAATATGGACTTCTGAATGACTGATGTAAAATCAGAAGTAGTCAATGAGTATGTATAGAAAGTTCAAGATCAAGGAGTGAAACATGTTGAGTAAGTCAAAAATTGGCTACTGTATGGCAAATGTATCTCCAGAAGGAGTCAATTGGGTAGAAATAGAAAGTTCAAAATGGACAACCCTTGGGCCCGATATTAGTCCATTTGGTCAAATATGGATTTCTGAATGACTGACATAACATCAGAAAGAGTCAATGAGTAGGTATAGAAATTTCAAGATCCATGACTGAAACAAGTCCAATGGGTCAAATATATGCTACTCTATGGCTAATGTATCACAAGAAGGAGTCAACTGGGTAGGAATAGAAAGTTCAAGATCAAAGACTGAAATATGTTCAGTAGGTCAAAACTTGGCTGAAAACCACTAGAAGGAGTCAATGCGTAAAACTAAAAAGTTCAAAATCGATGACTCTTGGGCCATATATTAGTAATTTAGGTCAAATAGGACTCTGAATGGCTTATGCAACAACAGATGGAGTCAATGACTATGTATAGAAACTTCAAGATTGATGACTGAAATATGCTCAAGGGGTCAAATATTGGTTACTCTATTGTTTAACGTATCATAAGAAGGAGTCAGTTGGGTAT
Organism: Zacco platypus; assembly: GCA_038088235.1. Classification (NCBI taxonomy): domain Eukaryota; kingdom Metazoa; phylum Chordata; class Actinopteri; order Cypriniformes; family Xenocyprididae; genus Zacco; species Zacco platypus. The sequence goes on along the minus strand of CM076065.1, from coordinate 18,162,699 downwards.
AGAAAGTTCAGAATCGATGACTCTTGGGCCGGATATGAGTCCATTTGGTCAAATATGGACTTCTGAATGACTGATGTAACATCAGAAGTATTCAATGAGTATGTATAGAAAGTTCAAGATCAAGTACTGAAATATGTTCACTATGTCAAATATTGGCTATTGTATGGCTGACGTATTACCAGAAGAAGTCAATGGTTAGAAATAAAAAGTTCAAAATTGATGAGTCTTGGGCTAGATATTAGTATTTTATTTCAAATATTGACTTCTGAATGGCTGATGTAACAACAGAAGGAGTCAATGAGTACCTTTAGAAATTTCAAGATCCATGACTGAAACATGTTCAATGGGTCAAATATTGGCTTCTCTATGGCTGATTTATCACCAGAAGGAGTCAATTGGGTAGAAATAAAAAGTTCAAAATCGATGACTCTTGAGCCCGATATAGGTCCATTTGGTCAAATATGGACTTCTGAATGACTGATGTAAAATCAGAAGTAGTCAATGAGTATGTATAGAAAGTTCAAGATCAAGTACTGAAATATGTTCACTATGTCAAATATTGGCTACTGTATGGCTGATCTATCACCAAAAGGAGTCCAGTGGGCAGAAATAGAAAATTCCAAATCGACAACCCTTGGGCCCGATATTAGTCCATTTGGTCAAATATGGATTTCTGAATGACTGACGTAATATCAGAAAGAGTCAATGAGTAGGTATAGAAATTTCGAGATCCATGACTGAAACATGTCAAATGGGTCAAATATTGGCTTCTCTATGGCTAATTTATCACCAGCAGGAGACAATTGGGTAGAAATAGAAAGTTCAAAATCGATGACTCTTGGGCCCGATATAAGTCCATTTGGTCAAATACGGATTTCTGAATGACTGACATAACATCAGAAAGAGTCAATGAGTAGGTATAGACATTTCGAGATCCATGACTGAAACATGTCAAATGGGTCAAATATTGATTTCTCAATGTCTAATTTATCACGAGAAGGAGTCAATTGGGTAGAAATAAAAAGTTCAAAATCGATGACTCTTGGGCCCGATATACGTCCATTTGGTCAAATATGGACTTCTGAATGACTGATGTAAAATCAGAAGTAGTCAATGAGTATGTATAGAAAGTTCAAGATTAAGTACTGAAATATGTTCACTATGTCAAATATTGGCTACTGAATGGCTGATCTATCACCAAAAGGAGTCCAGTTGGCTGAAATAGAAAATTCAAAATCGACAACCCTTGGGCCCAATATTAGTCCATTTGGTCAAATATGGATTTCTGAATAACTGACATAATATCAGAAAGAGTCAATGAGTCAAAGAGACAAAGAGTATAGAAATTTCGAGATCCATGACTGAAACATGTCAAATGGGTCAAATATTGGCTTCTCTATGGCTAATTTATCACCAGAAGGAGTCAATTGGGTAGAAAAAGAAAGTTCAAAATCGATGACTCTTGGGCCCGATATAAGTCCATTTGTTCAAATATGGACTTCTGAATGACTGATGTAAAATCAGAAGTAGTCAATGAGTATGTATAGAAAGGTCAAGATCATGGAGGGAAACATGTTGAGTAAGTCAAAAATTGGCTACTGTATGGCTGATCTATCACCAAAAGGAGTCCAGTGGGCAGAAATAGTAAATTCAAAATCAACAACCCTTGGGCCCGATATTAGTCCATTTGGTCAAATATGGATTTCTGAATGACTGAAATAATATCAGAAAGAGTCAATGAGTAGGTATAGAAATTTCGAGATCCATGACTGAAACGTGTCAAATGGGTGAAATATTGGCTTCTCTTTGGCTAATTTATCACCAGAAGGAGTCAATTGGGTAGAAATAGAAAGTTCAAAATCGATGACTCTTGGGCCCGATATACGTCGATTTGGTCAAATATGGACTTCTGAATGACTGATGTAAAATCAGAAGTAGTCAATGAGTATGTATAGAAAGGTCAAGATCAAGTGCTGAAATATGTTCACTATGTCAAATATTGGCTACTGTATGGCTGATCTATCACCAAAAGGAGTCCAGTGGGCAGAAATAGAAAATTCAAAATCGAAAACCCTTGGGGCCGATATTAGTCCATTTGGTCAAATATGGATTTCTGAATTACTGACATAATATCAGAAAGAGTCAATGAGTCAAAGAGACAAAGAGTATAGAAATTTCGAGATCCATGACTGACACATGTCAAATGGGTCAAATATTGGCTTCTCTATGGCTAATTTATCACCAGAAGGAGTCAATTGGGTAGAAATAGAAAGTTCAAAATCGATGACTCTTGGGCCCGATATAAGTCCATTTGTTCAAATATGGACTTCTGAATGACTGATGTAAAATCAGAAGTAGTCAATGAGTATGTATAGAAAGTTCAATATCAAGTAGTGAAATATGTTCACTATGTCAAATATTGGCTACTGTATGGCTGATCTATCACCAAAAGGAGTCCAGTGGGCAGAAATAGAAAATTCAAAATCGACAACCCTTGGGCCCGATATTAGTCCATTTGGTCAAATATGGATTTCTGAAGTACTGACATAATATCAGAAAGAGTCAATGAGTAGGTATAGAAATTTCGAGATCCATGACTGAAACATGTCAAATGTTTGAAATATAGTAGATTCTCTATGGCTAATTTATCACCAGAAGGAGTCAATTGGGTAGAAATAGAAAGTTCAAAATCGATGACTCTTGGGCCTGATATTAGTCCATTTGGTTAAATACGGATTTCTGAATGACTGACATAACATCAGAAAGAGTCAATGAGTAGGTATAGAAATTTCGAGATCCATGACTGAAACATGTCAAATGGGTCAAATATTGGATTCTCTATGGCTAATTTATCACCAGAAGGAGTCAATTGGGTAGAAATAGAAAGTTCAAAATCGATGACTCTTGGGCCCGATATTAGTCCATTTGGTCAAATACGGATTTCTGAATGACTGACATAACATCAGAAAGAGTCAATGAGTAGGTATAGACATTTCGAGATCCATGACTGAAACATGCCAAATGGGTCAAATATTGATTTCTCAATGGCTAATTTATCACCAAACGGAGTCAATTCGGTAGAAATAGAAAGTTCAAAATCGATGACTCTTGGGCCCGATATAAGTCCATTTGTTCAAATATGGACTTCTGAATGACTGATGTAAAATCAGAAGTAGTCAATGAGTATGTATAGAAAGTTCAAGATCAAGTACTGAAATATGTTCACTATGTCAAATATTGGCTACTGTATGGCTGATCTATCACCAAAAGGAGTCCAGTGGGCAGAAATAGAAAATTCAAAATCGACAACCCTTGGGCCCGATATTAGTCCATTTGGTCAAATATGGATTTCTGAAGTACTGACATAATATCAGAAAGAGTCAATGAGTAGGTATAGAAATTTCGAGATCCATGACTGAAACATGTCAAATGTTTGAAATATAGTAAATTCTCTATGGCTAATTTATCACCAGAAGGAGTCAATTGGGTAGAAATAGAAAGTTCAAAATCGATGACTCTTGGGCCCGATATTAGTCCATTTGGTCAAATACGGATTTCTGAATGACTGACATAACATCAGAAAGAGTCAATGAGTAGGTATAGACATTTCGAGATCCATGACTGAAACATGTCAAACGGGTCAAATATTGATTTCTCAATGGCTAATTTATCACGAGAAGGAGTCAATTGGGTAGAAATAAAAAGTTCAAAATCGATGACTCTTGGGCTCGATATAGGTCCATTTGGTCAAATATGGACTTCTGAATGACTGATGTAAAATCAGAAGTAGTCAATGAGTATGTATAGAAAGTTCAAGATCAAGTACTGAAATATGTTCACTATGTCAAATATTGGCTACTGAATGGCTGATCTATCACCAAAAGGAGTCCAGTTGGCTGAAATAGAAAATTCAAAATCGACAACCCTTGGGCCCGATATTAGTCCATTTGGTCAAATATGGATTTCTGAATAACTGACATAACATCAGAAAGAGTCAATGAGTAGGTATAGAAATTTCGAGATCCATGACTGAAACATGTCAAATGGGTGAAATATTGGCTTCTCTATGGCTAATTTATCACCAGAAGGAGTCAATTGGGTAGAAATAAAAAGTTCAAAATCGATGACTCTTGGGCCCGATATAGGTCCATTTGGTCAAATATGGACTTCTGAATGACTGATGTAAAATCAGAAGTAGTCAATGAGTATGTATAGAAAGGTCAAGATCAAGTACTGAAATATGTTCACTATGTCAAATATTGGCTACTGTATGTCTGATCTATCACCAAAAGGAGTCCAGTGGGCAGAAATAGAAAATTCAAAATCGACAACCCTTGGGCCCGATATTAGTCCATTTGGTCAAATATGGATTTCTGAATGACTGACATAATATCAGAAAGAGTCAAGAGTAGGTATAGAAATTTCGAGATCCATGACTGAAACAAGTCAAATTGGTCAAATATTGGCTTCTCTATGGCTAATTTATCACCAGAAGGAGTCAATTGGGTAGAAATAGAAAGTTCAAAATCGATAACTCTCTGGCCCGATATAGGTCCATTTGGTCAAATATGAACTTCTGAATGACTGATGTAAAATCAGAAGTAGTCAATGAGTATGTATAGAAAGGTCAAGATCAAGGAGGGAAACATGTTGAGTAAGTCAAAAATTGGCTACTGTATGGCTGGTCTATCACCAAAAGGAGTCCAGTTGGCAGAAATAGAAAATTCAAAATCGACAACCCTTCGGGCCGATATTAGTCCATTTGGTCAAATATGGATTTCTGAATGACTGACATAATATCAGAAAGAGTCAATGAGTCAAAGAGACAAAGAGTATAGAAATTTCGAGATCCATGACTGAAACATGTCAAATGGGTCAAATATTGGCTTCTCTATGGCTAATTTATCACCAGAAGGAGTCAATTGGGTAGAAAAAGAAAGTTCAAAATCGATGACTCTTGGGCCCGATATAAGTCCATTTGTTCAAATATGGACTTCTGAATGACTGATGTAAAATCAGAAGTAGTCAATGAGTATGTATAGAAAGGTCAAGATCATGGAGGGAAACATGTTGAGTAAGTCAAAAATTGGCTACTGTATGGCTGATCTATCACCAAAAGGAGTCCAGTGGGCAGAAATAGTAAATTCAAAATCAACAACCCTTGGGCCCGATATTAGTCCATTTGGTCAAATATGGATTTCTGAATGACTGAAATAATATCAGAAAGAGTCAATGAGTAGGTATAGAAATTTCGAGATCCATGACTGAAACGTGTCAAATGGGTGAAATATTGGCTTCTCTTTGGCTAATTTATCACCAGAAGGAGTCAATTGGGTAGAAATAGAAAGTTCAAAATCGATGACTCTTGGGCCCGATATACGTCGATTTGGTCAAATATGGACTTCTGAATGACTGATGTAAAATCAGAAGTAGTCAATGAGTATGTATAGAAAGGTCAAGATCAAGTGCTGAAATATGTTCACTATGTCAAATATTGGCTACTGTATGGCTGATCTATCACCAAAAGGAGTCCAGTGGGCAGAAATAGAAAATTCAAAATCGAAAACCCTTGGGGCCGATATTAGTCCATTTGGTCAAATATGGATTTCTGAATTACTGACATAATATCAGAAAGAGTCAATGAGTCAAAGAGACAAAGAGTATAGAAATTTCGAGATCCATGACTGACACATGTCAAATGGGTCAAATATTGGCTTCTCTATGGCTAATTTATCACCAGAAGGAGTCAATTGGGTAGAAATAGAAAGTTCAAAATCGATGACTCTTGGGCCCGATATAAGTCCATTTGTTCAAATATGGACTTCTGAATGACTGATGTAAAATCAGAAGTAGTCAATGAGTATGTATAGAAAGTTCAATATCAAGTAGTGAAATATGTTCACTATGTCAAATATTGGCTACTGTATGGCTGATCTATCACCAAAAGGAGTCCAGTGGGCAGAAATAGAAAATTCAAAATCGACAACCCTTGGGCCCGATATTAGTCCATTTGGTCAAATATGGATTTCTGAAGTACTGACATAATATCAGAAAGAGTCAATGAGTAGGTATAGAAATTTCGAGATCCATGACTGAAACATGTCAAATGTTTGAAATATAGTAGATTCTCTATGGCTAATTTATCACCAGAAGGAGTCAATTGGGTAGAAATAGAAAGTTCAAAATCGATGACTCTTGGGCCTGATATTAGTCCATTTGGTTAAATACGGATTTCTGAATGACTGACATAACATCAGAAAGAGTCAATGAGTAGGTATAGAAATTTCGAGATCCATGACTGAAACATGTCAAATGGGTCAAATATTGGATTCTCTATGGCTAATTTATCACCAGAAGGAGTCAATTGGGTAGAAATAGAAAGTTCAAAATCGATGACTCTTGGGCCCGATATTAGTCCATTTGGTCAAATACGGATTTCTGAATGACTGACATAACATCAGAAAGAGTCAATGAGTAGGTATAGACATTTCGAGATCCATGACTGAAACATGCCAAATGGGTCAAATATTGATTTCTCAATGGCTAATTTATCACCAAACGGAGTCAATTCGGTAGAAATAGAAAGTTCAAAATCGATGACTCTTGGGCCCGATATAAGTCCATTTGTTCAAATATGGACTTCTGAATGACTGATGTAAAATCAGAAGTAGTCAATGAGTATGTATAGAAAGTTCAAGATCAAGTACTGAAATATGTTCACTATGTCAAATATTGGCTACTGTATGGCTGATCTATCACCAAAAGGAGTCCAGTGGGCAGAAATAGAAAATTCAAAATCGACAACCCTTGGGCCCGATATTAGTCCATTTGGTCAAATATGGATTTCTGAAGTACTGACATAATATCAGAAAGAGTCAATGAGTAGGTATAGAAATTTCGAGATCCATGACTGAAACATGTCAAATGTTTGAAATATAGTAAATTCTCTATGGCTAATTTATCACCAGAAGGAGTCAATTGGGTAGAAATAGAAAGTTCAAAATCGATGACTCTTGGGCCCGATATTAGTCCATTTGGTCAAATACGGATTTCTGAATGACTGACATAACATCAGAAAGAGTCAATGAGTAGGTATAGACATTTCGAGATCCATGACTGAAACATGTCAAATGGGTCAAATATTGATTTCTCAATGGCTAATTTATCACGAGAAGGAGTCAATTGGGTAGAAATAAAAAGTTCAAAATCGATGACTCTTGGGCCCGATATAGGTCCATTTGGTCAAATATGGACTTCTGAATGACTGATGTAAAATCAGAAGTAGTCAATGAGTATGTATAGAAAGTTCAAGATCAAGTACTGAAATATGTTCACTATGTCAAATATTGGCTACTGAATGGCTGATCTATCACCAAAAGGAGTCCAGTTGGCTGAAATAGAAAATTCAAAATCGACAACCCTTGGGCCCGATATTAGTCCATTTGGTCAAATATGGATTTCTGAATAACTGACATAACATCAGAAAGAGTCAATGAGTAGGTATAGAAATTTCGAGATCCATGACTGAAACATGTCAAATGGGTGAAATATTGGCTTCTCTATGGCTAATTTATCACCAGAAGGAGTCAATTGGGTAGAAATAAAAAGTTCAAAATCGATGACTCTTGGGCCCGATATAGGTCCATTTGGTCAAATATGGACTTCTGAATGACTGATGTAAAATCAGAAGTAGTCAATGAGTATGTATAGAAAGGTCAAGATCAAGTACTGAAATATGTTCACTATGTCAAATATTGGCTACTGTATGTCTGATCTATCACCAAAAGGAGTCCAGTGGGCAGAAATAGAAAATTCAAAATCGACAACCCTTGGGCCCGATATTAGTCCATTTGGTCAAATATGGATTTCTGAATGACTGACATAATATCAGAAAGAGTCAAGAGTAGGTATAGAAATTTCGAGATCCATGACTGAAACAAGTCAAATGTTTGAAATATAGTAGATTCTCTATGGCTAATTTATCACCAGAAGGAGTCAATTGGGTAGAAATAGAAAGTTCAAAATCGATGACTCTTGGGCCTGATATTAGTCCATTTGGTTAAATACGGATTTCTGAATGACTGACATAACATCAGAAAGAGTCAATGAGTAGGTATAGAAATTTCGAGATCCATGACTGAAACATGTCAAATGGGTCAAATATTGGATTCTCTATGGCTAATTTATCACCAGAAGGAGTCAATTGGGTAGAAATAGAAAGTTCAAAATCGATGACTCTTGGGCCCGATATTAGTCCATTTGGTCAAATACGGATTTCTGAATGACTGACATAACATCAGAAAGAGTCAATGAGTAGGTATAGACATTTCGAGATCCATGACTGAAACATGCCAAATGGGTCAAATATTGATTTCTCAATGGCTAATTTATCACCAAACGGAGTCAATTCGGTAGAAATAGAAAGTTCAAAATCGATGACTCTTGGGCCCGATATAAGTCCATTTGTTCAAATATGGACTTCTGAATGACTGATGTAAAATCAGAAGTAGTCAATGAGTATGTATAGAAAGTTCAAGATCAAGTACTGAAATATGTTCACTATGTCAAATATTGGCTACTGTATGGCTGATCTATCACCAAAAGGAGTCCAGTGGGCAGAAATAGAAAATTCAAAATCGACAACCCTTGGGCCCGATATTAGTCCATTTGGTCAAATATGGATTTCTGAAGTACTGACATAATATCAGAAAGAGTCAATGAGTAGGTATAGAAATTTCGAGATCCATGACTGAAACATGTCAAATGTTTGAAATATAGTAAATTCTCTATGGCTAATTTATCACCAGAAGGAGTCAATTGGGTAGAAATAGAAAGTTCAAAATCGATGACTCTTGGGCCCGATATTAGTCCATTTGGTCAAATACGGATTTCTGAATGACTGACATAACATCAGAAAGAGTCAATGAGTAGGTATAGACATTTCGAGATCCATGACTGAAACATGTCAAATGGGTCAAATATTGATTTCTCAATGGCTAATTTATCACGAGAAGGAGTCAATTGGGTAGAAATAAAAAGTTCAAAATCGATGACTCTTGGGCCCGATATAGGTCCATTTGGTCAAATATGGACTTCTGAATGACTGATGTAAAATCAGAAGTAGTCAATGAGTATGTATAGAAAGTTCAAGATCAAGTACTGAAATATGTTCACTATGTCAAATATTGGCTACTGAATGGCTGATCTATCACCAAAAGGAGTCCAGTTGGCTGAAATAGAAAATTCAAAATCGACAACCCTTGGGCCCGATATTAGTCCATTTGGTCAAATATGGATTTCTGAATAACTGACATAACATCAGAAAGAGTCAATGAGTAGGTATAGAAATTTCGAGATCCATGACTGAAACATGTCAAATGGGTGAAATATTGGCTTCTCTATGGCTAATTTATCACCAGAAGGAGTCAATTGGGTAGAAATAAAAAGTTCAAAATCGATGACTCTTGGGCCCGATATAGGTCCATTTGGTCAAATATGGACTTCTGAATGACTGATGTAAAATCAGAAGTAGTCAATGAGTATGTATAGAAAGGTCAAGATCAAGTACTGAAATATGTTCACTATGTCAAATATTGGCTACTGTATGTCTGATCTATCACCAAAAGGAGTCCAGTGGGCAGAAATAGAAAATTCAAAATCGACAACCCTTGGGCCCGATATTAGTCCATTTGGTCAAATATGGATTTCTGAATGACTGACATAATATCAGAAAGAGTCAAGAGTAGGTATAGAAATTTCGAGATCCATGACTGAAACAAGTCAAATTGGTCAAATATTGGCTTCTCTATGGCTAATTTATCACCAGAAGGAGTCAATTGGGTAGAAATAGAAAGTTCAAAATCGATAACTCTCTGGCCCGATGTAGGTCCATTTGGTCAAATATGAACTTCTGAATGACTGATGTAAAATCAGAAGTAGTCAATGAGTATGTATAGAAAGGTCAAGATCAAATGGGGAAACATGTTGAGTAAGTCAAAAATTGGCTACTGTATGGCTGGTCTATCACCAAAAGGAGTCCAGTTGGCAGAAATAGAAAATTCAAAATCGACAACCCTTCGGGCCGATATTAGTCCATTTGGTCAAATATGGATTTCTGAATGACTGACATAATATCAGAAAGAGTCAATGAGTCAAAGAGACAAAGAGTATAGAAATTTCGAGATCCATGACTGACACATGTCAAATGGGTCAAATATTGGCTTCTCTATGGCTAATTTATCACCAGAAGGAGTCAATTGGGTAGAAATAGAAAGTTCAAAATCGATGACTCTTGGGCCCGATATAAGTCCATTTGTTCAAATATGGACTTCTGAATGACTGATGTAAAATCAGAAGTAGTCAATGAGTATGTATAGAAAGGTCAAGATCAAGGAGGGAAACATGTTGAGTAAGTCAAAAATTGGCTACTGTATGGCTGATCTATCACCAAAAGGAGTCCAGTTGGCAGAAATAGAAAATTCAAAATCGACAACCCTTGGGCCCGATATTAGTCCATTTGGTCAAATATGGATTTCTGAATGACTGAAATAATATCAGTAAGAGTCAATGAGTAGGTATAGAAATTTCGAGATCCATGACTGAAACATGTCAAATGGGTGAAATATTGGCTTCTCTATGGCTAATTTATCACCAGAAGGAGTCAATTGGGTAGAAATAGAAAGTTCAAAATCGATGACTCTTGGGCCCAATATAGGTCCATTTGGTCAAATATGGACTTCTGAATGACTGATGTAAAATCAGAAGTAGTCAATGAGTATGTATAGAAAGTTCAAAATCAAGTAGTGAAATATGTTCACTATGTCAAATATTGGCTACTGTATGGCTGATCTATCACCAAAAGGAGTCCAGTGGGCAGAAATAGAAAATTCAAAATCGAGAACCCTTGGGCCCGATATTAGTCCATTTGGTCAAATATGGATTTCTGAAGTACTGACATAATATCAGAAAGAGTCAATGAGTAGGTATAGAAATTTCGAGATCCATGACTGAAACATGTCAAATGTTTGAAAAATAGTAAATTCTCTATGGCTAATTTATCACCAGAAGGAGTCAATTGGGTAGAAATAGAAAGTTCAAAATCGATGACTCTTGGGCCCGATATTAGTCCATTTGGTCAAATACGGATTTCTGAATGACTGACATAACATCAGAAAGAGTCAATGAGTAGGTATAGACATTTCGAGATCCATGACTGAAACATGTCAAATGGGTCAAATATTGATTTCTCAATGGCTAATTTATCACCAAACGGAGTCAATTCGGTAGAAATAGAAAGTTCAAAATCGATGACTCTTGGGCCATATATAAGTACATTTGGTCAAATATGGACTTCTGAATGACTGATGTAAAATCAGAAGTAGTCAATGAGTATGTATAGAAAGTTCAAGATCAAGTGCTGAAATATGTTCACTATGTCAAATATTGGCTACTGTATGGCTGATCTATCACCAAAAGGAGTCCAGTGGGCAGAAATAGAAAATTCAAAATCGACAACCCTTGGGCCCGATATTAGTCCAATTGGTCAAATATGGATTTCTGAATGACTGACATAATATCAGAAAGAGTCAATGAGTAGGTATAGAAATTTCTAGATCCATGACTGAAACATGTCAAATGGGTGAAATATTGGCTTCTCTATGGCTAATTTATCACGAGAAGGAGTCAATTGGGTAGAAATAAAAAGTTCAAAATCGATGACTCTTGGGCCCGATATAAGTCCATTTGTTCAAATATGGACTTCTGAATGACTGATGTAAAATCAGAAGTAGTCAATGAGTATGTATAGAAAGTTCAATATCAAGTAGTGAAATATGTTCACTATGTCAAATATTGGCTACTGTATGGCTGATCTATCACCAAAAGGAGTCCAGTGGGCAGAAATAGAAAATTCAAAATCGACAACCCTTGGGCCCGATATTAGTCCATTTGGTCAAATATGGATTTCTGAAGTACTGACATAATATCAGAAAGAGTCAATGAGTAGGTATAGAAATTTCGAGATCCATGACTGAAACATGTCAAATGTTTGAAATATAGTAGATTCTCTATGGCTAATTTATCACCAGAAGGAGTCAATTGGGTAGAAATAGAAAGTTCAAAATCGATGACTCTTGGGCCTGATATTAGTCCATTTGGTTAAATACGGATTTCTGAATGACTGACATAACATCAGAAAGAGTCAATGAGTAGGTATAGAAATTTCGAGATCCATGACTGAAACATGTCAAATGGGTCAAATATTGGATTCTCTATGGCTAATTTATCACCAGAAGGAGTCAATTGGGTAGAAATAGAAAGTTCAAAATCGATGACTCTTGGGCCCGATATTAGTCCATTTGGTCAAATACGGATTTCTGAATGACTGACATAACATCAGAAAGAGTCAATGAGTAGGTATAGACATTTCGAGATCCATGACTGAAACATGCCAAATGGGTCAAATATTGATTTCTCAATGGCTAATTTATCACCAAACGGAGTCAATTCGGTAGAAATAGAAAGTTCAAAATCGATGACTCTTGGGCCCGATATAAGTCCATTTGTTCAAATATGGACTTCTGAATGACTGATGTAAAATCAGAAGTAGTCAATGAGTATGTATAGAAAGTTCAAAATCAAGTAGTGAAATATGTTCACTATGTCAAATATTGGCTACTGTATGGCTGATCTATCACCAAAAGGAGTCCAGTGGGCAGAAATAGAAAATTCAAAATCGACAACCCTTGGGCCCGATATTAGTCCATTTGGTCAAATATGGATTTCTGAAGTACTGACATAATATCAGAAAGAGTCAATGAGTAGGTATAGAAATTTCGAGATCCATGACTGAAACATGTCAAATGTTTGAAATATAGTAAATTCTCTATGGCTAATTTATCACCAGAAGGAGTCAATTGGGTAGAAATAGAAAGTTCAAAATCGATGACTCTTGGGCCCGATATTAGTCCATTTGGTCAAATACGGATTTCTGAATGACTGACATAACATCAGAAAGAGTCAATGAGTAGGTATAGACATTTCGAGATCCATGACTGAAACATGTCAAATGGGTCAAATATTGATTTCTCAATGGCTAATTTATCACGAGAAGGAGTCAATTGGGTAGAAATAAAAAGTTCAAAATCGATGACTCTTGGGCCCGATATAGGTCCATTTGGTCAAATATGGACTTCTGAATGACTGATGTAAAATCAGAAGTAGTCAATGAGTATGTATAGAAAGTTCAAGATCAAGTACTGAAATATGTTCACTATGTCAAATATTGGCTACTGAATGGCTGATCTATCACCAAAAGGAGTCCAGTTGGCTGAAATAGAAAATTCAAAATCGACAACCCTTGGGCCCGATATTAGTCCATTTGGTCAAATATGGATTTCTGAATAACTGACATAACATCAGAAAGAGTCAATGAGTAGGTATAGAAATTTCGAGATCCATGACTGAAACATGTCAAATGGGTGAAATATTGGCTTCTCTATGGCTAATTTATCACCAGAAGGAGTCAATTGGGTAGAAATAAAAAGTTCAAAATCGATGACTCTTGGGCCCGATATAGGTCCATTTGGTCAAATATGGACTTCTGAATGACTGATGTAAAATCAGAAGTAGTCAATGAGTATGTATAGAAAGGTCAAGATCAAGTACTGAAATATGTTCACTATGTCAAATATTGGCTACTGTATGTCTGATCTATCACCAAAAGGAGTCCAGTGGGCAGAAATAGAAAATTCAAAATCCACAACCCTTGGGCCCGATATTAGTCCATTTGGTCAAATATGGATTTCTGAATGACTGACATAATATCAGAAAGAGTCAAGAGTAGGTATAGAAATTTCGAGATCCATGACTGAAACAAGTCAAATTGGTCAAATATTGGCTTCTCTATGGCTAATTTATCACCAGAAGGAGTCAATTGGGTAGAAATAGAAAGTTCAAAATCGATAACTCTCTGGCCCGATATAGGTCCATTTGGTCAAATATGAACTTCTGAATGACTGATGTAAAATCAGAAGTAGTCAATGAGTATGTATAGAAAGGTCAAGATCAAGGAGGGAAACATGTTGAGTAAGTCAAAAATTGGCTACTGTATGGCTGGTCTATCACCAAAAGGAGTCCAGTTGGCAGAAATAGAAAATTCAAAATCGACAACCCTTCGGGCCGATATTAGTCCATTTGGTCAAATATGGATTTCTGAATGACTGACATAATATCAGAAAGAGTCAATGAGTCAAAGAGACAAAGAGTATAGAAATTTCGAGATCCATGACTGAAACATGTCAAATGGGTCAAATATTGGCTTCTCTATGGCTAATTTATCACCAGAAGGAGTCAATTGGGTAGAAAAAGAAAGTTCAAAATCGATGACTCTTGGGCCCGATATAAGTCCATTTGTTCAAATATGGACTTCTGAATGACTGATGTAAAATCAGAAGTAGTCAATGAGTATGTATAGAAAGGTCAAGATCATGGAGGGAAACATGTTGAGTAAGTCAAAAATTGGCTACTGTATGGCTGATCTATCACCAAAAGGAGTCCAGTGGGCAGAAATAGTAAATTCAAAATCAACAACCCTTGGGCCCGATATTAGTCCATTTGGTCAAATATGGATTTCTGAATGACTGAAATAATATCAGAAAGAGTCAATGAGTAGGTATAGAAATTTCGAGATCCATGACTGAAACGTGTCAAATGGGTGAAATATTGGCTTCTCTTTGGCTAATTTATCAGCAGAAGGAGTAAATTGGGTAGAAATAGAAAGTTCAAAATCGATGACTCTTGGGCCCGATATACGTCGATTTGGTCAAATATGGACTTCTGAATGACTAATGTAAAATCAGAAGTAGTCAATGAGTATGTATAGAAAGTTCAATATCAGGTAGTGAAATATGTTCACTATGTCAAATATTGGCTACTGTATGGCTGATCTATCACCAAAAGGAGTCCAGTGGGCAGAAATAGAAAATTCAAAATCGACAACCCTTGGGCCCGATATTAGTCCATTTGGTCAAATATGGATTTCTGAAGTACTGACATAATATCAGAAAGAGTCAATGAGTAGGTATAGAAATTTCGAGATCCATGACTGAAACATGTCAAATGTTTGAAATATAGTAGATTCTCTATGGCTAATTTATCACCAGAAGGAGTCAATTGGGTAGAAATAGAAAGTTCAAAATCGATGACTCTTGGGCCTGATATTAGTCCATTTGGTCAAATACGGATTTCTGAATGACTGACATAACATCAGAAAGAGTCAATGAGTAGGTATAGAAATTTCGAGATCCATGACTGAAACATGTCAAATGGGTCAAATATTGGATTCTCTATGGCTAATTTATCACCAGAAGGAGTCAATTGGGTAGAAATAGAAAGTTCAAAATCGATGACTCTTGGGCCCGATATTAGTCCATTTGGTCAAATACGGATTTCTGAATGACTGACATAACATCAGAAAGAGTCAATGAGTAGGTATAGACATTTCGAGATCCATGACTGAAACATGCCAAATGGGTCAAATATTGATTTCTCAATGGCTAATTTATCACCAAACGGAGTCAATTCGGTAGAAATAGAAAGTTCAAAATCGATGACTCTTGGGCCCGATATAAGTCCATTTGTTCAAATATGGACTTCTGAATGACTGATGTAAAATCAGAAGTAGTCAATGAGTATGTATAGAAAGTTCAAAATCAAGTAGTGAAATATGTTCACTATGTCAAATATTGGCTACTGTATGGCTGATCTATCACCAAAAGGAGTCCAGTGGGCAGAAATAGAAAATTCAAAATCGACAACCCTTGGGCCCGATATTAGTCCATTTGGTCAAATATGGATTTCTGAAGTACTGACATAATATCAGAAAGAGTCAATGAGTAGGTATGGAAATTTCGAGATCCATGACTGAAACATGTCAAATGTTTGAAATATAGTAAATTCTCTATGGCTAATTTATCACCAGAAGGAGTCAATTGGGTAGAAATAGAAAGTTCAAAATCGATGACTCTTGGGCCCGATATTAGTCCATTTGGTCAAATACGGATTTCTGAATGACTGACATAACATCAGAAAGAGTCAATGAGTAGGTATAGACATTTCGAGATCCATGACTGAAACATGTCAAATGGGTGAAATATTGGCTTCTCTATGGCTAATTTATCACCAGGAGGAGTCAATTGGGTAGAAATAAAAAGTTCAAAATCGATGACTCTTGGGCCCGATATAGGTCCATTTGGTCAAATATGGACTTCTGAATGACTGATGTAAAATCAGAAGTAGTCAATGAGTATGTATAGAAAGGTCAAGATCAAGTACTGAAATATGTTCACTATGTCAAATATTGGCTACTGTATGTCTGATCTATCACCAAAAGGAGTCCAGTGGGCAGAAATAGAAAATTCAAAATCGACAACCCTTGGGCCCGATATTAGTCCATTTGGTCAAATATGGATTTCTGAATGACTGACATAATATCAGAAAGAGTCAAGAGTAGGTATAGAAATTTCGAGATCCATGACTGAAACAAGTCAAATTGGTCAAATATTGGCTTCTCTATGGCTAATTTATCACCAGAAGGAGTCAATTGGGTAGAAATAGAAAGTTCAAAATCGATAACTCTCTGGCCCGATATAGGTCCATTTGGTCAAATATGAACTTCTGAATGACTGATGTAAAATCAGAAGTAGTCAATGAGTATGTATAGAAAGGTCAAGATCAAGGAGGGAAACATGTTGAGTAAGTCAAAAATTGGCTACTGTATGGCTGGTCTATCACCAAAAGGAGTCCAGTTGGCAGAAATAGAAAATTCAAAATCGACAACCCTTCGGGCCGATATTAGTCCATTTGGTCAAATATGGATTTCTGAATGACTGACATAATATCAGAAAGAGTCAATGAGTCAAAGAGACAAAGAGTATAGAAATTTCGAGATCCATGACTGACACATGTCAAATGGGTCAAATATTGGCTTCTCTATGGCTAATTTATCAGCAGAAGGAGTCAATTGGGTAGAAATAGAAAGTTCAAAATCGATGACTCTTGGGCCCGATATAAGTCCATTTGTTCAAATATGGACTTCTGAATGACTGATGTAAAATCAGAAGTAGTCAATGAGTATGTATAGAAAGGTCAAGATCAAGGAGGGAAACATGTTGAGTAAGTCAAAAATTGGCTACTGTATGGCTGATCTATCACCAAAAGGAGTCCAGTTGGCAGAAATAGAAAATTCAAAATCGACAACCCTTGGGCCCGATATTAGTCCATTTGGTCAAATATGGATTTCTGAATGACTGAAATAATATCAGTAAGAGTCAATGAGTAGGTATAGAAATTTCGAGATCCATGACTGAAACATGTCAAATGGGTGAAATATTGGCTTCTCTATGGCTAATTTATCACCAGAAGGAGTCAATTGGGTAGAAATAGAAAGTTCGAAATCGATGACTCTTGGGCCCAATATAGGTCCATTTGGTCAAATATGGACTTCTGAATGACTGATGTAAAATCAGAAGTAGTCAATGAGTATGTATAGAAAGTTCAAAATCAAGTAGTGAAATATGTTCACTATGTCAAATATTGGCTACTGTATGGCTGATCTATCACCAAAAGGAGTCCAGTGGGCAGAAATAGAAAATTCAAAATCGACAACCCTTGGGCCCGATATTAGTCCATTTGGTCAAATATGGATTTCTGAAGTACTGACATAATATCAGAAAGAGTCAATGAGTAGGTATAGAAATTTCGAGATCCATGACTGAAACATGTCAAATGTTTGAAAAATAGTAAATTCTCTATGGCTAATTTATCACCAGAAGGAGTCAATTGGGTAGAAATAGAAAGTTCAAAATCGATGACTATTTGGCCCGATATTAGTCCATTTGGTCAAATACGGATTTCTGAATGACTGACATAACATCAGAAAGAGTCAATGAGTAGGTATAGACATTTCGAGATCCATGACCGAAACATGTCAAATGGGTCAAATATTGATTTCTCAATGGCTAATTTATCACGAGAAGGAGTCAATTGGGTAGAAATAAAAAGTTCAAAATCGATGACTCTTGGGCCCGATATAGGTCCATTTGGTCAAATATGGACTTCTGAATGACTGATGTAAAATCAGAAGTAGTCAATGAGTATGTATAGAAAGTTCAAGATCAAGTACTGAAATATGTTCACTATGTCAAATATTGGCTACTGAATGGCTGATCTATCACCAAAAGGAGTCCAGTTGGCTGAAATAGAAAATTCAAAATCGACAACCCTTGGGCCCGATATTAGTCCATTTGGTCAAATATGGATTTCTGAATAACTGACATAACATCAGAAAGAGTCAATGAGTAGGTATAGAAATTTCGAGATCCATGACTGAAACATGTCAAATGGGTGAAATATTGGCTTCTCTATGGCTAATTTATCACCAGAAGGAGTCAATTGGGTAGAAATAAAAAGTTCAAAATCGATGACTCTTGGGCCCGATATAGGTCCATTTGGTCAAATATGGACTTCTGAATGACTGATGTAAAATCAGAAGTAGTCAATGAGTATGTATAGAAAGGTCAAGATCAAGTACTGAAATATGTTCACTATGTCAAATATTGGCTACTGTATGTCTGATCTATCACCAAAAGGAGTCCAGTGGGCAGAAATAGAAAATTCAAAATCGACAACCCTTGGGCCCGATATTAGTCCATTTGGTCAAATATGGATTTCTGAATGACTGACATAATATCAGAAAGAGTCAAGAGTAGGTATAGAAATTTCGAGATCCATGACTGAAACAAGTCAAATTGGTCAAATATTGGCTTCTCTATGGCTAATTTATCACCAGAAGGAGTCAATTGGGTAGAAATAGAAAGTTCAAAATCGATAACTCTCTGGCCCGATATAGGTCCATTTGGTCAAATATGAACTTCTGAATGACTGATGTAAAATCAGAAGTAGTCAATGAGTATGTATAGAAAGGTCAAGATCAAGGAGGGAAACATGTTGAGTAAGTCAAAAATTGGCTACTGTATGGCTGGTCTATCACCAAAAGGAGTCCAGTTGGCAGAAATAGAAAATTCAAAATCGACAACCCTTCGGGCCGATATTAGTCCATTTGGTCAAATATGGATTTCTGAATGACTGACATAATATCAGAAAGAGTCAATGAGTCAAAGAGACAAAGAGTATAGAAATTTCGAGATCCATGACTGAAACATGTCAAATGGGTCAAATATTGGCTTCTCTATGGCTAATTTATCACCAGAAGGAGTCAATTGGGTAGAAAAAGAAAGTTCAAAATCGATGACTCTTGGGCCCGATATAAGTCCATTTGTTCAAATATGGACTTCTGAATGACTGATGTAAAATCAGAAGTAGTCAATGAGTATGTATAGAAAGGTCAAGATCATGGAGGGAAACATGTTGAGTAAGTCAAAAATTGGCTACTGTATGGCTGATCTATCACCAAAAGGAGTCCAGTGGGCAGAAATAGTAAATTCAAAATCAACAACCCTTGGGAGCGATATTAGTCCATTTGGTAAAATATGGATTTCTGAATGACTGAAATAATATCAGAAAGAGTCAATGAGTAGGTATAGAAATTTCGAGATCCATGACTGAAACGTGTCAAATGGGTGAAATATTGGCTTCTCTTTGGCTAATTTATCAGCAGAAGGAGTAAATTGGGTAGAAATAGAAAGTTCAAAATCGATGACTCTTGGGCCCGATATACGTCGATTTGGTCAAATATGGACTTCTGAATGACTGATGTAAAATCAGAAGTAGTCAATGAGTATGTATAGAAAGGTCAAGATCAAGTGCTGAAATATGTTCACTATGTCAAATATTGGCTACTGTATGGCTGATCTATCACCAAAAGGAGTCCAGTGGGCAGAAATAGAAAATTCAAAATCGAAAACCCTTTGGGCCGATATTAGTCCATTTGGTCAAATATGGATTTCTGAATTACTGACATAATATCAGAAAGAGTCAATGAGTCAAAGAGACAAAGAGTATAGAAATTTCGAGATCCATGACTGACACATGTCAAATGGGTCAAATATTGGCTTCTCTATGGCTAATTTATCACCAGAAGGAGTCAATTGGGTAGAAATAGAAAGTTCAAAATCGATGACTCTTGGGCCCGATATAAGTCCATTTGTTCAAATATGGACTTCTGAATGACTGATGTAAAATCAGAAGTAGTCAATGAGTATGTATAGAAAGTTCAATATCAGGTAGTGAAATATGTTCACTATGTCAAATATTGGCTACTGTATGGCTGATCTATCACCAAAAGGAGTCCAGTGGGCAGAAATAGAAAATTCAAAATCGACAACCCTTGGGCCCGATATTAGTCCATTTGGTCAAATATGGATTTCTGAAGTACTGACATAATATCAGAAAGAGTCAATGAGTAGGTATAGAAATTTCGAGATCCATGACTGAAACATGTCAAATGTTTGAAATATAGTAGATTCTCTATGGCTAATTTATCACCAGAAGGAGTCAATTGGGTAGAAATAGAAAGTTCAAAATCGATGACTCTTGGGCCTGATATTAGTCCATTTGGTCAAATACGGATTTCTGAATGACTGACATAACATCAGAAAGAGTCAATGAGTAGGTATAGAAATTTCGAGATCCATGACTGAAACATGTCAAATGGGTCAAATATTGGATTCTCTATGGCTAATTTATCACCAGAAGGAGTCAATTGGGTAGAAATAGAAAGTTCAAAATCGATGACTCTTGGGCCCGATATTAGTCCATTTGGTCAAATACGGATTTCTGAATGACTGACATAACATCAGAAAGAGTCAATGAGAAGGTATAGACATTTCGAGATCCATGACTGAAACATGCCAAATGGGTCAAATATTGATTTCTCAATGGCTAATTTATCACCAAACGGAGTCAATTCGGTAGAAATAGAAAGTTCAAAATCGATGACTCTTGGGCCCGATATAAGTCCATTTGTTCAAATATGGACTTCTGAATGACTGATGTAAAATCAGAAGTAGTCAATGAGTATGTATAGAAAGTTCAAAATCAAGTAGTGAAATATGTTCACTATGTCAAATATTGGCTACTGTATGGCTGATCTATCACCAAAAGGAGTCCAGTGGGCAGAAATAGAAAATTCAAAATCGACAACCCTTGGGCCCGATATTAGTCCATTTGGTCAAATATGGATTTCTGAAGTACTGACATAATATCAGAAAGAGTCAATGAGTAGGTATGGAAATTTCGAGATCCATGACTGAAACATGTCAAATGTTTGAAATATAGTAAATTCTCTATGGCTAATTTATCACCAGAAGGAGTCAATTGGGTAGAAATAGAAAGTTCAAAATCGATGACTCTTGGGCCCGATATTAGTCCATTTGGTCAAATACGGATTTCTGAATGACTGACATAACATCAGAAAGAGTCAATGAGTAGGTATAGACATTTCGAGATCCATGACTGAAACATGTCAAATGGGTCAAATATTGATTTCTCAATGGCTAATTTATCACGAGAAGGAGTCAATTGGGTAGAAATAAAAAGTTCAAAATCGATGACTCTTGGGCCCGATATAGGTCCATTTGGTCAAATATGGACTTCTGAATGACTGATGTAAAATCAGAAGTAGTCAATGAGTATGTATAGAAAGTTCAAGATCAAGTACTGAAATATGTTCACTATGTCAAATATTGGCTACTGAATGGCTGATCTATCACCAAAAGGAGTCCAGTTGGCTGAAATAGAAAATTCAAAATCGACAACCCTTGGGCCCGATATTAGTCCATTTGGTCAAATATGGATTTCTGAATAACTGACATAACATCAGAAAGAGTCAATGAGTAGGTATAGAAATTTCGAGATCCATGACTGAAACATGTCAAATGGGTGAAATATTGGCTTCTCTATGGCTAATTTATCACCAGAAGGAGTCAATTGGGTAGAAATAAAAAGTTCAAAATCGATGACTCTTGGGCCCGATATAGGTCCATTTGGTCAAATATGGACTTCTGAATGACTGATGTAAAATCAGAAGTAGTCAATGAGTATGTATAGAAAGGTCAAGATCAAGGAGGGAAACATGTTGAGTAAGTCAAAAATTGGCTACTGTATGGCTGGTCTATCACCAAAAGGAGTCCAGTGGGCAGAAATAGAAAATTCAAAATCGACAACCCTTGGGCCCGATATTAGTCCATTTGGTCAAATATGGATTTCTGAATGACTGACATAATATCAGAAAGAGTCAAGAGTAGGTATAGAAATTTCGAGATCCATGACTGAAACATGTCAAATGGGTGAAATATTGGCTTCTCTATGGCTAATTTATCACCAGAAGGAGTCAATTGGGTAGAAATAGAAAGTTCAAAATCGATGACTCTTGGGCCCAATATAGGTCCATTTGGTCAAATATGGACTTCTGAATGACTGATGTAAAATCAGAAGTAGTCAATGAGTATGTATAGAAAGTTCAAAATCAAGTAGTGAAATATGTTCACTATGTCAAATATTGGCTACTGTATGGCTGATCTATCACCAAAAGGAGTCCAGTGGGCAGAAATAGAAAATTCAAAATCGACAACCCTTGGGCCCGATATTAGTCCATTTGGTCAAATATGGATTTCTGAAGTACTGACATAATATCAGAAAGAGTCAATGAGTAGGTATAGAAATTTCGAGATCCATGACTGAAACATGTCAAATGTTTGAAAAATAGTAAATTCTCTATGGCTAATTTATCACCAGAAGGAGTCAATTGGGTAGAAATAGAAAGTTCAAAATCGATGACTATTGGGCCCGATATTAGTCCATTTGGTCAAATACGGATTTCTGAATGACTGACATAACATCAGAAAGAGTCAATGAGTAGGTATAGACATTTCGAGATCCATGACTGAAACATGTCAAATGGGTCAAATATTGATTTCTCAATGGCTAATTTATCACCAAACGGAGTCAATTCGGTAGAAATAGAAAGTTCAAAATCGATGACTCTTGGGCCATATATAAGTCCATTTGGTCAAATATGGACTTCTGAATGACTGATGTAAAATCAGAAGTAGTCAATGAGTATGTATAGAAAGTTCAAGATCAAGTGCTGAAATATGTTCACTATGTCAAATATTGGCTACTGTATGGCTGATCTATCACCAAAAGGAGTCCAGTGGGCAGAAATAGAAAATTCAAAATCGACAACCCTTGGGCCCGATATTAGTCCAATTGGTCAAATATGGATTTCTGAATGACTGACATAATATCAGAAAGAGTCAATGAGTAGGTATAGAAATTTCTAGATCCATGACTGAAACATGTCAAATGGGTGAAATATTGGCTTCTCTATGGCTAATTTATCACGAGAAGGAGTCAATTGGGTAGAAATAAACAGTTCAAAATCGATGACTCTTGGGCCCGATATAGGTCCATTTGGTCAAATATGGACTTCTGAATGACTGATGTAAAATCAGAAGTAGTCAATGAGTATGTATAGAAAGTTCAAGATCAAGTACTGAAATATGTTCACTATGTCAAATATTGGCTACTGAATGGCTGATCTATCACCAAAAGGAGTCCAGTGGGCAGAAATAGAAAATTCAAAATCGACAACCCTTGGGCCCGATATTAGTCCATTTGGTCAAATATGGATTTCTTAATAACTGACATAACATCAGAAAGAGTCAATGAGTAGGTATAGAAATTTCGAGATCCATGACTGAAACATGTCAAATGGGTGAAATATTGGCTTCTCTATGGCTAATTTATCACCAGAAGGAGTCAATTGGGTAGAAATAGAAAGTTCAAAATCGATAACTCTCTGGCCCGATATAGGTCCATTTGGTCAAATATGGACTTCTGAATGACTGATGTAAAATCAGAAGTAGTCAATGAGTATGTATAGAAAGGTCAAGATCAAGGAGGGAAACATGTTGAGTAAGTCAAAAATTGGCTACTGTATGGCTGGTCTATCACCAAAAGGAGTCCAATGGGCAGAAATAGAAAATTCAAAATCGACAACCCTTGGGCCCGATATTAGTCCATTTGGTCAAATATGGATTTCTGAATGACTGACATAATATCAGAAAGAGTCAATGAGTCAAAGAGACAAAGAGTATAGAAATTTCGAGATCCATGACTGACACATATCAAATGGGTCAAATATTGGCTTCTCTATGGCTAATTTATCACCAGAAGGAGTCAATTGGGTAGAAATAGAAAGTTCAAAATCGATGACTCTTGGGCCCGATATAAGTCCATTTGTTCAAATATGCACTTCTGAATGACTTATGTAAAATCAGAAGTAGTCAATGAGTATGTATAGAAAGTTCAAGATCAAGGAGGGAAACATGTTGAGTAAGTCAAAAATTGGCTACTGTATGTCTGATCTATCACCAAAAGGAGTCCAGTGGGCAGAAATAGAAAATTCAAAATCGACAACCCTTGGGCCCGATATTAGTCCATTTGGTCAAATATGGATTTCTGAATGACTGAAATAATATCAGAAAGAGTCAATGAGTAGGTATAGAAATTTCGAGATCCATGACTGAAACATGTCAAATTTGTGAAATATTGGCTTCTCTATGGCTAATTTATCACCAGAAGGAGTCAATTTGGTAGAAATAGAAAGTTCAAAATCGATGACTCTTGGGCCCAATATAGGTCCATTTGGTCAAATATGGACTTCTGAATGACTGATGTAAAATCAGAAGTAGTCAATGAGTATGTATAGAAAGTTCAAAATCAAGTAGTGAAATATGTTCACTATGTCAAATATTGGCTACTGTATGGCTGATCTATCACCAAAAGGAGTCCAGTGGGCAGAAATAGAAAATTCAAAATCGACAACCCTTGGGCCCGATATTAGTCCATTTGGTCAAATATGGATTTCTGAAGTACTGACATAATATCAGAAAGAGTCAATGAATAGGTATAGAAATTTCGAGATCCATGACTGAAACATGTCAAATGTTTGAAAAATAGTAAATTCTCTATGGCTAATTTATCACCGGAAGGAGTCAATTGGGTAGAAATAGAAAGTTCAAAATCGATGACTATTGGGCCCGATATTAGTCCATTTGGTCAAATACGGATTTCTGAATGACTGACATAACATCAGAAAGAGTCAATGAGTAGGTATAGACATTTCGAGATCCATGACTGAAACATGTCAAATGGGTCAAATATTGATTTCTCAATGGCTAATTTATCACCAAACGGAGTCAATTCGGTAGAAATAGAAAGTTCAAAATCGATGACTCTTGGGCCATATATAAGTCCATTTGGTCAAATATGGACTTCTGAATGACTGATGTAAAATCAGAAGTAGTCAATGAGTATGTATAGAAAGTTCAAGATCAAGTGCTGAAATATGTTCACTATGTCAAATATTGGCTACTGTATGGCTGATCTATCACCAAAAGGAGTCCAGTGGGCAGAAATAGAAAATTCAAAATCGACAACCCTTGGGCCCGATATTAGTCCAATTGGTCAAATATGGATTTCTGAATGACTGACATAATATCAGAAAGAGTCAATGAGTAGGTATAGAAATTTCTAGATCCATGACTGAAACATGTCAAATGGGTGAAATATTGGCTTCTCTATGGCTAATTTATCACGAGAAGGAGTCAATTGGGTAGAAATAAAAAGTTCAAAATCGATGACTCTTGGGCCCGATATAGGTCCATTTGGTCAAATATGGACTTCTGAATGACTGATGTAAAATCAGAAGTAGTCAATGAGTATGTATAGAAAGTTCAAGATCAAGTACTGAAATATGTTCACTATGTCAAATATTGGCTACTGAATGGCTGATCTATCACCAAAAGGAGTCCAGTGGGCAGAAATAGAAAATTCAAAATCGACAACCCTTGGGCCCGATATTAGTCCATTTGGTCAAATATGGATTTCTTAATAACTGACATAACATCAGAAAGAGTCAATGAGTAGGTATAGAAATTTCGAGATCCATGACTGAAACATGTCAAATGGGTGAAATATTGGCTTCTCTATGGCTAATTTATCACCAGAAGGAGTCAATTGGGTAGAAATAGAAAGTTCAAAATCGATAACTCTCTGGCCCGATATAGGTCCATTTGGTCAAATATGGACTTCTGAATGACTGATGTAAAATCAGAAGTAGTCAATGAGTATGTATAGAAAGGTCAAGATCAAGTAGGGAAACATGTTGAGTAAGTCAAAAATTGGCTACTGTATGGCTGGTCTATCACCAAAAGGAGTCCAGTTGGCAGAAATAGAAAATTCAAAATCGACAACCCTTGGGGCCGATATCAGTCCATTTGGTCAAATATGGATTTCTGAATGACTGACATAATATCAGAAAGAGTCAATGAGTCAAAGAGACAAAGAGTATAGAAATTTCGAGATCCATGACTGAAACATGTCAAATGGGTCAAATATTGGCTTCTCTATGGCTAATTTATCACCAGAAGGAGTCAATTGGGTAGAAAAAGAAAGTTCAAAATCGATGACTCTTGGGCCCGATATAAGTCCATTTGTTCAAATATGGACTTCTGAATGACTGATGTAAAATCAGAAGTAGTCAATGAGTATGTATAGAAAGGTCAAGATCATGGAGGGAAACATGTTGAGTAAGTCAAAAATTGGCTACTGTATGGCTGATCTATCACCAAAAGGAGTCCAGTGGGCAGAAATAGTGAATTCAAAATCAACAACCCTTGGGCCCGATATTAGTCCATTTGGTCAAATATGGATTTCTGAATGACTGAAATAATATCAGAAAGAGTCAATGAGTAGGTATAGAAATTTCGAGATCCATGACTGAAACGTGTCAAATGGGTGAAATATTGGCTTCTATTTGGCTAATTTATCACCAGAAGGAGTCCATTGGGTAGAAATAGAAAGTTCAAAATCGATGACTCTTGGGCCCGATATACGTCGATTTGGTCAAATATGGACTTCTGAATGACTGATGTAAAATCAGAAGTAGTCAATGAGTATGTATAGAAAGGTCATGATCAAGTGCTGAAATATGTTCACTATGTCAAATATTGGCTACTGTATGGCTGATCTATCACCAAAAGGAGTCCAATGGGCAGAAATAGAAAATTCAAAATCGACAACCCTTGGGCCCGATATTAGTCCATTTGGTCAAATATGGATTTCTGAATGACTGACATAATATCAGAAAGAGTCAATGAGTCAAAGAGACAAAGAGTATAGAAATTTCGAGATCCATGACTGACACA
Organism: Zacco platypus; assembly: GCA_038088235.1. Lineage (NCBI taxonomy): Eukaryota > Metazoa > Chordata > Actinopteri > Cypriniformes > Xenocyprididae > Zacco > Zacco platypus. Next base: position 18,135,469 of record CM076065.1, on the reverse strand, counting down.
TATCAAATGGGTCAAATATTGGCTTCTCTATGGCTAATTTATCACCAGAAGGAGTCAATTGGGTAGAAATAGAAAGTTCAAAATCGATGACTCTTGGGCCCGATATAAGTCCATTTGTTCAAATATGCACTTCTGAATGACTTATGTAAAATCAGAAGTAGTCAATGAGTATGTATAGAAAGGTCAAGATCAAGGAGGGAAACATGTTGAGTAAGTCAAAAATTGGCTACTGTATGTCTGATCTATCACCAAAAGGAGTCCAGTGGGCAGAAATAGAAAATTCAAAATCGACAACCCTTGGGCCCGATATTAGTCCATTTGGTCAAATATGGATTTCTGAATGACTGAAATAATATCAGAAAGAGTCAATGAGTAGGTATAGAAATTTCGAGATCCATGACTGAAACATGTCAAATTTGTGAAATATTGGCTTCTCTATGGCTAATTTATAACCAGAAGGAGTCAATTTGGTAGAAATAGAAAGTTCAAAATCGATGACTCTTGGGCCCGATATAGGTCCATTTGGTCAAATATGGACTTCTGAATGACTGATGTAAAATCAGAAGTAGTCAATGAGTATGTATAGAAAGTTCAATATCAAGTAGTGAAATATGTTCACTATGTCAAATATTGGCTACTGTATGGCTGATCTATCACCAAAAGGAGTCCAGTGGGCAGAAATAGAAAATTCAAAATCGACAACCCTTGGGCCCGATATTAGTCCATTTCGTCAAATATGGATTTCTGAAGTACTGACATAATATCAGAAAGAGTCAATGAGTAGGTATAGAAATTTCGAGATCCATGACTGAAACATGTCAAATGTTTGAAATATAGTAGATTCTCTATGGCTAATTTATCACCAGAAGGAGTCAATTGGGTAGAAATAGAAAGTTCAAAATCGATGACTCTTGGGCCCGATATTAGTCCATTTGGTCAAATACGGATTTCTGAATGACTGACATAACATCAGAAAGAGTCAATGAGTAGGTATAGAAATTTCGAGATCCATGACTGAAACATGTCAAATGTTTGAAATATATTAGATTCTCTATGGCTAATTTATCACCAGAAGGAGTCAATTGGGTAGAAATAGAAAGTTCAAAATCGATGACTCTTGGGCCCGATATTAGTCCATTTGGTCAAATACGGATTTCTGAATGACTGACATTACATCAGAAAGAGTCAATGAGTAGGTATAGAAATTTCGAGATCCATGACTGAAACATGTCAAATGGGTGAAATATTGGCTTCTCTATGGCTAATTTATCACCAGAAGGAGTCAATTGGGTAGAAATAAAAATTTCAAAATCGATGACTCTTGGGCCCGATATAGGTCCATTTGGTCAAATATGGACTTCTGAATGACTGATGTAAAATCAGAAGTAGTCAATGAGTATGTATAGAAAGTTCAAGATCAAGTGCTGAAATATGTTCACTCTGTCAAATATTGGCTACTGTATGGCTGATCTATCACCAAAAGGAGTCCAGTGGGCAGAAATAGAAAATTCAAAATCGACAACCCTTGGGGCCGATATTAGTCCATTTGGTCAAATATGGATTTCTGAATGACTGACATAATATCAGAAAGAGTCAATGAGTCAAAGAGACAAAGAGTATAGAAATTTCGAGATCCATGACTGACACATGTCAAATGGGTCAAATATTGGCTTCTCTATGGCTAATTTATCACCAGAAGGAGTCAATTGGGTAGAAATAGAAAGTTCAAAATCGATGACTCTTGGGCCCGATATAAGTCCATTTGTTCAAATATGGACTTCTGAATGACTGATGTAAAATCAGAAGTAGTCAATGAGTATGTATAGAAAGGTCAAGATCAAGGAGGGAAACATGTTGAGTAAGTGAAAAATTGGATACTGTATGGCTGATCTATCACCAAAAGGAGTCCAGTTGGCAGAAATAGAAAATTCAAAATCGACAACCCTTGGGCCCGATATTAGTCCATTAGGTCAAATATGGATTTCTGAATGACTGAAATAATATCAGTAAGAGTCAATGAGTAGGTATAGAAATTTCGAGATCCATGACTGAAACATGTCAAATGGGTGAAATATTGGCTTCTCTATGGCTAATTTATAACCAGAAGGAGTCAATTGGGTAGAAATAGAAAGTTCAAAATCGATGACTCTTGGGCCCAATATAGGTCCATTTGGTCAAATATGGACTTCTGAATGACTGATGTAAAATCAGAAGTAGTCAATGAGTATGTATAGAAAGTTCAAAATCAAGTAGTGAAATATGTTCACTATGTCAAATATTGGCTACTGTATGGCTGATCTATCACCAAAAGGAGTCCAGTGGGCAGAAATAGAAAATTCAAAATCGACAACCCTTGGGGCCGATATTAGTCCATTTGGTCAAATATGGATTTCTGAATGACTGACATAATATCAGAAAGAGTCAATGAGTCAAAGAGACAAAGAGTATAGAAATTTCGAGATCCATGACTGACACATGTCAAATGGGTCAAATATTGGCTTCTCTATGGCTAATTTATCACCAGAAGGAGTCAATTGGGTAGAAATAGAAAGTTCAAAATCGATGACTCTTGGGCCCGATATAAGTCCATTTGTTCAAATATGGACTTCTGAATGACTGATGTAAAATCAGAAGTAGTCAATGAGTATGTATAGAAAGGTCAAGATCAAGGAGGGAAACATGTTGAGTAAGTCAAAAATTGGCTACTGTATGGCTGATCTATCACCAAAAGGAGTCCAGTTGGCAGAAATAGAAAATTCAAAATCGACAACCCTTGGGCCCGATATTAGTCCATTAGGTCAAATATGGATTTCTGAATGACTGAAATAATATCAGTAAGAGTCAATGAGTAGGTATAGAAATTTCGAGATCCATGACTGAAACATGTCAAATGGGTGAAATATTGGCTTCTCTATGGCTAATTTATAACCAGAAGGAGTCAATTGGGTAGAAATAGAAAGTTCAAAATCGATGACTCTTGGGCCCAATATAGGTCCATTTGGTCAAATATGGACTTCTGAATGACTGATATAAAATCAGAAGTAGTCAATGAGTATGTATAGAAAGTTCAAAATCAAGTAGTGAAATATGTTCACTATGTCAAATATTGGCTACTGTATGGCTGATCTATCACCAAAAGGAGTCCAGTGTGCAGAAATAGAAAATTCAAAATCGACAACCCTTGGGCCCGATATTAGTCCATTTGGTCAAATATGGATTTCTGAAGTACTGACATAATATCAGAAAGAGTCAATGAGTAGGTATAGAAATTTCGAGATCCATGACTGAAACATGTCAAATGTTTGAAATATAGTAAATTCTCTATGGCTAATTTATCACCAGAAGGAGTCAATTGGGTAGAAATAGAAAGTTCAAAATCGATGACTCTTGGGCCCGATATTAGTCCATTTGGTCAAATACGGATTTCTGAATGACTGACATAACATCAGAAAGAGTCAATGAGTAGGTATAGACATTTCGAGATCCATGACTGAAACATGTCAAATGGGTCAAATATTGATTTCTCAATGGCTAATTTATCACGAGAAGGAGTCAATTGGGTAGAAATAAAAAGTTCAAAACTTATGACTCTTGGGCCCGATATTGGTCCATTTGGTCAAATATGGATTTCTGAAGTACTGACATAATATCAGAAAGAGTCAATGAGTAGGTATAGAAATTTCGAGATCCATGACTGAAACATGTCAAATGTTTGAAATATAGTAAATTCTCTATGGCTAATTTATCACCAGAAGGAGTCAATTGGGTAGAAATAGAAAGTTCAAAATCGATGACTCTTGGGCCCGATATTAGTCCATTTGGTCAAATATGGATTTCTGAATGACTGACATAATATCAGAAAGAGTCAAGAGTAGGTATAGAAATTTCGAGATCCATGACTGAAACAAGTCAAATTGGTCAAATATTGGCTTCTCTATGGCTAATTTATCACCAGAAGGAGTCAATTGGGTAGAAATAGAAAGTTCAAAATCGATAACTCTCTGGCCCGATATAGGTCCATTTGGTCAAATATGAACTTCTAAATGACTGATGTAAAATCAGAAGTAGTCAATGAGTATGTATAGAAAGGTCAAGATCAAGGAGGGAAACATGTTGAGTAAGTCAAAAATTGGCTACTGTATGGCTGGTCTATCACCAAAAGGAGTCCAGTTGGCAGAAATAGAAAATTCAAAATCGACAACCCTTGGGGCCGATATTAGTCCATTTGGTCAAATATGGATTTCTGAATGACTGACATAATATCAGAAAGAGTCAATGAGTCAAAGAGACAAAGAGTATAGAAATTTCGAGATCCATGACTGAAACATGTCAAATGGGTCAAATATTGGCTTCTCTATGGCTAATTTATCACCAGAAGGAGTCAATTGGGTAGAAAAAGAAAGTTCAAAATCGATGACTCTTGGGCCCGATATAAGTCCATTTGTTCAAATATGGACTTCTGAATGACTGATGTAAAATCAGAAGTAGTCAATGAGTATGTATAGAAAGGTCAAGATCATGGAGGGAAACATGTTGAGTAATTCAAAAATTGGCTACTGTATGGCTGATCTATCACCAAAAGGAGTCCAGTGGGCACAAATAGTAAATTCAAAATCAACAACCCTTGGGCCCGATATTAGTCCATTTGGTCAAATATGGATTTCTGAATGACTGAAATAATATCAGAAAGAGTCAATGAGTAGGTATAGAAATTTCGAGATCCATGACTGAAACGTGTCAAATGGGTGAAATATTGGCTTGTCTTTGGCTAATTTATCACCAGAAGGAGTCAATTGGGTATAAATAGAAAGTTCAAAATCGATGACTCTTGGGCCCGATATACGTCGATTTGGTCAAATATGGACTTCTGAATGACTGATGTAAAATCAGAAGTAGTCAATGAGTATGTATAGAAAGGTCAAGATCAAGTGCTGAAATATGTTCACTATGTCAAATATTGGCTACTGTATGGCTGATCTATCACCAAAAGGAGTCCAGTGGGCAGAAATAGAAAATTCAAAATCGAAAACCCTTGGGGCCGATATTAGTCCATTTGGTCAAATATGGATTTCTGAATTACTGACATAATATCAGAAAGAGTCAATGAGTCAAAGAGACAAAGAGTATAGAAATTTCGAGATCCATGACTGACACATGTCAAATGGGTCAAATATTGGCTTCTCTATGGCTAATTTATCACCAGAAGGAGTCAATTGGGTAGAAATAGAAAGTTCAAAATCGATGACTCTTGGGCCCGATATAAGTCCATTTGTTCAAATATGGACTTCTGAATGACTGATGTAAAATCAGAAGTAGTCAATGAGTATGTATAGAAAGGTCAAGATCAAGGAGGGAAACATGTTGAGTAAGTCAAAAATTGGCTACTGTATGGCTGATCTATCACCAAAAGGAGTCCAGTTGGCAGAAATAGAAAATTCAAAATCGACAACCCTTGGGCCCGATATTAGTCCATTTGGTCAAATATGGATTTCTGAATGACTGAAATAATATCAGTAAGAGTCAATGAGTAGGTATAGAAATTTCGAGATCCATGACTGAAACATGTCAAATGGGTGAAATATTGGCTTCTCTATGGCTAATTTATCACCAGAAGGAGTCAATTGGGTAGAAATAGAAAGTTCAAAATCGATGACTCTTGGGCCCAATATAGGTCCATTTGGTCAAATATGGACTTCTGAATGACTGATGTGAAATCAGAAGTAGTCAATGAGTATGTATAGAAAGTTCAAAATCAAGTAGTGAAATATGTTCACTATGTCAAATATTGGCTACTGTATGGCTGATCTATCACCAAAAGGAGTCCAGTGGGCAGAAATAGAAAATTCAAAATCGACAACCCTTGGGCCCGATATTAGTCCATTTGGTCAAAAATGGATTTCTGAAGTACTGACATAATATCAGAAAGAGTCAATGAGTAGGTATAGAAATTTCGAGATCCATGACTGAAACATGTCAAATGTTTGAAATATAGTAAATTCTCTATGGCTAATTTATCACCAGAAGGAGTCAATTGGGTAGAAATAGAAAGTTCAAAATCGATGACTCTTGGGCCCGATATTAGTCCATTTGGTCAAATACGGATTTCTGAATGACTGACATAACATCAGAAAGAGTCAATGAGTAGGTATAGACATTTCGAGATCCATGACTGAAACATGTCAAATGGGTCAAATATTGATTTCTCAATGGCTAATTTATCACGAGAAGGAGTCAATTGGGTAGAAATAAAAAGTTCAAAATCGATGACTCTTGGGCCCGATATTGGTCCATTTGGTCAAATATGGACTTCTGAATGACTGATGTAAAATCAGAAGTAGTCAATGAGTATGTATAGAAAGTTCAAGATCAAGTACTGAAATATGTTCACTATGTCAAATATTGGCTACTGAATGGCTGATCTATCACCAAAAGGAGTCCAGTTGGAAGAAATAGAAAATTCAAAATCGACAACCCTTGGGCCCGATATTAGTCCATTTGGTCAAATATGGATTTCTGAAGTACTGACATAATATCAGAAAGAGTCAATGAGTAGGTATAGAAATTTCGAGATCCATGACTGAAACATGTCAAATGTTTGAAATATAGTAAATTCTCTATGGCTAATTTATCACCAGAAGGAGTCAATTGGGTAGAAATAGAAAGTTCAAAATCGATGACTCTTGGGCCCGATATTAGTCCATTTGGTCAAATATGGATTTCTGAATGACTGACATAATATCAAAAGAGTCAAGAGTAGGTATAGAAATTTCGAGATCCATGACTGAAACAAGTCAAATTGGTCAAATATTGGCTTCTCTATGGCTAATTTATCACCAGAAGGAGTCAATTGGGTAGAAATAGAAAGTTCAAAATCGATAACTCTCTGGCCCGATATAGGTCCATTTGGTCAAATATGGACTTCTGAATGACTGATGTAAAATCAGAAGTAGTCAATGAGTATGTATAGAAAGGTCAAGATCAAGGAGGGAAACATGTTGAGTAAGTCAAAAATTGGCTACTGTATGGCTGGTCTATCACCAAAAGGAGTCCAGTTGGCAGAAATAGAAAATTCAAAATCGACAACCCTTGGGGCCGATATCAGTCCATTTGGTCAAATATGGATTTCTGAATGACTGACATAATATCAGAAAGAGTCAATGAGTCAAAGAGACAAAGAGTATAGAAATTTCGAGATCCATGACTGAAACATGTCAAATGGGTCAAATATTGGCTTCTCTATGGCTAATTTATCACCAGAAGGAGTCAATTGGGTAGAAAAAGAAAGTTCAAAATCGATGACTCTTGGGGCCGATATAAGTCCATTTGTTCAAATATGGACTTCTGAATGACTGATGTAAAATCAGAAGTAGTCAATGAGTATGTATAGAAAGGTCAAGATCATGGAGGGAAACATGTTGAGTAATTCAAAAATTGGCTACTGTATGGCTGATCTATCACCAAAAGGAGTCCAGTGGGCAGAAATAGTAAATTCAAAATCAACAACCCTTGGGCCCGATATTAGTCCATTTGGTCAAATATGGATTTCTGAATGACTGAAATAATATCAGAAAGAGTCAATGAGTAGGTATAGAAATTTCGAGATCCATGACTGAAACGTGTCAAATGGGTGAAATATTGGCTTGTCTTTGGCTAATTTATCACCAGAAGGAGTCAATTGGGTAGAAATAGAAAGTTCAAAATCGATGACTCTTGGGCCCGATATATGTCGATTTGGTCAAATATGGACTTCTGAATGACTGATGTAAAATCAGAAGTAGTCAATGAGTATGTATAGAAAGGTCAAGATCAAGTGCTGAAATATGTTCACTATGTCAAATATTGGCTACTGTATGGCTGATCTATCACCAAAAGGAGTCCAGTGGGCAGAAATAGAAAATTCAAAATCGAAAACCCTTGGGGCCGATATTAGTCCATTTGGTCAAATATGGATTTCTGAATTACTGACATAATATCAGAAAGAGTCAATGAGTCAAAGAGACAAAGAGTATAGAAATTTCGAGATCCATGACTGACACATGTCAAATGGGTCAAATATTGGCTTCTCTATGGCTAATTTATCACCAGAAGGAGTCAATTGGGTAGAAATAGAAAGTTCAAAATCGATGACTCTTGGGCCCGATATAAGTCCATTTGTTCAAATATGGACTTCTGAATGACTGATGTAAAATCAGAAGTAGTCAATGAGTATGTATAGAAAGGTCAAGATCAAGGAGGGAAACATGTTGAGTAAGTCAAAAATTGGCTACTGTATGGCTGATCTATCACCAAAAGGAGTCCAGTTGGCAGAAATAGAAAATTCAAAATCGACAACCCTTGGGCCCGATATTAGTCCATTTGGTCAAATATGGATTTCTGAATGACTGAAATAATATCAGTAAGAGTCAATGAGTAGGTATAGAAATTTCGAGATCCATGACTGAAACATGTCAAATGGGTGAAATATTGGCTTCTCTATGGCTAATTTATCACCAGAAGGAGTCAATTGGGTAGAAATAGAAAGTTCAAAATCGATGACTCTTGGGCCCAATATAGGTCCATTTGGTCAAATATGGACTTCTGAATGACTGATGTAAAATCAGAAGTAGTCAATGAGTATGTATAGAAAGTTCAAAATCAAGTAGTGAAATATGTTCACTATGTCAAATATTGGCTACTGTATGGCTGATCTATCACCAAAAGGAGTCCAGTGGGCAGAAATAGAAAATTCAAAATCGACAACCCTTGGGCCCGATATTAGTCCATTTGGTCAAATATGGATTTCTGAAGTACTGACATAATATCAGAAAGAGTCAATGAGTAGGTATAGAAATTTCGAGATCCATGACTGAAACATGTCAAATGTTTGAAAAATAGTAAATTCTCTATGGCTAATTTATCACCAGAAGGAGTCAATTGGGTAGAAATAGAAAGTTCAAAATCGATGACTCTTGGGCCCGATATTAGTCCATTTGGTCAAATACGGATTTCTGAATGACTGACATAACATCAGAAAGAGTCAATGAGTAGGTATAGACATTTCGAGATCCATGACTGAAACATGTCAAATGGGTGAAATATTGGCTTCTCTATGGCTAATTTATCACGAGAAGGAGTCAATTGGGTAGAAATAAAAAGTTCAAAATCGATGACTCTTGGGCCCGATATAGGTCCATTTGGTCAAATATGGACTTCTGAATGACTGATGTACAATCAGAAGTAGTCAATGAGTATGTATAGAAAGTTCAAGATCAAGTACTGAAATATGTTCACTATGTCAAATATTGGCTACTGAATGGCTGATCTATCACCAAAAGGAGTCCAGTGGGCAGAAATAGAAAATTCAAAATCGACAACCCTTGGGCCCGATATTAGTCCATTTGGTCAAATATGGATTTCTTAATAACTGACATAACATCAGAAAGAGTCAATGAGTAGGTATAGAAATTTCGAGATCCATGACTGAAACATGTCAAATGGGTGAAATATTGGCTTCTCTATGGCTAATTTATCACCAGAAGGAGTCAATTGGGTAGAAATAGAAAGTTCAAAATCGATAACTCTCTGGCCCGATATAGGTCCATTTGGTCAAATATGGACTTCTGAATGACTGATGTAAAATCAGAAGTAGTCAATGAGTATGTATAGAAAGGTCAAGATCAAGGAGGGAAACATGTTGAGTAAGTCAAAAATTGGCTACTGTATGGCTGGTCTATCACCAAAAGGAGTCCAGTTGGCAGAAATAGAAAATTCAAAATCGACAACCCTTGGGGCCGATATCAGTCCATTTGGTCAAATATGGATTTCTGAATGACTGACATAATATCAGAAAGAGTCAATGAGTCAAAGAGACAAAGAGTATAGAAATTTCGAGATCCATGACTGAAACATGTCAAATGGGTCAAATATTGGCTTCTCTATGGCTAATTTATCACCAGAAGGAGTCAATTGGGTAGAAAAAGAAAGTTCAAAATCGATGACTCTTGGGCCCGATATAAGTCCATTTGTTCAAATATGGACTTCTGAATGACTGATGTAAAATCAGAAGTAGTCAATGAGTATGTATAGAAAGGTCAAGATCATGGAGGGAAACATGTTGAGTAAGTCAAAAATTGGCTACTGTATGGCTGATCTATCACCAAAAGGAGTCCAGTGGGCAGAAATAGTAAATTCAAAATCAACAACCCTTGGGCCCGATATTAGTCCATTTGGTCAAATATGGATTTCTGAATGACTGATATAATATCAGAAAGAGTCAATGAGTAGGTATAGAAATTTCGAGATCCATGACTGAAACGTGTCAAATGGGTGAAATATTGGCTTGTCTTTGGCTAATTTATCACCAGAAGGAGTCAATTGGGTAGAAATAGAAAGTTCAAAATCGATGACTCTTGGGCCCGATATACGTCGATTTGGTCAAATATGGACTTCTGAATGACTGATGTAAAATCAGAAGTAGTCAATGAGTATGTATAGAAAGGTCAAGATCAAGTGCTGAAATATGTTCACTATGACAAATATTGGCTACTGTATGGCTGATCTATCACCAAAAGGAGTCCAGTGGGCAGAAATAGAAAATTCAAAATCGAAAACCCTTGGGGCCGATATTAGTCCATTTGGTCAAATATGGATTTCTGAATTACTGACATAATATCAGAAAGAGTCAATGAGTCAAAGAGACAAAGAGTATAGAAATTTCGAGATCCATGACTGACACATGTCAAATGGGTCAAATATTGGCTTCTCTATGGCTAATTTATCACCAGAAGGAGTCAATTGGGTAGAAATAGAAAGTTCAAAATCGATGACTCTTGGGCCCGATATAAGTCCATTTGTTCAAATATGGACTTCTGAATGACTGATGTAAAATCAGAAGTAGTCAATGAGTATGTATAGAAAGTTCAAAATCAAGTAGTGAAATATGTTCACTATGTCAAATATTGGCTACTGTATGGCTGATCTATCACCAAAAGGAGTCCAGTGGGCAGAAATAGAAAATTCAAAATCGACAACCCTTGGGCCCGATATTAGTCCATTTGGTCAAATATGGATTTCTGAAGTACTGACATAATATCAGAAAGAGTCAATGAGTAGGTATAGAAATTTCGAGATCCATGACTGAAACATGTCAAATATTTGAAAAATAGTAAATTCTCTATGGCTAATTTATCACCAGAAGGAGTCAATTGGGTAGAAATAGAAAGTTCAAAATCGATGACTCTTGGGCCCGATATTAGTCCATTTGGTCAAATACGGATTTCTGAATGACTGACATAACATCAGAAAGAGTCAATGAGTAGGTATAGACATTTCGAGATCCATGACTGAAACATGTCAAATGGGTCAAATATTGATTTCTCAATGGCTAATTTATCACCAAACGGAGTCAATTCGGTAGAAATAGAAAGTTCAAAATCGATGACTCTTGGGCCATATATAAGTCCATTTGGTCAAATATGGATTTCTGAATGACTGATGTAAAATCAGAAGTAGTCAATGAGTATGTATAGAAAGTTCAAGATCAAGTGCTGAAATATGTTCACTATGTCAAATATTGGCTACTGCATGGCTGATCTATCACCAAAAGGAGTCCAGTGGGCAGAAATAGAAAATTCAAAATCGACAACCCTTGGGCCCGATATTAGTCCAATTGGTCAAATATGGATTTCTGAATGACTGACATAATATCAGAAAGAGTCAATGAGTAGGTATAGAAATTTCTAGATCCATGACTGAAACATGTCAAATGGGTGAAATATTGGCTTCTCTATGGCTAATTTATCACGAGAAGGAGTCAATTGGGTAGAAATAAAAAGTTCAAAATCGATGACTCTTGGGCCCGATATAGGTCCATTTGGTCAAATATGGACTTCTGAATGACTGATGTACAATCAGAAGTAGTCAATGAGTATGTATAGAAAGTTCAAGATCAAGTACTGAAATATGTTCACTATGTCAAATATTGGCTACTGAATGGCTGATCTATCACCAAAAGGAGTCCAGTGGGCAGAAATAGAAAATTCAAAATCGACAACCCTTGGGCCCGATATTAGTCCATTTGGTCAAATATGGATTTCTTAATAACTGACATAACATCAGAAAGAGTCAATGAGTAGGTATAGAAATTTCGAGATCCATGACTGAAACATGTCAAATGGGTGAAATATTGGCTTCTCTATGGCTAATTTATCACCAGAAGGAGTCAATTGGGTAGAAATAGAAAGTTCAAAATCGATAACTCTCTGGCCCGATATAGGTCCATTTGGTCAAATATGGACTTCTGAATGACTGATGTAAAATCAGAAGTAGTCAATGAGTATGTATAGAAAGGTCAAGATCAAGGAGGGAAACATGTTGAGTAAGTCAAAAATTGGCTACTGTATGGCTGGTCTATCACCAAAAGGAGTCCAGTTGGCAGAAATAGAAAATTCAAAATCGACAACCCTTGGGGCCGATATCAGTCCATTTGGTCAAATATGGATTTCTGAATGACTGACATAATATCAGAAAGAGTCAATGAGTCAAAGAGACAAAGAGTATAGAAATTTCGAGATCCATGACTGAAACATGTCAAATGGGTCAAATATTGGCTTCTCTATGGCTAATTTATCACCAGAAGGAGTCAATTGGGTAGAAAAAGAAAGTTCAAAATCGATGACTCTTGGGGCCGATATAAGTCCATTTGTTCAAATATGGACTTCTGAATGACTGATGTAAAATCAGAAGTAGTCAATGAGTATGTATAGAAAGGTCAAGATCATGGAGGGAAACATGTTGAGTAATTCAAAAATTGGCTACTGTATGGCTGATCTATCACCAAAAGGAGTCCAGTGGGCAGAAATAGTAAATTCAAAATCAACAACCCTTGGGCCCGATATTAGTCCATTTGGTCAAATATGGATTTCTGAATGACTGAAATAATATCAGAAAGAGTCAATGAGTAGGTATAGAAATTTCGAGATCCATGACTGAAACGTGTCAAATGGGTGAAATATTGGCTTGTCTTTGGCTAATTTATCACCAGAAGGAGTCAATTGGGTAGAAATAGAAAGTTCAAAATCGATGACTCTTGGGCCCGATATATGTCGATTTGGTCAAATATGGACTTCTGAATGACTGATGTAAAATCAGAAGTAGTCAATGAGTATGTATAGAAAGGTCAAGATCAAGTGCTGAAATATGTTCACTATGTCAAATATTGGCTACTGTATGGCTGATCTATCACCAAAAGGAGTCCAGTGGGCAGAAATAGAAAATTCAAAATCGAAAACCCTTGGGGCCGATATTAGTCCATTTGGTCAAATATGGATTTCTGAATTACTGACATAATATCAGAAAGAGTCAATGAGTCAAAGAGACAAAGAGTATAGAAATTTCGAGATCCATGACTGACACATGTCAAATGGGTCAAATATTGGCTTCTCTATGGCTAATTTATCACCAGAAGGAGTCAATTGGGTAGAAATAGAAAGTTCAAAATCGATGACTCTTGGGCCCGATATAAGTCCATTTGTTCAAATATGGACTTCTGAATGACTGATGTAAAATCAGAAGTAGTCAATGAGTATGTATAGAAAGGTCAAGATCAAGGAGGGAAACATGTTGAGTAAGTCAAAAATTGGCTACTGTATGGCTGATCTATCACCAAAAGGAGTCCAGTTGGCAGAAATAGAAAATTCAAAATCGACAACCCTTGGGCCCGATATTAGTCCATTTGGTCAAATATGGATTTCTGAATGACTGAAATAATATCAGTAAGAGTCAATGAGTAGGTATAGAAATTTCGAGATCCATGACTGAAACATGTCAAATGGGTGAAATATTGGCTTCTCTATGGCTAATTTATCACCAGAAGGAGTCAATTGGGTAGAAATAGAAAGTTCAAAATCGATGACTCTTGGGCCCAATATAGGTCCATTTGGTCAAATATGGACTTCTGAATGACTGATGTAAAATCAGAAGTAGTCAATGAGTATGTATAGAAAGTTCAAAATCAAGTAGTGAAATATGTTCACTATGTCAAATATTGGCTACTGTATGGCTGATCTATCACCAAAAGGAGTCCAGTGGGCAGAAATAGAAAATTCAAAATCGACAACCCTTGGGCCCGATATTAGTCCATTTGGTCAAATATGGATTTCTGAAGTACTGACATAATATCAGAAAGAGTCAATGAGTAGGTATAGAAATTTCGAGATCCATGACTGAAACATGTCAAATGTTTGAAAAATAGTAAATTCTCTATGGCTAATTTATCACCAGAAGGAGTCAATTGGGTAGAAATAGAAAGTTCAAAATCGATGACTCTTGGGCCCGATATTAGTCCATTTGGTCAAATACGGATTTCTGAATGACTGACATAACATCAGAAAGAGTCAATGAGTAGGTATAGACATTTCGAGATCCATGACTGAAACATGTCAAATGGGTCAAATATTGATTTCTCAATGGCTAATTTATCACCAAACGGAGTCAATTCGGTAGAAATAGAAAGTTCAAAATCGATGACTCTTGGGCCATATATAAGTCCATTTGGTCAAATATGGACTTCTGAATGACTGATGTAAAATCAGAAGTAGTCAATGAGTATGTATAGAAAGTTCAAGATCAAGTGCTGAAATATGTTCACTATGTCAAATATTGGCTACTGTATGGCTGATCTATCACCAAAAGGAGTCCAGTGGGCAGAAATAGAAAATTCAAAATCGACAACCCTTGGGCCCGATATTAGTCCAATTGGTCAAATATGGATTTCTGAATGACTGACATAATATCAGAAAGAGTCAATGAGTAGGTATAGAAATTTCTAGATCCATGACTGAAACATGTCAAATGGGTGAAATATTGGCTTCTCTATGGCTAATTTATCACGAGAAGGAGTCAATTGGGTAGAAATAAAAAGTTCAAAATCGATGACTCTTGGGCCCGATATAGGTCCATTTGGTCAAATATGGACTTCTGAATGACTGATGTACAATCAGAAGTAGTCAATGAGTATGTATAGAAAGTTCAAGATCAAGTACTGAAATATGTTCACTATGTCAAATATTGGCTACTGAATGGCTGATCTATCACCAAAAGGAGTCCAGTGGGCAGAAATAGAAAATTCAAAATCGACAACCCTTGGGCCCGATATTAGTCCATTTGGTCAAATATGGATTTCTTAATAACTGACATAACATCAGAAAGAGTCAATGAGTAGGTATAGAAATTTCGAGATCCATGACTGAAACATGTCAATTGGGTGAAATATTGGCTTCTCTATGGCTAATTTATCACCAGAAGGAGTCAATTGGGTAGAAATAGAAAGTTCAAAATCGATAACTCTCTGGCCCGATATAGGTCCATTTGGTCAAATATGGACTTCTGAATGACTGATGTAAAATCAGAAGTAGTCAATGAGTATGTATAGAAAGGTCAAGATCAAGGAGGGAAACATGTTGAGTAAGTCAAAAATTGGCTACTGTATGGCTGGTCTATCACCAAAAGGAGTCCAGTTGGCAGAAATAGAAAATTCAAAATCGACAACCCTTGGGGCCGATATCAGTCCATTTGGTCAAATATGGATTTCTGAATGACTGACATAATATCAGAAAGAGTCAATGAGTCAAAGAGACAAAGAGTATAGAAATTTCGAGATCCATGACTGAAACATGTCAAATGGGTCAAATATTGGCTTCTCTATGGCTAATTTATCACCAGAAGGAGTCAATTGGGTAGAAAAAGAAAGTTCAAAATCGATGACTCTTGGGCCCGATATAAGTCCATTTGTTCAAATATGGACTTCTGAATGACTGATGTAAAATCAGAAGTAGTCAATGAGTATGTATAGAAAGGTCAAGATCATGGAGGGAAACATGTTGAGTAAGTCAAAAATTGGCTACTGTATGGCTGATCTATCACCAAAAGGAGTCCAGTGGGCAGAAATAGTAAATTCAAAATCAACAACCCTTGGGCCCGATATTAGTCCATTTGGTCAAATATGGATTTCTGAATGACTGAAATAATATCAGAAAGAGTCAATAAGTAGGTATAGAAATTTCGAGATCCATGACTGAAACATGTCAAATGGGTGAAATATTGGCTTCTCTTTGGCTAATTTATCACCAGAAGGAGTCCATTGGGTAGAAATAGAAAGTTCAAAATCGATGACTCTTGGGCCCGATATACGTCGATTTGGTCAAATATGGACTTCTGAATGACTGATGTAAAATCAGAAGTAGTCAATGAGTATGTATAGAAAGGTCAAGATCAAGTGCTGAAATATGTTCACTATGTCAAATATTGGCTACTGTATGGCTGATCTATCACCAAAAGGAGTCCAATGGGCAGAAATAGAAAATTCAAAATCGACAACCCTTGGGCCCGATATTAGTCCATTTGGTCAAATATGGATTTCTGAATGACTGACATAATATCAGAAAGAGTCAATGAGTCAAAGAGACAAAGAGTATAGAAATTTCGAGATCCATGACTGACACATGTCAAATGGGTCAAATATTGGCTTCTCTATGGCTAATTTATCACCAGAAGGAGTCAATTGGGTAGAAATAGAAAGTTCAAAATCGATGACTCTTGGGCCCGATATAAGTCCATTTCTTCAAATATGCACTTCTGAATGACTTATGTAAAATCAGAAGTAGTCAATGAGTATGTATAGAAAGGTCAAGATCAAGGAGGGAAACATGTTGAGTAAGTCAAAAATTGGCTACTGTATGTCTGATCTATCACCAAAAGGAGTCCAGTGGGCAGAAATAGAAAATTCAAAATCGACAACCCTTGGGCCCGATATTAGTCCATTTGGTCAAATATGGATTTCTGAATGACTGAAATAATATCAGAAAGAGTCAATGAGTAGGTATAGAAATTTCGAGATCCATGACTGAAACATGTCAAATTTGTGAAATATTGGCTTCTCTATGGCTAATTTATCACCAGAAGGAGTCAATTTGGTAGAAATAGAAAGTTCAAAATCGATGACTCTTGGGCCCGATATAGGTCCATTTGGTCAAATATGGACTTCTGAATGACTGATGTAAAATCAGAAGTAGTCAATGAGTATGTATAGAAAGTTCAATATCAAGTAGTGAAATATGTTCACTATGTCAAATATTGGCTACTGTACGGCTGATCTATCACCAAAAGGAGTCCAGTGGGCAGAAATAGAAAATTCAAAATCGACAACCCTTGGGCCCGATATTAGTCCATTTGGTCAAATATGGATTTCTGAAGTACTGACATAATATCAGAAAGAGTCAATGAGTAGGTATAGAAATTTCGAGATCCATGACTGAAACATGTCAAATGTTTGAAATATAGTAGATTCTCTATGGCTAATTTATCACCAGAAGGAGTCAATTGGGTAGAAATAGAAAGTTCAAAATCGATGACTCTTGGGCCCGATATTAGTCCATTTGGTCAAATACGGATTTCTGAATGACTGACATAACATCAGAAAGAGTCAATGAGTAGGTATAGAAATTTCGAGATCCATGACTGAAACATGTCAAATGGGTCAAATATTGGATTCTCTATGGCTAATTTATCACCAGAAGGAGTCAATTGGGTAGAAATAGAAAATTCAAAATCGATGACTCTTGGGCCTGATATTAGTCCATTTGGTCAAATACGGATTTCTGAATGACTGACATAACATCAGAAAGAGTCAATGAGTATGTATAGAAAGTTCAAGATCAAGTGCTGAAATATGTTCACTACGTCAAATATTGGCTACTGTATGGCTGATCTATCACCAAAAGGAGTCCAGTGGGCAGAAATAGAAAATTCAAAATCGACAACCCTTGGGCCCGATATTAGTCCATTTGGTCAAATATGGATTTCTGAATGACTGACATAATATCAGAAAGAGTCAATGAGTAGGTATAGAAATTTCGAGATCCATGACTGAAACATGTCAAATGTTTGAAATATATTAGATTCTCTATGGCTAATTTATCACCAGAAGGAGTCAATCGGGTAGAAATAGAAAGTTCAAAATCGATGACTCTTGGGCCCGATATTAGTCCATTTGGTCAAATACGGATTTCTGAATGACTGACATTACATCAGAAAGAGTCAATGAGTAGGTATAGAAATTTCGAGATCCATGACTGAAACATGTCAAATGGGTGAAATATTGGCTTCTCTATGGCTAATTTATCACCAGAAGGAGTCAATTGGGTAGAAATAAAAAGTTCAAAATCGATGACTCTTGGGCCCGATATAGGTCCATTTGGTCAAATATGGACTTCTGAATGACTGATGTAAAATCAGAAGTAGTCAATGAGTATGTATAGAAAGTTCAAGATCAAGTGCTGAAATATGTTCACTATGTCAAATATTGGCTACTGTATGGCTGATCTATCACCAAAAGGAGTCCAGTGGGCAGAAATAGAAAATTCAAAATCGACAACCATTGGGGCCGATATTAGTCCATTTGGTCAAATATGGATTTCTGAATGACTGACATAATATCAGAAAGAGTCAATGAGTCAAAGAGACAAAGAGTATAGAAATTTCGAGATCCATGACTGACACATGTCAAATGGGTCAAAAATTGGCTTCTCTATGGCTAATTTATCACCAGAAGGAGTCAATTGGGTAGAAATAGAAAGTTCAAAATCGATGACTCTTGGGCCCG
Source organism: Zacco platypus (assembly GCA_038088235.1). Lineage (NCBI taxonomy): Eukaryota > Metazoa > Chordata > Actinopteri > Cypriniformes > Xenocyprididae > Zacco > Zacco platypus. The sequence continues at coordinate 18,116,832 of CM076065.1, read as the reverse complement.
ATATAAGTCCATTTGTTCAAATATGGACTTCTGAATGACTGATGTAAAATCAGAAGTAGTCAATGAGTATGTATAGAAAGGTCAAAATCAAGGAGGGAAACATGTTGAGTAAGTGAAAAATTGGCTTCTGTATGGCTGATCTATCACCAAAAGGAGTCCAGTTGGCAGAAATAGAAAATTCAAAATCGACAACCCTTGGGCCCGATATTAGTCCATTTTGTCAAATATGGATTTCTGAATGACTGAAATAATATCAGTAAGAGTCAATGAGTAGGTATAGAAATTTCGAGATCCATGACTGAAACATGTCAAATGGGTGAAATATTGGCTTCTCTATGGCTAATTTATAACCAGAAGGAGTCAATTGGGTAGAAATAGAAAGTTCAAAATCGATGACTCTTGGGCCCAATATAGGTCCATTTGGTCAAATATGGACTTCTGAATGACTGATGTAAAATCAGAAGTAGTCAATGAGTATGTATAGAAAGTTCAAAATCAAGTAGTGAAATATGTTCACTATGTCAAATATTGGCTACTGTATGGCTGATCTATCACCAAAAGGAGTCCAGTGGGCAGAAATAGAAAATTCAAAATCGACAACCCTTGGGCCCGATATTAGTCCATTTGGTCAAATATGGATTTCTGAAGTACTGACATAATATCAGAAAGAGTCAATGAGTAGGTATAGAAATTTCGAGATCCATGACTGAAACATGTCAAATGTTTGAAATATAGTAAATTCTCTATGGCTAATTTATCACCAGAAGGAGTCAATTGGGTAGAAATAGAAAGTTCAAAATCGATGACTCTTGGGCCCGATATTAGTCCATTTGGTCAAATACGGATTTCTGAATGACTGACATAACATCAGAAAGAGTCAATGAGTAGGTATAGACATTTCGAGATCCATGACTGAAACATGTCAAATGGGTCAAATATTGATTTCTCAATGGCTAATTTATCACGAGAAGGAGTCAATTGGGTAGAAATAAAAAGTTCAAAATCGATGACTCTTGGGGCCGATATAGGTCCATTTGGTCAAATATGGACTTCTGAATGACTGATGTAAAATCAGAAGTAGTCAATGAGTATGTATAGAAAGTTCAAGATCAAGTACTGAAATATGTTCACTATGTCAAATATTGGCTACTGAATGGCTGATCTATCACCAAAAGGAGTCCAGTTGGAAGAAATAGAAAATTCAAAATCGACAACCCTTGGGCCCGATATTAGTCCATTTGGTCAAATATGGATTTCTGAATAACTGACATAACATCAGAAAGAGTCAATGAGTAGGTATAGAAATTTCGAGATCCATGACTGAAACATGTCAAATGGGTGAAATATTGGCTTCTCTATGGCTAATTTATCACCAGAAGGAGTCAATTGGGTAGAAATAAAAAGTTCAAAATCGATGACTCTTGGGCCCGATATAGGTCCATTTGGTCAAATATGGACTTCTGAATGACTGATGTAAAATCAGAAGTAGTCAATGAGTATGTATAGAAAGGTCAAGATCAAGTACTGAAATATGTTCACTATGTCAAATATTGGCTACTGTATGTCTGATCTATCACCAAAAGGAGTCCAGTGGGCTGAAATAGAAAATTCAAAATCGACAACCCTTGGGCCCGATATTAGTCCATTTGGTCAAATATGGATTTCTGAATGACTGACATAATATCAGAAAGAGTCAAGAGTAGGTATAGAAATTTCGAGATCCATGACTGAAACAAGTCAAATTGGTCAAATATTGGCTTCTCTATGGCTAATTTATCACCAGAAGGAGTTAATTGGGTAGAAATAGAAAGTTCAAAATCGATAACTCTCTGGCCCGATATAGGTCCATTTGGTCAAATATGAACTTCTGAATGACTGATGTAAAATCAGAAGTAGTCAATGAGTATGTATAGAAAGGTCAAGATCAAGGAGGGAAACATGTTGAGTAAGTCAAAAATTGGCTACTGTATGGCTGGTCTATCACCAAAAGGAGTCCAGTTGGCAGAAATAGAAAATTCAAAATCGACAACCCTTGGGGCCGATATTAGTCCATTTGGTCAAATATGGATTTCTGAATGACTGACATAATATCAGAAAGAGTCAATGAGTCAAAGAGACAAAGAGTATAGAAATTTCGAGATCCATGACTGAAACATGTCAAATGGGTCAAATATTGGCTTCTCTATGGCTAATTTATCACCAGAAGGAGTCAATTGGGTAGAAAAAGAAAGTTCAAAATCGATGACTCTTGGGCCCGATATAAGTCCATTTGTTCAAATATGGACTTCTGAATGACTGATGTAAAATCAGAAGTAGTCAATGAGTATGTATAGAAAGGTCAAGATCATGGAGGGAAACATGTTGAGTAAGTCAAAAATTGGCTACTGTATGGCTGATCTATCACCAAAAGGAGTCCAGTGGGCAGAAATAGTAAATTCAAAATCAACAACCCTTGGGCCCGATATTAGTCCATTTGGTCAAATATGGATTTCTGAATGACTGAAATAATATCAGAAAGAGTCAATGAGTAGGTATAGAAATTTCGAGATCCATGACTGAAACATGTCAAATGGGTGAAATATTGGCTTCTCTTTGGCTAATTTATCACGAGAAGGAGTCAATTGGGTAGAAATAAAAAGTTCAAAATCGATGACTCTTGGGCCCGATATAGGTCCATTTGGTCAAATATGGACTTCTGAATGACTGATGTAAAATCAGAAGTAGTCAATGAGTATGTATAGAAAGTTCAAGATCAAGTACTGAAATATGTTCACTATGTCAAATATTGGCTACTGACTGGCTGATCTATCACCAAAAGGAGTCCAGTTGGAAGAAATAGAAAGTTCAAAATCGACAACCCTTGGGCCCGATATTAGTCCATTTGGTCAAATATGGATTTCTGAATAACTGACATAACATCAGAAAGAGTCAATGAGTAGGTATAGAAATTTCGAGATCCATGACTGAAACAAGTCAAATTGGTCAAATATTGGCTTCTCTATGGCTAATTTATCACCAGAAGGAGTCAATTGGGTAGAAATAGAAAGTTCAAAATCGATAACTCTCTGGCCCGATATAGGTCCATTTGGTCAAATATGAACTTCTGAATGACTGATGTAAAATCAGAAGTAGTCAATGAGTATGTATAGAAAGATCAAGATCAAGGAGGGAAACATGTTGAGTAAGTCAAAAATTGGCTACTGTATGGCTGGTCTATCACCAAAAGGAGTCCAGTTGGCAGAAATAGAAAATTCAAAATCGACAACCCTCGGGGCCGATATTAGTCCATTTGGTCAAATATGGATTTCTGAATGACTGACATAATATCAGAAAGAGTCAATGAGTCAAAGAGACAAAGAGTATAGAAATTTCGAGATCCATGACTGAAACATGTCAAATGGGTCAAATATTGGCTTCTCTATGGCTAATTTATCACCAGAAGGAGTCAATTGGGTAGAAAAAGAAAGTTCAAAATCGATGACTCTTGGGCCCGATATAAGTCCATTTGTTCAAATATGGACTTCTGAATGACTGATGTAAAATCAGAAGTAGTCAATGAGTATGTATAGAAAGGTCAAGATCATGGAGGGAAACATGTTGAGTAAGTCAAAAATTGGCTACTGTATGGCTGATCTATCACCAAAAGGAGTCCAGTGGGCAGAAATAGTAAATTCAAAATCAACAACCCTTGGGCCCGATATTAGTCCATTTGGTCAAATATGGATTTCTGAATGACTGAAATAATATCAGAAAGAGTCAATGAGTAGGTATAGAAATTTCGAGATCCATGACTGAAACGTGTCAAATGGGTGAAATATTGGCTTCTCTTTGGCTAATTTATCACCAGAAGGAGTCAATTGGGTAGAAATAGAAAGTTCAAAATCGATGACTCTTGGGCCCGATATACGTCGATTTGGTCAAATATGGACTTCTGAATGACTGATGTAAAATCAGAAGTAGTCAATGAGTATGTATAGAAAGGTCAAGATCAAGTGCTGAAATATGTTCACTATGTCAAATATTGGCTACTGTATGGCTGATCTATCACCAAAAGGAGTCCAGTGGGCAGAAATAGAAAATTCAAAATCGAAAACCCTTGGGGCCGATATTAGTCCATTTGGTCAAATATGGATTTCTGAATTACTGACATAATATCAGAAAGAGTCAATGAGTCAAAGAGACAAAGAGTATAGAAATTTCGAGATCCATGACTGACACATGTCAAATGGGTCAAATATTGGCTTCTCTATGGCTAATTTATCACCAGAAGGAGTCAATTGGGTAGAAATAGAAAGTTCAAAATCGATGACTCTTGGGCCCGATATAAGTCCATTTGTTCAAATATGGACTTCTGAATGACTGATGTAAAATCAGAAGTAGTCAATGAGTATGTATAGAAAGGTCAAGATCAAGGAGGGAAACATGTTGAGTAAGTCAAAAATTGGCTACTGTATGGCTGATCTATCACCAAAAGGAGTCCAGTTGGCAGAAATAGAAAATTCAAAATCGACAACCCTTGGGCCCGATATTAGTCCATTTGGTCAAATATGGATTTCTGAATGACTGAAATAATATCAGTAAGAGTCAATGAGTAGGTATAGAAATTTCGAGATCCATGACTGAAACATGTCAAATGGGTGAAATATTGGCTTCTCTATGGCTAATTTATCACCAGAAGGAGTCAATTGGGTAGAAATAGAAAGTTCAAAATCGATGACTCTTGGGCCCAATATAGGTCCATTTGGTCAAATATGGACTTCTGAATGACTGATGTAAAATCAGAAGTAGTCAATGAGTATGTATAGAAAGTTCAAAATCAAGTAGTGAAATATGTTCACTATGTCAAATATTGGCTACTGTATGGCTGATCTATCACCAAAAGGAGTCCAGTGGGCAGAAATAGAAAATTCAAAATCGACAACCCTTGGGCCCGATATTAGTCCATTTGGTCAAATATGGATTTCTGAAGTACTGACATAATATCAGAAAGAGTCAATGAGTAGGTATAGAAATTTCGAGATCCATGACTGAAACATGTCAAATATTTGAAATATAGTAAATTCTCTATGGCTAATTTATCACCAGAAGGAGTCAATTGGGTAGAAATAGAAAGTTCAAAATCGATGACTCTTGGGCCCGATATTAGTCCATTTGGTCAAATACGGATTTCTGAATGACTGACATAACATCAGAAAGAGTCAATGAGTAGGTATAGACATTTCGAGATCCATGACTGAAACATGTCAAATGGGTCAAATATTGATTTCTCAATGGCTAATTTATCACCAAACGGAGTCAATTCGGTAGAAATAGAAAGTTCAAAATCGATGACTCTTGGGCCATATATAAGTCCATTTGGTCAAATATGGACTTCTGAATGACTGATGTAAAATCAGAAGTAGTCAATGAGTATGTATAGAAAGTTCAAGATCAAGTGCTGAAATATGTTCACTATGTCAAATATTGGCTACTGTATGGCTGATCTATCACCAAAAGGAGTCCAGTGGGCAGAAATAGAAAATTCAAAATCGACAACCCTTGGGCCCGATATTAGTCCATTTGGTCAAATATGGATTTCTGAATGACTGACATAATATCAGAAAGAGTCAAGAGTAGGTATAGAAATTTCGAGATCCATGACTGAAACAAGTCAAATTGGTCAAATATTGGCTTCTCTATGGCTAATTTATCACCAGAAGGAGTCAATTGGGTAGAAATAAAAAGTTCAAAATCGATGACTCTTGGGCCCGATATAGGTCCATTTGGTCAAATATGGACTTCTAAATGACTGATGTACAATCAGAAGTAGTCAATGAGTATGTATAGAAAGTTCAAGATCAAGTACTGAAATATGTTCACTATGTCAAATATTGGCTACTGAATGGCTGATCTATCACCAAAAGGAGTCCAGTGGGCAGAAATAGAAAATTCAAAATCGACAACCCTTGGGCCCGATATTAGTCCATTTGGTCAAATATGGATTTCTTAATAACTGACATAACATCAGAAAGAGTCAATGAGTAGGTATAGAAATTTCGAGATCCATGACTGAAACATGTCAAATGGGTGAAATATTGGCTTCTCTATGGCTAATTTATCACCAGAAGGAGTCAATTGGGTAGAAATAGAAAGTTCAAAATCGATAACTCTCTGGCCCGATATAGGTCCATTTGGTCAAATATGGACTTCTGAATGACTGATGTAAAATCAGAAGTAGTCAATGAGTATGTATAGAAAGGTCAAGATCAAGGAGGGAAACATGTTGAGTAAGTCAAAAATTGGCTACTGTATGGCTGGTCTATCACCAAAAGGAGTCCAGTTGGCAGAAATAGAAAATTCAAAATCGACAACCCTTGGGGCCGATATCAGTCCATTTGGTCAAATATGGATTTCTGAATGACTGACATAATATCAGAAAGAGTCAATGAGTCAAAGAGACAAAGAGTATAGAAATTTCGAGATCCATGACTGAAACATGTCAAATGGGTCAAATATTGGCTTCTCTATGGCTAATTTATCACCAGAAGGAGTCAATTGGGTAGAAAAAGAAAGTTCAAAATCGATGACTCTTGGGCCCGATATAAGTCCATTTGTTCAAATATGGACTTCTGAATGACTGATGTAAAATCAGAAGTAGTCAATGAGAATGTATAGAAAGGTCAAGATCATGGAGGGAAACATGTTGAGTAAGTCAAAAATTGGCTACTGTATGGCTGATCTATCACCAAAAGGAGTCCAGTGGGCAGAAATAGTAAATTCAAAATCAACAACCCTTGGGCCCGATATTAGTCCATTTGGTCAAATATGGATTTCTGAATGACTGAAATAATATCAGAAAGAGTCAATGAGTAGGTATAGAAATTTCGAGATCCATGACTGAAACATGTCAAATGGGTGAAATATTGGCTTCTCTTTGGCTAATTTATCACCAGAAGGAGTCCATTGGGTAGAAATAGAAAGTTCAAAATCGATGACTCTTGGGCCCGATATACGTCGATTTGGTCAAATATGGACTTCTGAATGACTGATGTAAAATCAGAAGTAGTCAATGAGTATGTATAGAAAGGTCAAGATCAAGTGCTGAAATATGTTCACTATGTCAAATATTGGCTACTGTATGGCTGATCTATCACCAAAAGGAGTCCAATGGGCAGAAATAGAAAATTCAAAATCGACAACCCTTGGGCCCGATATTAGTCCATTTGGTCAAATATGGATTTCTGAATGACTGACATAATATCAGAAAGAGTCAATGAGTCAAAGAGACAAAGAGTATAGAAATTTCGAGATCCATGACTGACACATGTCAAATGGGTCAAATATTGGCTTCTCTATGGCTAATTTATCACCAGAAGGAGTCAATTGGGTAGAAATAGAAAGTTCAAAATCGATGACTCTTGGGCCCGATATAAGTCCATTTGTTCAAATATGCACTTCTGAATGACTTATGTAAAATCAGAAGTAGTCAATGAGTATGTATAGAAAGGTCAAGATCAAGGAGGGAAACATGTTGAGTAAGTCAAAAATTGGCTACTGTATGTCTGATCTATCACCAAAAGGAGTCCAGTGGGCAGAAATAGAAAATTCAAAATCGACAACCCTTGGGCCCGATATTAGTCCATTTGGTCAAATATGGATTTCTGAATGACTGAAATAATATCAGAAAGAGTCAATGAGTAGGTATAGAAATTTCGAGATCCATGACTGAAACATGTCAAATTTGTGAAATATTGGCTTCTCTATGGCTAATTTATCACCAGAAGGAGTCAATTTGGTAGAAATAGAAAGTTCAAAATCGATGACTCTTGGGCCCGATATAGGTCCATTTGGTCAAATATGGACTTCTGAATGACTGATGTAAAATCAGAAGTAGTCAATGAGTATGTATAGAAAGTTCAATATCAAGTAGTGAAATATGTTCACTATGTCAAATATTGGCTACTGTACGGCTGATCTATCACCAAAAGGAGTCCAGTGGGCAGAAATAGAAAATTCAAAATCGACAACCCTTGGGCCCGATATTAGTCCATTTGGTCAAATATGGATTTCTGAAGTACTGACATAATATCAGAAAGAGTCAATGAGTAGGTATAGAAATTTCGAGATCCATGACTGAAACATGTCAAATGTTTGAAATATAGTAGATTCTCTATGGCTAATTTATCACCAGAAGGAGACAATTGGGTAGAAATAGAAAGTTCAAAATCGATGACTCTTGGGCCCGATATTAGTCCATTTGGTCAAATACGGATTTCTGAATGACTGACATAACATCAGAAAGAGTCAATGAGTAGGTATAGAAATTTCGAGATCCATGACTGAAACATGTCAAATGGGTCAAATATTGGATTCTCTATGGCTAATTTATCACCAGAAGGAGTCAATTGGGTAGAAATAGAAAATTCAAAATCGATGACTCTTGGGCCCGATATTAGTCCATTTGGTCAAATACGGATTTCTGAATGACTGACATAACATCAGAAAGAGTCAATGAGTATGTATAGAAAGTTCAAGATCAAGTGCTGAAATATGTTCACTACGTCAAATATTGGCTACTGTATGGCTGATCTATCACCAAAAGGAGTCCAGTGGGCAGAAATAGAAAATTCAAAATCGACAACCCTTGGGCCCGATATTAGTCCATTTGGTCAAATATGGATTTCTGAATGACTGACATAATATCAGAAAGAGTCAATGAGTAGGTATAGAAATTTCGAGATCCATGACTGAAACATGTCAAATGTTTGAAATATATTAGATTCTCTATGGCTAATTTATCACCAGAAGGAGTCAATCGGGTAGAAATAGAAAGTTCAAAATCGATGACTCTTGGGCCCGATATTAGTCCATTTGGTCAAATACGGATTTCTGAATGACTGACATTACATCAGAAAGAGTCAATGAGTAGGTATAGACATTTCGAGATCCATGACTGAAACATGTCAAATGGGTCAAATATTGATTTCTCAATGGCTAATTTATCACCAAACGGAGTCAATTCGGTAGAAATAGAAAGTTCAAAATCGATGACTCTTGGGCCATATATAAGTCCATTTGGTCAAATATGGACTTCTGAATGACTGATGTAAAATCAGAAGTAGTCAATGAGTATGTATAGAAAGTTCAAGATCAAGTGCTGAAATATGTTCACTATGTCAAATATTGGCTACTGTATGGCTGATCTATCACCAAAAGGAGTCCAGTGGGCAGAAATAGAAAATTCAAAATCGACAACCCTTGGGCCCGATATTAGTCCAATTGGTCAAAAATGGATTTCTGAATGACTGACATAATATCAGAAAGAGTCAATGAGTAGGTATAGAAATTTCTAGATCCATGACTGAAACATGTCAAATGGGTGAAATATTGGCTTCTCTATGGCTAATTTATCACGAGAAGGAGTCAATTGGGTAGAAATAAAAAGTTCAAAATCGATGACTCTTGGGCCCGATATAGGTCCATTTGGTCAAATATGGACTTCTGAATGACTGATGTAAAATCAGAAGTAGTCAATGAGTATGTATAGAAAGTTCAAGATCAAGTACTGAAATATGTTCACTATGTCAAATATTGGCTACTGAATGGCTGATCTATCACCAAAAGGAGTCCAGTTGGAAGAAATAGAAAATTCAAAATCGACAACCCTTGGGCCCGATATTAGTCCATTTGGTCAAATATGGATTTCTGAATAACTGACATAACATCAGAAAGAGTCAATGAGTAGGTATAGAAATTTCGAGATCCATGACTGAAACATGTCAAATGGGTGAAATATTGGCTTCTCTATGGCTAATTTATCACCAGAAGGAGTCAATTGGGTAGAAATAAAAAGTTCAAAATCGATGACTCTTGGGCCCGATATAGGTCCATTTGGTCAAATATGGACTTCTGAATGACTGATGTAAAATCAGAAGTAGTCAATGAGTATGTATAGAAAGGTCAAGATCAAGGAGGGAAACATGTTGAGTAAGTCAAAAATTGGCTACTGTATGGCTGGTCTATCACCAAAAGGAGTCCAGTTGGCAGAAATAGAAAATTCAAAATCGACAACCCTTTTGGCCGATATTAGTCCATTTGGTCAAATATGGATTTCTGAATGACTGACATAATATCAGAAAGAGTCAATGAGTCAAAGAGACAAAGAGTATAGAAATTTCGAGATCCATGACTGACACATGTCAAATGGGTCAAATATTGGCTTCTCTATGGCTAATTTATCACCAGAAGGAGTCAATTGGGTAGAAATAGAAAGTTCAAAATCGATGACTCTTGGGCCCGATATAAGTCCATTTGTTCAAATATGGACTTCTGAATGACTGATGTAAAATCAGAAGTAGTCAATGAGTATGTATAGAAAGGTCAAGATCAAGGAGGGAAACATGTTGAGTAAGTCAAAAATTGGCTACTGTATGGCTGATCTATCACCAAAAGGAGTCCAGTTGGCAGAAATAGAAAATTCAAAATCGACAACCCTTGGGCCCGATATTAGTCCATTTGGTCAAATATGGATTTCTGAATGACTGAAATAATATCAGTAAGAGTCAATGAGTAGGTATAGAAATTTCGAGATCCATGACTGAAACATGTCAAATGGGTGAAATATTGGCTTCTCTATGGCTAATTTATCACCAGAAGGAGTCAATTGGGTAGAAATAGAAAGTTCAAAATCGATGACTCTTGGGCCCAATATAGGTCCATTTGGTCAAATATGGACTTCTGAATGACTGATGTAAAATCAGAAGTAGTCAATGAGTATGTATAGAAAGTTCAAGATCAAGTACTGAAATATGTTCACTATGTCAAATATTGGCTACTGAATGGCTGATCTATCACCAAAAGGAGTCCAGTGGGCAGAAATAGAAAATTCAAAATCGACAACCCTTGGGCCCGATATTAGTCCATTTGGTCAAATATGGATTTCTGAATAACTGACATAACATCAGAAAGAGTCAATGAGTAGGTATAGAAATTTCGAGATCCATGACTGAAACATGTCAAATGGGTGAAATATTGGCTTCTCTATGGCTAATTTATCACCAGAAGGAGTCAATTGGGTAGAAATAGAAAGTTCAAAATCGATAACTCTCTGGCCCGATATAGGTCCATTTGGTCAAATATGGACTTCTGAATGACTGATGTAAAATCAGAAGTAGTCAATGAGTATGTATAGAAAGGTCAAGATCAAGGAGGGAAACATGTTGAGTAAGTCAAAAATTGGCTACTGTATGGCTGGTCTATCACCAAAAGAATGACTGAATGACTGACATAACATCAGAAAGAGTCAATGAGTAGGTATAGACATTTCGAGATCCATGACTGAAACATGTCAAATGGGTCAAATATTGATTTCTCAATGGCTAATTTATCACCAAACGGAGTCAATTCGGTAGAAATAGAAAGTTCAAAATCGATGACTCTTGGGCCATATATAAGTCCATTTGGTCAAATATGGACTTCTGAATGACTGATTTAAAATCAGAAGTAGTCAATGAGTATGTATAGAAAGTTCAAGATCAAGTGCTGAAATATGTTCACTATGTCAAATATTGGCTACTGTATGGCTGATCTATCACCAAAAGGAGTCCAGTGGGCAGAAATAGAAAATTCAAAATCGACAACCCTTGGGCCCGATATTAGTCCATTTGGTCAAATATGGATTTCTGAATGACTGACATAATATCAGAAAGAGTCAAGAGTAGGTATAGAAATTTCGAGATCCATGACTGAAACAAGTCAAATTGGTCAAATATTGGCTTCTCTATGGCTAATTTATCACCAGAAGGAGTCAATTGGGTAGAAATAGAAATTTCAAAATCGATGACTCTTGGGCCCGATATTAGTCGATTTGGTCAAATACGGATTTCTGAATGACTGACATAACATCAGAAAGAGTCAATGAGTAGGTATAGACATTTCGAGATCCATGACTGAAACATGTCAAATGGGTCAAATATTGATTTCTCAATGGCTAATTTATCACGAGAAGGAGTCAATTGGGTAGAAATAGAAAGTTCAAAATCGATGACTCTTGGGCCCGATATAGGTCCATTTGGTCAAATATGGACTTCTGAATGACTGATGTAAAATCAGAAGTAGTCAATGAGCATGTATAGAAAGTTCAAGATCAAGTACTGAAATATGTTCACTATGTCAAATATTGGCTACTGAATGGCTGATCTATCACCAAAAGGAGTCCAGTTGGAAGAAATAGAAAATTCAAAATCGACAACCCTTGGGCCCGATATTAGTCCATTTGGTCAAATATGGATTTCTGAATAACTGACATAACATCAGAAAGAGTCAATGAGTAGGTATAGAAATTTCGAGATCCATGACTGAAACAAGTCAATCTGGTCAAATATTGGCTTCTCTAAGGCTAATTTATCACCAGAAGGAGTCAATTGGGTAGAAATAGAAAGTTCAAAATCGATAACTCTCTGGCCCGATATAGGTCCATTTGGTCAAATATGAACTTCTGAATGACTGATGTAAAATCAGAAGTAGTCAATGAGTATGTATAGAAAGGTCAAGATCAAGGAGGGAAACATGTTGAGTAAGTCAAAAATTGGCTACTGTATGGCTGGTCTATCACCAAAAGGAGTCCAGTTGGCAGAAATAGAAAATTCAAAATCGACAACCCTCGGGGCCGATATTAGTCCATTTGGTCAAATATGGATTTCTGAATGACTGACATAATATCAGAAAGAGTCAATGAGTCAAAGAGACAAAGAGTATAGAAATTTCGAGATCCATGACTGAAACATGTCAAATGGGTCAAATATTGGCTTCTCTATGGCTAATTTATCACCAGAAGGAGTCAATTGGGTAGAAAAAGAAAGTTCAAAATCGATGACTCTTGGGCCCGATATAAGTCCATTTGTTCAAATATGGACTTCTGAATGACTGATGTAAAATCAGAAGTAGTCAATGAGTATGTATAGAAAGGTCAAGATCATGGAGGGAAACATGTTGAGTAAGTCAAAAATTGGCTACTGTATGGCTGATCTATCACCAAAAGGAGTCCAGTTGGCAGAAATAGTAAATTCAAAATCAACAACCCTTGGGCCCGATATTAGTCCATTTGGTCAAATATGGATTTCTGAATGACTGAAATAATATCAGAAAGAGTCAATGAGTAGGTATAGAAATTTCGAGATCCATGACTGAAACGTGTCAAATGGGTGAAATATTGGCTTCTCTTTGGCTAATTTATCACCAGAAGGAGTCAATTGGGTAGAAATAGAAAGTTCAAAATCGATGACTCTTGGGCCCGATATACGTCGATTTGGTCAAATATGGACTTCTGAATGACTGATGTAAAATCAGAAGTAGTCAATGAGTATGTATAGAAAGGTCAAGATCAAGTGCTGAAATATGTTCACTATGTCAAATATTGGCTACTGTATGGCTGATCTATCACCAAAAGGAGTCCAGTGGGCAGAAATAGAAAATTCAAAATCGAAAACCCTTGGGGCCGATATTAGTCCATTTGGTCAAATATGGATTTCTGAATTACTGACATAATATCAGAAAGAGTCAATGAGTCAAAGAGACAAAGAGTATAGAAATTTCGAGATCCATGACTGACACATGTCAAATGGGTCAAATATTGGCATCTCTATGGCTAATTTATCACCAGAAGGAGTCAATTGGGTAGAAATAGAAAGTTCAAAATCGATGACTCTTGGGCCCGATATAAGTCCATTTGTTCAAATATGGACTTCTGAATGACTGATGTAAAATCAGAAGTAGTCAATGAGTATGTATAGAAAGGTCAAGATCAAGGAGGGAAACATGTTGAGTAAGTCAAAAATTGGCTACTGTATGGCTGATCTATCACCAAAAGGAGTCCAGTTGGCAGAAATAGAAAATTCAAAATCGACAACCCTTGGGCCCGATATTAGTCCATTTGGTCAAATATGGATTTCTGAATGACTGAAATAATATCAGTAAGAGTCAATGAGTAGGTATAGAAATTTCGAGATCCATGACTGAAAAATGTCAAATGGGTGAAATATTGGCTTCTCTATGGCTAATTTATCACCAGAAGGAGTCAATTGGGTAGAAATAGAAAGTTCAAAATCGATGACTCTTGGGCCCGATATTAGTCCATTTGGTCAAATACGGATTTCTGAATGACTGACATAACATCAGAAAGAGTCAATGAGTAGGTATAGACATTTCGAGATCCATGACTGAAACATGTCAAATGGGTCAAATATTGATTTCTCAATGGCTAATTTATCACCAAACGGAGTCAATTGGGTAGAAATAAAAAGTTCAAAATCGATGACTCTTGGGCCCGATATAGGTCCATTTGGTCAAATATGGACTTCTGAATGACTGATGTAAAATCAGAAGTAGTCAATGAGTATGTATAGAAAGTTCAAGATCAAGTACTGAAATATGTTCACTATGTCAAATATTGGCTACTGAATGGCTGACCTATCACCAAAAGGAGTCCAGTGGGCAGAAATAGAAAATTCAAAATCGACAACCCTTGGGCCCGATATTAGTCCATTTGGTCAAATATGGATTTCTGAATAACTGACATAACATCAGAAAGAGTCAATGAGTAGGTATAGAAATTTCGAGATCCATGACTGAAACATGTCAAATGGGTGAAATATTGGCTTCTCTATGGCTAATTTATCACCAGAAGGAGTCAATTGGGTAGAAATAGAAAGTTCAAAATCGATAACTCTCTGGCCCGATATAGGTCCATTTGGTCAAATATGGACTTCTGAATGACTGATGTAAAATCAGAAGTAGTCAATGAGTATGTATAGAAAGGTCAAGATCAAGGAGGGAAACATGTTGAGTAAGTCAAAAATTGGCTACTGTATGGCTGATCTATCACCAAAAGGAGTCCAGTTGGCAGAAATAGAAAATTCAAAATCGACAACCCTTGGGCCCGATATTAGTCCATTTGGTCAAATATGGATTTCTGAATGACTGAAATAATATCAGTAAGAGTCAATGAGTAGGTATAGAAATTTCGAGATCCATGACTGAAAAATGTCAAATGGGTGAAATATTGGCTTCTCTATGGCTAATTTATCACCAGAAGGAGTCAATTGGGTAGAAATAGAAAGTTCAAAATCGATGACTCTTGGGGCCAATATAGGTCCATTTGGTCAAATATGGACTTCTGAATGACTGATGTAAAATCAGAAGTAGTCAATGAGTATGTATAGAAAGTTCAAAATCAAGTAGTGAAATATGTTCACTATGTCAAATATTGGCTACTGTATGGCTGATCTATCACCAAAAGGAGTCCAGTGGGCAGAAATAGAAAATTCAAAATCGACAACCCTTGGGCCCGATATTAGTCCATTTGGTCAAATATGGATTTCTGAAGTACTGACATAATATCAGAAAGAGTCAATGAGTAGGTATAGAAATTTCGAGATCCATGACTGAAACATGTCAAATGTTTGAAATATAGTAAATTCTCTATGGCTAATTTATCACCAGAAGGAGTCAATTGGGTAGAAATAGAAAGTTCAAAATCGATGACTCTTGGGCCCGATATTAGTCCATTTGGTCAAATACGGATTTCTGAATGACTGACATAACATCAGAAAGAGTCAATGAGTAGGTATAGACATTTCGAGATCCATGACTGAAACATGTCAAATGGGTCAAATATTGATTTCTCAATGGCTAATTTATCACCAAACGGAGTCAATTGGGTAGAAATAAAAAGTTCAAAATCGATGACTCTTGGGCCCGATATAGGTCCATTTGGTCAAATATGGACTTCTGAATGACTGATGTAAAATCAGAAGTAGTCAATGAGTATGTATAGAAAGTTCAAGATCAAGTACTGAAATATGTTCACTATGTCAAATATTGGCTACTGAATGGCTGACCTATCACCAAAAGGAGTCCAGTGGGCAGAAATAGAAAATTCAAAATCGACAACCCTTGGGCCCGATATTAGTCCATTTGGTCAAATATGGATTTCTGAATAACTGACATAACATCAGAAAGAGTCAATGAGTAGGTATAGAAATTTCGAGATCCATGACTGAAACATGTCAAATGGGTGAAATATTGGCTTCTCTATGGCTAATTTATCACCAGAAGGAGTCAATTGGGTAGAAATAGAAAGTTCAAAATCGATAACTCTCTGGCCCGATATAGGTCCATTTGGTCAAATATGGACTTCTGAATGACTGATGTAAAATCAGAAGTAGTCAATGAGTATGTATAGAAAGGTCAAGATCAAGGAGGGAAACATGTTGAGTAAGTCAAAAATTGGCTACTGCATGGCTGGTCTATCACCAAAAGGAGTCCAGTTGGAAGAAATAGAAAATTCAAAATCGAAAACCCTTGGGGCCGATATTAGTCCATTTGGTCAAATATGGATTTCTGAATTACTGACATAATATCAGAAAGAGTCAATGAGTCAAAGAGACAAAGAGTATAGAAATTTCGAGATCCATGACTGACACATGTCAAATGGGTCAAATATTGGCTTCTCTATGGCTAATTTATCACCAGAAGGAGTCAATTGGGTAGAAATAGAAAGTTCAAAATCGATGACTCTTGGGCCCGATATAAGTCCATTTGTTCAAATATGGACTTCTGAATGACTGATGTAAAATCAGAAGTAGTCAATGAGTATGTATAGAAAGGTCAAGATCAAGGAGGGAAACATGTTGAGTAAGTCAAAAATTGGCTACTGTATGGCTGATCTATCACCAAAAGGAGTCCAGTTGGCAGAAATAGAAAATTCAAAATCGACAACCCTTGGGCCCGATATTAGTCCATTTGGTCAAATATGGATTTCTGAATGACTGAAATAATATCAGTAAGAGTCAATGAGTAGGTATAGAAATTTCGAGATCCATGACTGAAACATGTCAAATGGGTGAAATATTGGCTTCTCTATGGCTAATTTATCACCAGAAGGAGTCAATTGGGTAGAAATAGAAAGTTCAAAATCGATGACTCTTGGGCCCAATATAGGTCCATTTGGTCAAATATGGACTTCTGAATGACTGATGTAAAATCAGAAGTAGTCAATGAGTATGTATAGAAAGTTCAAAATCAAGTAATGAAATATGTTCACTATGTCAAATATTGGCTACTGTATGGCTGATCTATCACCAAAAGGAGTCCAGTGGGCAGAAATAGAAAATTCAAAATCGACAACCCTTGGGCCCGATATTAGTCCATTTGGTCAAATATGGATTTCTGAAGTACTGACATAACATCAGAAAGAGTCAATGAGTAGGTATAGAAATTTCGAGATCCATGACTGAAACATGTCAAATATTTGAAATATAGTAAATTCTCTATGGCTAATTTATCACCAGAAGGAGTCAATTGGGTAGAAATAGAAAGTTCAAAATCGATGACTCTTGGGTCCGATATTAGTCCATTTGGTCAAATACGGATTTCTGAATGACTGACATAACATCAGAAAGAGTCAATGAGTAGGTATAGACATTTCGAGATCCATGACTGAAACATGTCAAATGGGTCAAATATTGATTTCTCAATGGCTAATTTATCACCAAACGGAGTCAATTCGGTAGAAATAGAAAGTTCAAAATCGATGACTCTTGGGCCATATATAAGTCCATTTGGTCAAATATGGACTTCTGAATGACTGATGTAAAATCAGAAGTAGTCAATGAGTATGTATAGAAAGTTCAAGATCAAGTGCTGAAATATGTTCACTATGTCAAATATTGGCTACTGTATGGCTGATCTATCACCAAAAGGAGTCCAGTGGGCAGAAATAGAAAATTCAAAATCGACAACCCTTGGGCCCGATATTAGTCCATTTGGTCAAATATGGATTTCTGAATGACTGACATAATATCAGAAAGAGTCAAGAGTAGGTATAGAAATTTCGAGATCCATGACTGAAACAAGTCAAATTGGTCAAATATTGGCTTCTCTATGGCTAATTTATCACCAGAAGGAGTCAATTGGGTAGAAATAAAAAGTTCAAAATCGATGACTCTTGGGCCCGATATAGGTCCATTTGGTCAAATATGGACTTCTAAATGACTGATGTACAATCAGAAGTAGTCAATGAGTATGTATAGAAAGTTCAAGATCAAGTACTGAAATATGTTCACTATGTCAAATATTGGCTACTGAATGGCTGATCTATCACCAAAAGGAGTCCAGTGGGCAGAAATAGAAAATTCAAAATCAACAACCCTTGGGCCCGATATTAGTCCATTTGGTCAAATATGGATTTCTTAATAACTGACATAACATCAGAAAGAGTCAATGAGTAGGTATAGAAATTTCGAGATCCATGACTGAAACATGTCAAATGGGTGAAATATTGGCTTCTCTATGGCTAATTTATCACCAGAAGGAGTCAATTGGGTAGAAATAGAAAGTTCAAAATCGATAACTCTCTGGCCCGATATAGGTCCATTTGGTCAAATATGGACTTCTGAATGACTGATGTAAAATCAGAAGTAGTCAATGAGTATGTATAGAAAGGTCAAGATCAAGGAGGGAAACATGTTGAGTAAGTCAAAAATTGGCTACTGTATGGCTGGTCTATCACCAAAAGGAGTCCAGTTGGCAGAAATAGAAAATTCAAAATCGACAACCCTTGGGGCCGATATCAGTCCATTTGGTCAAATATGGATTTCTGAATGACTGACATAATATCAGAAAGAGTCAATGAGTCAAAGAGACAAAGAGTATAGAAATTTCGAGATCCATGACTGAAACATGTCAAATGGGTCAAATATTGGCTTCTCTATGGCTAATTTATCACCAGAAGGAGTCAATTGGGTAGAAAAAGAAAGTTCAAAATCGATGACTCTTGGGCCCGATATAAGTCCATTTGTTCAAATATGGACTTCTGAATGACTGATGTAAAATCAGAAGTAGTCAATGAGAATGTATAGAAAGGTCAAGATCATGGAGGGAAACATGTTGAGTAAGTCAAAAATTGGCTACTGTATGGCTGATCTATCACCAAAAGGAGTCCAGTGGGCAGAAATAGTAAATTCAAAATCAACAACCCTTGGGCCCGATATTAGTCCATTTGGTCAAATATGGATTTCTGAATGACTGAAATAATATCAGAAAGAGTCAATGAGTAGGTATAGAAATTTCGAGATCCATGACTGAAACATGTCAAATGGGTGAAATATTGGCTTCTCTTTGGCTAATTTATCACCAGAAGGAGTCCATTGGGTAGAAATAGAAAGTTCAAAATCGATGACTCTTGGGCCCGATATACGTCGATTTGGTCAAATATGGACTTCTGAATGACTGATGTAAAATCAGAAGTAGTCAATGAGTATGTATAGAAAGGTCAAGATCAAGTGCTGAAATATGTTCACTATGTCAAATATTGGCTACTGTATGGCTGATCTATCACCAAAAGGAGTCCAATGGGCAGAAATAGAAAATTCAAAATCGACAACCCTTGGGCCCGATATTAGTCCATTTGGTCAAATATGGATTTCTGAATGACTGACATAATATCAGAAAGAGTCAATGAGTCAAAGAGACAAAGAGTATAGAAATTTCGAGATCCATGACTGACACATGTCAAATGGGTCAAATATTGGCTTCTCTATGGCTAATTTATCACCAGAAGGAGTCAATTGGGTAGAAATAGAAAGTTCAAAATCGATGACTCTTGGGCCCGATATAAGTCCATTTGTTCAAATATGCACTTCTGAATGACTTATGTAAAATCAGAAGTAGTCAATGAGTATGTATAGAAAGGTCAAGATCAAGGAGGGAAACATGTTGAGTAAGTCAAAAATTGGCTACTGTATGTCTGATCTATCACCAAAAGGAGTCCAGTGGGCAGAAATAGAAAATTCAAAATCGACAACCCTTGGGCCCGATATTAGTCCATTTGGTCAAATATGGATTTCTGAATGACTGAAATAATATCAGAAAGAGTCAATGAGTAGGTATAGAAATTTCGAGATCCATGACTGAAACATGTCAAATTTGTGAAATATTGGCTTCTCTATGGCTAATTTATCACCAGAAGGAGTCAATTTGGTAGAAATAGAAAGTTCAAAATCGATGACTCTTGGGCCCGATATAGGTCCATTTGGTCAAATATGGACTTCTGAATGACTGATGTAAAATCAGAAGTAGTCAATGAGTATGTATAGAAAGTTCAATATCAAGTAGTGAAATATGTTCACTATGTCAAATATTGGCTACTGTACGGCTGATCTATCACCAAAAGGAGTCCAGTGGGCAGAAATAGAAAATTCAAAATCGACAACCCTTGGGCCCGATATTAGTCCATTTGGTCAAATATGGATTTCTGAAGTACTGACATAATATCAGAAAGAGTCAATGAGTAGGTATAGAAATTTCGAGATCCATGACTGAAACATGTCAAATGTTTGAAATATAGTAGATTCTCTATGGCTAATTTATCACCAGAAGGAGACAATTGGGTAGAAATAGAAAGTTCAAAATCGATGACTCTTGGGCCCGATATTAGTCCATTTGGTCAAATACGGATTTCTGAATGACTGACATAACATCAGAAAGAGTCAATGAGTAGGTATAGAAATTTCGAGATCCATGACTGAAACATGTCAAATGGGTCAAATATTGGATTCTCTATGGCTAATTTATCACCAGAAGGAGTCAATTGGGTAGAAATAGAAAATTCAAAATCGATGACTCTTGGGCCCGATATTAGTCCATTTGGTCAAATACGGATTTCTGAATGACTGACATAACATCAGAAAGAGTCAATGAGTATGTATAGAAAGTTCAAGATCAAGTGCTGAAATATGTTCACTACGTCAAATATTGGCTACTGTATGGCTGATCTATCACCAAAAGGAGTCCAGTGGGCAGAAATAGAAAATTCAAAATCGACAACCCTTGGGCCCGATATTAGTCCATTTGGTCAAATATGGATTTCTGAATGACTGACATAATATCAGAAAGAGTCAATGAGTCAAAGAGACAAAGAGTATAGAAATTTCGAGATCCATGACTGAAACATGTCAAATGGGTCAAATATTGGCTTCTCTATGGCTAATTTATCACCAGAAGGAGTCAATTGGGTAGAAAAAGAAAGTTCAAAATCGATGACTCTTGGGCCCGATATAAGTCCATTTGTTCAAATATGGACTTCTGAATGACTGATGTAAAATCAGAAGTAGTCAATGAGTATGTATAGAAAGGTCAAGATCATGGAGGGAAACATGTTGAGTAAGTCAAAAATTGGCTACTGTATGGCTGATCTATCACCAAAAGGAGTCCAGTGGGCAGAAATAGTAAATTCAAAATCAACAACCCTTGGGCCCGATATTAGTCCATTTGGTCAAATATGGATTTCTGAATGACTGAAATAATATCAGAAAGAGTCAATGAGTAGGTATAGAAATTTCGAGATCCATGACTGAAACGTGTCAAATGGGTGAAATATTGGCTTCTCTTTGGCTAATTTATCACCAGAAGGAGTCAATTGGATAGAAATAGAAAGTTCAAAATCGATGACTCTTGGGCCCGATATACGTCGATTTGGTCAAATAAGGACTTCTGAATGACTGATGTAAAATCAGAAGTAGTCAATGAGTATGTATAGAAAGGTCAAGATCAAGTGCTGAAATATGTTCACTATGTCAAATATTGGCTACTGTATGGCTGATCTATCACCAAAAGGAGTCCAGTGGGCAGAAATAGAAAATTCAAAATCGAAAACCCTTGGGGCCGATATTAGTCCATTTGGTCAAATATGGATTTCTGAATTACTGACATAATATCAGAAAGAGTCAATGAGTCAAAGAGACAAAGAGTATAGAAATTTCGAGATCCATGACTGACACATGTCAAATGGGTCAAATATTGGCTTCTCTATGGCTAATTTATCACCAGAAGGAGTCAATTGGGTAGAAATAGAAAGTTCAAAATCGATGACTCTTGGGCCCGATATAAGTCCATTTGTTCAAATATGGACTTCTGAATGACTGATGTAAAATCAGAAGTAGTCAATGAGTA
The DNA here is from genome assembly GCA_038088235.1 of Zacco platypus. Taxonomy (NCBI): domain Eukaryota; kingdom Metazoa; phylum Chordata; class Actinopteri; order Cypriniformes; family Xenocyprididae; genus Zacco; species Zacco platypus. The sequence goes on along the minus strand of CM076065.1, from coordinate 18,094,845 downwards.
TGTATAGAAAGGTCAAGATCAAGGAGGGAAACATGTTGAGTAAGTCAAAAATTGGCTACTGTATGGCTGATCTATCACCAAAAGGAGTCCAGTTGGCAGAAATAGAAAATTCAAAATCGACAACCCTTGGGCCCGATATTAGTCCATTTGGTCAAATATGGATTTCTGAATGACTGAAATAATATCAGTAAGAGTCAATGAGTAGGTATAGAAATTTCGAGATCCATGACTGAAACATGTCAAATGGGTGAAATATTGGCTTCTCTATGGCTAATTTATCACCAGAAGGAGTCAATTGGGTAGAAATAGAAAGTTCAAAATCGATGACTCTTGGGCCCAATATAGGTCCATTTGGTCAAATATGGACTTCTGAATGACTGATGTAAAATCAGAAGTAGTCAATGAGTATGTATAGAAAGTTCAAGATCAAGTACTGAAATATGTTCACTATGTCAAATATTGGCTACTGAATGGCTGATCTATCACCAAAAGGAGTCCAGTGGGCAGAAATAGAAAATTCAAAATCGACAACCCTTGGGCCCGATATTAGTCCATTTGGTCAAATATGGATTTCTGAATAACTGACATAACATCAGAAAGAGTCAATGAGTAGGTATAGAAATTTCGAGATCCATGACTGAAACATGTCAAATGGGTGAAATATTGGCTTCTCTATGGCTAATTTATCACCAGAAGGAGTCAATTGGGTAGAAATAGAAAGTTCAAAATCGATAACTCTCTGGCCCGATATAGGTCCATTTGGTCAAATATGGACTTCTGAATGACTGATGTAAAATCAGAAGTAGTCAATGAGTATGTATAGAAAGGTCAAGATCAAGGAGGGAAACATGTTGAGTAAGTCAAAAATTGGCTACTGTATGGCTGGTCTATCACCAAAAGAATGACTGAATGACTGACATAACATCAGAAAGAGTCAATGAGTAGGTATAGACATTTCGAGATCCATGACTGAAACATGTCAAATGGGTCAAATATTGATTTCTCAATGGCTAATTTATCACCAAACGGAGTCAATTCGGTAGAAATAGAAAGTTCAAAATCGATGACTCTTGGGCCATATATAAGTCCATTTGGTCAAATATGGACTTCTGAATGACTGATGTAAAATCAGAAGTAGTCAATGAGCATGTATAGAAAGTTCAAGATCAAGTACTGAAATATGTTCACTATGTCAAATATTGGCTACTGAATGGCTGATCTATCACCAAAAGGAGTCCAGTTGGAAGAAATAGAAAATTCAAAATCGACAACCCTTGGGCCCGATATTAGTCCATTTGGTCAAATATGGATTTCTGAATAACTGACATAACATCAGAAAGAGTCAATGAGTAGGTATAGAAATTTCGAGATCCATGACTGAAACAAGTCAATCTGGTCAAATATTGGCTTCTCTAAGGCTAATTTATCACCAGAAGGAGTCAATTGGGTAGAAATAGAAAGTTCAAAATCGATAACTCTCTGGCCCGATATAGGTCCATTTGGTCAAATATGAACTTCTGAATGACTGATGTAAAATCAGAAGTAGTCAATGAGTATGTATAGAAAGGTCAAGATCAAGGAGGGAAACATGTTGAGTAAGTCAAAAATTGGCTACTGTATGGCTGGTCTATCACCAAAAGGAGTCCTGTTGGCAGAAATAGAAAATTCAAAATCGACAACCCTTGGGGCCGATATCAGTCCATTTGGTCAAATATGGATTTCTGAATGACTGACATAATATCAGAAAGAGTCAATGAGTCAAAGAGACAAAGAGTATAGAAATTTCGAGATCCATGACTGAAACATGTCAAATGGGTCAAATATTGGCTTCTCTATGGCTAATTTATCACCAGAAGGAGTCAATTGGGTAGAAAAAGAAAGTTCAAAATCGATGACTCTTGGGCCCGATATAAGTCCATTTGTTCAAATATGGACTTCTGAATGACTGATGTAAAATCAGAAGTAGTCAATGAGAATGTATAGAAAGGTCAAGATCATGGAGGGAAACATGTTGAGTAAGTCAAAAATTGGCTACTGTATGGCTGATCTATCACCAAAAGGAGTCCAGTGGGCAGAAATAGTAAATTCAAAATCAACAACCCTTGGGCCCGATATTAGTCCATTTGGTCAAATATGGATTTCTGAATGACTGAAATAATATCAGAAAGAGTCAATGAGTAGGTATAGAAATTTCGAGATCCATGACTGAAACATGTCAAATGGGTGAAATATTGGCTTCTCTTTGGCTAATTTATCACCAGAAGGAGTCCATTGGGTAGAAATAGAAAGTTCAAAATCGATGACTCTTGGGCCCGATATACGTCGATTTGGTCAAATATGGACTTCTGAATGACTGATGTAAAATCAGAAGTAGTCAATGAGTATGTATAGAAAGGTCAAGATCAAGTGCTGAAATATGTTCACTATGTCAAATATTGGCTACTGTATGGCTGATCTATCACCAAAAGGAGTCCAATGGGCAGAAATAGAAAATTCAAAATCGACAACCCTTGGGCCCGATATTAGTCCATTTGGTCAAATATGGATTTCTGAATGACTGACATAATATCAGAAAGAGTCAATGAGTCAAAGAGACAAAGAGTATAGAAATTTCGAGATCCATGACTGACACATGTCAAATGGGTCAAATATTGGCTTCTCTATGGCTAATTTATCACCAGAAGGAGTCAATTGGGTAGAAATAGAAAGTTCAAAATCGATGACTCTTGGGCCCGATATAAGTCCATTTGTTCAAATATGCACTTCTGAATGACTTATGTAAAATCAGAAGTAGTCAATGAGTATGTATAGAAAGGTCAAGATCAAGGAGGGAAACATGTTGAGTAAGTCAAAAATTGGCTACTGTATGTCTGATCTATCACCAAAAGGAGTCCAGTGGGCAGAAATAGAAAATTCAAAATCGACAACCCTTGGGCCCGATATTAGTCCATTTGGTCAAATATGGATTTCTGAATGACTGAAATAATATCAGAAAGAGTCAATGAGTAGGTATAGAAATTTCGAGATCCATGACTGAAACATGTCAAATTTGTGAAATATTGGCTTCTCTATGGCTAATTTATCACCAGAAGGAGTCAATTTGGTAGAAATAGAAAGTTCAAAATCGATGACTCTTGGGCCCGATATAGGTCCATTTGGTCAAATATGGACTTCTGAATGACTGATGTAAAATCAGAAGTAGTCAATGAGTATGTATAGAAAGTTCAATATCAAGTAGTGAAATATGTTCACTATGTCAAATATTGGCTACTGTACGGCTGATCTATCACCAAAAGGAGTCCAGTGGGCAGAAATAGAAAATTCAAAATCGACAACCCTTGGGCCCGATATTAGTCCATTTGGTCAAATATGGATTTCTGAAGTACTGACATAATATCAGAAAGAGTCAATGAGTAGGTATAGAAATTTCGAGATCCATGACTGAAACATGTCAAATGTTTGAAATATAGTAGATTCTCTATGGCTAATTTATCACCAGAAGGAGACAATTGGGTAGAAATAGAAAGTTCAAAATCGATGACTCTTGGGCCCGATATTAGTCCATTTGGTCAAATACGGATTTCTGAATGACTGACATAACATCAGAAAGAGTCAATGAGTAGGTATAGAAATTTCGAGATCCATGACTGAAACATGTCAAATGGGTCAAATATTGGATTCTCTATGGCTAATTTATCACCAGAAGGAGTCAATTGGGTAGAAATAGAAAATTCAAAATCGATGACTCTTGGGCCCGATATTAGTCCATTTGGTCAAATACGGATTTCTGAATGACTGACATAACATCAGAAAGAGTCAATGAGTATGTATAGAAAGTTCAAGATCAAGTGCTGAAATATGTTCACTACGTCAAATATTGGCTACTGTATGGCTGATCTATCACCAAAAGGAGTCCAGTGGGCAGAAATAGAAAATTCAAAATCGACAACCCTTGGGCCCGATATTAGTCCATTTGGTCAAATATGGATTTCTGAATGACTGACATAATATCAGAAAGAGTCAATGAGTAGGTATAGAAATTTCGAGATCCATGACTGAAACATGTCAAATGTTTGAAATATATTAGATTCTCTATGGCTAATTTATCACCAGAAGGAGTCAATCGGGTAGAAATAGAAAGTTCAAAATCGATGACTCTTGGGCCCGATATTAGTCCATTTGGTCAAATACGGATTTCTGAATGACTGACATTACATCAGAAAGAGTCAATGAGTAGGTATAGACATTTCGAGATCCATGACTGAAACATGTCAAATGGGTCAAATATTGATTTCTCAATGGCTAATTTATCACCAAACGGAGTCAATTCGGTAGAAATAGAAAGTTCAAAATCGATGACTCTTGGGCCATATATAAGTCCATTTGGTCAAATATGGACTTCTGAATGACTGATGTAAAATCAGAAGTAGTCAATGAGTATGTATAGAAAGTTCAAGATCAAGTGCTGAAATATGTTCACTATGTCAAATATTGGCTACTGTATGGCTGATCTATCACCAAAAGGAGTCCAGTGGGCAGAAATAGAAAATTCAAAATCGACAACCCTTGGGCCCGATATTAGTCCATTTGGTCAAATATGGATTTCTGAATGACTGACATAATATCAGAAAGAGTCAATGAGTAGGTATAGAAATTTCTAGATCCATGACTGAAACATGTCAAATGGGTGAAATATTGGCTTCTCTATGGCTAATTTATCACGAGAAGGAGTCAATTGGGTAGAAATAAAAAGTTCAAAATCGATGACTCTTGGGCCCGATATAGGTCCATTTGGTCAAATATGGACTTCTGAATGACTGATGTAAAATCAGAAGTAGTCAATGAGTATGTATAGAAAGTTCAAGATCAAGTACTGAAATATGTTCACTATGTCAAATATTGGCTACTGAATGGCTGATCTATCACCAAAAGGAGTCCAGTTGGAAGAAATAGAAAATTCAAAATCGACAACCCTTGGGCCCGATATTAGTCCATTTGGTCAAATATGGATTTCTGAATAACTGACATAACATCAGAAAGAGTCAATGAGTAGGTATAGAAATTTCGAGATCCATGACTGAAACATGTCAAATGGGTGAAATATTGGCTTCTCTATGGCTAATTTATCACCAGAAGGAGTCAATTGGGTAGAAATAAAAAGTTCAAAATCGATGACTCTTGGGCCCGATATAGGTCCATTTGGTCAAATATGGACTTCTGAATGACTGATGTAAAATCAGAAGTAGTCAATGAGTATGTATAGAAAGGTCAAGATCAAGGAGGGAAACATGTTGAGTAAGTCAAAAATTGGCTACTGTATGGCTGGTCTATCACCAAAAGGAGTCCAGTTGGCAGAAATAGAAAATTCAAAATCGACAACCCTTTTGGCCGATATTAGTCCATTTGGTCAAATATGGATTTCTGAATGACTGACATAATATCAGAAAGAGTCAATGAGTCAAAGAGACAAAGAGTATAGAAATTTCGAGATCCATGACTGAAACATGTCAAATGGGTCAAATATTGGCTTCTCTATGGCTAATTTATCACCAGAAGGAGTCAATTGGGTAGAAAAAGAAAGTTCAAAATCGATGACTCTTGGGCCCGATATAAGTCCATTTGTTCAAATATGGACTTCTGAATGACTGATGTAAAATCAGAAGTAGTCAATGAGTATGTATAGAAAGGTCAAGATCATGGAGGGAAACATGTTGAGTAAGTCAAAAATTGGCTACTGTATGGCTGATCTATCACCAAAAGGAGTCCAGTGGGCAGAAATAGTAAATTCAAAATCAACAACCCTTGGGCCCGATATTAGTCCATTTGGTCAAATATGGATTTCTGAATGACTGAAATAATATCAGAAAGAGTCAATGAGTAGGTATAGAAATTTCGAGATCCATGACTGAAACGTGTCAAATGGGTGAAATATTGGCTTCTCTTTGGCTAATTTATCACCAGAAGGAGTCAATTGGATAGAAATAGAAAGTTCAAAATCGATGACTCTTGGGCCCGATATACGTCGATTTGGTCAAATAAGGACTTCTGAATGACTGATGTAAAATCAGAAGTAGTCAATGAGTATGTATAGAAAGGTCAAGATCAAGTGCTGAAATATGTTCACTATGTCAAATATTGGCTACTGTATGGCTGATCTATCACCAAAAGGAGTCCAGTGGGCAGAAATAGAAAATTCAAAATCGAAAACCCTTGGGGCCGATATTAGTCCATTTGGTCAAATATGGATTTCTGAATTACTGACATAATATCAGAAAGAGTCAATGAGTCAAAGAGACAAAGAGTATAGAAATTTCGAGATCCATGACTGACACATGTCAAATGGGTCAAATATTGGCTTCTCTATGGCTAATTTATCACCAGAAGGAGTCAATTGGGTAGAAATAGAAAGTTCAAAATCGATGACTCTTGGGCCCGATATAAGTCCATTTGTTCAAATATGGACTTCTGAATGACTGATGTAAAATCAGAAGTAGTCAATGAGTATGTATAGAAAGGTCAAGATCAAGGAGGGAAACATGTTGAGTAAGTCAAAAATTGGCTACTGTATGGCTGATCTATCACCAAAAGGAGTCCAGTTGTTAGAAATAGAAAATTCAAAATCGACAACCCTTGGGCCCGATATTAGTCCATTTGGTCAAATATGGATTTCTGAATGACTGAAATAATATCAGTAAGAGTCAATGAGTAGGTATAGAAATTTCGAGATCCATGACTGAAACATGTCAAATGGGTGAAATATTGGCTTCTCTATGGCTAATTTATCACCAGAAGGAGTCAATTGGGTAGAAATAGAAAGTTCAAAATCGATGACTCTTGGGCCCAATATAGGTCCATTTGGTCAAATATGGACTTCTGAATGACTGATGTAAAATCAGAAGTAGTCAATGAGTATGTATAGAAAGTTCAAGATCAAGTACTGAAATATGTTCACTATGTCAAATATTGGCTACTGAATGGCTGATCTATCACCAAAAGGAGTCCAGTGGGCAGAAATAGAAAATTCAAAATCGACAACCCTTGGGCCCGATATTAGTCCATTTGGTCAAATATGGATTTCTGAATAACTGACATAACATCAGAAAGAGTCAATGAGTAGGTATAGAAATTTCGAGATCCATGACTGAAACATGTCAAATGGGTGAAATATTGGCTTCTCTATGGCTAATTTATCACCAGAAGGAGTCAATTGGGTAGAAATAGAAAGTTCAAAATCGATAACTCTCTGGCCCGATATAGGTCCATTTGGTCAAATATGGACTTCTGAATGACTGATGTAAAATCAGAAGTAGTCAATGAGTATGTATAGAAAGGTCAAGATCAAGGAGGGAAACATGTTGAGTAAGTCAAAAATTGGCTACTGTATGGCTGGTCTATCACCAAAAGAATGACTGAATGACTGACATAACATCAGAAAGAGTCAATGAGTAGGTATAGACATTTCGAGATCCATGACTGAAACATGTCAAATGGGTCAAATATTGATTTCTCAATGGCTAATTTATCACCAAACGGAGTCAATTCGGTAGAAATAGAAAGTTCAAAATCGATGACTCTTGGGCCATATATAAGTCCATTTGGTCAAATATGGACTTCTGAATGACTGATGTAAAATCAGAAGTAGTCAATGAGCATGTATAGAAAGTTCAAGATCAAGTACTGAAATATGTTCACTATGTCAAATATTGGCTACTGAATGGCTGATCTATCACCAAAAGGAGTCCAGTTGGAAGAAATAGAAAATTCAAAATCGACAACCCTTGGGCCCGATATTAGTCCATTTGGTCAAATATGGATTTCTGAATAACTGACATAACATCAGAAAGAGTCAATGAGTAGGTATAGAAATTTCGAGATCCATGACTGAAACAAGTCAATCTGGTCAAATATTGGCTTCTCTAAGGCTAATTTATCACCAGAAGGAGTCAATTGGGTAGAAATAGAAAGTTCAAAATCGATAACTCTCTGGCCCGATATAGGTCCATTTGGTCAAATATGAACTTCTGAATGACTGATGTAAAATCAGAAGTAGTCAATGAGTATGTATAGAAAGGTCAAGATCAAGGAGGGAAACATGTTGAGTAAGTCAAAAATTGGCTACTGTATGGCTGGTCTATCACCAAAAGGAGTCCAGTTGGCAGAAATAGAAAATTCAAAATCGACAACCCTCGGGGCCGATATTAGTCCATTTGGTCAAATATGGATTTCTGAATGACTGACATAATATCAGAAAGAGTCAATGAGTCAAAGAGACAAAGAGTATAGAAATTTCGAGATCCATGACTGAAACATGTCAAATGGGTCAAATATTGGCTTCTCTATGGCTAATTTATCACCAGAAGGAGTCAATTGGGTAGAAAAAGAAAGTTCAAAATCGATGACTCTTGGGCCCGATATAAGTCCATTTGTTCAAATATGGACTTCTGAATGACTGATGTAAAATCAGAAGTAGTCAATGAGTATGTATAGAAAGGTCAAGATCATGGAGGGAAACATGTTGAGTAAGTCAAAAATTGGCTACTGTATGGCTGATCTATCACCAAAAGGAGTCCAGTTGGCAGAAATAGTAAATTCAAAATCAACAACCCTTGGGCCCGATATTAGTCCATTTGGTCAAATATGGATTTCTGAATGACTGAAATAATATCAGAAAGAGTCAATGAGTAGGTATAGAAATTTCGAGATCCATGACTGAAACGTGTCAAATGGGTGAAATATTGGCTTCTCTTTGGCTAATTTATCACCAGAAGGAGTCAATTGGGTAGAAATAGAAAGTTCAAAATCGATGACTCTTGGGCCCGATATACGTCGATTTGGTCAAATATGGACTTCTGAATGACTGATGTAAAATCAGAAGTAGTCAATGAGTATGTATAGAAAGGTCAAGATCAAGTGCTGAAATATGTTCACTATGTCAAATATTGGCTACTGTATGGCTGGTCTATCACCAAAAGGAGTCCAGTGGGCAGAAATAGAAAATTCAAAATCGAAAACCCTTGGGGCCGATATTAGTCCATTTGGTCAAATATGGATTTCTGAATTACTGACATAATATCAGATAGAGTCAATGAGTCAAAGAGACAAAGAGTATAGAAATTTCGAGATCCATGACTGACACATGTCAAATGGGTCAAATATTGGCATCTCTATGGCTAATTTATCACCAGAAGGAGTCAATTGGGTAGAAATAGAAAGTTCAAAATCGATGACTCTTGGGCCCGATATAAGTCCATTTGTTCAAATATGGACTTCTGAATGACTGATGTAAAATCAGAAGTAGTCAATGAGTATGTATAGAAAGGTCAAGATCAAGGAGGGAAACATGTTGAGTAAGTCAAAAATTGGCTACTGTATGGCTGATCTATCACCAAAAGGAGTCCAGTTGGCAGAAATAGAAAATTCAAAATCGACAACCCTTGGGCCCGATATTAGTCCATTTGGTCAAATATGGATTTCTGAATGACTGAAATAATATCAGTAAGAGTCAATGAGTAGGTATAGAAATTTCGAGATCCATGACTGAAAAATGTCAAATGGGTGAAATATTGGCTTCTCTATGGCTAATTTATCACCAGAAGGAGTCAATTGGGTAGAAATAGAAAGTTCAAAATCGATGACTCTTGGGGCCAATATAGGTCCATTTGGTCAAATATGGACTTCTGAATGACTGATGTAAAATCAGAAGTAGTCAATGAGTATGTATAGAAAGTTCAAAATCAAGTAGTGAAATATGTTCACTATGTCAAATATTGGCTACTGTATGGCTGATCTATCACCAAAAGGAGTCCAGTGGGCAGAAATAGAAAATTCAAAATCGACAACCCTTGGGCCCGATATTAGTCCATTTGGTCAAATATGGATTTCTGAAGTACTGACATAATATCAGAAAGAGTCAATGAGTAGGTATAGAAATTTCGAGATCCATGACTGAAACATGTCAAATGTTTGAAAAATAGTAAATTCTCTATGGCTAATTTATCACCAGAAGGAGTCAATTGGGTAGAAATAGAAAGTTCAAAATCGATGACTCTTGGGCCCGATATTAGTCCATTTGGTCAAATACGGATTTCTGAATGACTGACATAACATCAGAAAGAGTCAATGAGTAGGTATAGACATTTCGAGATCCATGACTGAAACATGTCAAATGGGTCAAATATTGATTTCTCAATGGCTAATTTATCACCAAACGGAGTCAATTGGGTAGAAATAAAAAGTTCAAAATCGATGACTCTTGGGCCCGATATAGGTCCATTTGGTCAAATATGGACTTCTGAATGACTGATGTAAAATCAGAAGTAGTCAATGAGTATGTATAGAAAGTTCAAGATCAAGTACTGAAATATGTTCACTATGTCAAATATTGGCTACTGAATGGCTGACCTATCACCAAAAGGAGTCCAGTGGGCAGAAATAGAAAATTCAAAATCGACAACCCTTGGGCCCGATATTAGTCCATTTGGTCAAATATGGATTTCTGAATAACTGACATAACATCAGAAAGAGTCAATGAGTAGGTATAGAAATTTCGAGATCCATGACTGAAACATGTCAAATGGGTGAAATATTGGCTTCTCTATGGCTAATTTATCACCAGAAGGAGTCAATTGGGTAGAAATAGAAAGTTCAAAATCGATAACTCTCTGGCCCGATATAGGTCCATTTGGTCAAATATGGACTTCTGAATGACTGATGTAAAATCAGAAGTAGTCAATGAGTATGTATAGAAAGGTCAAGATCAAGGAGGGAAACATGTTGAGTAAGTCAAAAATTGGCTACTGTATGGCTGATCTATCACCAAAAGGAGTCCAGTTGGCAGAAATAGAAAATTCAAAATCGACAACCCTTGGGCCCGATATTAGTCCATTTGGTCAAATATGGATTTCTGAATGACTGAAATAATATCAGTAAGAGTCAATGAGTAGGTATAGAAATTTCGAGATCCATGACTGAAAAATGTCAAATGGGTGAAATATTGGCTTCTCTATGGCTAATTTATCACCAGAAGGAGTCAATTGGGTAGAAATAGAAAGTTCAAAATCGATGACTCTTGGGGCCAATATAGGTCCATTTGGTCAAATATGGACTTCTGAATGACTGATGTAAAATCAGAAGTAGTCAATGAGTATGTATAGAAAGTTCAAAATCAAGTAGTGAAATATGTTCACTATGTCAAATATTGGCTACTGTATGGCTGATCTATCACCAAAAGGAGTCCAGTGGGCAGAAATAGAAAATTCAAAATCGACAACCCTTGGGCCCGATATTAGTCCATTTGGTCAAATATGGATTTCTGAATTACTGACATAATATCAGATAGAGTCAATGAGTCAAAGAGACAAAGAGTATAGAAATTTCGAGATCCATGACTGACACATGTCAAATGGGTCAAATATTGGCATCTCTATGGCTAATTTATCACCAGAAGGAGTCAATTGGGTAGAAATAGAAAGTTCAAAATCGATGACTCTTGGGCCCGATATAAGTCCATTTGTTCAAATATGGACTTCTGAATGACTGATGTAAAATCAGAAGTAGTCAATGAGTATGTATAGAAAGGTCAAGATCAAGGAGGGAAACATGTTGAGTAAGTCAAAAATTGGCTACTGTATGGCTGATCTATCACCAAAAGGAGTCCAGTTGGCAGAAATAGAAAATTCAAAATCGACAACCCTTGGGCCCGATATTAGTCCATTTGGTCAAATATGGATTTCTGAATGACTGAAATAATATCAGTAAGAGTCAATGAGTAGGTATAGAAATTTCGAGATCCATGACTGAAAAATGTCAAATGGGTGAAATATTGGCTTCTCTATGGCTAATTTATCACCAGAAGGAGTCAATTGGGTAGAAATAGAAAGTTCAAAATCGATGACTCTTGGGGCCAATATAGGTCCATTTGGTCAAATATGGACTTCTGAATGACTGATGTAAAATCAGAAGTAGTCAATGAGTATGTATAGAAAGTTCAAAATCAAGTAGTGAAATATGTTCACTATGTCAAATATTGGCTACTGTATGGCTGATCTATCACCAAAAGGAGTCCAGTGGGCAGAAATAGAAAATTCAAAATCGACAACCCTTGGGCCCGATATTAGTCCATTTGGTCAAATATGGATTTCTGAAGTACTGACATAATATCAGAAAGAGTCAATGAGTAGGTATAGAAATTTCGAGATCCATGACTGAAACATGTCAAATGTTTGAAAAATAGTAAATTCTCTATGGCTAATTTATCACCAGAAGGAGTCAATTGGGTAGAAATAGAAAGTTCAAAATCGATGACTCTTGGGCCCGATATTAGTCCATTTGGTCAAATACGGATTTCTGAATGACTGACATAACATCAGAAAGAGTCAATGAGTAGGTATAGACATTTCGAGATCCATGACTGAAACATGTCAAATGGGTCAAATATTGATTTCTCAATGGCTAATTTATCACCAAACGGAGTCAATTGGGTAGAAATAAAAAGTTCAAAATCGATGACTCTTGGGCCCGATATAGGTCCATTTGGTCAAATATGGACTTCTGAATGACTGATGTAAAATCAGAAGTAGTCAATGAGTATGTATAGAAAGTTCAAGATCAAGTACTGAAATATGTTCACTATGTCAAATATTGGCTACTGAATGGCTGACCTATCACCAAAAGGAGTCCAGTGGGCAGAAATAGAAAATTCAAAATCGACAACCCTTGGGCCCGATATTAGTCCATTTGGTCAAATATGGATTTCTGAATAACTGACATAACATCAGAAAGAGTCAATGAGTAGGTATAGAAATTTCGAGATCCATGACTGAAACATGTCAAATGGGTGAAATATTGGCTTCTCTATGGCTAATTTATCACCAGAAGGAGTCAATTGGGTAGAAATAGAAAGTTCAAAATCGATAACTCTCTGGCCCGATATAGGTCCATTTGGTCAAATATGGACTTCTGAATGACTGATGTAAAATCAGAAGTAGTCAATGAGTATGTATAGAAAGGTCAAGATCAAGGAGGGAAACATGTTGAGTAAGTCAAAAATTGGCTACTGTATGGCTGATCTATCACCAAAAGGAGTCCAGTTGGCAGAAATAGAAAATTCAAAATCGACAACCCTTGGGCCCGATATTAGTCCATTTGGTCAAATATGGATTTCTGAATGACTGAAATAATATCAGTAAGAGTCAATGAGTAGGTAGAGAAATTTCGAGATCCATGACTGAAAAATGTCAAATGGGTGAAATATTGGCTTCTCTATGGCTAATTTATCACCAGAAGGAGTCAATTGGGTAGAAATAGAAAGTTCAAAATCGATGACTCTTGGGGCCAATATAGGTCCATTTGGTCAAATATGGACTTCTGAATGACTGATGTAAAATCAGAAGTAGTCAATGAGTATGTATAGAAAGTTCAAAATCAAGTAGTGAAATATGTTCACTATGTCAAATATTGGCTACTGTATGGCTGATCTATCACCAAAAGGAGTCCAGTGGGCAGAAATAGAAAATTCAAAATCGACAACCCTTGGGCCCGATATTAGTCCATTTGGTCAAATATGGATTTCTGAAGTACTGACATAATATCAGAAAGAGTCAATGAGTAGGTATAGAAATTTCGAGATCCATGACTGAAACATGTCAAATGTTTGAAATATAGTAAATTCTCTATGGCTAATTTATCACCAGAAGGAGTCAATTGGGTAGAAATAGAAAGTTCAAAATCGATGACTCTTGGGCCCGATATTAGTCCATTTGGTCAAATACGGATTTCTGAATGACTGACATAACATCAGAAAGAGTCAATGAGTAGGTATAGACATTTCGAGATCCATGACTGAAACATGTCAAATGGGTCAAATATTGATTTCTCAATGGCTAATTTATCACCAAACGGAGTCAATTGGGTAGAAATAAAAAGTTCAAAATCGATGACTCTTGGGCCCGATATAGGTCCATTTGGTCAAATATGGACTTCTGAATGACTGATGTAAAATCAGAAGTAGTCAATGAGTATGTATAGAAAGTTCAAGATCAAGTACTGAAATATGTTCACTATGTCAAATATTGGCTACTGAATGGCTGACCTATCACCAAAAGGAGTCCAGTGGGCAGAAATAGAAAATTCAAAATCGACAACCCTTGGGCCCGATATTAGTCCATTTGGTCAAATATGGATTTCTGAATAACTGACATAACATCAGAAAGAGTCAATGAGTAGGTATAGAAATTTCGAGATCCATGACTGAAACATGTCAAATGGGTGAAATATTGGCTTCTCTATGGCTAATTTATCACCAGAAGGAGTCAATTGGGTAGAAATAGAAAGTTCAAAATCGATAACTCTCTGGCCCGATATAGGTCCATTTGGTCAAATATGGACTTCTGAATGACTGATGTAAAATCAGAAGTAGTCAATGAGTATGTATAGAAAGGTCAAGATCAAGGAGGGAAACATGTTGAGTAAGTCAAAAATTGGCTACTGCATGGCTGGTCTATCACCAAAAGGAGTCCAGTTGGAAGAAATAGAAAATTCAAAATCGACAACCCTTGGGGCCGATATTAGTCCATTTGGTCAAATATGGATTTCTGAATGACTGACATAATATCAGAAAGAGTCAATGAGTCAAAGAGACAAAGAGTATAGAAATTTCGAGATCCATGACTGAAACATGTCAAATGGGTCAAATATTGGCTTCTCTATGGCTAATTTATCACCAGAAGGAGTCAATAGGGTAGAAAAAGAAAGTTCAAAATCGATGACTCTTGGGCCCGATATAAGTCCATTTGTTCAAATATGGACTTCTGAATGACTGATGTAAAATCAGAAGTAGTCAATGAGTATGTATAGAAAGGTCAAGATCATGGAGGGAAACATGTTGAGTAAGTCAAAAATTGGCTACTGTATGGCTGATCTATCACCAAAAGGAGTCCAGTGGGCAGAAATAGTAAATTCAAAATCAACAACCCTTGGGCCCGATATTAGTCCATTTGGTCAAATATGGATTTCTGAATAACTGACATAACATCAGAAAGAGTCAATGAGTAGGTATAGAAATTTCGAGATCCATGACTGAAACATGTCAAATGGGTGAAATATTGGCTTCTCTATGGCTAATTTATCACCAGAAGGAGTCAATTGGGTAGAAATAGAAAGTTCAAAATCGATAACTCTCTGGCCCGATATAGGTCCATTTGGTCAAATATGGACTTCTGAATGACTGATGTAAAATCAGAAGTAGTCAATGAGTATGTATAGAAAGGTCAAGATCAAGGAGGGAAACATGTTGAGTAAGTCAAAAATTGGCTACTGCATGGCTGGTCTATCACCAAAAGGAGTCCAGTTGGAAGAAATAGAAAATTCAAAATCGACAACCCTTGGGGCCGATATTAGTCCATTTGGTCAAATATGGATTTCTGAATGACTGACATAATATCAGAAAGAGTCAATGAGTCAAAGAGACAAAGAGTATAGAAATTTCGAGATCCATGACTGAAACATGTCAAATGGGTCAAATATTGGCTTCTCTATGGCTAATTTATCACCAGAAGGAGTCAATAGGGTAGAAAAAGAAAGTTCAAAATCGATGACTCTTGGGCCCGATATAAGTCCATTTGTTCAAATATGGACTTCTGAATGACTGATGTAAAATCAGAAGTAGTCAATGAGTATGTATAGAAAGGTCAAGATCATGGAGGGAAACATGTTGAGTAAGTCAAAAATTGGCTACTGTATGGCTGATCTATCACCAAAAGGAGTCCAGTGGGCAGAAATAGTAAATTCAAAATCAACAACCCTTGGGCCCGATATTAGTCCATTTGGTCAAATATGGATTTCTGAATGACTGAAATAATATCAGAAAGAGTCAATGAGTAGGTATAGAAATTTCGAGATCCATGACTGAAACGTGTCAAATGGGTGAAATATTGGCTTCTCTTTGGCTAATTTATCACCAGAAGGAGTCAATTGGGTAGAAATAGAAAGTTCAAAATCGATGACTCTTGGGCCCGATATACGTCGATTTGGTCAAATATGGACTTCTGAATGACTGATGTAAAATCAGAAGTAGTCAATGAGTATGTATAGAAAGTTCAAGATCAAGTACTGAAATATGTTCACTATGTCAAATATTGGCTACTGAATGGCTGACCTATCACCAAAAGGAGTCCAGTGGGCAGAAATAGAAAATTCAAAATCGACAACCCTTGGGCCCGATATTAGTCCATTTGGTCAAATATGGATTTCTGAATAACTGACATAACATCAGAAAGAGTCAATGAGTAGGTATAGAAATTTCGAGATCCATGACTGAAACATGTCAAATGGGTGAAATATTGGCTTCTCTATGGCTAATTTATCACCGAAAGGAGTCAATTGGGTAGAAATAGAAAGTTCAAAATCGATAACTCTCTGGCCCGATATAGGTCCATTTGGTCAAATATGGACTTCTGAATGACTGATGTAAAATCAGAAGTAGTCAATGAGTATGTATAGAAAGGTCAAGATCAAGGAGGGAAACATGTTGAGTAAGTCAAAAATTGGCTACTGCATGGCTGGTCTATCACCAAAAGGAGTCCAGTTGGAAGAAATAGAAAATTCAAAATCGACAACCCTTGGGGCCGATATTAGTCCATTTGGTCAAATATGGATTTCTGAATGACTGACATAATATCAGAAAGAGTCAATGAGTCAAAGAGACAAAGAGTATAGAAATTTCGAGATCCATGACTGAAACATGTCAAATGGGTCAAATATTGGCTTCTCTATGGCTAATTTATCACCAGAAGGAGTCAATAGGGTAGAAAAAGAAAGTTCAAAATCGATGACTCTTGGGCCCGATATAGGTCCATTTGTTCAAATATGGACTTCTGAATGACTGATGTAAAATCAGAAGTAGTCAATGAGTATGTATAGAAAGGTCAAGATCAAGTGCTGAAATATGTTCACTATGTCAAATATTGGCTACTGTATGGCTGATCTATCACCAAAAGGAGTCCAGTGGGCAGAAATAGAAAATTCAAAATCGAAAACCCTTGGGGCCGATATTAGTCCATTTGGTCAAATATGGATTTCTGAATTACTGACATAATATCAGAAAGAGTCAATGAGTCAAAGAGACAAAGAGTATAGAAATTTCGAGATCCATGACTGACACATGTCAAATGGGTCAAATATTGGCTTCTCTATGGCTAATTTATCACCAGAAGGAGTCAATTGGGTAGAAATAGAAAGTTCAAAATCGATGACTCTTGGGCCCGATATAAGTCCATTTGTTCAAATATGGACTTCTGAATGACTGATGTAAAATCAGAAGTAGTCAATGAGTATGTATAGAAAGGTCAAGATCAAGGAGGGAAACATGTTGAGTAAGTCAAAAATTGGCTACTGTATGGCTGATCTATCACCAAAAGGAGTCCAGTTGGCAGAAATAGAAAATTCAAAATCGACAACCCTTGGGCCCGATATTAGTCCATTTGGTCAAATATGGATTTCTGAATGACTGAAATAATATCAGTAAGAGTCAACGAGTAGGTATAGAAATTTCGAGATCCATGACTGAAACATGTCAAATGGGTCAAATATTGGCTTCTCTATGGCTAATTTATCACCAGAAGGAGTCAATTGGGTAGAAATAGAAAGTTCAAAATCGATGACTCTTGGGCCCAATATGGGTCCATTTGGTCAAATATGGACTTCTGAATGACTGATGTAAAATCAGAAGTAGTCAATGAGTATGTATAGAAAGTTCAAAATCAAGTAGTGAAATATGTTCACTATGTCAAATATTGGCTACTGTATGGCTGATCTATCACCAAAAGGAGTCCAGTGGGCAGAAATAGAAAATTCAAAATCGACAACCCTTGGGCCCGATATTAGTCCATTTGGTCAAATATGGATTTCTGAAGTACTGACATAATATCAGAAAGAGTCAATGAGTAGGTATAGAAATTTCGAGATCCATGACTGAAACATGTCAAATGTTTGAAATATAGTAAATTCTCTATGGCTAATTTATCACCAGAAGGAGTCAATTGGGTAGAAATAGAAAGTTCAAAATCGATGACTCTTGGGCCCGATATTAGTCCATTTGGTCAAATACGGATTTCTGAATGACTGACATAACATCAGAAAGAGTCAATGAGTAGGTATAGACATTTCGAGATCCATGACTGAAACATGTCAAATGGGTCAAATATTGATTTCTCAATGGCTAATTTATCACCAAACGGAGTCAATTGGGTAGAAATAAAAAGTTCAAAATCGATGACTCTTGGGCCCGATATAGGTCCATTTGGTCAAATATGGACTTCTGAATGACTGATGTAAAATCAGAAGTAGTCAATGAGTATGTATAGAAAGTTCAAGATCAAGTACTGAAATATGTTCACTATGTCAAATATTGGCTACTGAATGGCTGACCTATCACCAAAAGGAGTCCAGTGGGCAGAAATAGAAAATTCAAAATCGACAACCCTTGGGCCCGATATTAGTCCATTTGGTCAAATATGGATTTCTGAATAACTGACATAACATCAGAAAGAGTCAATGAGTAGGTATAGAAATTTCGAGATCCATGACTGAAACATGTCAAATGGGTGAAATATTGGCTTCTCTATGGCTAATTTATCACCGAAAGGAGTCAATTGGGTAGAAATAGAAAGTTCAAAATCGATAACTCTCTGGCCCGATATAGGTCCATTTGGTCAAATATGGACTTCTGAATGACTGATGTAAAATCAGAAGTAGTCAATGAGTATGTATAGAAAGGTCAAGATCAAGGAGGGAAACATGTTGAGTAAGTCAAAAATTGGCTACTGCATGGCTGGTCTATCACCAAAAGGAGTCCAGTTGGAAGAAATAGAAAATTCAAAATCGACAACCCTTGGGGCCGATATTAGTCCATTTGGTCAAATATGGATTTCTGAATGACTGACATAATATCAGAAAGAGTCAATGAGTCAAAGAGACAAAGAGTATAGAAATTTCGAGATCCATGACTGAAACATGTCAAATGGGTCAAATATTGGCTTCTCTATGGCTAATTTATCACCAGAAGGAGTCAATAGGGTAGAAAAAGAAAGTTCAAAATCGATGACTCTTGGGCCCGATATAAGTCCATTTGTTCAAATATGGACTTCTGAATGACTGATGTAAAATCAGAAGTAGTCAATGAGTATGTATAGAAAGGTCAAGATCAAGTGCTGAAATATGTTCACTATGTCAAATATTGGCTACTGTATGGCTGATCTATCACCAAAAGGAGTCCAGTGGGCAGAAATAGAAAATTCAAAATCGAAAACCCTTGGGGCCGATATTAGTCCATTTGGTCAAATATGGATTTCTGAATTACTGACATAATATCAGAAAGAGTCAATGAGTCAAAGAGACAAAGAGTATAGAAATTTCGAGATCCATGACTGACACATGTCAAATGGGTCAAATATTGGCTTCTCTATGGCTAATTTATCACCAGAAGGAGTCAATTGGGTAGAAATAGAAAGTTCAAAATCGATGACTCTTGGGCCCGATATAAGTCCATTTGTTCAAATATGGACTTCTGAATGACTGATGTAAAATCAGAAGTAGTCAATGAGTATGTATAGAAAGGTCAAGATCAAGGAGGGAAACATGTTGAGTAAGTCAAAAATTGGCTACTGTATGGCTGATCTATCACCAAAAGGAGTCCAGTTGGCAGAAATAGAAAATTCAAAATCGACAACCCTTGGGCCCGATATTAGTCCATTTGGTCAAATATGGATTTCTGAATGACTGAAATAATATCAGTAAGAGTCAACGAGTAGGTATAGAAATTTCGAGATCCATGACTGAAACATGTCAAATGGGTCAAATATTGGCTTCTCTATGGCTAATTTATCACCAGAAGGAGTCAATTGGGTAGAAATAGAAAGTTCAAAATCGATGACTCTTGGGCCCAATATGGGTCCATTTGGTCAAATATGGACTTCTGAATGACTGATGTAAAATCAGAAGTAGTCAATGAGTATGTATAGAAAGTTCAAAATCAAGTAGTGAAATATGTTCACTATGTCAAATATTGGCTACTGTATGGCTGATCTATCACCAAAAGGAGTCCAGTGGGCAGAAATAGAAAATTCAAAATCGACAACCCTTGGGCCCGATATTAGTCCATTTGGTCAAATATGGATTTCTGAAGTACTGACATAATATCAGAAAGAGTCAATGAGTAGGTATAGAAATTTCGAGATCCATGACTGAAACATGTCAAATGTTTGAAATATAGTAAATTCTCTATGGCTAATTTATCACCAGAAGGAGTCAATTGGGTAGAAATAGAAAGTTCAAAATCGATGACTCTTGGGCCCGATATTAGTCCATTTGGTCAAATACGGATTTCTGAATGACTGACATAACATCAGAAAGAGTCAATGAGTAGGTATAGACATTTCGAGATCCATGACTGAAACATGTCAAATGGGTCAAATATTGATTTCTCAATGGCTAATTTATCACCAAACGGAGTCAATTGGGTAGAAATAAAAAGTTCAAAATCGATGACTCTTGGGCCCGATATAGGTCCATTTGGTCAAATATGGACTTCTGAATGACTGATGTAAAATCAGAAGTAGTCAATGAGTATGTATAGAAAGTTCAAGATCAAGTACTGAAATATGTTCACTATGTCAAATATTGGCTACTGAATGGCTGACCTATCACCAAAAGGAGTCCAGTGGGCAGAAATAGAAAATTCAAAATCGACAACCCTTGGGCCCGATATTAGTCCATTTGGTCAAATATGGATTTCTGAATAACTGACATAACATCAGAAAGAGTCAATGAGTAGGTATAGAAATTTCGAGATCCATGACTGAAACATGTCAAATGGGTGAAATATTGGCTTCTCTATGGCTAATTTATCACCGAAAGGAGTCAATTGGGTAGAAATAGAAAGTTCAAAATCGATAACTCTCTGGCCCGATATAGGTCCATTTGGTCAAATATGGACTTCTGAATGACTGATGTAAAATCAGAAGTAGTCAATGAGTATGTATAGAAAGGTCAAGATCAAGGAGGGAAACATGTTGAGTAAGTCAAAAATTGGCTACTGCATGGCTGGTCTATCACCAAAAGGAGTCCAGTTGGAAGAAATAGAAAATTCAAAATCGACAACCCTTGGGGCCGATATTAGTCCATTTGGTCAAATATGGATTTCTGAATGACTGACATAATATCAGAAAGAGTCAATGAGTCAAAGAGACAAAGAGTATAGAAATTTCGAGATCCATGACTGAAACATGTCAAATGGGTCAAATATTGGCTTCTCTATGGCTAATTTATCACCAGAAGGAGTCAATAGGGTAGAAAAAGAAAGTTCAAAATCGATGACTCTTGGGCCCGATATAAGTCCATTTGTTCAAATATGGACTTCTGAATGACTGATGTAAAATCAGAAGTAGTCAATGAGTATGTATAGAAAGGTCAAGATCATGGAGGGAAACATGTTGAGTAAGTCAAAAATTGGCTACTGTATGGCTGATCTATCACCAAAAGGAGTCCAGTGGGCAGAAATAGTAAATTCAAAATCAACAACCCTTGGGCCCGATATTAGTCCATTTGGTCAAATATGGATTTCTGAATGACTGAAATAATATCAGAAAGAGTCAATGAGTAGGTATAGAAATTTCGAGATCCATGACTGAAACGTGTCAAATGGGTGAAATATTGGCTTCTCTTTGGCTAATTTATCACCAGAAGGAGTCAATTGGGTAGAAATAGAAAGTTCAAAATCGATGACTCTTGGGCCCGATATACGTCGATTTGGTCAAATATGGACTTCTGAATGACTAATGTAAAATCAGAAGTAGTCAATGAGTATGTATAGAAAGGTCAAGATCAAGTGCTGAAATATGTTCACTATGTCAAATATTGGCTACTGTATGGCTGATCTATCACCAAAAGGAGTCCAGTGGGCAGAAATAGAAAATTCAAAATCGAAAACCCTTGGGGCCGATATTAGTCCATTTGGTCAAATATGGATTTCTGAATTACTGACATAATATCAGAAAGAGTCAATGAGTCAAAGAGACAAAGAGTATAGAAATTTCGAGATCCATGACTGACACATGTCAAATGGGTCAAATATTGGCTTCTCTATGGCTAATTTATCACCAGAAGGAGTCAATTGGGTAGAAATAGAAAGTTCAAAATCGATGACTCTTGGGCCCGATATAAGTCCATTTGTTCAAATATGGACTTCTGAATGACTGATGTAAAATCAGAAGTAGTCAATGAGTATGTATAGAAAGGTCAAGATCAAGGAGGGAAACATGTTGAGTAAGTCAAAAATTGGCTACTGTATGGCTGATCTATCACCAAAAGGAGTCCAGTTGGCAGAAATAGAAAATTCAAAATCGACAACCCTTGGGCCCGATATTAGTCCATTTGGTCAAATATGGATTTCTGAATGACTGAAATAATATCAGTAAGAGTCAACGAGTAGGTATAGAAATTTCGAGATCCATGACTGAAACATGTCAAATGGGTCAAATATTGGCTTCTCTATGGCTAATTTATCACCAGAAGGAGTCAATTGGGTAGAAATAGAAAGTTCAAAATCGATGACTCTTGGGCCCAATATGGGTCCATTTGGTCAAATATGGACTTCTGAATGACTGATGTAAAATCAGAAGTAGTCAATGAGTATGTATAGAAAGTTCAAAATCAAGTAGTGAAATATGTTCACTATGTCAAATATTGGCTACTGTATGGCTGATCTATCACCAAAAGGAGTCCAGTGGGCAGAAATAGAAAATTCAAAATCGACAACCCTTGGGCCCGATATTAGTCCATTTGGTCAAATATGGATTTCTGAAGTACTGACATAATATCAGAAAGAATCAATGAGTAGGTATAGAAATTTCGAGATCCATGACTGAAACTTGTCAAATGGGTCAAATATTGCCTTCTCTATGGCTAATTTATCACCAGAAGGAGTCAATTGGGTAGAAATAGAAAGTTCAAAATCGATGACTCTTGGGCCATATATAAGTCCATTTGGTCAAATATGGACTTCTGAATGACTGATGTAAAATCAGAAGTAGTCAATGAGTATGTATAGAAAGTTCAAAATCAAGTGCTGAAATATGTTCACTATGTCAAATATTGGCTACTGTATGGCTGATCTATCACCAAAAGGAGTCCAGTGGGCAGAAATAGAAAATTCAAAATCGACAACCCTTGGGCCCGATATTAGTCCAATTGGTCAAATATGGATTTCTGAATGACTGACATAATATCAGAAAGAGTCAATGAGTAGGTATAGAAATTTCTAGATCCATGACTGAAACATGTCAAATGGGTGAAATATTGGCTTCTCTATGGCTAATTTATCACGAGAAGGAGTCAATTGGGTAGAAATAAAAAGTTCAAAATCGATGACTCTTGGGCCCGATATAGGTCCATTTGGTCAAATATGGACTTCTGAATGACTGATGTAAAATCAGAAGTAGTCAATGAGTATGTATAGAAAGTTCAAGATCAAGTACTGAAATATGTTCACTATGTCAAATATTGGCTACTGAATGGCTGACCTATCACCAAAAGGAGTCCAGTGGGCAGAAATAGAAAATTCAAAATCGACAACCCTTGGGCCCGATATTAGTCCATTTGGTCAAATATGGATTTCTGAATAACTGACATAACATCAGAAAGAGTCAATGAGTAGGTATAGAAATTTCGAGATCCATGACTGAAACATGTCAAATGGGTGAAATATTGGCTTCTCTATGGCTAATTTATCACCGAAAGGAGTCAATTGGGTAGAAATAGAAAGTTCAAAATCGATAACTCTCTGGCCCGATATAGGTCCATTTGGTCAAATATGGACTTCTGAATGACTGATGTAAAATCAGAAGTAGTCAATGAGTATGTATAGAAAGGTCAAGATCAAGGAGGGAAACATGTTGAGTAAGTCAAAAATTGGCTACTGCATGGCTGGTCTATCACCAAAAGGAGTCCAGTTGGAAGAAATAGAAAATTCAAAATCGACAACCCTTGGGGCCGATATTAGTCCATTTGGTCAAATATGGATTTCTGAATGACTGACATAATATCAGAAAGAGTCAATGAGTCAAAGAGACAAAGAGTATAGAAATTTCGAGATCCATGACTGAAACATGTCAAATGGGTCAAATATTGGCTTCTCTATGGCTAATTTATCACCAGAAGGAGTCAATAGGGTAGAAAAAGAAAGTTCAAAATCGATGACTCTTGGGCCCGATATAAGTCCATTTGTTCAAATATGGACTTCTGAATGACTGATGTAAAATCAGAAGTAGTCAATGAGTATGTATAGAAAGGTCAAGATCATGGAGGGAAACATGTTGAGTAAGTCAAAAATTGGCTACTGTATGGCTGATCTATCACCAAAAGGAGTCCAGTGGGCAGAAATAGTAAATTCAAAATCAACAACCCTTGGGCCCGATATTAGTCCATTTGGTCAAATATGGATTTCTGAATGACTGAAATAATATCAGAAAGAGTCAATGAGTAGGTATAGAAATTTCGAGATCCATGACTGAAACGTGTCAAATGGGTGAAATATTGGCTTCTCTTTGGCTAATTTATCACCAGAAGGAGTCAATTGGGTAGAAATAGAAAGTTCAAAATCGATGACTCTTGGGCCCGATATACGTCGATTTGGTCAAATATGGACTTCTGAATGACTAATGTAAAATCAGAAGTAGTCAATGAGTATGTATAGAAAGGTCAAGATCAAGTGCTGAAATATGTTCACTATGTCAAATATTGGCTACTGTATGGCTGATCTATCACCAAAAGGAGTCCAGTGGGCAGAAATAGAAAATTCAAAATCGAAAACCCTTGGGGCCGATATTAGTCCATTTGGTCAAATATGGATTTCTGAATTACTGACATAATATCAGAAAGAGTCAATGAGTCAAAGAGACAAAGAGTATAGAAATTTCGAGATCCATGACTGACACATGTCAAATGGGTCAAATATTGGCTTCTCTATGGCTAATTTATCACCAGAAGGAGTCAATTGGGTAGAAATAGAAAGTTCAAAATCGATGACTCTTGGGCCCGATATAAGTCCATTTGTTCAAATATGGACTTCTGAATGACTGATGTAAAATCAGAAGTAGTCAATGAGTATGTATAGAAAGGTCAAGATCAAGGAGGGAAACATGTTGAGTAAGTCAAAAATTGGCTACTGTATGGCTGATCTATCACCAAAAGGAGTCCAGTTGGCAGAAATAGAAAATTCAAAATCGACAACCCTTGGGCCCGATATTAGTCCATTTGGTCAAATATGGATTTCTGAATGACTGAAATAATATCAGTAAGAGTCAACGAGTAGGTATAGAAATTTCGAGATCCATGACTGAAACATGTCAAATGGGTCAAATATTGGCTTCTCTATGGCTAATTTATCACCAGAAGGAGTCAATTGGGTAGAAATAGAAAGTTCAAAATCGATGACTCTTGGGCCCAATATGGGTCCATTTGGTCAAATATGGACTTCTGAATGACTGATGTAAAATCAGAAGTAGTCAATGAGTATGTATAGAAAGTTCAAAATCAAGTAGTGAAATATGTTCACTATGTCAAATATTGGCTACTGTATGGCTGATCTATCACCAAAAGGAGTCCAGTGGGCAGAAATAGAAAATTCAAAATCGACAACCCTTGGGCCCGATATTAGTCCATTTGGTCAAATATGGATTTCTGAAGTACTGACATAATATCAGAAAGAATCAATGAGTAGGTATAGAAATTTCGAGATCCATGACTGAAACTTGTCAAATGGGTCAAATATTGCCTTCTCTATGGCTAATTTATCACCAGAAGGAGTCAATTGGGTAGAAATAGAAAGTTCAAAATCGATGACTCTTGGGCCATATATAAGTCCATTTGGTCAAATATGGACTTCTGAATGACTGATGTAAAATCAGAAGTAGTCAATGAGTATGTATAGAAAGTTCAAAATCAAGTGCTGAAATATGTTCACTATGTCAAATATTGGCTACTGTATGGCTGATCTATCACCAAAAGGAGTCCAGTGGGCAGAAATAGAAAATTCAAAATCGACAACCCTTGGGCCCGATATTAGTCCAATTGGTCAAATATGGATTTCTGAATGACTGACATAATATCAGAAAGAGTCAATGAGTAGGTATAGAAATTTCTAGATCCATGACTGAAACATGTCAAATGGGTGAAATATTGGCTTCTCTATGGCTAATTTATCACGAGAAGGAGTCAATTGGGTAGAAATAAAAAGTTCAAAATCGATGACTCTTGGGCCCGATATAGGTCCATTTGGTCAAATATGGACTTCTGAATGACTGATGTAAAATCAGAAGTAGTCAATGAGTATGTATAGAAAGTTCAAGATCAAGTACTGAAATATGTTCACTATGTCAAATATTGGCTACTGAATGGCTGATCTATCACCAAAAGGAGTCCAGTGGGCAGAAATAGAAAATTCAAAATCGACAACCCTTGGGCCCGATATTAGTCCATTTGGTCAAATATGGATTTCTGAATAACTGACATAACATCAGAAAGAGTCAATGAGTAGGTATAGAAATTTCGAGATCCATGACTGAAACATGTCAAATGGGTGAAATATTGGCTTCTCTATGGCTAATTTATCACCAGAAGGAGTCAATTGGGTAGAAATAGAAAGTTCAAAATCGATAACTCTCTGGCCCGATATAGGTCCATTTGGTCAAATATGGACTTCTGAATGACTGATGTAAAATCAGAAGTAGTCAATGAGTATGTATAAAAAGGTCAAGATCAAGGAGGGAAACATGTTGAGTAAGTCAAAAATTGGCTACTGTATGGCTGGTCTATCACCAAAAGGAGTCCAGTTGGAAGAAATAGAAAATTCAAAATCGACAACCCTTGGGGCCGATATTAGTCCATTTGGTCAAATATGGATTTCTGAATGACTGACATAATATCAGAAAGAGTCAATGAGTAGGTATAGAAATTTCGAGATCCATGACTGAAACATGTCAAATGTTTGAAAAATAGTAAATTCTCTATGGCTAATTTATCACCAGAAGGAGTCAATTGGGTAGAAATAGAAAGTTCAAAATCGATGACTCTTGGGCCCGATATTAGTCCATTTGGTCAAATACGGATTTCTGAATGACTGACATAACATCAGAAAGAGTCAATGAGTAGGTATAGACATTTCGAGATCCAAGACTAAAACATGTCAAATGGGTCAAATATTGATTTCTCAATGGCTAATTTATCACGAGAAGGAGTCAATTGGGTAGAAATAAAAAGTTCAAAATCGATGACTCTTGGGCCCGATATTGGTCCATTTGGTCAAATATGGACTTCTGAATGACTGATGTAAAATCAGAAGTAGTCAATGAGTATGTATAGAAAGTTCAAGATCAAGTACTGAAATATGTTCACTATGTCAAATATTGGCTACTGAATGGCTGATCTATCACCAAAAGGAGTCCAGTTGGAAGAAATAGAAAATTCAAAATCGACAACCCTTGGGCCCGATATTAGTCCATTTGGTCAAATATGGATTTCTGAAGTACTGACATAATATCAGAAAGAGTCAATGAGTAGGTATAGAAATTTCGAGATCCATGACTGAAACATGTCAAATGTTTGAAATATAGTAAATTCTCTATGGCTAATTTATCACCAGAAGGAGTCAATTGGGTAGAAATAGAAAGTTCAAAATCGATGACTCTTGGGCCCGATATTAGTCCATTTGGTCAAATATGGATTTCTGAATGACTGACATAATATCAGAAAGAGTCAAGAGTAGGTATAGAAATTTCGAGATCCATGACTGAAACAAGTCAAATTGGTCAAATATTGGCTTCTCTATGGCTAATTTATCACCAGAAGGAGTCAATTGGGTAGAAATAGAAAGTTCAAAATCGATAACTCTCTGGCCCGATATAGGTCCATTTGGTCAAATATGAACTTCTAAATGACTGATGTAAAATCAGAAGTAGTCAATGAGTATGTATAGAAAGGTCAAGATCAAGGAGGGAAACATGTTGAGTAAGTCAAAAATTGGCTACTGTATGGCTGGTCTATCACCAAAAGGAGTCCAGTTGGCAGAAATAGAAAATTCAAAATCGACAACCCTTGGGGCCGATATTAGTCCATTTGGTCAAATATGGATTTCTGAATGACTGACATAATATCAGAAAGAGTCAATGAGTCAAAGAGACAAAGAGTATAGAAATTTCGAGATCCATGACTGAAACATGTCAAATGGGTCAAATATTGGCTTCTCTATGGCTAATTTATCACCAGAAGGAGTCAATTGGGTAGAAAAAGAAAGTTCAAAATCGATGACTCTTGGGCCCGATATAAGTCCATTTGTTCAAATATGGACTTCTGAATGACTGATGTAAAATCAGAAGTAGTCAATGAGTATGTATAGAAAGGTCAAGATCATGGAGGGAAACATGTTGAGTAATTCAAAAATTGGCTACTGTATGGCTGATCTATCACCAAAAGGAGTCCAGTGGGCAGAAATAGTAAATTCAAAATCAACAACCCTTGGGCCCGATATTAGTCCATTTGGTCAAATATGGATTTCTGAATGACTGAAATAATATCAGAAAGAGTCAATGAGTAGGTATAGAAATTTCGACATCCATGACTGAAACGTGTCAAATGGGTGAAATATTGGCTTGTCTTTGGCTAATTTATCACCAGAAGGAGTCAATTGGGTAGAAATGGAAAGTTCAAAATCGATAACTCTTGGGCCCGATATAGGTCCATTTGGTCAAATATGGACTTCTGAATGACTGATGTAAAATCAGAAGTAGTCAATGAGTATGTATAGAAAGGTCAAGATCAAGTGCTGAAATATGTTCACTATGTCAAATATTGGCTACTGTATGGCTGATCTATCACCAAAAGGAGTCCAGTGGGCAGAAATAGAAAATTCAAAATCGAAAACCCTTGGGGCCGATATTAGTCCATTTGGTCAAATATGGATTTCTGAATTACTGACATAATATCAGAAAGAGTCAATGAGTCAAAGAGACAAAGAGTATAGAAATTTCGAGATCCATGACTGACACATGTCAAATGGGTCAAATATTGGCTTCTCTATGGCTAATTTATCACCAGAAGGAGTCAATTGGGTAGAAATAGAAAGTTCAAAATCGATGACTCTTGGGCCCGATATAAGTCCATTTGTTCAAATATGGACTTCTGAATGACTGATGTAAAATCAGAAGTAGTCAATGAGTATGTATAGAAAGGTCAAGATCAAGGAGGGAAACATGTTGAGTAAGTCAAAAATTGGCTACTGTATGGCTGATCTATCACCAAAAGGAGTCCAGTTGGCAGAAATAGAAAATTCAAAATCGACAACCCTTGGGCCCGATATTAGTCCATTTGGTCAAATATGGATTTCTGAATGACTGAAATAATATCAGTAAGAGTCAACGAGTAGGTATAGAAATTTCGAGATCCATGACTGAAACATGTCAAATGGGTCAAATATTGGCTTCTCTATGGCTAATTTATCACCAGAAGGAGTCAATTGGGTAGAAATAGAAAGTTCAAAATCGATGACTCTTGGGCCCAATATGGGTCCATTTGGTCAAATATGGACTTCTGAATGACTGATGTAAAATCAGAAGTAGTCAATGAGTATGTATAGAAAGTTCAAAATCAAGTAGTGAAATATGTTCACTATGTCAAATATTGGCTACTGTATGGCTGATCTATCACCAAAAGGAGTCCAGTGGGCAGAAATAGAAAATTCAAAATCGACAACCCTTGGGCCCGATATTAGTCCATTTGGTCAAATATGAATTTCTGAAGTACTGACATAATATCAGAAAGAATCAATGAGTAGGTATAGAAATTTCGAGATCCATGACTGAAACTTGTCAAATGGGTCAAATATTGCCTTCTCTATGGCTAATTTATCACCAGAAGGAGTCAATTGGGTAGAAATAGAAAGTTCAAAATCGATGACTCTTGGGCCATATATAAGTCCATTTGGTCAAATATGGACTTCTGAATGACTGATGTAAAATCAGAAGTAGTCAATGAGTATGTATAGAAAGTTCAAAATCAAGTGCTGAAATATGTTCACTATGTCAAATATTGGCTACTGTATGGCTGATCTATCACCAAAAGGAGTCCAGTGGGCAGAAATAGAAAATTCAAAATCGACAACCCTTGGGCCCGATATTAGTCCAATTGGTCAAATATGGATTTCTGAATGACTGACATAATATCAGAAAGAGTCAATGAGTAGGTATAGAAATTTCTAGATCCATGACTGAAACATGTCAAATGGGTGAAATATTGGCTTCTCTATGGCTAATTTATCACGAGAAGGAGTCAATTGGGTAGAAATAAAAAGTTCAAAATCGATGACTCTTGGGCCCGATATAGGTCCATTTGGTCAAATATGGACTTCTGAATGACTGATGTAAAATCAGAAGTAGTCAATGAGTATGTATAGAAAGTTCAAGATCAAGTACTGAAATATGTTCACTATGTCAAATATTGGCTACTGAATGGCTGATCTATCACCAAAAGGAGTCCAGTGGGCAGAAATAGAAAATTCAAAATCGACAACCCTTGGGCCCGATATTAGTCCATTTGGTCAAATATGGATTTCTGAATAACTGACATAACATCAGAAAGAGTCAATGAGTAGGTATAGAAATTTCGAGATCCATGACTGAAACATGTCAAATGGGTGAAATATTGGCTTCTCTATGGCTAATTTATCACCAGAAGGAGTCAATTGGGTAGAAATAGAAAGTTCAAAATCGATAACTCTCTGGCCCGATATAGGTCCATTTGGTCAAATATGGACTTCTGAATGACTGATGTAAAATCAGAAGTAGTCAATGAGTATGTATAAAAAGGTCAAGATCAAGGAGGGAAACATGTTGAGTAAGTCAAAAATTGGCTACTGTATGGCTGGTCTATCACCAAAAGGAGTCCAGTTGGAAGAAATAGAAAATTCAAAATCGACAACCCTTGGGGCCGATATTAGTCCATTTGGTCAAATATGGATTTCTGAATGACTGACATAATATCAGAAAGAGTCAATGAGTAGGTATAGAAATTTCGAGATCCATGACTGAAACATGTCAAATGTTTGAAAAATAGTAAATTCTCTATGGCTAATTTATCACCAGAAGGAGTCAATTGGGTAGAAATAGAAAGTTCAAAATCGATGACTCTTGGGCCCGATATTAGTCCATTTGGTCAAATACGGATTTCTGAATGACTGACATAACATCAGAAAGAGTCAATGAGTAGGTATAGACATTTCGAGATCCATGACTGAAACATGTCAAATGGGTCAAATATTGATTTCTCAATGGCTAATTTATCACGAGAAGGAGTCAATTGGGTAGAAATAAAAAGTTCAAAATCGATGACTCTTGGGCCCGATATTGGTCCATTTGGTCAAATATGGACTTCTGAATGACTGATGTAAAATCAGAAGTAGTCAATGAGTATGTATAGAAAGTTCAAGATCAAGTACTGAAATATGTTCACTATGTCAAATATTGGCTACTGAATGGCTGATCTATCACCAAAAGGAGTCCAGTTGGAAGAAATAGAAAATTCAAAATCGACAACCCTTGGGCCCGATATTAGTCCATTTGGTCAAATATGGATTTCTGAAGTACTGACATAATATCAGAAAGAGTCAATGAGTAGGTATAGAAATTTCGAGATCCATGACTGAAACATGTCAAATGTTTGAAATATAGTAAATTCTCTATGGCTAATTTATCACCAGAAGGAGTCAATTGGGTAGAAATAGAAAGTTCAAAATCGATGACTCTTGGGCCCGATATTAGTCCATTTGGTCAAATATGGATTTCTGAATGACTGACATAATATCAGAAAGAGTCAAGAGTAGGTATAGAAATTTCGAGATCCATGACTGAAACAAGTCAAATTGGTCAAATATTGGCTTCTCTATGGCTAATTTATCACCAGAAGGAGTCAATTGGGTAGAAATAGAAAGTTCAAAATCGATAACTCTCTGGCCCGATATAGGTCCATTTGGTCAAATATGAACTTCTAAATGACTGATGTAAAATCAGAAGTAGTCAATGAGTATGTATAGAAAGGTCAAGATCAAGGAGGGAAACATGTTGAGTAAGTCAAAAATTGGCTACTGTATGGCTGGTCTATCACCAAAAGGAGTCCAGTTGGCAGAAATAGAAAATTCAAAATCGACAACCCTTGGGGCCGATATTAGTCCATTTGGTCAAATATGGATTTCTGAATGACTGACATAATATCAGAAAGAGTCAATGAGTCAAAGAGACAAAGAGTATAGAAATTTCGAGATCCATGACTGAAACATGTCAAATGGGTCAAATATTGGCTTCTCTATGGCTAATTTATCACCAGAAGGAGTCAATTGGGTAGAAAAAGAAAGTTCAAAATCGATGACTCTTGGGCCCGATATAAGTCCATTTGTTCAAATATGGACTTCTGAATGACTGATGTAAAATCAGAAGTAGTCAATGAGTATGTATAGAAAGGTCAAGATCATGGAGGGAAACATGTTGAGTAATTCAAAAATTGGCTACTGTATGGCTGATCTATCACCAAAAGGAGTCCAGTGGGCAGAAATAGTAAATTCAAAATCAACAACCCTTGGGCCCGATATTAGTCCATTTGGTCAAATATGGATTTCTGAATGACTGAAATAATATCAGAAAGAGTCAATGAGTAGGTATAGAAATTTCGACATCCATGACTGAAACGTGTCAAATGGGTGAAATATTGGCTTGTCTTTGGCTAATTTATCACCAGAAGGAGTCAATTGGGTAGAAATAGAAAGTTCAAAATCGATGACTCTTGGGCCCGATATACGTCGATTTGGTCAAATATGGACTTCTGAATGACTGATGTAAAATCAGAAGTAGTCAATGAGTATGTATAGAAAGGTCAAGATCAAGTGCTGAAATATGTTCACTATGTCAAATATTGGCTACTGTATGGCTGATCTATCACCAAAAGGAGTCCAGTGGGCAGAAATAGAAAATTCAAAATCGAAAACCCTTGGGGCCGATATTAGTCCATTTGGTCAAATATAGATTTCTGAATTACTGACATAATATCAGAAAGAGTCAATGAGTCAAAGAGACAAAGAGTATAGAAATTTCGAGATCCATGACTGACACATGTCAAATGGGTCAAATATTGGCTTCTCTATGGCTAATTTATCACCAGAAGGAGTCAATTGGGTAGAAATAGAAAGTTCAAAATCGATGACTCTTGGGCCCGATATAAGTCCATTTGTTCAAATATGGACTTCTGAATGACTGATGTAAAATCAGAAGTAGTCAATGAGTATGTATAGAAAGGTCAAGATCAAGGAGGGAAACATGTTGAGTAAGTCAAAAATTGGCTACTGTATGGCTGATCTATCACCAAAAGGAGTCCAGTTGGCAGAAATAGAAAATTCAAAATCGACAACCCTTGGGCCCGATATTAGTCCATTTGGTCAAATATGGATTTCTGATTGACTGAAATAATATCAGTAAGAGTCAATGAGTAGGTATAGACATTTCGAGATCCATGACTGAAACATGTCAAATGGGTCAAATATTGATTTCTCAATGGCTAATTTATCACCAAACGGAGTCAATTCGGTAGAAATAGAAAGTTCAAAATCGATGACTCTTGGGCCATATATAAGTCCATTTGGTCAAATATGGACTTCTGAATGACTGATGTAAAATCAGAAGTAGTCAATGAGTATGTATAGAAAGTTCAAGATCAAGTGCTGAAATATGTTCACTATGTCAAAAATTGGCTACTGTATGGCTGATCTATCACCAAAAGGAGTCCAGTGGGCAGAAATAGAAAATTCAAAATCGACAACCCTTGGGCCCGATATTAGTCCAATTGGTCAAATATGGATTTCTGAATGACTGACATAATATCAGAAAGAGTCAATGAGTAGGTATAGAAATTTCTAGATCCATGACTGAAACATGTCAAATGGGTGAAATATTGGCTTCTCTATGGCTAATTTATCACGAGAAGGAGTCAAATGTGTAGAAATAAAAAGTTCAAAATCGATGACTCTTGGGCCCGATATAGGTCCATTTGGTCAAATATGGACTTCTGAATGACTGATGTACAATCAGAAGTAGTCAATGAGTATGTATAGAAAGTTCAAGATCAAGTACTGAAATATGTTCACTATGTCAAATATTGGCTACTGAATGGCTGATCTATCACCAAAAGGAGTCCAGTTGGAAGAAATAGAAAATTCAAAATCGACAACCCTTGGGCCCGATATTAGTCCATTTGGTCAAATATGGATTTCTGAAGTACTGACATAATATCAGAAAGAGTCAATGAGTAGGTATAGAAATTTCGAGATCCATGACTGAAACATGTCAAATGTTTGAAATATAGTAAATTCTCTATGGCTAATTTATCACCAGAAGGAGTCAATTGGGTAGAAATAGAAAGTTCAAAATCGATAACTCTCTGGCCCGATATAGGTCCATTTGGTCAAATATGAACTTCTAAATGACTGATGTAAAATCAGAAGTAGTCAATGAGTATGTATAGAAAGGTCAAGATCAAGGAGGGAAACATGTTGAGTAAGTCAAAAATTGGCTACTGTATGGCTGGTCTATCACCAAAAGGAGTCCAGTTGGCAGAAATAGAAAATTCAAAATCGACAACCCTTGGGGCCGATATTAGTCCATTTGGTCAAATATGGATTTCTGAATGACTGACATAATATCAGAAAGAGTCAATGAGTCAAAGAGACAAAGAGTATAGAAATTTCGAGATCCATGACTGAAACATGTCAAATGGGTCAAATATTGGCTTCTCTATGGCTAATTTATCACCAGAAGGAGTCAATTGGGTAGAAAAAGAAAGTTCAAAATCGATGACTCTTGGGCCCGATATAAGTCCATTTGTTCAAATATGGACTTCTGAATGACTGATGTAAAATCAGAAGTAGTCAATGAGTATGTATAGAAAGTTCAAGATCAAGTACTGAAATATGTTCACTATGTCAAATATTGGCTACTGAATGGCTGATCTATCACCAAAAGGAGTCCAGTGGGCAGAAATAGTAAATTCAAAATCAACAACCCTTGGGCCCGATATTAGTCCATTTGGTCAAATATGGATTTCTGAATGACTGATATAATATCAGAAAGAGTCAATGAGTAGGTATAGAAATTTCGAGATCCATGACTGAAACATGTCAAATGGGTCAAATATTGGCTTCTCTATGGCTAATTTATCACCAGAAGGAGTCAATTGGGTAGAAATAGAAAGTTCAAAATCGATGACTCTTGGGCCCAATATGGGTCCATTTGGTCAAATATGGACTTCTGAATGACTGATGTAAAATCAGAAGTAGTCAATGAGTATGTATAGAAAGTTCAAAATCAAGTAGTGAAATATGTTCACTATGTCAAATATTGGCTACTGTATGGCTGATCTATCACCAAAAGGAGTCCAGTGGGCAGAAATAGAAAATTCAAAATCGACAACCCTTGGGCCCGATATTAGTCCATTTGGTCAAATATGGATTTCTGAAGTACTGATATAATATCAGAAAGAATCAATGAGTAGGTATAGAAATTTCGAGATCCATGACTGAAACTTGTCAAATGGGTCAAATATTGCCTTCTCTATGGCTAATTTATCACCAGAAGGAGTCAATTGGGTAGAAATAGAAAGTTCAAAATCGATGACTCTTGGGCCCGATATTAGTCCATTTGGTCAAATACGGATTTCTGAATGACTGACATAACATCAGAAAGAGTCAATGAGTAGGTATAGACATTTCGAGATCCATGACTGAAACATGTCAAATTGGTCAAATATTGATTTCTCAATGGCTAATTTATCACCAAACGGAGTCAATTCGGTAGAAATAGAAAGTTCAAAATCGATGACTCTTGGGCCATATATAAGTCCATTTGGTCAAATATGGACTTCTGAATGACTGATGTAAAATCAGAAGTAGTCAATGAGTATGTATAGAAAGTTCAAGATCAAGTGCTGAAATATGTTCACTATGTCAAATATTGGCTACTGTATGGCTGATCTATCACCAAAAGGAGTCCAGTGGGCAGAAATAGAAAATTCAAAATCGACAACCCTTGGGCCCGATATTAGTCCAATTGGTCAAATATGGATTTCTGAATGACTGACATAATATCAGAAAGAGTCAATGAGTAGGTATAGAAATTTCTAGATCCATGACTGAAACATGTCAAATGGGTGAAATATTGGCTTCTCTATGGCTAATTTATCACGAGAAGGAGTCAATTGGGTAGAAATAAAAAGTTCAAAATCGATGACTCTTGGGCCCGATATAGGTCCATTTGGTCAAATATGGACTTCTGAATGACTGATGTAAAATCAGAAGTAGTCAATGAGTATGTATAGAAAGTTCAAGATCAAGTACTGAAATATGTTCACTATGTCAAATATTGGCTACTGAATGGCTGATCTATCACCAAAAGGAGTCCAGTGGGCAGAAATAGAAAATTCAAAATCGACAACCCTTGGGCCCGATATTAGTCCATTTGGTCAAATATGGATTTCTGAATAACTGACATAACATCAGAAAGAGTCAATGAGTAGGTATAGAAATTTCGAGATCCATGACTGAAACATGTCAAATGGGTGAAATATTGGCTTCTCTATGGCTAATTTATCACCAGAAGGAGTCAATTGGGTAGAAATAGAAAGTTCAAAATCGATAACTCTCTGGCCCGATATAGGTCCATTTGGTCAAATATGGACTTCTGAATGACTGATGTAAAATCAGAAGTAGTCAATGAGTATGTATAAAAAGGTCAAGATCAAGGAGGGAAACATGTTGAGTAAGTCAAAAATTGGCTACTGTATGGCTGGTCTATCACCAAAAGGAGTCCAGTTGGAAGAAATAGAAAATTCAAAATCGACAACCCTTGGGGCCGATATTAGTCCATTTGGTCAAATATGGATTTCTGAATGACTGACATAATATCAGAAAGAGTCAATGAGTAGGTATAGAAATTTCGAGATCCATGACTGAAACATGTCAAATGTTTGAAAAATAGTAAATTCTCTATGGCTAATTTATCACCAGAAGGAGTCAATTGGGTAGAAATAGAAAGTTCAAAATCGATGACTCTTGGGCCCGATATTAGTCCATTTGGTCAAATATGGATTTCTGAATGACTGACATAATATCAGAAAGAGTCAATGAGTCAAAGAGACAAAGAGTATAGAAATTTCGAGATCCATGACTGAAACATGTCAAATGGGTCAAATATTGGCTTCTCTATGGCTAATTTATCACCAGAAGGAGTCAATTGGGTAGAAAAAGAAAGTTCAAAATCGATGACTCTTGGGCCCGATATAAGTCCATTTGTTCAAATATGGACTTCTGAATGACTGATGTAAAATCAGAAGTAGTCAATGAGTATGTATAGAAAGGTCAAGATCATGGAGGGAAACATGTTGAGTAATTCAAAAATTGGCTACTGTATGGCTGATCTATCACCAAAAGGAGTCCAGTGGGCAGAAATAGTAAATTCAAAATCAACAACCCTTGGGCCCGATATTAGTCCATTTGGTCAAATATGGATTTCTGAATGACTGAAATAATATCAGAAAGAGTCAATGAGTAGGTATAGAAATTTCGAGATCCATGACTGAAACGTGTCAAATGGGTGAAATATTGGCTTGTCTTTGGCTAATTTATCACCAGAAGGAGTCAATTGGGTAGAAATAGAAAGTTCAAAATCGATGACTCTTGGGCCCGATATACGTCGATTTGGTCAAATATGGACTTCTGAATGACTGATGTAAAATCAGAAGTAGTCAATGAGTATGTATAGAAAGGTCAAGATCAAGTGCTGAAATATGTTCACTATGTCAAATATTGGCTACTGTATGGCTGATCTATCACCAAAAGGAGTCCAGTGGGCAGAAATAGAAAATTCAAAATCGAAAACCCTTGGGGCCGATATTAGTCCATTTGGTCAAATATGGATTTCTGAATTACTGACATAATATCAGAAAGAGTCAATGAGTCAAAGAGACAAAGAGTATAGAAATTTCGAGATCCATGACTGACACATGTCAAATGGGTCAAATATTGGCTTCTCTATGGCTAATTTATCACCAGAAGGAGTCAATTGGGTAGAAATAGAAAGTTCAAAATCGATGACTCTTGGGCCCGATATAGGTCCATTTGTTCAAATATGGACTTCTGAATGACTGATGTAAAATCAGAAGTAGTCAATGAGTATGTATAGAAAGGTCAAGATCAAGGAGGGAAACATGTTGAGTAAGTCAAAAATTGGCTACTGTATGGCTGATCTATCACCAAAAGGAGTCCAGTTGGCAGAAATAGAAAATTCAAAATCGACAACCCTTGGGCCCGATATTAGTCCATTTGGTCAAATATGGATTTCTGAATGACTGAAATAATATCAGTAAGAGTCAATGAGTAGGTATAGAAATTTCGAGATCCATGACTGAAACATGTCAAATGGGTGAAATATTGGCTTCTCTATGGCTAATTTATCACCAGAAGGAGTCAATTGGGTAGAAATAGAAAGTTCAAAATCGATGACTCTTGGGCCCAATATAGGTCCATTTGGTCAAATATGGACTTCTGAATGACTGATGTAAAATCAGAAGTAGTCAATGAGTATGTATAGTAAGTTCAAAATCAAGTAGTGAAATATGTTCACTATGTCAAATATTGGCTACTGTATGGCTGATCTATCACCAAAAGGAGTCCAGTGGGCAGAAATAGAAAATTCAAAATCGACAGCCCTTGGGCCCGATATTAGTCCATTTGGTCAAATATGGATTTCTGAAGTACTGACATAATATCAGAAAGAGTCAATGAGTAGGTATAGAAATTTCGAGATCCATGACTGAAACATGTCAAATGTTTGAAAAATAGTAAATTCTCTATGGCTAATTTATCACCAGAAGGAGTCAATTGGGTAGAAATAGAAAGTTCAAAATCGATGACTCTTGGGCCCGATATTA
This sequence comes from Zacco platypus, assembly GCA_038088235.1. Taxonomy (NCBI): domain Eukaryota; kingdom Metazoa; phylum Chordata; class Actinopteri; order Cypriniformes; family Xenocyprididae; genus Zacco; species Zacco platypus. Next base: position 18,055,782 of record CM076065.1, on the reverse strand, counting down.
GTCCATTTGGTCAAATACGGATTTCTGAATGACTGACATAACATCAGAAAGAGTCAATGAGTAGGTATAGACATTTCGAGATCCATGACTGAAACATGTCAAATGGGTCAAATATTGATTTCTCAATGGCTAATTTATCACCAAACGGAGTCAATTCGGTAGAAATAGAAAGTTCAAAATCGATGACTCTTGGGCCATATATAAGTCCATTTGGTCAAATATGGACTTCTGAATGACTGATGTAAAATCAGAAGTAGTCAATGAGTATGTATAGAAAGTTCAAGATCAAGTGCTGAAATATGTTCACTATGTCAAATATTGGCTACTGTATGGCTGATCTATCACCAAAAGGAGTCCAGTGGGCAGAAATAGAAAATTCAAAATCGACAACCCTTGGGCCCGATATTAGTCCAATTGGTCAAATATGGATTTCTGAATGACTGACATAATATCAGAAAGAGTCAATGAGTAGGTATAGAAATTTCTAGATCCATGACTGAAACATGTCAAATGGGTGAAATATTGGCTTCTCTATGGCTAATTTATCACGAGAAGGAGTCAAATGTGTAGAAATAAAAAGTTCAAAATCGATGACTCTTGGGCCCGATATAGGTCCATTTGGTCAAATATGGACTTCTGAATGACTGATGTACAATCAGAAGTAGTCAATGAGTATGTATAGAAAGTTCAAGATCAAGTACTGAAATATGTTCACTATGTCAAATATTGGCTACTGAATGGCTGATCTATCACCAAAAGGAGTCCAGTTGGAAGAAATAGAAAATTCAAAATCGACAACCCTTGGGCCCGATATTAGTCCATTTGGTCAAATATGGATTTCTGAAGTACTGACATAATATCAGAAAGAGTCAATGAGTAGGTATAGAAATTTCGAGATCCATGACTGAAACATGTCAAATGTTTGAAATATAGTAAATTCTCTATGGCTAATTTATCACCAGAAGGAGTCAATTGGGTAGAAATAGAAAGTTCAAAATCGATGACTCTTGGGCCCGATATTAGTCCATTTGGTCAAATATGGATTTCTGAATGACTGACATAATATCAGAAAGAGTCAAGAGTAGGTATAGAAATTTCGAGATCCATGACTGAAACAAGTCAAATTGGTCAAATATTGGCTTCTCTATGGCTAATTTATCACCAGAAGGAGTCAATTGGGTAGAAATAGAAAGTTCAAAATCGATAACTCTCTGGCCCGATATAGGTCCATTTGGTCAAATATGAACTTCTAAATGACTGATGTAAAATCAGAAGTAGTCAATGAGTATGTATAGAAAGGTCAAGATCAAGGAGGGAAACATGTTGAGTAAGTCAAAAATTGGCTACTGTATGGCTGGTCTATCACCAAAAGGAGTCCAGTTGGCAGAAATAGAAAATTCAAAATCGACAACCCTTGGGGCCGATATTAGTCCATTTGGTCAAATATGGATTTCTGAATGACTGACATAATATCAGAAAGAGTCAATGAGTCAAAGAGACAAAGAGTATAGAAATTTCGAGATCCATGACTGAAACATGTCAAATGGGTCAAATATTGGCTTCTCTATGGCTAATTTATCACCAGAAGGAGTCAATTGGGTAGAAAAAGAAAGTTCAAAATCGATGACTCTTGGGCCCGATATAAGTCCATTTGTTCAAATATGGACTTCTGAATGACTGATGTAAAATCAGAAGTAGTCAATGAGTATGTATAGAAAGTTCAAGATCAAGTACTGAAATATGTTCACTATGTCAAATATTGGCTAGTGAATGGCTGATCTATCACCAAAAGGAGTCCAGTGGGCAGAAATAGTAAATTCAAAATCAACAACCCTTGGGCCCGATATTAGTCCATTTGGTCAAATATGGATTTCTGAATGACTGATATAATATCAGAAAGAGTCAATGAGTAGGTATAGAAATTTCGAGATCCATGACTGAAACGTGTCAAATGGGTGAAATATTGGCTTGTCTTTGGCTAATTTATCACCAGAAGGAGTCAATTGGGTAGAAATAGAAAGTTCAAAATCGATGACTCTTGGGCCCGATATACGTCGATTTGGTCAAATATGGACTTCTGAATGACTGATGTAAAATCAGAAGTAGTCAATGAGTATGTATAGAAAGGTCAAGATCAAGTGCTGAAATATGTTCACTATGTCAAATATTGGCTACTGTATGGCCGATCTATCACCAAAAGGAGTCCAGTGGGCAGAAATAGAAAATTCAAAATCGAAAACCCTTGGGGCCGATATTAGTCCATTTGGTCAAATATGGATTTCTGAATTACTGACATAATATCAGAAAGAGTCAATGAGTCAAAGAGACAAAGAGTATAGAAATTTCGAGATCCATGACTGACACATGTCAAATGGGTCAAATATTGGCTTCTCTATGGCTAATTTATCACCAGAAGGAGTCAATTGGGTAGAAATAGAAAGTTCAAAATCGATGACTCTTGGGCCCGATATAAGTCCATTTGTTCAAATATGGACTTCTGAATGACTGATGTAAAATCAGAAGTAGTCAATGAGTATGTATAGAAAGGTCAAGATCAAGGAGGGAAACATGTTGAGTAAGTCAAAAATTGGCTACTGTATGGCTGATCTATCAATAAAAGGAGTCCAGTTGGCAGAAATAGAAAATTCAAAATCGACAACCCTTGGGCCCGATATTAGTCCATTTGGTCAAATATGGATTTCTGAATGACTGAAATAATATCAGTAAGAGTCAATGAGTAGGTATAGAAATTTCGAGATCCATGACTGAAACATGTCAAATGGGTGAAATATTGGCTTCTCTATGGCTAATTTATCACCAGAAGGAGTCAATTGGGTAGAAATAGAAAGTTCAAAATCGATGACTCTTGGGCCCAATATAGGTCCATTTGGTCAAATATGGACTTCTGAATGACTGATGTAAAATCAGAAGTAGTCAATGAGTATGTATTGAAAGTTCAAAATCAAGTAGTGAAATATGTTCACTATGTCAAATATTGGCTACTGTATGGCTGATCTATCACCAAAAGGAGTCCAGTGGGCAGAAATAGAAAATTCAAAATCGACAACCCTTGGGCCCGATATTAGTCCATTTGGTCAAATATGGATTTCTGAAGTACTGACATAATATCAGAAAGAGTCAATGAGTAGGTATAGAAATTTCGAGATCCATGACTGAAACATGTCAAATGTTTGAAAAATAGTAAATTCTCTATGGCTAATTTATCACCAGAAGGAGTCAATTGGGTAGAAATAGAAAGTTCAAAATCGATGACTCTTGGGCCCGATATTAGTCCATTTGGTCAAATACGGATTTCTGAATGACTGACATAACATCAGAAAGAGTCAATGAGTAGGTATAGACATTTCGAGATCCATGACTGAAACATGTCAAATGGGTCAAATATTGATTTCTCAATGGCTAATTTATCACCAAACGGAGTCAATTCGGTAGAAATAGAAAGTTCAAAATCGATGACTCTTGGGCCATATATAAGTCCATTTGGTCAAATATGGACTTCTGAATGACTGATGTAAAATCAGAAGTAGTCAATGAGTATGTATAGAAAGTTCAAGATCAAGTGCTGAAATATGTTCACTATGTCAAATATTGGCTACTGTATGGCTGATCTATCACCAAAAGGAGTCCAGTGGGCAGAAATAGAAAATTCAAAATCGACAACCCTTGGGCCCGATATTAGTCCAATTGGTCAAATATGGATTTCTGAATGACTGACATAATATCAGAAAGAGTCAATGAGTAGGTATAGAAATTTCTAGATCCATGACTGAAACATGTCAAATGGGTCAAATATTGGCTTCTCTATGGCTAATTTATCACGAGAAGGAGTCAATTGGGTAGAAATAAAAAGTTCAAAATCGATGACTCTTGGGCCCGATATAGGTCCATTTGGTCAAATATGGACTTCTGAATGACTGATGTACAATCAGAAGTAGTCAATGAGTATGTATAGAAAGTTCAAGATCAAGTACTGAAATATGTTCACTATGTCAAATATTGGCTACTGAATGGCTGATCTATCACCAAAAGGAGTCCAGTGGGCAGAAATAGAAAATTCAAAATCGACAACCCTTGGGCCCGATATTAGTCCATTTGGTCAAATATGGATTTCTTAATAACTGACATAACATCAGAAAGAGTCAATGAGTAGGTATAGAAATTTCGAGATCCATGACTGAAACATGTCAAATGGGTGAAATATTGGCTTCTCTATGGCTAATTTATCACCAGAAGGAGTCAATTGGGTAGAAATAGAAAGTTCAAAATCGATAACTCTCTGGCCCGATATAGGTCCATTTGGTCAAATATGGACTTCTGAATGACTGATGTAAAATCAGAAGTAGTCAATGAGTATGTATAGAAAGGTCAAGATCAAGGAGGGAAACATGTTGAGTAAGTCAAAAATTGGCTACTGTATGGCTGGTCTATCACCAAAAGGAGTCCAGTTGGCAGAAATAGAAAATTCAAAATCGACAACCCTTGGGGCCGATATCAGTCCATTTGGTCAAATATGGATTTCTGAATGACTGACATAATATCAGAAAGAGTCAATGAGTCAAAGAGACAAAGAGTATAGAAATTTCGAGATCCATGACTGAAACATGTCAAATGGGTCAAATATTGGCTTCTCTATGGCTAATTTATCACCAGAAGGAGTCAATTGGGTAGAAAAAGAAAGTTCAAAATCAATGACTCTTGGGCCCGATATAAGTCCATTTGTTCAAATATGGACTTCTGAATGACTGATGTAAAATCAGAAGTAGTCAATGAGTATGTATAGAAAGGTCAAGATCATGGAGGGAAACATGTTGAGTAATTCAAAAATTGGCTACTGTATGGCTGATCTATCACCAAAAGGAGTCCAGTGGGCAGAAATAGTAAATTCAAAATCAACAACCCTTGGGCCCGATATTAGTCCATTTGGTCAAATATGGATTTCTGAATGACTGAAATAATATCAGAAAGAGTCAATGAGTAGGTATAGAAATTTCGAGATCCATGACTGAAACGTGTCAAATGGGTGAAATATTGGCTTGTCTTTGGCTAATTTATCACCAGAAGGAGTCAATTGGGTAGAAATAGAAAGTTCAAAATCGATGACTCTTGGGCCCGATATACGTCGATTTGGTCAAATATGGACTTCTGAATGACTGATGTAAAATCAGAAGTAGTCAATGAGTATGTATAGAAAGGTCAAGATCAAGTGCTGAAATATGTTCACTATGTCAAATATTGGCTACTGTATGGCTGATCTATCACCAAAAGGAGTCCAGTGGGCAGAAATAGAAAATTCAAAATCGAAAACCCTTGGGGCCGATATTAGTCCATTTGGTCAAATATGGATTTCTGAATTACTGACATAATATCAGAAAGAGTCAATGAGTCAAAGAGACAAAGAGTATAGAAATTTCGAGATCCATGACTGACACATGTCAAATGGGTCAAATATTGGCTTCTCTATGGCTAATTTATCACCAGAAGGAGTCAATTGGGTAGAAATAGAAAGTTCAAAATCGATGACTCTTGGGCCCGATATAAGTCCATTTGTTCAAATATGGACTTCTGAATGACTGATGTAAAATCAGAAGTAGTCAATGAGTATGTATAGAAAGGTCAAGATCAAGGAGGGAAACATGTTGAGTAAGTCAAAAATTGGCTACTGTATGGCTGATCTATCACCAAAAGGAGTCCAGTTGGCAGAAATAGAAAATTCAAAATCGACAACCCTTGGGCCCGATATTAGTCCATTTGGTCAAATATGGATTTCTGAATGACTGAAATAATATCAGTAAGAGTCAATGAGTAGGTATAGAAATTTCGAGATCCATGACTGAAACATGTCAAATGGGTGAAATATTGGCTTCTCTATGGCTAATTTATCACCAGAAGGAGTCAATTGGATAGAAATAGAAAGTTCAAAATCGATGACTCTTGGGCCCAATATAGGTCCATTTGGTCAAATATGGACTTCTGAATGACTGATGTAAAATCAGAAGTAGTCAATGAGTATGTATAGAAAGTTCAAAATCAAGTAGTGAAATATGTTCACTATGTCAAATATTGGCTACTGTATGGCTGATCTATCACCAAAAGGAGTCCAGTGGGCAGAAATAGAAAATTCAAAATCGACAACCCTTGGGCCCGATATTAGTCCATTTGGTCAAATATGGATTTCTGAAGTACTGACATAATATCAGAAAGAGTCAATGAGTAGGTATAGAAATTTCGAGATCCATGACTGAAACATGTCAAATGTTTGAAAAATAGTAAATTCTCTATGGCTAATTTATCACCAGAAGGAGTCAATTGGGTAGAAATAGAAAGTTCAAAATCGATGACTCTTGGGCCCGATATTAGTCCATTTGGTCAAATACGGATTTCTGAATGACTGACATAACATCAGAAAGAGTCAATGAGTAGGTATAGACATTTCGAGATCCATGAATGAAACATGTCAAATGGGTCAAATATTGATTTCTCAATGGCTAATTTATCACCAAACGGAGTCAATTCGGTAGAAATAGAAAGTTCAAAATCGATGACTCTTGGGCCATATATAAGTCCATTTGGTCAAATATGGACTTCTGAATGACTGATGTAAAATCAGAAGTAGTCAATGAGTATGTATAGAAAGTTCAAGATCAAGTGCTGAAATATGTTCACTATGTCAAATATTGGCTACTGTATGGCTGATCTATCACCAAAAGGAGTCCAGTGGGCAGAAATAGAAAATTCAAAATCGACAACCCTTGGGCCCGATATTAGTCCAATTGGTCAAATATGGATTTCTGAATGACTGACATAATATCAGAAAGAGTCAATGAGTAGGTATAGAAATTTCTAGATCCATGACTGAAACATGTCAAATGGGTGAAATATTGGCTTCTCTATGGCTAATTTATCACGAGAAGGAGTCAATTGGGTAGAAATAAAAAGTTCAAAATCGATGACTCTTGGGCCCGATATAGGTCCATTTGGTCAAATATGGACTTCTGAATGACTGATGTACAATCAGAAGTAGTCAATGAGTATGTATAGAAAGTTCAAGATCAAGTACTGAAATATGTTCACTATGTCAAATATTGGCTACTGAATGGCTGATCTATCACCAAAAGGAGTCCAGTGGGCAGAAATAGAAAATTCAAAATCGACAACCCTTGGGCCCGATATTAGTCCATTTGGTCAAATATGGATTTCTTAATAACTGACATAACATCAGAAAGAGTCAATGAGTAGGTATAGAAATTTCGAGATCCATGACTGAAACATGTCAAATGGGTGAAATATTGACTTCTCTATGGCTAATTTATCACCAGAAGGAGTCAATTGGGTAGAAATAGAAAGTTCAAAATCGATAACTCTCTGGCCCGATATAGGTCCATTTGGTCAAATATGGACTTCTGAATGACTGATGTAAAATCAGAAGTAGTCAATGAGTATGTATAGAAAGGTCAAGATCAAGGAGGGAAACATGTTGAGTAAGTCAAAAATTGGCTACTGTATGGCTGGTCTATCACCAAAAGGAGTCCAGTTGGCAGAAATAGAAAATTCAAAATCGACAACCCTTGGGGCCGATATCAGTCCATTTGGTCAAATATGGATTTCTGAATGACTGACATAATATCAGAAAGAGTCAATGAGTCAAAGAGACAAAGAGTATAGAAATTTCGAGATCCCTGACTGAAACATGTCAAATGGGTCAAATATTGGCTTCTCTATGGCTAATTTATCACCAGAAGGAGTCAATTGGGTAGAAAAAGAAAGTTCAAAATCGATGACTCTTGGGCCCGATATAAGTCCATTTGTTCAAATATGGACTTCTGAATGACTGATGTAAAATCAGAAGTAGTCAATGAGTATGTATAGAAAGGTCAAGATCATGGAGGGAAACATGTTGAGTAAGTCAAAAATTGGCTACTGTATGGCTGATCTATCACCAAAAGGAGTCCAGTGGGCAGAAATAGTAAATTCAAAATCAACAACCCTTGGGCCCGATATTAGTCCATTTGGTCAAATATGGATTTCTGAATGACTGAAATAATATCAGAAAGAGTCAATGAGTAGGTATAGAAATTTCGAGATCCATGACTGAAACATGTCAAATGGGTGAAATATTGGCTTCTCTTTGGCTAACTTATCACCAGAAGGAGTCCATTGGGTAGAAATAGAAAGTTCAAAATCGATGACTCTTGGGCCCGATATACGTCGATTTGGTCAAATATGGACTTCTGAATGACTGATGTAAAATCAGAAGTAGTCAATGAGTATGTATAGTAAGTTCAAAATCAAGTAGTGAAATATGTTCACTATGTCAAATATTGGCTACTGTATGGCTGATCTATCACCAAAAGGAGTCCAGTGGGCAGAAATAGAAAATTCAAAATCGACAGCCCTTGGGCCCGATATTAGTCCATTTGGTCAAATATGGATTTCTGAAGTACTGACATAATATCAGAAAGAGTCAATGAGTAGGTATAGAAATTTCGAGATCCATGACTGAAACATGTCAAATGTTTGAAAAATAGTAAATTCTCTATGGCTAATTTATCACCAGAAGGAGTCAATTGGGTAGAAATAGAAAGTTCAAAATCGATGACTCTTGGGCCCGATATTAGTCCATTTGGTCAAATACGGATTTCTGAATGACTGACATAACATCAGAAAGAGTCAATGAGTAGGTATAGACATTTCGAGATCCATGACTGAAACATGTCAAATGGGTCAAATATTGATTTCTCAATGGCTAATTTATCACCAAACGGAGTCAATTCGGTAGAAATAGAAAGTTCAAAATCGATGACTCTTGGGCCATATATAAGTCCATTTGGTCAAATATGGACTTCTGAATGACTGATGTAAAATCAGAAGTAGTCAATGAGTATGTATAGAAAGTTCAAGATCAAGTGCTGAAATATGTTCACTATGTCAAATATTGGCTACTGTATGGCTGATCTATCACCAAAAGGAGTCCAGTGGGCAGAAATAGAAAATTCAAAATCGACAACCCTTGGGCCCGATATTAGTCCAATTGGTCAAATATGGATTTCTGAATGACTGACATAATATCAGAAAGAGTCAATGAGTAGGTATAGAAATTTCTAGATCCATGACTGAAACATGTCAAATGGGTGAAATATTGGCTTCTCTATGGCTAATTTATCACGAGAAGGAGTCAAATGTGTAGAAATAAAAAGTTCAAAATCGATGACTCTTGGGCCCGATATAGGTCCATTTGGTCAAATATGGACTTCTGAATGACTGATGTACAATCAGAAGTAGTCAATGAGTATGTATAGAAAGTTCAAGATCAAGTACTGAAATATGTTCACTATGTCAAATATTGGCTACTGAATGGCTGATCTATCACCAAAAGGAGTCCAGTTGGAAGAAATAGAAAATTCAAAATCGACAACCCTTGGGCCCGATATTAGTCCATTTGGTCAAATATGGATTTCTGAAGTACTGACATAATATCAGAAAGAGTCAATGAGTAGGTATAGAAATTTCGAGATCCATGACTGAAACATGTCAAATGTTTGAAATATAGTAAATTCTCTATGGCTAATTTATCACCAGAAGGAGTCAATTGGGTAGAAATAGAAAGTTCAAAATCGATGACTCTTGGGCCCGATATTAGTCCATTTGGTCAAATATGGATTTCTGAATGACTGACATAATATCAGAAAGAGTCAAGAGTAGGTATAGAAATTTCGAGATCCATGACTGAAACAAGTCAAATTGGTCAAATATTGGCTTCTCTATGGCTAATTTATCACCAGAAGGAGTCAATTGGGTAGAAATAGAAAGTTCAAAATCGATAACTCTCTGGCCCGATATAGGTCCATTTGGTCAAATATGAACTTCTAAATGACTGATGTAAAATCAGAAGTAGTCAATGAGTATGTATAGAAAGGTCAAGATCAAGGAGGGAAACATGTTGAGTAAGTCAAAAATTGGCTACTGTATGGCTGGTCTATCACCAAAAGGAGTCCAGTTGGCAGAAATAGAAAATTCAAAATCGACAACCCTTGGGGCCGATATTAGTCCATTTGGTCAAATATGGATTTCTGAATGACTGACATAATATCAGAAAGAGTCAATGAGTCAAAGAGACAAAGAGTATAGAAATTTCGAGATCCATGACTGAAACATGTCAAATGGGTCAAATATTGGCTTCTCTATGGCTAATTTATCACCAGAAGGAGTCAATTGGGTAGAAAAAGAAAGTTCAAAATCGATGACTCTTGGGCCCGATATACGTCGATTTGGTCAAATATGGACTTCTGAATGACTGATGTAAAATCAGAAGTAGTCAATGAGTATGTATAGAAAGGTCAAGATCAAGTGCTGAAATATGTTCACTATGTCAAATATTGGCTACTGTATGGCCGATCTATCACCAAAAGGAGTCCAGTGGGCAGAAATAGAAAATTCAAAATCGAAAACCCTTGGGGCCGATATTAGTCCATTTGGTCAAATATGGATTTCTGAATTACTGACATAATATCAGAAAGAGTCAATGAGTCAAAGAGACAAAGAGTATAGAAATTTCGAGATCCATGACTGACACATGTCAAATGGGTCAAATATTGGCTTCTCTATGGCTAATTTATCACCAGAAGGAGTCAATTGGGTAGAAATAGAAAGTTCAAAATCGATGACTCTTGGGCCCGATATAAGTCCATTTGTTCAAATATGGACTTCTGAATGACTGATGTAAAATCAGAAGTAGTCAATGAGTATGTATAGAAAGGTCAAGATCAAGGAGGGAAACATGTTGAGTAAGTCAAAAATTGGCTACTGTATGGCTGATCTATCACCAAAAGGAGTCCAGTTGGCAGAAATAGAAAATTCAAAATCGACAACCCTTGGGCCCGATATTAGTCCATTTGGTCAAATATGGATTTCTGAATGACTGAAATAATATCAGTAAGAGTCAATGAGTAGGTATAGAAATTTCGAGATCCATGACTGAAACATGTCAAATGGGTGAAATATTGGCTTCTCTATGGCTAATTTATCACCAGAAGGAGTCAATTGGGTAGAAATAGAAAGTTCAAAATCGATGACTCTTGGGCCCAATATAGGTCCATTTGGTCAAATATGGACTTCTGAATGACTGATGTAAAATCAGAAGTAGTCAATGAGTATGTATTGAAAGTTCAAAATCAAGTAGTGAAATATGTTCACTATGTCAAATATTGGCTACTGTATGGCTGATCTATCACCAAAAGGAGTCCAGTGGGCAGAAATAGAAAATTCAAAATCGACAACCCTTGGGCCCGATATTAGTCCATTTGGTCAAATATGGATTTCTGAAGTACTGACATAATATCAGAAAGAGTCAATGAGTAGGTATAGAAATTTCGAGATCCATGACTGAAACATGTCAAATAATTGAAAAATAGTAAATTCTCTATGGCTAATTTATCACCAGAAGGAGTCAATTGGGTAGAAATAGAAAGTTCAAAATCGATGACTCTTGGGCCCGATATTAGTCCATTTGGTCAAATACGGATTTCTGAATGACTGACATAACATCAGAAAGAGTCAATGAGTAGGTATAGACATTTCGAGATCCATGACTGAAACATGTCAAATGGGTCAAATATTGATTTCTCAATGGCTAATTTATCACCAAACGGAGTCAATTCGGTAGAAATAGAAAGTTCAAAATCGATGACTCTTGGGCCATATATAAGTCCATTTGGTCAAATATGGACTTCTGAATGACTGATGTAAAATCAGAAGTAGTCAATGAGTATGTATAGAAAGTTCAAGATCAAGTGCTGAAATATGTTCACTATGTCAAATATTGGCTACTGTATGGCTGATCTATCACCAAAAGGAGTCCAGTGGGCAGAAATAGAAAATTCAAAATCGACAACCCTTGGGCCCGATATTAGTCCAATTGGTCAAATATGGATTTCTGAATGACTGACATAATATCAGAAAGAGTCAATGAGTAGGTATAGAAATTTCTAGATCCATGACTGAAACATGTCAAATGGGTGAAATATTGGCTTCTCTATGGCTAATTTATCACGAGAAGGAGTCAATTGGGTAGAAATAAAAAGTTCAAAATCGATGACTCTTGGGCCCGATATAGGTCCATTTGGTCAAATATGGACTTCTGAATGACTGATGTACAATCAGAAGTAGTCAATGAGTATGTATAGAAAGTTCAAGATCAAGTACTGAAATATGTTCACTATGTCAAATATTGGCTACTGAATGGCTGATCTATCACCAAAAGGAGTCCAGTGGGCAGAAATAGAAAATTCAAAATCGACAACCCTTGGGCCCGATATTAGTCCATTTGGTCAAATATGGATTTCTTAATAACTGACATAACATCAGAAAGAGTCAATGAGTAGGTATAGAAATTTCGAGATCCATGACTGAAACATGTCAAATGGGTGAAATATTGGCTTCTCTATGGCTAATTTATCACCAGAAGGAGTCAATTGGGTAGAAATAGAAAGTTCAAAATCGATAACTCTCTGGCCCGATATAGGTCCATTTGGTCAAATATGGACTTCTGAATGACTGATGTAAAATCAGAAGTAGTCAATGAGTATGTATAGAAAGGTCAAGATCAAGGAGGGAAACATGTTGAGTAAGTCAAAAATTGGCTACTGTATGGCTGGTCTATCACCAAAAGGAGTCCAGTTGGCAGAAATAGAAAATTCAAAATCGACAACCCTTGGGGCCGATATCAGTCCATTTGGTCAAATATGGATTTCTGAATGACTGACATAATATCAGAAAGAGTCAATGAGTCAAAGAGACAAAGAGTATAGAAATTTCGAGATCCATGACTGACACATGTCAAATGGGTCAAATATTGGCTTCTCTATGGCTAATTTATCACCAGAAGGAGTCAATTGGGTAGAAATAGAAAGTTCAAAATCGATGACTCTTGGGCCCGATATAAGTCCATTTGTTCAAATATGGACTTCTGAATGACTGATGTAAAATCAGAAGTAGTCAATGAGTATGTATAGAAAGGTCAAGATCATGGAGGGAAACATGTTGAGTAATTCAAAAATTGGCTACTGTATGGCTGATCTATCACCAAAAGGAGTCCAGTGGGCAGAAATAGTAAATTCAAAATCAACAACCCTTGGGCCCGATATTAGTCCATTTGGTCAAATATGGATTTCTGAATGACTGAAATAATATCAGAAAGAGTCAATGAGTAGGTATAGAAATTTCGAGATCCATGACTGAAACGTGTCAAATGGGTGAAATATTGGCTTGTCTTTGGCTAATTTATCACCAGAAGGAGTCAATTGGGTAGAAATAGAAAGTTCAAAATCGATGACTCTTGGGCCCGATATACGTCGATTTGGTCAAATATGGACTTCTGAATGACTGATGTAAAATCAGAAGTAGTCAATGAGTATGTATAGAAAGGTCAAGATCAAGTGCTGAAATATGTTCACTATGTCAAATATTGGCTACTGTATGGCTGATCTATCACCAAAAGGAGTCCAGTGGGCAGAAATAGAAAATTCAAAATCGAAAACCCTTGGGGCCGATATTAGTCCATTTGGTCAAATATGGATTTCTGAATTACTGACATAATATCAGAAAGAGTCAATGAGTCAAAGAGACAAAGAGTATAGAAATTTCGAGATCCATGACTGACACATGTCAAATGGGTCAAATATTGGCTTCTCTATGGCTAATTTATCACCAGAAGGAGTCAATTGGGTAGAAATAGAAAGTTCAAAATCGATGATTCTTGGGCCCGATATAAGTCCATTTGTTCAAATATGGACTTCTGAATGACTGATGTAAAATCAGAAGTAGTCAATGAGTATGTATAGAAAGGTCAAGATCAAGGAGGGAAACATGTTGAGTAAGTCAAAAATTGGCTACTGTATGGCTGATCTATCACCAAAAGGAGTCCAGTTAGCAGAAATAGAAAATTCAAAATCGACAACCCTTGGGCCCGATATTAGTCCATTTGGTCAAATATGGATTTCTGAATGACTGAAATAATATCAGTAAGAGTCAATGAGTAGATATAGAAATTTCGAGATCCATGACTGAAACATGTCAAATGGGTGAAATATTGGCTTCTCTATGGCTAATTTATCACCAGAAGGAGTCAATTGGATAGAAATAGAAAGTTCAAAATCGATGACTCTTGGGCCCAATATAGGTCCATTTGGTCAAATATGGACTTCTGAATGACTGATGTAAAATCAGAAGTAGTCAATGAGTATGTATAGAAAGTTCAAAATCAAGTAGTGAAATATGTTCACTATGTCAAATATTGGCTACTGTATGGCTGATCTATCACCAAAAGGAGTCCAGTGGGCAGAAATAGAAAATTCAAAATCGACAACCCTTGGGCCCGATATTAGTCCAATTGGTCAAATATGGATTTCTGAATGACTGACATAATATCAGAAAGAGTCAATGAGTAGGTATAGAAATTTCTAGATCCATGACTGAAACATGTCAAATGGGTGAAATATTGGCTTCTCTATGGCTAATTTATCACGAGAAGGAGTCAATTGGGTAGAAATAAAAAGTTCAAAATCGATGACTCTTGGGCCCGATATAGGTCCATTTGGTCAAATATGGACTTCTGAATGACTGATGTACAATCAGAAGTAGTCAATGAGTATGTATAGAAAGTTCAAGATCAAGTACTGAAATATGTTCACTATGTCAAATATTGGCTACTGAATGGCTGATCTATCACCAAAAGGAGTCCAGTGGGCAGAAATAGAAAATTCAAAATCGACAACCCTTGGGCCCGATATTAGTCCATTTGGTCAAATATGGATTTCTTAATAACTGACATAACATCAGAAAGAGTCAATGAGTAGGTATAGAAATTTCGAGATCCATGACTGAAACATGTCAAATGGGTGAAATATTGACTTCTCTATGGCTAATTTATCACCAGAAGGAGTCAATTGGGTAGAAATAGAAAGTTCAAAATCGATAACTCTCTGGCCCGATATAGGTCCATTTGGTCAAATATGGACTTCTGAATGACTGATGTAAAATCAGAAGTAGTCAATGAGTATGTATAGAAAGGTCAAGATCAAGGAGGGAAACATGTTGAGTAAGTGAAAAATTGGCTACTGTATGGCTGGTCTATCACCAAAAGGAGTCCAGTTGGCAGAAATAGAAAATTCAAAATCGACAACCCTTGGGGCCGATATCAGTCCATTTGGTCAAATATGGATTTCTGAATGACTGACATAATATCAGAAAGAGTCAATGAGTCAAAGAGACAAAGAGTATAGAAATTTCGAGATCCATGACTGAAACATGTCAAATGGGTCAAATATTGGCTTCTCTATGGCTAATTTATCACCAGAAGGAGTCAATTGGGTAGAAAAAGAAAGTTCAAAATCGATGACTCTTGGGCCCGATATAAGTCCATTTGTTCAAATATGGACTTCTGAATGACTGATGTAAAATCAGAAGTAGTCAATGAGTATGTATAGAAAGGTCAAGATCATGGAGGGAAACATGTTGAGTAAGTCAAAAATTGGCTACTGTATGGCTGATCTATCACCAAAAGGAGTCCAGTGGGCAGAAATAGTAAATTCAAAATCAACAACCCTTGGGCCCGATATTAGTCCATTTGGTCAAATATGGATTTCTGAATGACTGAAATAATATCAGAAAGAGTCAATGAGTAGGTATACAAATTTCGAGATCCATGACTGAAACATGTCAAATGGGTGAAATATTGGCTTCTCTTTGGCTAATTTATCACCAGAAGGAGTCCATTGGGTAGAAATAGAAAGTTCAAAATCGATGACTCTTGGGCCCGATATACGTCGATTTGGTCAAATATGGACTTCTGAATGACTGATGTAAAATCAGAAGTAGTCAATGAGTATGTATAGAAAGGTCAAGATCAAGTGCTGAAATATGTTCACTATGTCAAATATTGGCTACTGTATGGCCGATCTATCACCAAAAGGAGTCCAGTGGGCAGAAATAGAAAATTCAAAATCGACAACCCTTGGGCCCGATATTAGTCCATTTGGTCAAATATGGATTTCTGAATGACTGAAATAATATCAGTAAGAGTCAATGAGTAGGTATAGAAATTTCGAGATCCATGACTGAAACATGTCAAATGGGTGAAATATTGGCTTCTCTATGGCTAATTTATCACCAGAAGGAGTCAATTGGGTAGAAATAGAAAGTTCAAAATCGATGACTCTTGGGCCCAATATAGGTCCATTTGGTCAAATATGGACTTCTGAATGACTGATGTAAAATCAGAAGTAGTCAATGAGTATGTATAGAAAGTTCAAAATCAAGTAGTGAAATATGTTCACTATGTCAAATATTGGCTACTGTATGGCTGATCTATCACCAAAAGGAGTCCAGTGGGCAGAAATAGAAAATTCAAAATCGACAACCCTTGGGCCCGATATTAGTCCATTTGGTCAAATATGGATTTCTGAAGTACTGACATAATATCAGAAAGAGTCAATGAGTAGGTATAGAAATTTCGAGATCCATGACTGAAACATGTCAAATGTTTGAAAAATAGTAAATTCTCTATGGCTAATTTATCACCAGAAGGAGTCAATTGGGTAGAAATAGAAAGTTCAAAATCGATGACTCTTGGGCCCGATATTAGTCCATTTGGTCAAATACGGATTTCTGAATGACTGACATAACATCAGAAAGAGTCAATGAGTAGGTATAGACATTTCGAGATCCATGACTGAAACATGTCAAATGGGTCAAATATTGATTTCTCAATGGCTAATTTATCACCAAACGGAGTCAATTCGGTAGAAATAGAAAGTTCAAAATCGATGACTCTTGGGCCATATATAAGTCCATTTGGTCAAATATGGACTTCTGAATGACTGATGTAAAATCAGAAGTAGTCAATGAGTATGTATAGAAAGTTCAAGATCAAGTGCTGAAATATGTTCACTATGTCAAATATTGGCTACTGTATGGCTGATCTATCACCAAAAGGAGTCCAGTGGGCAGAAATAGAAAATTCAAAATCGACAACCCTTGGGCCCGATATTAGTCCAATTGGTCAAATATGGATTTCTGAATGACTGACATAATATCAGAAAGAGTCAATGAGTAGGTATAGAAATTTCTAGATCCATGACTGAAACATGTCAAATGGGTGAAATATTGGCTTCTCTATGGCTAATTTATCACGAGAAGGAGTCAATTGGGTAGAAATAAAAAGTTCAAAATCGATGACTCTTGGGCCCGATATAGGTCCATTTGGTCAAATATGGACTTCTGAATGACTGATGTACAATCAGAAGTAGTCAATGAGTATGTATAGAAAGTTCAAGATCAAGTACTGAAATATGTTCACTATGTCAAATATTGGCTACTGAATGGCTGATCTATCACCAAAAGGAGTCCAGTGGGCATAAATAGAAAATTCAAAATCGACAACCCTTGGGCCCGATATTAGTCCATTTGGTCAAATATGGATTTCTTAATAACTGACATAACATCAGAAAGAGTCAATGAGTAGGTATAGAAATTTCGAGATCCATGACTGAAACATGTCAAATGGGTGAAATATTGACTTCTCTATGGCTAATTTATCACCAGAAGGAGTCAATTGGGTAGAAATAGAAAGTTCAAAATCGATAACTCTCTGGCCCGATATAGGTCCATTTGGTCAAATATGGACTTCTGAATGACTGATGTAAAATCAGAAGTAGTCAATGAGTATGTATAGAAAGTTCAAGATCAAGTGCTGAAATATGTTCACTATGTCAAATATTGGCTACTGTATGGCTGATCTATCACCAAAAGGAGTCCAGTGGGCAGAAATAGAAAATTCAAAATCGACAACCATTGGGGCCGATATTAGTCCATTTGGTCAAATATGGATTTCTGAATGACTGACATAATATCAGAAAGAGTCAATGAGTCAAAGAGACAAAGAGTATAGAAATTTCGAGATCCATGACTGACACATGTCAAATGGGTCAAAAATTGGCTTCTCTATGGCTAATTTATCACCAGAAGGAGTCAATTGGGTAGAAATAGAAAGTTCAAAATCGATGACTCTTGGGCCCGATATAAGTCCATTTGTTCAAATATGGACTTCTGAATGACTGATGTAAAATCAGAAGTAGTCAATGAGTATGTATAGAAAGGTCAAAATCAAGGAGGGAAACATGTTGAGTAAGTGAAAAATTGGCTTCTGTATGGCTGATCTATCACCAAAAGGAGTCCAGTTGGCAGAAATAGAAAATTCAAAATCGACAACCCTTGGGCCCGATATTAGTCCATTTTGTCAAATATGGATTTCTGAATGACTGAAATAATATCAGTAAGAGTCAATGAGTAGGTATAGAAATTTCGAGATCCATGACTGAAACATGTCAAATGTTTGAAATATAGTAAATTCTCTATGGCTAATTTATCACCAGAAGGAGTCAATTGGGTAGAAATAGAAAGTTCAAAATCGATGACTCTTGGGCCCGATATTAGTCCATTTGGTCAAATACGGATTTCTGAATGACTGACATAACATCAGAAAGAGTCAATGAGTAGGTATAGACATTTCGAGATCCATGACTGAAACATGTCAAATGGGTCAAATATTGATTTCTCAATGGCTAATTTATCACGAGAAGGAGTCAATTGGGTAGAAATAAAAAGTTCAAAATCGATGACTCTTGGGCCCGATATAGGTCCATTTGGTCAAATATGGACTTCTGAAGGACTGATGTAAAATCAGAAGTAGTCAATGAGTATGTATAGAAAGTTCAAGATCAAGTACTGAAATATGTTCACTATGTCAAATATTGGCTACTGAATGGCTGATCTATCACCAAAAGGAGTCCAGTTGGAAGAAATAGAAAATTCAAAATCGACAACCCTTGGGCCCGATATTAGTCCATTTGGTCAAATATGGATTTCTGAATAACTGACATAACATCAGAAAGAGTCAATGAGTAGGTATAGAAATTTCGAGATCCATGACTGAAACATGTCAAATGGGTGAAATATTGGCTTCTCTATGGCTAATTCATCACCAGAAGGAGTCAATTGGGTAGAAATAAAAAGTTCAAAATCGATGACTCTTGGGCCCGATATAGGTCCATTTGGTCAAATATGGACTTCTGAATGACTGATGTAAAATCAGAAGTAGTCAATGAGTATGTATAGAAAGGTCAAGATCAAGTACTGAAATATGTTCACTATGTCAAATATTGGCTACTGTATGTCTGATCTATCACCAAAAGGAGTCCAGTGGGCTGAAATAGAAAATTCAAAATCGACAACCCTTGGGCCCGATATTAGTCCATTTGGTCAAATATGGATTTCTGAATGACTGACATAATATCAGAAAGAGTCAAGAGTAGGTATAGAAATTTCGAGATCCATGACTGAAACAAGTCATATTGGTCAAATATTGGCTTCTCTATGGCTAATTTATCACCAGAAGGAGTTAATTGGGTAGAAATAGAAAGTTCAAAATCGATAACTCTCTGGCCCGATATAGGTCCATTTGGTCAAATATGAACTTCTGAATGACTGATGTAAAATCAGAAGTAGTCAATGAGTATGTATAGAAAGGTCAAGATCAAGGAGGGAAACATGTTGAGTAAGTCAAAAATTGGCTACTGTATGGCTGGTCTATCACCAAAAGGAGTCCAGTTGGCAGAAATAGAAAATTCAAAATCGACAACCCTTGGGGCCGATATTAGTCCATTTGGTCAAATATGGATTTCTGAATGACTGACATAATATCAGAAAGAGTCAATGAGTCAAAGAGACAAAGAGTATAGAAATTTCGAGATCCATGACTGAAACATGTCAAATGGGTCAAATATTGGCTTCTCTATGGCT
Source organism: Zacco platypus (assembly GCA_038088235.1). NCBI lineage: Eukaryota > Metazoa > Chordata > Actinopteri > Cypriniformes > Xenocyprididae > Zacco > Zacco platypus. Next base: position 18,035,910 of record CM076065.1, on the reverse strand, counting down.
AATTTATCACCAGAAGGAGTCAATTGGGTAGAAAAAGAAAGTTCAAAATCGATGACTCTTGGGCCCGATATAAGTCCATTTGTTCAAATATGGACTTCTGAATGACTGATGTAAAATCAGAAGTAGTCAATGAGTATGTATAGAAAGGTCAAGATCATGGAGGGAAACATGTTGAGTAAGTCAAAAATTGGCTACTGTATGGCTGATCTATCACCAAAAGGAGTCCAGTGGGCAGAAATAGTAAATTCAAAATCAACAACCCTTGGGCCCGATATTAGTCCATTTGGTCAAATATGGATTTCTGAATGACTGAAATAATATCAGAAAGAGTCAATGAGTAGGTATAGAAATTTCGAGATCCATGACTGAAACGTGTCAAATGGGTGAAATATTGGCTTCTCTTTGGCTAATTTATCACCAGAAGGAGTCAATTGGGTAGAAATAGAAAGTTCAAAATCGATGACTCTTGGGCCCGATATACGTCGATTTGGTCAAATATGGACTTCTGAATGACTGATGTAAAATCAGAAGTAGTCAATGAGTATGTATAGAAAGGTCAAGATCAAGTGCTGAAATATGTTCACTATGTCAAATATTGGCTACTGTATGGCTGATCTATCACCAAAAGGAGTCCAGTGGGCAGAAATAGAAAATTCAAAATCGAAAACCCTTGGGGCCGATATTAGTCCATTTGGTCAAATATGGATTTCTGAATTACTGACATAATATCAGAAAGAGTCAATGAGTCAAAGAGACAAAGAGTATAGAAATTTCGAGATCCATGACTGACACATGTCAAATGGGTCAAATATTGGCTTCTCTATGGCTAATTTATCACCAGAAGGAGTCAATTGGGTAGAAATAGAAAGTTCAAAATCGATGACTCTTGGGCCCGATATAAGTCCATTTGTTCAAATATGGACTTCTGAATGACTGATGTAAAATCAGAAGTAGTCAATGAGTATGTATAGAAAGGTCAAGATCAAGGAGGAAAACATGTTGAGTAAGTCAAAAATTGGCTACTGTATGGCTGATCTATCACCAAAAGGAGTCCAGTTGGCAGAAATAGAAAATTCAAAATCGACAACCCTTGGGCCCGATATTAGTCCATTTGGTCAAATATGGATTTCTGAATGACTGAAATAATATCAGTAAGAGTCAATGAGTAGGTATAGAAATTTCGAGATCCATGACTGAAACATGTCAAATGGGTGAAATATTGGCTTCTCTATGGCTAATTTATCACCAGAAGGAGTCAATTGGGTAGAAATAGAAAGTTCAAAATCGATGACTCTTGGGCCCGATACAGGTCCATTTGGTCAAATATGGACTTCTGAATGACTGATGTAAAATCAGAAGTAGTCAATGAGTATGTATAGAAAGTTCAAGATCAAGTACTGAAATATGTTCACTATGTCAAATATTGGCTACTGAATGGCTGATCTATCACCAAAAGGAGTCCAGTGGGCAGAAATAGAAAATTCAAAATCGACAACCCTTGGGCCCGATATTAGTCCATTTGGTCAAATATGGATTTCTGAATAACTGACATAACATCAGAAAGAGTCAATGAGTAGGTATAGAAATTTCGAGATCCATGACTGAAACATGTCAAATGGGTGAAATATTGGCTTCTCTATGGCTAATTTATCACCAGAAGGAGTCAATTGGGTAGAAATAGAAAGTTCAAAATCGATAACTCTCTGGCCCGATATAGGTCCATTTGGTCAAATATGGACTTCTGAATGACTGATGTAAAATCAGAAGTAGTCAATGAGTATGTATAGAAAGGTCAAGATCAAGGAGGGAAACATGTTGAGTAAGTCAAAAATTGGCTACTGTATGGCTGGTCTATCACCAAAAGAATGACTGAATGACTGACATAACATCAGAAAGAGTCAATGAGTAGGTATAGACATTTCGAGATCCATGACTGAAACATGTCAAATGGGTCAAATATTGATTTCTCAATGGCTAATTTATCACCAAACGGAGTCAATTCGGTAGAAATAGAAAGTTCAAAATCGATGACTCTTGGGCCATATATAAGTCCATTTGGTCAAATATGGACTTCTGAATGACTGATGTAAAATCAGAAGTAGTCAATGAGTATGTATAGAAAGTTCAAGATCAAGTACTGAAATATGTTCACTATGTCAAATATGGACTTCTGAATGACTGATGTAAAATCAGAAGTAGTCAATGAGTATGTATAGAAAGGTCAAGATCATGGAGGGAAACATGTTGAGTAAGTCAAAAATTGGCTACTGTATGGCTGATCTATCACCAAAAGGAGTCCAGTGGGCAGAAATAGTAAATTCAAAATCAACAACCCTTGGGCCCGATATTAGTCCATTTGGTCAAATATGGATTTCTGAATGACTGAAATAATATCAGAAAGAGTCAATGAGTAGGTATAGAAATTTCGAGATCCATGACTGAAACGTGTCAAATGGGTGAAATATTGGCTTCTCTTTGGCTAATTTATCACCAGAAGGAGTCAATTGGGTAGAAATAGAAAGTTCAAAATCGATGACTCTTGGGCCCGATATACGTCGATTTGGTCAAATATGGACTTCTGAATGACTGATGTAAAATCAGAAGTAGTCAATGAGTATGTATAGAAAGGTCAAGATCAAGTGCTGAAATATGTTCACTATGTCAAATATTGGCTACTGTATGGCTGATCTATCACCAAAAGGAGTCCAGTGGGCAGAAATAGAAAATTCAAAATCGAAAACCCTTGGGGCCGATATTAGTCCATTTGGTCAAATATGGATTTCTGAATTACTGACATAATATCAGAAAGAGTCAATGAGTCAAAGAGACAAAGAGTATAGAAATTTCGAGATCCATGACTGACACATGTCAAATGGGTCAAATATTGGCTTCTCTATGGCTAATTTATCACCAGAAGGAGTCAATTGGGTAGAAATAGAAAGTTCAAAATCGATGACTCTTGGGCCCGATATAAGTCCATTTGTTCAAATATGGACTTCTGAATGACTGATGTAAAATCAGAAGTAGTCAATGAGTATGTATAGAAAGGTCAAGATCAAGGAGGAAAACATGTTGAGTAAGTCAAAAATTGGCTACTGTATGGCTGATCTATCACCAAAAGGAGTCCAGTTGGCAGAAATAGAAAATTCAAAATCGACAACCCTTGGGCCCGATATTAGTCCATTTGGTCAAATATGGATTTCTGAATGACTGAAATAATATCAGTAAGAGTCAATGAGTAGGTATAGAAATTTCGAGATCCATGACTGAAACATGTCAAATGGGTGAAATATTGGCTTCTCTATGGCTAATTTATCACCAGAAGGAGTCAATTGGGTAGAAATAGAAAGTTCAAAATCGATGACTCTTGGGCCCGATACAGGTCCATTTGGTCAAATATGGACTTCTGAATGACTGATGTAAAATCAGAAGTAGTCAATGAGTATGTATAGAAAGTTCAAGATCAAGTACTGAAATATGTTCACTATGTCAAATATTGGCTACTGAATGGCTGATCTATCACCAAAAGGAGTCCAGTGGGCAGAAATAGAAAATTCAAAATCGACAACCCTTGGGCCCGATATTAGTCCATTTGGTCAAATATGGATTTCTGAATAACTGACATAACATCAGAAAGAGTCAATGAGTAGGTATAGAAATTTCGAGATCCATGACTGAAACATGTCAAATGGGTGAAATATTGGCTTCTCTATGGCTAATTTATCACCAGAAGGAGTCAATTGGGTAGAAATAGAAAGTTCAAAATCGATAACTCTCTGGCCCGATATAGGTCCATTTGGTCAAATATGGACTTCTGAATGACTGATGTAAAATCAGAAGTAGTCAATGAGTATGTATAGAAAGGTCAAGATCAAGGAGGGAAACATGTTGAGTAAGTCAAAAATTGGCTACTGTATGGCTGGTCTATCACCAAAAGAATGACTGAATGACTGACATAACATCAGAAAGAGTCAATGAGTAGGTATAGACATTTCGAGATCCATGACTGAAACATGTCAAATGGGTCAAATATTGATTTCTCAATGGCTAATTTATCACCAAACGGAGTCAATTCGGTAGAAATAGAAAGTTCAAAATCGATGACTCTTGGGCCATATATAAGTCCATTTGGTCAAATATGGACTTCTGAATGACTGATGTAAAATCAGAAGTAGTCAATGAGTATGTATAGAAAGTTCAAGATCAAGTACTGAAATATGTTCACTATGTCAAATATGGACTTCTGAATGACTGATGTAAAATCAGAAGTAGTCAATGAGTATGTATAGAAAGGTCAAGATCATGGAGGGAAACATGTTGAGTAAGTCAAAAATTGGCTACTGTATGGCTGATCTATCACCAAAAGGAGTCCAGTGGGCAGAAATAGTAAATTCAAAATCAACAACCCTTGGGCCCGATATTAGTCCATTTGGTCAAATATGGATTTCTGAATGACTGAAATAATATCAGAAAGAGTCAATGAGTAGGTATAGAAATTTCGAGATCCATGACTGAAACGTGTCAAATGGGTGAAATATTGGCTTCTCTTTGGCTAATTTATCACCAGAAGGAGTCAATTGGGTAGAAATAGAAAGTTCAAAATCGATGACTCTTGGGCCCGATATACGTCGATTTGGTCAAATATGGACTTCTGAATGACTGATGTAAAATCAGAAGTAGTCAATGAGTATGTATAGAAAGTTCAAGATCAAGTGCTGAAATATGTTCACTATGTCAAATATTGGCTACTGTATGGCTGATCTATCACCAAAAGGAGTCCAGTGGGCAGAAATAGAAAATTCAAAATCGACAACCCTTGGGCCCGATATTAGTCCATTTGGTCAAATATGGATTTCTGAAGTACTGACATAATATCAGAAAGAGTTAATGAGTAGGTATAGAAATTTCGAGATCCATGACTGAAACATGTCAAATGTTTGAAATATAGTAAATTCTCTATGGCTTATTTATCACCGGAAGGAGTCAATTGGGTAGAAATAGAAAGTTCAAAATCGATGACTATTGGGCCCGATATTAGTCCATTTGGTCAAATACGGATTTCTGAATGACTGACATAACATCAGAAAGAGTCAATGAGTAGGTATAGACATTTCGAGATCCATGACTGAAACATGTCAAATGGGTCAAATATTGATTTCTCAATGGCTAATTTATCACCAAACGGAGTCAATTCGGTAGAAATAGAAAGTTCAAAATCGATGACTCTTGGGCCATATATAAGTCCATTTGGTCAAATATGGACTTCTGAATGACTGATCTAAAATCAGAAGTAGTCAATGAGTATGTATAGAAAGTTCAAGATCAAGTGCTGAAATATGTTCACTATGTCAAATATTGGCTACTGTATGGCTGATCTATCACCAAAAGGAGTCCAGTGGGCAGAAATAGAAAATTCAAAATCGACAACCCTTGGGCCCGATATTAGTCCATTTGGTCAAATATGGATTTCTGAATGACTGACATAATATCAGAAAGAGTCAATGAGAAGGTATAGAAATTTCGAGATCCATGACTGAAACATGTCAAATGTTTGAAATATATTAGATTCTCTATGGCTAATTTATCACCAGAAGGAGTCAATCGGGTAGAAATAGAAAGTTCAAAATCGATGACTCTTGGGCCCGATATTAGTCCATTTGGTCAAATACGGATTTCTGAATGACTGACATTACATCAGAAAGAGTCAATGAGTAGGTATAGAAATTTCGAGATCCATGACTGAAACATGTCAAATGGGTGAAATATTGGCTTCTCTATGGCTAATTTATCACCAGAAGGAGTCAATTGGGTAGAAATAAAAAGTTCAAAATCGATGACTCTTGGGCCCGATATAGGTCCATTTGGTCAAATATGGACTTCTGAATGACTGATGTAAAATCAGAAGTAGTCAATGAGTATGTATAGAAAGTTCAAGATCAAGTGCTGAAATATGTTCACTATGTCAAATATTGGCTACTGTATGGCTGATCTATCACCAAAAGGAGTCCAGTGGGCAGAAATAGAAAATTCAAAATCGACAACCATTGGGGCCGATATTAGTCCATTTGGTCAAATATGGATTTCTGAATGACTGACATAATATCAGAAAGAGTCAATGAGTCAAAGAGACAAAGAGTATAGAAATTTCGAGATCCATGACTGACACATGTCAAATGGGTCAAAAATTGGCTTCTCTATGGCTAATTTATCACCAGAAGGAGTCAATTGGGTAGAAATAGAAAGTTCAAAATCGATGACTCTTGGGCCCGATATAAGTCCATTTGTTCAAATATGGACTTCTGAATGACTGATGTAAAATCAGAAGTAGTCAATGAGTATGTATAGAAAGGTCAAAATCAAGGAGGGAAACATGTTGAGTAAGTGAAAAATTGGCTTCTGTATGGCTGATCTATCACCAAAAGGAGTCCAGTTGGCAGAAATAGAAAATTCAAAATCGACAACCCTTGGGCCCGATATTAGTCCATTTTGTCAAATATGGATTTCTGAATGACTGAAATAATATCAGTAAGAGTCAATGAGTAGGTATAGAAATTTCGAGATCCATGACTGAAACATGTCAAATGGGTGAAATATTGGCTTCTCTATGGCTAATTTATAACCAGAAGGAGTCAATTGGGTAGAAATAGAAAGTTCAAAATCGATGACTCTTGGGCCCAATATAGGTCCATTTGGTCAAATATGGACTTCTGAATGACTGATGTAAAATCAGAAGTAGTCAATGAGTATGTATAGAAAGTTCAAAATCAAGTAGTGAAATATGTTCACTATGTCAAATATTGGCTACTGTATGGCTGATCTATCACCAAAAGGAGTCCAGTGGGCAGAAATAGAAAATTCAAAATCGACAACCCTTGGGCCCGATATTAGTCCATTTGGTCAAATATGGATTTCTGAAGTACTGACATAATATCAGAAAGAGTCAATGAGTAGGTATAGAAATTTCGAGATCCATGACTGAAACATGTCAAATGTTTGAAATATAGTAAATTCTCTATGGCTAATTTATCACCAGAAGGAGTGAATTGGGTAGAAATAGAAAGTTCAAAATCGATGACTCTTGGGCCCGATATTAGTCCATTTGGTCAAATACGGATTTCTGAATGACTGACATAACATCAGAAAGAGTCAATGAGTAGGTATAGACATTTCGAGATCCATGACTGAAACATGTCAAATGGGTCAAATATTGATTTCTCAATGGCTAATTTATCACGAGAAGGAGTCAATTGGGTAGAAATAAAAAGTTCAAAATCGATGACTCTTGGGCCCGATATAGGTCCATTTGGTCAAATATGGACTTCTGAATGACTGATGTAAAATCAGAAGTAGTCAATGAGTATGTATAGAAAGTTCAAGATCAAGTACTGAAATATGTTCACTATGTCAAATATTGGCTACTGAATGGCTGATCTATCACCAAAAGGAGTCCAGTTGGAAGAAATAGAAAATTCAAAATCGACAACCCTTGGGCCCGATATTAGTCCATTTGGTCAAATATGGATTTCTGAATAACTGACATAACATCAGAAAGAGTCAATGAGTAGGTATAGAAATTTCGAGATCCATGACTGAAACATGTCAAATGTTTGAAAAATAGTAAATTCTCTATGGCTAATTTATCACCAGAAGGAGTCCAGTGGGCAGAAATAGAAAATTCAAAATCGACAACCCTTGGGCCCGATATTAGTCCATTTGGTCAAATATGGATTTCTTAATAACTGACATAACATCAGAAAGAGTCAATGAGTAGGTATAGAAATTTCGAGATCCATGACTGAAACATGTCAAATGGGTGAAATATTGGCTTCTCTATGGCTAATTTATCACCAGAAGGAGTCAATTGGGTAGAAATAGAAAGTTCAAAATCGATAACTCTCTGGCCCGATATAGGTCCATTTGGTCAAATATGGACTTCTGAATGACTGATGTAAAATCAGAAGTAGTCAATGAGTATGTATAGAAAGGTCAAGATCAAGGAGGGAAACATGTTGAGTAAGTCAAAAATTGGCTACTGTATGGCTGGTCTATCACCAAAAGGAGTCCAATAGGCAGAAATAGAAAATTCAAAATCGACAACCCTTGGGCCCGATATTAGTCCATTTGGTCAAATATGGATTTCTGAATGACTGACATAATATCAGAAAGAGTCAATGAGTCAAAGAGACAAAGAGTATAGAAATTTCGAGATCCATGACTGACACATATCAAATGGGTCAAATATTGGCTTCTCTATGGCTAATTTATCACCAGAAGGAGTCAATTGGGTAGAAATAGAAAGTTCAAAATCGATGACTCTTGGGCCCGATATAAGTCCATTTGTTCAAATATGCACTTCTGAATGACTTATGTAAAATCAGAAGTAGTCAATGAGTATGTATAGAAAGGTCAAGATCAAGGAGGGAAACATGTTGAGTAAGTCAAAAATTGGCTACTGTATGTCTGATCTATCACCAAAAGGAGTCCAGTGGGCAGAAATAGAAAATTCAAAATCGACAACCCTTGGGCCCGATATTAGTCCAATTGGTCAAAAATGGATTTCTGAATGACTGACATAATATCAGAAAGAGTCAATGAGTAGGTATAGAAATTTCTAGATCCATGACTGAAACATGTCAAATGGGTGAAATATTGGCTTCTCTATGGCTAATTTATCACGAGAAGGAGTCAATTGGGTAGAAATAAAAAGTTCAAAATCGATGACTCTTGGGCCCGATATAGGTCCATTTGGTCAAATATGGACTTCTGAATGACTGATGTAAAATCAGAAGTAGTCAATGAGTATGTATAGAAAGTTCAAGATCAAGTACTGAAATATGTTCACTATGTCAAATATTGGCTACTGAATGGCTGATCTATCACCAAAAGGAGTCCAGTTGGAAGAAATAGAAAATTCAAAATCGACAACCCTTGGGCCCGATATTAGTCCATTTGGTCAAATATGGATTTCTGAATAACTGACATAACATCAGAAAGAGTCAATGAGTAGGTATAGAAATTTCGAGATCCATGACTGAAACATGTCAAATGGGTGAAATATTGGCTTCTCTATGGCTAATTTATCACCAGAAGGAGTCAATTGGGTAGAAATAAAAAGTTCAAAATCGATGACTCTTGGGCCCGATATAGGTCCATTTGGTCAAATATGGACTTCTGAATGACTGATGTAAAATCAGAAGTAGTCAATGAGTATGTATAGAAAGGTCAAGATCAAGGAGGGAAACATGTTGAGTAAGTCAAAAATTGGCTACTGTATGGCTGGTCTATCACCAAAAGGAGTCCAGTTGGCAGAAATAGAAAATTCAAAATCGACAACCCTTTTGGCCGATATTAGTCCATTTGGTCAAATATGGATTTCTGAATGACTGACATAATATCAGAAAGAGTCAATGAGTCAAAGAGACAAAGAGTATAGAAATTTCGAGATCCATGACTGAAACATGTCAAATGGGTCAAATATTGGCTTCTCTATGGCTAATTTATCACCAGAAGGAGTCAATTGGGTAGAAAAAGAAAGTTCAAAATCGATGACTCTTGGGCCCGATATAAGTCCATTTGTTCAAATATGGACTTCTGAATGACTGATGTAAATTCAGAAGTAGTCAATGAGTATGTATAGAAAGGTCAAGATCATGGAGGGAAACATGTTGAGTAAGTCAAAAATTGGCTACTGTATGGCTGATCTATCACCAAAAGGAGTCCAGTGGGCAGAAATAGTGAATTCAAAATCAACAACCCTTGGGCCCGATATTAGTCCATTTGGTCAAATATGGATTTCTGAATGACTGAAATAATATCAGAAAGAGTCAATGAGTAGGTATAGAAATTTCGAGATCCATGACTGAAACGTGTCAAATGGGTGAAATATTGGCTTCTCTTTGGCTAATTTATCACCAGAAGGAGTCAATTGGATAGAAATAGAAAGTTCAAAATCGATGACTCTTGGGCCCGATATACGTCGATTTGGTCAAATAAGGACTTCTGAATGACTGATGTAAAATCAGAAGTAGTCAATGAGTATGTATAGAAAGGTCAAGATCAAGTGCTGAAATATGTTCACTATGTCAAATATTGGCTACTGTATGGCTGATCTATCACCAAAAGGAGTCCAGTGGGCAGAAATAGAAAATTCAAAATCGAAAACCCTTGGGGCCGATATTAGTCCATTTGGTCAAATATGGATTTCTGAATTACTGACATAATATCAGAAAGAGTCAATGAGTCAAAGAGACAAAGAGTATAGAAATTTCGAGATCCATGACTGACACATGTCAAATGGGTCAAATATTGGCTTCTCTATGGCTAATTTATCACCAGAAGGAGTCAATTGGGTAGAAATAGAAAGTTCAAAATCGATGACTCTTGGGCCCGATATAAGTCCATTTGTTCAAATATGGACTTCTGAATGACTGATGTAAAATCAGAAGTAGTCAATGAGTATGTATAGAAAGGTCAAGATCAAGGAGGGAAACATGTTGAGTAAGTCAAAAATTGGCTACTGTATGGCTGATCTATCACCAAAAGGAGTCCAGTTGGCAGAAATAGAAAATTCAAAATCGACAACCCTTGGGCCCGATATTAGTCCATTTGGTCAAATATGGATTTCTGAATGACTGAAATAATATCAGTAAGAGTCAATGAGTAGGTATAGAAATTTCGAGATCCATGACTGAAACATGTCAAATGGGTGAAATATTGGCTTCTCTATGGCTAATTTATCACCAGAAGGAGTCAATTGGGTAGAAATAGAAAGTTCAAAATCGATGACTCTTGGGCCCAATATAGGTCCATTTGGTCAAATATGGACTTCTGAATGACTGATGTAAAATCAGAAGTAGTCAATGAGTATGTATAGAAAGTTCAAAATCAAGTAGTGAAATATGTTCACTATGTCAAATATTGGCTACTGTATGGCTGATCTATCACCAAAAGGAGTCCAGTGGGCAGAAATAGAAAATTCAAAATCGACAACCCTTGGGCCCGATATTAGTCCATTTGGTCAAATATGGATTTCTGAAGTACTGACATAATATCAGAAAGAGTCAATGAGTAGGTATAGAAATTTCGAGATCCATGACTGAAACATGTCAAATGTTTGAAATATAGTAAATTCTCTATGGCTAATTTATCACCAGAAGGAGTCAATTGGGTAGAAATAGAAAGTTCAAAATCGATGACTCTTGGGCCCGATATTAGTCCATTTGGTCAAATACGGATTTCTGAATGACTGACATAACATCAGAAAGAGTCAATGAGTAGGTATAGACATTTCGAGATCCATGACTGAAACATGTCAAATGGGTCAAATATTGATTTCTCAATGGCTAATTTATCACCAAACGGAGTCAATTCGGTAGAAATAGAAAGTTCAAAATCGATGACTCTTGGGCCATATATAAGTCCATTTGGTCAAATATGGACTTCTGAATGACTGATGTAAAATCAGAAGTAGTCAATGAGTATGTATAGAAAGTTCAAGATCAAGTGCTGAAATATGTTCACTATGTCAAATATTGGCTACTGTATGGCTGATCTATCACCAAAAGGAGTCCAGTGGGCAGAAATAGAAAATTCAAAATCGACAACCCTTGGGCCCGATATTAGTCCAATTGGTCAAAAATGGATTTCTGAATGACTGACATAATATCAGAAAGAGTCAATGAGTAGGTATAGAAATTTCTAGATCCATGACTGAAACATGTCAAATGGGTGAAATATTGGCTTCTCTATGGCTAATTTATCACGAGAAGGAGTCAATTGGGTAGAAATATAAAGTTCAAAATCGATGACTCTTGGGCCCGATATAGGTCCATTTGGTCAAATATGGACTTCTGAATGACTGATGTAAAATCAGAAGTAGTCAATGAGTATGTATAGAAAGTTCAAGATCAAGTACTGAAATATGTTCACTATGTCAAATATTGGCTACTGAATGGCTGATCTATCACCAAAAGGAGTCCAGTTGGAAGAAATAGAAAATTCAAAATCGACAACCCTTGGGCCCGATATTAGTCCATTTGGTCAAATATGGATTTCTGAATAACTGACATAACATCAGAAAGAGTCAATGAGTAGGTATAGAAATTTCGAGATCCATGACTGAAACATGTCAAATGGGTGAAATATTGGCTTCTCTATGGCTAATTTATCACCAGAAGGAGTCAATTGGGTAGAAATTAAAAGTTCAAAATCGATGACTCTTGGGCCCGATATAGGTCCATTTGGTCAAATATGGACTTCTGAATGACTGATGTAAAATCAGAAGTAGTCAATGAGTATGTATAGAAAGGTCAAGATCAAGGAGGGAAACATGTTGAGTAAGTCAAAAATTGGCTACTGTATGGCTGGTCTATCACCAAAAGGAGTCCAGTTGGCAGAAATAGAAAATTCAAAATCGACAACCCTTTTGGCCGATATTAGTCCATTTGGTCAAATATGGATTTCTGAATGACTGACATAATATCAGAAAGAGTCAATGAGTCAAAGAGACAAAGAGTATAGAAATTTCGAGATCCATGACTGAAACATGTCAAATGGGTCAAATATTGGCTTCTCTATGGCTAATTTATCACCAGAAGGAGTCAATTGGGTAGAAAAAGAAAGTTCAAAATCGATGACTCTTGGGCCCGATATAAGTCCATTTGTTCAAATATGGACTTCTGAATGACTGATGTAAATTCAGAAGTAGTCAATGAGTATGTATAGAAAGGTCAAGATCATGGAGGGAAACATGTTGAGTAAGTCAAAAATTGGCTACTGTATGGCTGATCTATCACCAAAAGGAGTCCAGTGGGCAGAAATAGTAAATTCAAAATCAACAACCCTTGGGCCCGATATTAGTCCATTTGGTCAAATATGGATTTCTGAATGACTGAAATAATATCAGAAAGAGTCAATGAGTAGGTATAGAAATTTCGAGATCCATGACTGAAACGTGTCAAATGGGTGAAATATTGGCTTCTCTTTGGCTAATTTATCACCAGAAGGAGTCAATTGGATAGAAATAGAAAGTTCAAAATCGATGACTCTTGGGCCCGATATACGTCGATTTGGTCAAATAAGGACTTCTGAATGACTGATGTAAAATCAGAAGTAGTCAATGAGTATGTATAGAAAGGTCAAGATCAAGTGCTGAAATATGTTCACTATGTCAAATATTGGCTACTGTATGGCTGATCTATCACCAAAAGGAGTCCAGTGGGCAGAAATAGAAAATTCAAAATCGAAAACCCTCGGGGCCGATATTAGTCCATTTGGTCAAATATGGATTTCTGAATTACTGACATAATATCAGAAAGAGTCAATGAGTCAAAGAGACAAAGAGTATAGAAATTTCGAGATCCATGACTGACACATGTCAAATGGGTCAAATATTGGCTTCTCTATGGCTAATTTATCACCAGAAGGAGTCAATTGGGTAGAAATAGAAAGTTCAAAATCGATGACTCTTGGGCCCGATATAAGTCCATTTGTTCAAATATGGACTTCTGAATGACTGATGTAAAATCAGAAGTAGTCAATGAGTATGTATAGAAAGGTCAAGATCAAGGAGGGAAACATGTTGAGTAAGTCAAAAATTGGCTACTGTATGGCTGATCTATCACCAAAAGGAGTCCAGTTGGCAGAAATAGAAAATTCAAAATCGACAACCATTGGGCCCGATATTAGTCCATTTGGTCAAATATGGATTTCTGAATGACTGAAATAATATCAGTAAGAGTCAATGAGTAGGTATAGAAATTTCGAGATCCATGACTGAAACATGTCAAATGGGTGAAATATTGGCTTCTCTATGGCTAATTTATCACCAGAAGGAGTCAATTGGGTAGAAATAGAAAGTTCAAAATCGATGACTCTTGGGCCCAATATAGGTCCATTTGGTCAAATATGGACTTCTGAATGACTGATGTAAAATCAGAAGTAGTCAATGAGTATGTATAGAAAGTTCAAGATCAAGTACTGAAATATGTTCACTATGTCAAATATTGGCTACTGAATGGCTGATCTATCACCAAAAGGAGTCCAGTGGGCAGAAATAGAAAATTCAAAATCGACAACCCTTGGGAACGATATTAGTCCATTTGGTCAAATATGGATTTCTGAATAACTGACATAACATCAGAAAGAGTCAATGAGTAGGTATAGAAATTTCGAGATCCATGACTGAAACATGTCAAATGGGTGAAATATTGGCTTCTCTATGGCTAATTTATCACCAGAAGGAGTCAATTGGGTAGAAATAGAAAGTTCAAAATCGATAACTCTCTGGCCCGATATAGGTCCATTTGGTCAAATATGGACTTCTGAATGACTGATGTAAAATCAGAAGTAGTCAATGAGTATGTATAGAAAGGTCAAGATCAAGGAGGGAAACATGTTGAGTAAGTCAAAAATTGGCTACTGTATGGCTGGTCTATCACCAAAAGAATGACTGAATGACTGACATAACATCAGAAAGAGTCAATGAGTAGGTATAGACATTTCGAGATCCATGACTGAAACATGTCAAATGGGTCAAATATTGATTTCTCAATGGCTAATTTATCACCAAACGGAGTCAATTCGGTAGAAATAGAAAGTTCAAAATCGATGACTCTTGGGCCATATATAAGTCCATTTGGTCAAATATGGACTTCTGAATGACTGATGTAAAATCAGAAGTAGTCAATGAGTATGTATAGAAAGTTCAAGATCAAGTGCTGAAATATGTTCACTATGTCAAATATTTGCTACTGTATGGCTGATCTATCACCAAAAGGAGTCCAGTGGGCAGAAATAGAAAATTCAAAATCGACAACCCTTGGGCCCGATATTAGTCCATTTGGTCAAATATGGATTTCTGAATGACTGACATAATATCAGAAAGAGTCAAGAGTAGGTATAGAAATTTCGAGATCCATGACTGAAACAAGTCAAATTGGTCAAATATTGGCTTCTCTATGGCTAATTTATCACCAGAAGGAGTCAATTGGGTAGAAATAGAAATTTCAAAATCGATGACTCTTGGGCCCGATATTAGTCGATTTGGTCAAATACGGATTTCTGAATGACTGACATAACATCAGAAAGAGTCAATGAGTAGGTATAGACATTTCGAGATCCATGACTGAAACATGTCAAATGGGTCAAATATTGATTTCTCAATGGCTAATTTATCACGAGAAGGAGTCAATTGGGTAGAAATAGAAAGTTCAAAATCGATGACTCTTGGGCCCGATATAGGTCCATTTGGTCAAATATGGACTTCTGAATGACTGATGTAAAATCAGAAGTAGTCAATGAGTATGTATAGAAAGTTCAAGATCAAGTACTGAAATATGTTCACTATGTCAAATTTTGGCTACTGAATGGCTGATCTATCACCAAAAGGAGTCCAGTTGGAAGAAATAGAAAATTCAAAATCGACAACCCTTGGGCCCGATATTAGTCCATTTGGTCAAATATGGATTTCTGAATAACTGACATAACATCAGAAAGAGTCAATGAGTAGGTATAGAAATTTCGAGATCCATGACTGAAACAAGTCAAATTGGTCAAATATTGGCTTCTCTATGGCTAATTTATCACCAGAAGGAGTCAATTGGGTAGAAATAGAAAGTTCAAAATCGATAACTCTCTGGCCCGATATAGGTCCATTTGGTCAAATATGAACTTCTGAATGACTGATGTAAAATCAGAAGTAGTCAATGAGTATGTATAGAAAGGTCAAGATCAAGTGCTGAAATATGTTCACTATGTCAAATATTGGCTACTGTATGGCTGATCTATCACCAAAAGGAGTCCAGTGGGCAGAAATAGAAAATTCAAAATCGAAAACCCTTGGGGCCGATATTAGTCCATTTGGTCAAATATGGATTTCTGAATTACTGACATAATATCAGAAAGAGTCAATGAGTCAAAGAGACAAAGAGTATAGAAATTTCGAGATCCATGACTGACACATGTCAAATGGGTCAAATATTGGCATCTCTATGGCTAATTTATCACCAGAAGGAGTCAATTGGGTAGAAATAGAAAGTTCAAAATCGATGACTCTTGGGCCCGATATAAGTCCATTTGTTCAAATATGGACTTCTGAATGACTGATGTAAAATCAGAAGTAGTCAATGAGTATGTATAGAAAGGTCAAGATCAAGGAGGGAAACATGTTGAGTAAGTCAAAAATTGGCTACTGTATGGCTGATCTATCACCAAAAGGAGTCCAGTTGGCAGAAATAGAAAATTCAAAATCGACAACCCTTGGGCCCGATATTAGTCCATTTGGTCAAATATGGATTTCTGAATGACTGAAATAATATCAGTAAGAGTCAATGAGTAGGTATAGAAATTTCGAGATCCATGACTGAAAAATGTCAAATGGGTGAAATATTGGCTTCTCTATGGCTAATTTATCACCAGAAGGAGTCAATTGGGTAGAAATAGAAAGTTCAAAATCGATGACTCTTGGGGCCAATATAGGTCCATTTGGTCAAATATGGACTTCTGAATGACTGATGTAAAATCAGAAGTAGTCAATGAGTATGTATAGAAAGTTCAAAATCAAGTAGTGAAATATGTTCACTATGTCAAATATTGGCTACTGTATGGCTGATCTATCACCAAAAGGAGTCCAGTGGGCAGAAATAGAAAATTCAAAATCGACAACCCTTGGGCCCGATATTAGTCCATTTGGTCAAATATGGATTTCTGAAGTACTGACATAATATCAGAAAGAGTCAATGAGTAGGTATAGAAATTTCGAGATCCATGACTGAAACATGTCAAATGTTTGAAATATAGTAAATTCTCTATGGCTAATTTATCACCAGAAGGAGTCAATTGGGTAGAAATAGAAAGTTCAAAATCGATGACTCTTGGGCCCGATATTAGTCCATTTGGTCAAATATGGATTTCTGAATAACTGACATAACATCAGAAAGAGTCAATGAGTAGGTATAGAAATTTCGAGATCCATGACTGAAACATGTCAAATGGGTGAAATATTGGCTTCTCTATGGCTAATTTATCACCAGAAGGAGTCAATTGGGTAGAAATAGAAAGTTCAAAATCGATAACTCTCTGGCCCGATATAGGTCCATTTGGTCAAATATGGACTTCTGAATGACTGATGTAAAATCAGAAGTAGTCAATGAGTATGTATAGAAAGGTCAAGATCAAGGAGGGAAACATGTTGAGTAAGTCAAAAATTGGCTACTGTATGGCTGATCTATCACCAAAAGGAGTCCAGTGGGCAGAAATAGAAAATTCAAAATCGAAAACCCTTGGGGCCGATATTAGTCCATTTGGTCAAATATGGATTTCTGAATGACTGACATAATATCAGAAAGAGTCAATGAGTCAAAGAGACAAAGAGTATAGAAATTTCGAGATCCATGACTGACACATGTCAAATGGGTCAAATATTGGCTTCTCTATGGCTAATTTATCACCAGAAGGAGTCAATTGGGTAGAAATAGAAAGTTCAAAATCGATGACTCTTGGGCCCGATATAAGTCCATTTGTTCAAATATGGACTTCTGAATGACTGATGTAAAATCAGAAGTAGTCAATGAGTATGTATAGAAAGGTCAAGATCAAGGAGGGAAACATGTTGAGTAAGTCAAAAATTGGCTACTGTATGGCTGATCTATCACCAAAAGGAGTCCAGTTGGCAGAAATAGAAAATTCAAAATCGACAACCCTTGGGCCCGATATTAGTCCATTTGGTCAAATATGGATTTCTGAATGACTGAAATAATATCAGTAAGAGTCAATGAGTAGGTATAGAAATTTCGAGATCCATGACTGAAACATGTCAAATGGGTGAAATATTGGCTTCTCTATGGCTAATTTATCACCAGAAGGAGTCAATTGGGTAGAAATAGAAAGTTCAAAATCGATGACTCTTGGGCCCAATATAGGTCCATTTGGTCAAATATGGACTTCTGAATGACTGATGTAAAATCAGAAGTAGTCAATGAGTATGTATAGAAAGTTCAAAATCAAGTAGTGAAATATGTTCACTATGTCAAATATTGGCTACTGTATGGCTGATCTATCACCAAAAGGAGTCCAGTGGGCAGAAATAGAAAATTCAAAATCGACAACCCTTGGGCCCGATATTAGTCCATTTGGTCAAATATGGATTTCTGAAGTACTGACATAATATCAGAAAGAGTCAATGAGTAGGTATAGAAATTTCGAGATCCATGACTGAAACATGTCAAATGTTTGAAATATAGTAAATTCTCTATGGCTAATTTATCACCAGAAGGAGTCAATTGGGTAGAAATAGAAAGTTCAAAATCGATGACTCTTGGGCCCGATATTAGTCCATTTGGTCAAATACGGATTTCTGAATGACTGACATAACATCAGAAAGAGTCAATGAGTAGGTATAGACATTTCGAGATCCATGACTGAAACATGTCAAATGGGTCAAATATTGATTTCTCAATGGCTAATTTATCACCAAACGGAGTCAATTCGGTAGAAATAGAAAGTTCAAAATCGATGACTCTTGGGCCATATATAAGTCCATTTGGTCAAATATGGACTTCTGAATGACTGATGTAAAATCAGAAGTAGTCAATGAGTATGTATAGAAAGTTCAAGATCAAGTGCTGAAATATGTTCACTATGTCAAATATTGGCTACTGTATGGCTGATCTATCACCAAAAGGAGTCCAGTGGGCAGAAATAGAAAATTCAAAATCGACAACCCTTGGGCCCGATATTAGTCCAATTGGTCAAAAATGGATTTCTGAATGACTGACATAATATCAGAAAGAGTCAATGAGTAGGTATAGAAATTTCTAGATCCATGACTGAAACATGTCAAATGGGTGAAATATTGGCTTCTCTATGGCTAATTTATCACGAGAAGGAGTCAATTGGGTAGAAATAAAAAGTTCAAAATCGATGACTCTTGGGCCCGATATAGGTCCATTTGGTCAAATATGGACTTCTGAATGACTGATGTAAAATCAGAAGTAGTCAATGAGTATGTATAGAAAGTTCAAGATCAAGTACTGAAATATGTTCACTATGTCAAATATTGGCTACTGAATGGCTGATCTATCACCAAAAGGAGTCCAGTTGGAAGAAATAGAAAATTCAAAATCGACAACCCTTGGGCCCGATATTAGTCCATTTGGTCAAATATGGATTTCTGAATAACTGACATAACATCAGAAAGAGTCAATGAGTAGGTATAGAAATTTCGAGATCCATGACTGAAACATGTCAAATGGGTGAAATATTGGCTTCTCTATGGCTAATTTATCACCAGAAGGAGTCAATTGGGTAGAAATAAAAAGTTCAAAATCGATGACTCTTGGGCCCGATATAGGTCCATTTGGTCAAATATGGACTTCTGAATGACTGATGTAAAATCAGAAGTAGTCAATGAGTATGTATAGAAAGGTCAAGATCAAGGAGGGAAACATGTTGAGTAAGTCAAAAATTGGCTACTGTATGGCTGGTCTATCACCAAAAGGAGTCCAGTTGGCAGAAATAGAAAATTCAAAATCGACAACCCTTTTGGCCGATATTAGTCCATTTGGTCAAATATGGATTTCTGAATGACTGACATAATATCAGAAAGAGTCAATGAGTCAAAGAGACAAAGAGTATAGAAATTTCGAGATCCATGACTGAAACATGTCAAATGGGTCAAATATTGGCTTCTCTATGGCTAATTTATCACCAGAAGGAGTCAATTGGGTAGAAAAAGAAAGTTCAAAATCGATGACTCTTGGGCCCGATATAAGTCCATTTGTTCAAATATGGACTTCTGAATGACTGATGTAAATTCAGAAGTAGTCAATGAGTATGTATAGAAAGGTCAAGATCATGGAGGGAAACATGTTGAGTAAGTCAAAAATTGGCTACTGTATGGCTGATCTATCACCAAAAGGAGTCCAGTGGGCAGAAATAGTAAATTCAAAATCAACAACCCTTGGGCCCGATATTAGTCCATTTGGTCAAATATGGATTTCTGAATGACTGAAATAATATCAGAAAGAGTCAATGAGTAGGTATAGAAATTTCGAGATCCATGACTGAAACGTGTCAAATGGGTGAAATATTGGCTTCTCTTTGGCTAATTTATCACCAGAAGGAGTCAATTGGATAGAAATAGAAAGTTCAAAATCGATGACTCTTGGGCCCGATATACGTCGATTTGGTCAAATAAGGACTTCTGAATGACTGATGTAAAATCAGAAGTAGTCAATGAGTATGTATAGAAAGGTCAAGATCAAGTGCTGAAATATGTTCACTATGTCAAATATTGGCTACTGTATGGCTGATCTATCACCAAAAGGAGTCCAGTGGGCAGAAATAGAAAATTCAAAATCGAAAACCCTTGGGGCCGATATTAGTCCATTTGGTCAAATATGGATTTCTGAATTACTGACATAATATCAGAAAGAGTCAATGAGTCAAAGAGACAAAGAGTATAGAAATTTCGAGATCCATGACTGACACATGTCAAATGGGTCAAATATTGGCTTCTCTATGGCTAATTTATCACCAGAAGGAGTCAATTGGGTAGAAATAGAAAGTTCAAAATCGATGACTCTTGGGCCCGATATAAGTCCATTTGTTCAAATATGGACTTCTGAATGACTGATGTAAAATCAGAAGTAGTCAATGAGTATGTATAGAAAGGTCAAGATCAAGGAGGGAAACATGTTGAGTAAGTCAAAAAGTGGCTACTGTATGGCTGATCTATCACCAAAAGGAGTCCAGTTGGCAGAAATAGAAAATTCAAAATCGAAAACCCTTGGGCCCGATATTAGTCCATTTGGTCAAATATGGATTTCTGAATGACTGAAATAATATCAGTAAGAGTCAATGAGTAGGTATAGAAATTTCGAGATCCATGACTGAAACATGTCAAATGGGTGAAATATTGGCTTCTCTATGGCTAATTTATCACCAGAAGGAGTCAATTGGGTAGAAATAGAAAGTTCAAAATCGATGACTCTTGGGCCCAATATAGGTCCATTTGGTCAAATATGGACTTCTGAATGACTGATGTAAAATCAGAAGTAGTCAATGAGTATGTATAGAAAGTTCAAGATCAAGTACTGAAATATGTTCACTATGTCAAATATTGGCTACTGAATGGCTGATCTATCACCAAAAGGAGTCCAGTGGGCAGAAATAGAAAATTCAAAATCGACAACCCTTGGGCCCGATATTAGTCCATTTGGTCAAATATGGATTTCTGAATAACTGACATAACATCAGAAAGAGTCAATGAGTAGGTATAGAAATTTCGAGATCCATGACTGAAACATGTCAAATGGGTGAAATATTGGCTTCTCTATGGCTAATTTATCACCAGAAGGAGTCAATTGGGTAGAAATAGAAAGTTCAAAATCGATAACTCTCTGGCCCGATATAGGTCCATTTGGTCAAATATGGACTTCTGAATGACTGATGTAAAATCAGAAGTAGTCAATGAGTATGTATAGAAAGGTCAAGATCAAGGAGGGAAACATGTTGAGTAAGTCAAAAATTGGCTACTGTATGGCTGGTCTATCACCAAAAGAATGACTGAATGACTGACATAACATCAGAAAGAGTCAATGAGTAGGTATAGACATTTCGAGATCCATGACTGAAACATGTCAAATGGGTCAAATATTGATTTCTCAATGGCTAATTTATCACCAAACGGAGTCAATTCGGTAGAAATAGAAAGTTCAAAATCGATGACTCTTGGGCCATATATAAGTCCATTTGGTCAAATATGGACTTCTGAATGACTGATGTAAAATCAGAAGTAGTCAATGAGTATGTATAGAAAGTTCAAGATCAAGTGCTGAAATATGTTCACTATGTCAAATATTTGCTACTGTATGGCTGATCTATCACCAAAAGGAGTCCAGTGGGCAGAAATAGAAAATTCAAAATCGACAACCCTTGGGCCCGATATTAGTCCATTTGGTCAAATATGGATTTCTGAATGACTGACATAATATCAGAAAGAGTCAAGAGTAGGTATAGAAATTTCGAGATCCATGACTGAAACAAGTCAAATTGGTCAAATATTGGCTTCTCTATGGCTAATTTATCACCAGAAGGAGTCAATTGGGTAGAAATAGAAATTTCAAAATCGATGACTCTTGGGCCCGATATTAGTCGATTTGGTCAAATACGGATTTCTGAATGACTGACATAACATCAGAAAGAGTCAATGAGTAGGTATAGACATTTCGAGATCCATGACTGAAACATGTCAAATGGGTCAAATATTGATTTCTCAATGGCTAATTTATCACGAGAAGGAGTCAATTGGGTAGAAATAGAAAGTTCAAAATCGATGACTCTTGGGCCCGATATAGGTCCATTTGGTCAAATATGGACTTCTGAATGACTGATGTAAAATCAGAAGTAGTCAATGAGTATGTATAGAAAGTTCAAGATCAAGTACTGAAATATGTTCACTATGTCAAATTTTGGCTACTGAATGGCTGATCTATCACCAAAAGGAGTCCAGTTGGAAGAAATAGAAAATTCAAAATCGACAACCCTTGGGCCCGATATTAGTCCATTTGGTCAAATATGGATTTCTGAATAACTGACATAACATCAGAAAGAGTCAATGAGTAGGTATAGAAATTTCGAGATCCATGACTGAAACAAGTCAAATTGGTCAAATATTGGCTTCTCTATGGCTAATTTATCACCAGAAGGAGTCAATTGGGTAGAAATAGAAAGTTCAAAATCGATAACTCTCTGGCCCGATATAGGTCCATTTGGTCAAATATGAACTTCTGAATGACTGATGTAAAATCAGAAGTAGTCAATGAGTATGTATAGAAAGGTCAAGATCAAGGAGGGAAACATGTTGAGTAAGTCAAAAATTGGCTACTGTATGGCTGGTCTATCACCAAAAGGAGTCCAGTTGGCAGAAATAGAAAATTCAAAATCGACAACCCTCGGGGCCGATATAGGTCCATTTGGTCAAATATGGACTTCTGAATGACTGATGTAAAATCAGAAGTAGTCAATGAGTATGTATAGAAAGGTCAAGATCAAGGAGGGAAACATGTTGAGTAAGTCAAAAATTGGCTACTGTATGGCTGGTCTATCACCAAAAGAATGACTGAATGACTGACATAACATCAGAAAGAGTCAATGAGTAGGTATAGACATTTCGAGATCCATGACTGAAACATGTCAAATGGGTCAAATATTGATTTCTCAATGGCTAATTTATCACCAAACGGAGTCAATTCGGTAGAAATAGAAAGTTCAAAATCGATGACTCTTGGGCCATATATAAGTCCATTTGGTCAAATATGGACTTCTGAATGACTGATGTAAAATCAGAAGTAGTCAATGAGTATGTATAGAAAGTTCAAGATCAAGTGCTGAAATATGTTCACTATGTCAAATATTTGCTACTGTATGGCTGATCTATCACCAAAAGGAGTCCAGTGGGCAGAAATAGAAAATTCAAAATCGACAACCCTTGGGCCCGATATTAGTCCATTTGGTCAAATATGGATTTCTGAATGACTGACATAATATCAGAAAGAGTCAAGAGTAGGTATAGAAATTTCGAGATCCATGACTGAAACAAGTCAAATTGGTCAAATATTGGCTTCTCTATGGCTAATTTATCACCAGAAGGAGTCAATTGGGTAGAAATAGAAATTTCAAAATCGATGACTCTTGGGCCCGATATTAGTCGATTTGGTCAAATACGGATTTCTGAATGACTGACATAACATCAGAAAGAGTCAATGAGTAGGTATAGACATTTCGAGATCCATGACTGAAACATGTCAAATGGGTCAAATATTGATTTCTCAATGGCTAATTTATCACGAGAAGGAGTCAATTGGGTAGAAATAGAAAGTTCAAAATCGATGACTCTTGGGCCCGATATAGGTCCATTTGGTCAAATATGGACTTCTGAATGACTGATGTAAAATCAGAAGTAGTCAATGAGTATGTATAGAAAGTTCAAGATCAAGTACTGAAATATGTTCACTATGTCAAATTTTGGCTACTGAATGGCTGATCTATCACCAAAAGGAGTCCAGTTGGAAGAAATAGAAAATTCAAAATCGACAACCCTTGGGCCCGATATTAGTCCATTTGGTCAAATATGGATTTCTGAATAACTGACATAACATCAGAAAGAGTCAATGAGTAGGTATAGAAATTTCGAGATCCATGACTGAAACAAGTCAAATTGGTCAAATATTGGCTTCTCTATGGCTAATTTATCACCAGAAGGAGTCAATTGGGTAGAAATAGAAAGTTCAAAATCGATAACTCTCTGGCCCGATATAGGTCCATTTGGTCAAATATGAACTTCTGAATGACTGATGTAAAATCAGAAGTAGTCAATGAGTATGTATAGAAAGGTCAAGATCAAGGAGGGAAACATGTTGAGTAAGTCAAAAATTGGCTACTGTATGGCTGGTCTATCACCAAAAGGAGTCCAGTTGGCAGAAATAGAAAATTCAAAATCGACAACCCTCGGGGCCGATATTAGTCCATTTGGTCAAATATGGATTTCTGAATGACTGACATAATATCAGAAAGAGTCAATGAGTCAAAGAGACAAAGAGTATAGAAATTTCGAGATCCATGACTGAAACATGTCAAATGGGTCAAATATTGGCTTCTCTATGGCTAATTTATCACCAGAAGGAGTCAATTGGGTAGAAAAAGAAAGTTCAAAATCGATGACTCTTGGGCCCGATATAAGTCCATTTGTTCAAATATGGACTTCTGAATGACTGATGTAAAATCAGAAGTAGTCAATGAGTATGTATAGAAAGGTCAAGATCATGGAGGGAAACATGTTGAGTAAGTCAAAAATTGGCTACTGTATGGCTGATCTATCACCAAAAGGAGTCCAGTTGGCAGAAATAGTAAATTCAAAATCAACAACCCTTGGGCCCGATATTAGTCCATTTGGTCAAATATGGATTTCTGAATGACTGAAATAATATCAGAAAGAGTCAATGAGTAGGTATAGAAATTTCGAGATCCATGACTGAAACGTGTCAAATGGGTGAAATATTGGCTTCTCTTTGGCTAATTTATCACCAGAAGGAGTCAATTGGGTAGAAATAGAAAGTTCAAAATCGATGACTCTTGGGCCCGATATACGTCGATTTGGTCAAATATGGACTTCTGAATGACTGATGTAAAATCAGAAGTAGTCAATGAGTATGTATAGAAAGTTCAAAATCAAGTAGTGAAATATGTTCACTATGTCAAATATTGGCTACTGTATGGCTGATCTATCACCAAAAGGAGTCCAGTGGGCAGAAATAGAAAATTCAAAATCGACAACCCTTGGGCCCGATATTAGTCCATTTGGTCAAATATGGATTTCTGAAGTACTGACATAATATCAGAAAGAGTCAATGAGTAGGTATAGAAATTTCGAGATCCATGACTGAAACATGTCAAATGTTTGAAATATAGTAAATTCTCTATGGCTAATTTATCACCAGAAGGAGTCAATTGGGTAGAAATAGAAAGTTCAAAATCGATGACTCTTGGGCCCGATATTAGTCCATTTGGTCAAATACGGATTTCTGAATGACTGACATAACATCAGAAAGAGTCAATGAGTAGGTATAGACATTTCGAGATCCATGACTGAAACATGTCAAATGGGTCAAATATTGATTTCTCAATGGCTAATTTATCACCAAACGGAGTCAATTGGGTAGAAATAAAAAGTTCAAAATCGATGACTCTTGGGCCCGATATAGGTCCATTTGGTCAAATATGGACTTCTGAATGACTGATGTAAAATCAGAAGTAGTCAATGAGTATGTATAGAAAGTTCAAGATCAAGTACAGAAATATGTTCACTATGTCAAATATTGGCTACTGAATGGCTGACCTATCACCAAAAGGAGTCCAGTGGGCAGAAATAGAAAATTCAAAATCGACAACCCTTGGGCCCGATATTAGTCCATTTGGTCAAATATGGATTTCTGAATAACTGACATAACATCAGAAAGAGTCAATGAGTAGGTATAGAAATTTCGAGATCCATGACTGAAACATGTCAAATGGGTGAAATATTGGCTTCTCTATGGCTAATTTATCACCAGAAGGAGTCAATTGGGTAGAAATAGAAAGTTCAAAATCGATAACTCTCTGGCCCGATATAGGTCCATTTGGTCAAATATGGACTTCTGAATGACTGATGTAAAATCAGAAGTAGTCAATGAGTATGTATAGAAAGGTCAAGATCAAGGAGGGAAACATGTTGAGTAAGTCAAAAATTGGCTACTGTATGGCTGATCTATCACCAAAAGGAGTCCAGTTGGCAGAAATAGAAAATTCAAAATCGACAACCCTTGGGCCCGATATTAGTCCATTTGGTCAAATATGGATTTCTGAATGACTGAAATAATATCAGTAAGAGTCAATGAGTAGGTATAGAAATTTCGAGATCCATGACTGAAAAATGTCAAATGGGTGAAATATTGGCTTCTCTATGGCTAATTTATCACCAGAAGGAGTCAATTGGGTAGAAATAGAAAGTTCAAAATCGATGACTCTTGGGGCCAATATAGGTCCATTTGGTCAAATATGGACTTCTGAATGACTGATGTAAAATCAGAAGTAGTCAATGAGTATGTATTGAAAGTTCAAAATCAAGTAGTGAAATATGTTCACTATGTCAAATATTGGCTACTGTATGGCTGATCTATCACCAAAAGGAGTCCAGTGGGCAGAAATAGAAAATTCAAAATCGACAACCCTTGGGCCCGATATTAGTCCATTTGGTCAAATATGGATTTCTGAAGTACTGACATAATATCAGAAAGAGTCAATGAGTAGGTATAGAAATTTCGAGATCCATGACTGAAACATGTCAAATGTTTGAAATATAGTAAATTCTCTATGGCTAATTTATCACCAGAAGGAGTCAATTGGGTAGAAATAGAAAGTTCAAAATCGATGACTCTTGGGCCCGATATTAGTCCATTTGGTCAAATACGGATTTCTGAATGACTGACATAACATCAGAAAGAGTCAATGAGTAGGTATAGACATTTCGAGATCCATGACTGAAACATGTCAAATGGGTCAAATATTGATTTCTCAATGGCTAATTTATCACCAAACGGAGTCAATTGGGTAGAAATAAAAAGTTCAAAATCGATGACTCTTGGGCCCGATATAGGTCCATTTGGTCAAATATGGACTTCTGAATGACTGATGTAAAATCAGAAGTAGTCAATGAGTATGTATAGAAAGTTCAAGATCAAGTACAGAAATATGTTCACTATGTCAAATATTGGCTACTGAATGGCTGACCTATCACCAAAAGGAGTCCAGTGGGCAGAAATAGAAAATTCAAAATCGACAACCCTTGGGCCCGATATTAGTCCATTTGGTCAAATATGGATTTCTGAATAACTGACATAACATCAGAAAGAGTCAATGAGTAGGTATAGAAATTTCGAGATCCATGACTGAAACATGTCAAATGGGTGAAATATTGGCTTCTCTATGGCTAATTTATCACCAGAAGGAGTCAATTGGGTAGAAATAGAAAGTTCAAAATCGATAACTCTCTGGCCCGATATAGGTCCATTTGGTCAAATATGGACTTCTGAATGACTGATGTAAAATCAGAAGTAGTCAATGAGTATGTATAGAAAGGTCAAGATCAAGGAGGGAAACATGTTGAGTAAGTCAAAAATTGGCTACTGTATGGCTGATCTATCACCAAAAGGAGTCCAGTGGGCAGAAATAGAAAATTCAAAATCGAAAACCCTTGGGGCCGATATTAGTCCATTTGGTCAAATATGGATTTCTGAATTACTGACATAATATCAGAAAGAGTCAATGAGTCAAAGAGACAAAGAGTATAGAAATTTCGAGATCCATGACTGACACATGTCAAATGGGTCAAATATTGGCTTCACTATGGCCAATTTATCACCAGAAGGAGTCAATTGGGTAGAAATAGAAAGTTCAAAATCGATGACTCTTGGGCCCGATATAAGTCCATTTGTTCAAATATGGACTTCTGAATGACTGATGTAAAATCAGAAGTAGTCAATGAGTATGTATAGAAAGGTCAAGATCAAGGAGGGAAACATGTTGAGTAAGTCAAAAATTGGCTACTGTATGGCTGATCTATCACCAAAAGGAGTCCAGTTGGCAGAAATAGAAAATTCAAAATCGACAACCCCAAAATCGACTACCCCTTAACCCAGGGGTAGTCATGGCCTAGTGGTGAGGGAGTCGGGCTTGTAATCTGAAGGTTGCCGGTTCGATTCTCATGCCGGCAGGAATTGAAAGTGGGGATTGTGAATAAACAGCATCTCTCCACCTTCGATACCATGACTAAGGTGCCCTTGAGCAAGGCACCTAACCCCTAATTGCTCCCCTTGTAAGTCGCTTTGGATAAAAGCGTCTGCTAAATGATGAAATAGTCTGCTAAATGATGAAATAGTTGGGCCCGATATTAGTCCATTTGGTCAAATATGGATTTCTGAATGACTGAAATAATATCAGTAAGAGTCAATGAGTAGGTATAGAAATTTCGAGATCCATGACTGAAACATGTCAAATGGGTGAAATATTGGCTTCTCTATGGCTAATTTATCACCAGAAGGAGTCAATTGGGTAGAAATAGAAAGTTCAAAATCGATGACTCTTGGGCCCAATATAGGTCCATTTGGTCAAATATGGACTTCTGAATGACTGATGTAAAATCAGAAGTAGTCAATGAGTATGTATAGAAAGTTCAAAATCAAGTAGTGAAATATGTTCACTATGTCAAATATTGGCTACTGTATGGCTGATCTATCACCAAAAGGAGTCCAGTGGGCAGAAATAGAAAATTCAAAATCGACAACCCTTGGGCCCGATATTAGTCCATTTGGTCAAATATGGATTTCTGAAGTACTGACATAATATCAGAAAGAGTCAATGAGTAGGTATAGAAATTTCGAGATCCATGACTGAAACATGTCAAATGTTTGAAATATAGTAAATTCTCTATGGCTAATTTATCACCAGAAGGAGTCAATTGGGTAGAAATAGAAAGTTCAAAATCGATGACTCTTGGGCCCGATATTAGTCCATTTGGTCAAATACGGATTTCTGAATGACTGACATAACATCAGAAAGAGTCAATGAGTAGGTATAGACATTTCGAGATCCATGACTGAAACATGTCAAATGGGTCAAATATTGATTTCTCAATGGCTAATTTATCACCAAACGGAGTCAATTCGGTAGAAATAAAAAGTTCAAAATCGATGACTCTTGGGCCCGATATAGGTCCATTTGGTCAAATATGGACTTCTGAAAGACTGATGTAAAATCAGAAGTAGTCAATGAGTATGTATAGAAAGTTCAAGATCAAGTACTGAAATATGTTCACTATGTCAAATATTGGCTACTGAATGGCTGATCTATCACCAAAAGGAGTCCAGTTGGAAGAAATAGAAAATTCAAAATCGACAACCCTTGGGCCCGATATTAGTCCATTTGGTCAAATATGGATTTCTGAATAACTGACATAACATCAGAAAGAGTCAATGAGTAGGTATAGAAATTTCGAGATCCATGACTGAAACATGTCAAATGGGTGAAATATTGGCTTCTCTATGGCTAATTTATCACCAGAAGGAGTCAATTGGGTAGAAATAAAAAGTTCAAAATCGATGACTCTTGGGCCCGATATAGGTCCATTTGGTCAAATATGGACTTCTGAATGACTGATGTAAAATCAGAAGTAGTCAATGAGTATGTATAGAAAGGTCAAGATCAAGGAGGGAAACATGTTGAGTAAGTCAAAAATTGGCTACTGTATGGCTGGTCTATCACCAAAAGGAGTCCAGTGGGCAGAAATAGAAAATTCAAAATCGAAAACCCTTGGGGCCGATATTAGTCCATTTGGTCAAATATGGATTTCTGAATTACTGACATAATATCAGAAAGAGTCAATGAGTCAAAGAGACAAAGAGTATAGAAATTTCGAGATCCATGACTGACACATGTCAAATGGGTCAAATATTGGCTTCTCTATGGCTAATTTATCACCAGAAGGAGTCAATTGGGTAGAAATAGAAAGTTCAAAATCGATGACTCTTGGGCCCGATATAAGTCCATTTGTTCAAATATGGACTTCTGAATGACTGATGTAAAATCAGAAGTAGTCAATGAGTATGTATAGAAAGGTCAAGATCAAGGAGGGAAACATGTTGAGTAAGTCAAAAATTGGCTACTGTATGGCTGATCTATCACCAAAAGGAGTCCAGTTGGCAGAAATAGAAAATTCAAAATCGACAACCCTTGGGCCCGATATTAGTCCATTTGGTCAAATATGGATTTCTGAAGTACTGACATAATATCAGAAAGAGTCAATGAGTAGGTATAGAAATTTCGAGATCCATGACTGAAACATGTCAAATGTTTGAAATATAGTAAATTCTCTATGGCTAATTTATCACCAGAAGGAGTCAATTGGGTAGAAATAGAAAGTTCAAAATCGATGACTCTTGGGCCCGATATTAGTCCATTTGGTCAAATACGGATTTCTGAATGACTGACATAACATCAGAAAGAGTCAATGAGTAGGTATAGACATTTCGAGATCCATGACTGAAACATGTCAAATGGGTCAAATATTGATTTCTCAATGGCTAATTTATCACCAAACGGAGTCAATTGGGTAGAAATAAAAAGTTCAAAATCGATGACTCTTGGGCCCGATATAGGTCCATTTGGTCAAATATGGACTTCTGAATGACTGATGTAAAATCAGAAGTAGTCAATGAGTATGTATAGAAAGTTCAAGATCAAGTACAGAAATATGTTCACTATGTCAAATATTGGCTACTGAATGGCTGACCTATCACCAAAAGGAGTCCAGTGGGCAGAAATAGAAAATTCAAAATCGACAACCCTTGGGCCCGATATTAGTCCATTTGGTCAAATATGGATTTCTGAATAACTGACATAACATCAGAAAGAGTCAATGAGTAGGTATAGAAATTTCGAGATCCATGACTGAAACATGTCAAATGGGTGAAATATTGGCTTCTCTATGGCTAATTTATCACCAGAAGGAGTCAATTGGGTAGAAATAGAAAGTTCAAAATCGATAACTCTCTGGCCCGATATAGGTCCATTTGGTCAAATATGGACTTCTGAATGACTGATGTAAAATCAGAAGTAGTCAATGAGTATGTATAGAAAGGTCAAGATCAAGGAGGGAAACATGTTGAGTAAGTCAAAAATTGGCTACTGTATGGCTGATCTATCACCAAAAGGAGTCCAGTGGGCAGAAATAGAAAATTCAAAATCGAAAACCCTTGGGGCCGATATTAGTCCATTTGGTCAAATATGGATTTCTGAATTACTGACATAATATCAGAAAGAGTCAATGAGTCAAAGAGACAAAGAGTATAGAAATTTCGAGATCCATGACTGACACATGTCAAATGGGTCAAATATTGGCTTCACTATGGCCAATTTATCACCAGAAGGAGTCAATTGGGTAGAAATAGAAAGTTCAAAATCGATGACTCTTGGGCCCGATATAAGTCCATTTGTTCAAATATGGACTTCTGAATGACTGATGTAAAATCAGAAGTAGTCAATGAGTATGTATAGAAAGGTCAAGATCAAGGAGGGAAACATGTTGAGTAAGTCAAAAATTGGCTACTGTATGGCTGATCTATCACCAAAAGGAGTCCAGTTGGCAGAAATAGAAAATTCAAAATCGACAACCCTTGGGCCCGATATTAGTCCATTTGGTCAAATATGGATTTCTGAATGACTGAAATAATATCAGTAAGAGTCAATGAGTAGGTATAGAAATTTCGAGATCCATGACTGAAACATGTCAAATGGGTGAAATATTGGCTTCTCTATGGCTAATTTATCACCAGAAGGAGTCAATTGGGTAGAAATAGAAAGTTCAAAATCGATGACTCTTGGGCCCAATATAGGTCCATTTGGTCAAATATGGACTTCTGAATGACTGATGTAAAATCAGAAGTAGTCAATGAGTATGTATAGAAAGTTCAAAATCAAGTAGTGAAATATGTTCACTATGTCAAATATTGGCTACTGTATGGCTGATCTATCACCAAAAGGAGTCCAGTGGGCAGAAATAGAAAATTCAAAATCGACAACCCTTGGGCCCGATATTAGTCCATTTGGTCAAATATGGATTTCTGAAGTACTGACATAATATCAGAAAGAGTCAATGAGTAGGTATAGAAATTTCGAGATCCATGACTGAAACATGTCAAATGTTTGAAATATAGTAAATTCTCTATGGCTAATTTATCACCAGAAGGAGTCAATTGGGTAGAAATAGAAAGTTCAAAATCGATGACTCTTGGGCCCGATATTAGTCCATTTGGTCAAATACGGATTTCTGAATGACTGACATAACATCAGAAAGAGTCAATGAGTAGGTATAGACATTTCGAGATCCATGACTGAAACATGTCAAATGGGTCAAATATTGATTTCTCAATGGCTAATTTATCACCAAACGGAGTCAATTCGGTAGAAATAAAAAGTTCAAAATCGATGACTCTTGGGCCCGATATAGGTCCATTTGGTCAAATATGGACTTCTGAAAGACTGATGTAAAATCAGAAGTAGTCAATGAGTATGTATAGAAAGTTCAAGATCAAGTACTGAAATATGTTCACTATGTCAAATATTGGCTACTGAATGGCTGATCTATCACCAAAAGGAGTCCAGTTGGAAGAAATAGAAAATTCAAAATCGACAACCCTTGGGCCCGATATTAGTCCATTTGGTCAAATATGGATTTCTGAATAACTGACATAACATCAGAAAGAGTCAATGAGTAGGTATAGAAATTTCGAGATCCATGACTGAAACATGTCAAATGGGTGAAATATTGGCTTCTCTATGGCTAATTTATCACCAGAAGGAGTCAATTGGGTAGAAATAAAAAGTTCAAAATCGATGACTCTTGGGCCCGATATAGGTCCATTTGGTCAAATATGGACTTCTGAATGACTGATGTAAAATCAGAAGTAGTCAATGAGTATGTATAGAAAGGTCAAGATCAAGGAGGGAAACATGTTGAGTAAGTCAAAAATTGGCTACTGTATGGCTGGTCTATCACCAAAAGGAGTCCAGTGGGCAGAAATAGAAAATTCAAAATCGAAAACCCTTGGGGCCGATATTAGTCCATTTGGTCAAATATGGATTTCTGAATTACTGACATAATATCAGAAAGAGTCAATGAGTCAAAGAGACAAAGAGTATAGAAATTTCGAGATCCATGACTGACACATGTCAAATGGGTCAAATATTGGCTTCTCTATGGCTAATTTATCACCAGAAGGAGTCAATTGGGTAGAAATAGAAAGTTCAAAATCGATGACTCTTGGGCCCGATATAAGTCCATTTGTTCAAATATGGACTTCTGAATGACTGATGTAAAATCAGAAGTAGTCAATGAGTATGTATAGAAAGGTCAAGATCAAGGAGGGAAACATGTTGAGTAAGTCAAAAATTGGCTACTGTATGGCTGATCTATCACCAAAAGGAGTCCAGTTGGCAGAAATAGAAAATTCAAAATCGACAACCCTTGGGCCCGATATTAGTCCATTTGGTCAAATATGGATTTCTGAATGACTGAAATAATATCAGTAAGAGTCAATGAGTAGGTATAGAAATTTCGAGATCCATGACTGAAACATGTCAAATGGGTGAAATATTGGCTTCTCTATGGCTAATTTATCACCAGAAGGAGTCAATTGGGTAGAAATAGAAAGTTCAAAATCGATGACTCTTGGGCCCAATATAGGTCCATTTGGTCAAATATGGACTTCTGAATGACTGATGTAAAATCAGAAGTAGTCAATGAGTATGTATAGAAAGGTCAAGATCAAGGAGGGAAACATGTTGAGTAAGTCAAAAATTGGCTACTGTATGGCTGGTCTATCACCAAAAGGAGTCCAGTGGGCAGAAATAGAAAATTCAAAATCGAAAACCCTTGGGGCCGATATTAGTCCATTTGGTCAAATATGGATTTCTGAATTACTGACATAATATCAGAAAGAGTCAATGAGTCAAAGAGACAAAGAGTATAGAAATTTCGAGATCCATGACTGACACATGTCAAATGGGTCAAATATTGGCTTCTCTATGGCTAATTTATCACCAGAAGGAGTCAATTGGGTAGAAATAGAAAGTTCAAAATCGATGACTCTTGGGCCCGATATAAGTCCATTTGTTCAAATATGGACTTCTGAATGACTGATGTAAAATCAGAAGTAGTCAATGAGTATGTATAGAAAGGTCAAGATCAAGGAGGGAAACATGTTGAGTAAGTCAAAAATTGGCTACTGTATGGCTGATCTATCACCAAAAGGAGTCCAGTTGGCAGAAATAGAAAATTCAAAATCGACAACCCTTGGGCCCGATATTAGTCCATTTGGTCAAATATGGATTTCTGAATGACTGAAATAATATCAGTAAGAGTCAATGAGTAGGTATAGAAATTTCGAGATCCATGACTGAAACATGTCAAATGGGTGAAATATTGGCTTCTCTATGGCTAATTTATCACCAGAAGGAGTCAATTGGGTAGAAATAGAAAGTTCAAAATCGATGACTCTTGGGCCCAATATAGGTCCATTTGGTCAAATATGGACTTCTGAATGACTGATGTAAAATCAGAAGTAGTCAATGAGTATGTATGGAAAGTTCAAGATCAAGTACTGAAATATGTTCACTATGTCAAATATTGGCTACTGAATGGCTGATCTATCACCAAAAGGAGTCCAGTGGGCAGAAATAGACAATTCAAAATCGACAACCCTTGGGCCCGATATTAGTCCATTTGGTCAAATATGGATTTCTGAATAACTGACATAACATCAGAAAGAGTCAATGAGTAGGTATAGAAATTTCGAGATCCATGACTGAAACATGTCAAATGGGTGAAATATTGGCTTCTCTATGGCTAATTTATCACCAGAAGGAGTCAATTGGGTAGAAATAGAAAGTTCAAAATCGATAACTCTCTGGCCCGATATAGGTCCATTTGGTCAAATATGGACTTCTGAATGACTGATGTAAAATCAGAAGTAGTCAATGAGTATGTATAGAAAGGTCAAGATCAAGGAGGGAAACATGTTGAGTAAGTCAAAAATTGGCTACTGTATGGCTGGTCTATCACCAAAAGAATGACTGAATGACTGACATAACATCAGAAAGAGTCAATGAGTAGGTATAGACATTTCGAGATCCATGACTGAAACATGTCAAATGGGTCAAATATTGATTTCTCAATGGCTAATTTATCACCAAACGGAGTCAATTCGGTAGAAATAGAAAGTTCAAAATCGATGACTCTTGGGCCATATATAAGTCCATTTGGTCAAATATGGACTTCTGAATGACTGATGTAAAATCAGAAGTAGTCAATGAGTATGTATAGAAAGTTCAAGATCAAGTGCTGAAATATGTTCACTATGTCAAATATTGGCTACTGTATGGCTGATCTATCACCAAAAGGAGTCCAGTGGGCAGAAATAGAAAATTCAAAATCGACAACCCTTGGGCCCGATATTAGTCCATTTGGTCAAATATGGATTTCTGAATGACTGACATAATATCAGAAAGAGTCAAGAGTAGGTATAGAAATTTCGAGATCCATGACTGAAACAAGTCAAATTGGTCAAATATTGGCTTCTCTATGGCTAATTTATCACCAGAAGGAGTCAATTGGGTAGAAATAGAAATTTCAAAATCGATGACTCTTCGGCCCGATATTAGTCGATTTGGTCAAATACGGATTTCTGAATGACTGACATAACATCAGAAAGAGTCAATGAGTAGGTATAGACATTTCGAGATCCATGACTGAAACATGTCAAATGGGTCAAATATTGATTTCTCAATGGCTAATTTATCACGAGAAGGAGTCAATTGGGTAGAAATAGAAAGTTCAAAATCGATGACTCTTGGGCCCGATATAGGTCCATTTGGTCAAATATGGACTTCTGAATGACTGATGTAAAATCAGAAGTAGTCAATGAGTATGTATAGAAAGTTCAAGATCAAGTACTGAAATATGTTCACTATGTCAAATATTGGCTACTGAATGGCTGATCTATCACCAAAAGGAGTCCAGTTGGAAGAAATAGAAAATTCAAAATCGACAACCCTTGGGCCCGATATTAGTCCATTTGGTCAAATATGGATTTCTGAATAACTGACATAACATCAGAAAGAGTCAATGAGTAGGTATAGAAATTTCGAGATCCATGACTGAAACAAGTCAAATTGGTCAAATATTGGCTTCTCTATGGCTAATTTATCACCAGAAGGAGTCAATTGGGTAGAAATAGAAAGTTCAAAATCGATAACTCTCTGGCCCGATATAGGTCCATTTGGTCAAATATGAACTTCTGAATGACTGATGTAAAATCAGAAGTAGTCAATGAGTATGTATAGAAAGGTCAAGATCAAGGAGGGAAACATGTTGAGTAAGTCAAAAATTGGCTACTGTATGGCTGATCTATCACCAAAAGGAGTCCAGTTGGCAGAAATAGAAAATTCAAAATCGACAACCCTTGGGCCCGATATTAGTCCATTTGGTCAAATATGGATTTCTGAATGACTGAAATAATATCAGTAAGAGTCAATGAGTAGGTATAGAAATTTCGAGATCCATGACTGAAACATGTCAAATGGGTGAAATATTGGCTTCTCTATGGCTAATTTATCACCAGAAGGAGTCAATTGGGTAGAAATAGAAAGTTCAAAATCGATGACTCTTGGGCCCAATATAGGTCCATTTGGTCAAATATGGACTTCTGAATGACTGATGTAAAATCAGAAGTAGTCAATGAGTATGTATAGAAAGTTCAAGATCAAGTACTGAAATATGTTCACTATGTCAACTATTGGCTACTGAATGGCTGATCTATCACCAAAAGGAGTCCAGTGGGCAGAAATAGAAAATTCAAAATCGACAACCCTTGGGCCCGATATTAGTCCATTTGGTCAAATATGGATTTCTGAATAACTGACATAACATCAGAAAGAGTCAATGAGTAGGTATAGAAATTTCGAGATCCATGACTGAAACATGTCAAATGGGTGAAATATTGGCTTCTCTATGGCTAATTTATCACCAGAAGGAGTCAATTGGGTAGAAATAGAAAGTTCAAAATCGATAACTCTCTGGCCCGATATAGGTCCATTTGGTCAAATATGGACTTCTGAATGACTGATGTAAAATCAGAAGTAGTCAATGAGTATGTATAGAAAGGTCAAGATCAAGGAGGGAAACATGTTGAGTAAGTCAAAAATTGGCTACTGTATGGCTGGTCTATCACCAAAAGAATGACTGAATGACTGACATAACATCAGAAAGAGTCAATGAGTAGGTATAGACATTTCGAGATCCATGACTGAAACATGTCAAATGGGTCAAATATTGATTTCTCAATGGCTAATTTATCACCAAACGGAGTCAATTCGGTAGAAATAGAAAGTTCAAAATCGATGACTCTTGGGCCATATATAAGTCCATTTGGTCAAATATGGACTTCTGAATGACTGATGTAAAATCAGAAGTAGTCAATGAGTATGTATAGAAAGTTCAAGATCAAGTGCTGAAATATGTTCACTATGTCAAATATTGGCTACTGTATGGCTGATCTATCACCAAAAGGAGTCCAGTGGGCAGAAATAGAAAATTCAAAATCGACAACCCTTGGGCCCGATATTAGTCCATTTGGTCAAATATGGATTTCTGAATGACTGACATAATATCAAAAAGAGTCAAGAGTAGGTATAGAAATTTCGAGATCCATGACTGAAACAAGTCAAATTGGTCAAATATTGGCTTCTCTATGGCTAATTTATCACCAGAAGGAGTCAATTGGGTAGAAATAGAAATTTCAAAATCGATGACTCTTGGGCCCGATATTAGTCGATTTGGTCAAATACGGATTTCTGAATGACTGACATAACATCAGAAAGAGTCAATGAGTAGGTATAGACATTTCGAGATCCATGACTGAAACATGTCAAATGGGTCAAATATTGATTTCTCAATGGCTAATTTATCACGAGAAGGAGTCAATTGGGTAGAAATAGAAAGTTCAAAATCGATGACTCTTGGGCCCGATATAGGTCCATTTGGTCAAATATGGACTTCTGAATGACTGATGTAAAATCAGAAGTAGTCAATGAGTATGTATAGAAAGTTCAAGATCAAGTACTGAAATATGTTCACTATGTCAAATATTGGCTACTGAATGGCTGATCTATCACCAAAAGGAGTCCAGTTGGAAGAAATAGAAAATTCAAAATCGACAACCCTTGGGCCCGATATTAGTCCATTTGGTCAAATATGGATTTCTGAATAACTGACATAACATCAGAAAGAGTCAATGAGTAGGTATAGAAATTTCGAGATCCATGACTGAAACAAGTCAAATTGGTCAAATATTGGCTTCTCTATGGCTAATTTATCACCAGAAGGAGTCAATTGGGTAGAAATAGAAAGTTCAAAATCGATAACTCTCTGGCCCGATATAGGTCCATTTGGTCAAATATGAACTTCTGAATGACTGATGTAAAATCAGAAGTAGTCAATGAGTATGTATAGAAAGGTCAAGATCAAGGAGGGAAACATGTTGAGTAAGTCAAAAATTGGCTACTGTATGGCTGGTCTATCACCAAAAGGAGTCCAGTTGGCAGAAATAGAAAATTCTAAATCGACAACCCTCGGGGCCGATATTAGTCCATTTGGTCAAATATGGATTTCTGAATGACTGACATAATATCAGAAAGAGTCAATGAGTCAAAGAGACAAAGAGTATAGAAATTTCGAGATCCATGACTGAAACATGTCAAATGGGTCAAATATTGGCTTCTCTATGGCTAATTTATCACCAGAAGGAGTCAATTGGGTAGAAAAAGAAAGTTCAAAATCGATGACTCTTGGGCCCGATATAAGTCCATTTGTTCAAATATGGACTTCTGAATGACTGATGTAAAATCAGAAGTAGTCAATGAGTATGTATAGAAAGGTCAAGATCATGGAGGGAAACATGTTGAGTAAGTAAAAAATTGGCTACTGTATGGCTGATCTATCACCAAAAGGAGTCCAGTTGGCAGAAATAGTAAATTCAAAATCAACAACCCTTGGGCCCAATATTAGTCCATTTGGTCAAATATGGATTTCTGAATGACTGAAATAATATCAGAAAGAGTCAATGAGTAGGTATAGAAATTTCGAGATCCATGACTGAAACATGTCAAATGTTTGAAATATAGTAAATTCTCTATGGCTAATTTATCACCAGAAGGAGTCAATTGGGTAGAAATAGAAAGTTCAAAATCGATGACTCTTGGGCCCGATATTAGTCCATTTGGTCAAATACGGATTTCTGAATGACTGACATAACATCAGAAAGAGTCAATGAGTAGGTATAGACATTTCGAGATCCATGACTGAAACATGTCAAATGGGTCAAATATTGATTTCTCAATGGCTAATTTATCACCAAACGGAGTCAATTGGGTAGAAATAAAAAGTTCAAAATCGATGACTCTTGGGCCCGATATAGGTCCATTTGGTCAAATATGGACTTCTGAATGACTGA
Source organism: Zacco platypus (assembly GCA_038088235.1). NCBI lineage: Eukaryota > Metazoa > Chordata > Actinopteri > Cypriniformes > Xenocyprididae > Zacco > Zacco platypus. The sequence continues at coordinate 17,996,254 of CM076065.1, read as the reverse complement.
TGTAAAATCAGAAGTAGTCAATGAGTATGTATAGAAAGTTCAAGATCAAGTACTGAAATATGTTCACTATGTCAAATATTGGCTACTGAATGGCTGACCTATCACCAAAAGGAGTCCAGTGGGCAGAAATAGAAAATTCAAAATCGACAACCCTTGGGCCCGATATTAGTCCATTTGGTCAAATATGGATTTCTGAATAACTGACATAACATCAGAAAGAGTCAATGAGTAGGTATAGAAATTTCGAGATCCATGACTGAAACATGTCAAATGGGTGAAATATTGGCTTCTCTATGGCTAATTTATCACCAGAAGGAGTCGATTGGGTAGAAATAGAAAGTTCAAAATCGATAACTCTCTGGCCCGATATAGGTCCATTTGGTCAAATATGGACTTCTGAATGACTGATGTAAAATCAGAAGTAGTCAATGAGTATGTATAGAAAGGTCAAGATCAAGGAGGGAAACATGTTGAGTAAGTCAAAAATTGGCTACTGTATGGCTGGTCTATCACCAAAAGGAGTCCAGTTGGAAGAAATAGAAAATTCAAAATCGACAACCCTTGGGGCCGATATTAGTCCATTTGGTCAAATATGGATTTCTGAATGACTGACATAATATCAGAAAGAGTCAATGAGTCAAAGAGACAAAGAGTATAGAAATTTCGAGATCCATGACTGAAACATGTCAAATGGGTCAAATATTGGCTTCTCTATGGCTAATTTATCACCAGAAGGAGTCAATAGGGTAGAAAAAGAAAGTTCAAAATCGATGACTCTTGGGCCCGATATAAGTCCATTTGTTCAAATATGGACTTCTGAATGACTGATGTAAAATCAGAAGTAGTCAATGAGTATGTATAGAAAGGTCAAGATCATGGAGGGAAACATGTTGAGTAAGTCAAAAATTGGCTACTGTATGGCTGATCTATCACCAAAAGGAGTCCAGTGGGCAGAAATAGTAAATTCAAAATCAACAACCCTTGGGCCCGATATTAGTAAATTTGGTCAAATATGGATTTCTGAATGACTGAAATAATATCAGAAAGAGTCAATGAGTAGGTATAGAAATTTCGAGATCCATGACTGAAACGTGTCAAATGGGTGAAATATTGGCTTCTCTTTGGCTAATTTATCACCAGAAGGAGTCAATTGGGTAGAAATAGAAAGTTCAAAATCGATGACTCTTGGGCCCGATATACGTCGATTTGGTCAAATATGGACTTCTGAATGACTGATGTAAAATCAGAAGTAGTCAATGAGTATGTATAGAAAGGTCAAGATCAAGTGCTGAAATATGTTCACTATGTCAAATATTGGCTACTGTATGGCTGATCTATCACCAAAAGGAGTCCAGTGGGCAGAAATAGAAAATTCAAAATCGAAAACCCTTGGGGCCGATATTAGTCCATTTGGTCAAATATGGATTTCTGAATTACTGACATAATATCAGAAAGAGTCAATGAGTCAAAGAGACAAAGAGTATAGAAATTTCGAGATCCATGACTGACACATGTCAAATGGGTCAAATATTGGCTTCTCTATGGCTAATTTATCACCAGAAGGAGTCAATTGGGTAGAAATAGAAAGTTCAAAATCGATGACTCTTGGGGCCAATATAGGTCCATTTGGTCAAATATGGACTTCTGAATGACTGATGTAAAATCAGAAGTAGTCAATGAGTATGTATAGAAAGTTCAAAATCAAGTAGTGAAATATGTTCACTATGTCAAATATTGGCTACTGTATGGCTGATCTATCACCAAAAGGAGTCCAGTGGGCAGAAATAGAAAATTCAAAATCGACAACCCTTGGGCCCGATATTAGTCCATTTGGTCAAATATGGATTTCTGAAGTACTGACATAATATCAGAAAGAGTCAATGAGTAGGTATAGAAATTTCGAGATCCATGACTGAAACATGTCAAATGTTTGAAATATAGTAAATTCTCTATGGCTAATTTATCACCAGAAGGAGTCAATTGGGTAGAAATAGAAAGTTCAAAATCGATGACTCTTGGGCCCGATATTAGTCCATTTGGTCAAATACGGATTTCTGAATGACTGACATAACATCAGAAAGAGTCAATGAGTAGGTATAGACATTTCGAGATCCATGACTGAAACATGTCAAATGGGTCAAATATTGATTTCTCAATGGCTAATTTATCACCAAACGGAGTCAATTGGGTAGAAATAAAAAGTTCAAAATCGATGACTCTTGGGCCCGATATAGGTCCATTTGGTCAAATATGGACTTCTGAATGACTGATGTAAAATCAGAAGTAGTCAATGAGTATGTATAGAAAGTTCAAGATCAAGTACTGAAATATGTTCACTATGTCAAATATTGGCTACTGAATGGCTGACCTATCACCAAAAGGAGTCCAGTGGGCAGAAATAGAAAATTCAAAATCGACAACCCTTGGGCCCGATATTAGTCCATTTGGTCAAATATGGATTTCTGAATAACTGACATAACATCAGAAAGAGTCAATGAGTAGGTATAGAAATTTCGAGATCCATGACTGAAACATGTCAAATGGGTGAAATATTGGCTTCTCTATGGCTAATTTATCACCAGAAGGAGTCAATTGGGTAGAAATAGAAAGTTCAAAATCGATAACTCTCTGGCCCGATATAGGTCCATTTGGTCAAATATGGACTTCTGAATGACTGATGTAAAATCAGAAGTAGTCAATGAGTATGTATAGAAAGGTCAAGATCAAGGAGGGAAACATGTTGAGTAAGTCAAAAATTGGCTACTGTATGGCTGGTCTATCACCAAAAGGAGTCCAGTTGGAAGAAATAGAAAATTCAAAATCGACAACCCTTGGGGCCGATATTAGTCCATTTGGTCAAATATGGATTTCTGAATGACTGACATAATATCAGAAAGAGTCAATGAGTCAAAGAGACAAAGAGTATAGAAATTTCGAGATCCATGACTGAAACATGTCAAATGGGTCAAATATTGGCTTCTCTATGGCTAATTTATCACCAGAAGGAGTCAATAGGGTAGAAAAAGAAAGTTCAAAATCGATGACTCTTGGGCCCGATATAAGTCCATTTGTTCAAATATGGACTTCTGAATGACTGATGTAAAATCAGAAGTAGTCAATGAGTATGTATAGAAAGGTCAAGATCATGGAGGGAAACATGTTGAGTAAGTCAAAAATTGGCTACTGTATGGCTGATCTATCACCAAAAGGAGTCCAGTGGGCAGAAATAGTAAATTCAAAATCAACAACCCTTGGGCCCGATATTAGTCCATTTGGTCAAATATGGATTTCTGAATGACTGAAATAATATCAGAAAGAGTCAATGAGTAGGTATAGAAATTTCGAGATCCATGACTGAAACGTGTCAAATGGGTGAAATATTGGCTTCTCTTTGGCTAATTTATCACCAGAAGGAGTCAATTGGGTAGAAATAGAAAGTTCAAAATCGATGACTCTTGGGCCCAATATGGGTCCATTTGGTCAAATATGGACTTCTGAATGACTGATGTAAAATCAGAAGTAGTCAATGAGTATGTATAGAAAGTTCAAAATCAAGTAGTGAAATATGTTCACTATGTCAAATATTGGCTACTGTATGGCTGATCTATCACCAAAAGGAGTCCAGTGGGCAGAAATAGAAAATTCAAAATCGACAACCCTTGGGCCCGATATTAGTCCATTTGGTCAAATATGGATTTCTGAAGTACTGACATAATATCAGAAAGAATCAATGAGTAGGTATAGAAATTTCGAGATCCATGACTGAAACATGTCAAATGTTTGAAATATAGTAAATTCTCTATGGCTAATTTATCACCAGAAGGAGTCAATTGGGTAGAAATAGAAAGTTCAAAATCGATGACTCTTGGGCCCGATATTAGTCCATTTGGTCAAATACGGATTTCTGAATGACTGACATAACATCAGAAAGAGTCAATGAGTAGGTATAGACATTTCGAGATCCATGACTGAAACATGTCAAATGGGTGAAATATTGGCTTCTCTATGGCTAATTTATCACGAGAAGGAGTCAATTGGGTAGAAATAAAAAGTTCAAAATCGATGACTCTTGGGCCCGATATAGGTCCATTTGGTCAAATATGGACTTCTGAATGACTGATGTAAAATCAGAAGTAGTCAATGAGTATGTATAGAAAGTTCAAGATCAAGTACTGAAATATGTTCACTATGTCAAATATTGGCTACTGAATGGCTGATCTATCACCAAAAGGAGTCCAGTGGGCAGAAATAGAAAATTCAAAATCGACAACCCTTGGGCCCGATATTAGTCCATTTGGTCAAATATGGATTTCTGAATAACTGACATAACATCAGAAAGAGTCAATGAGTAGGTATAGAAATTTCGAGATCCATGACTGAAACATGTCAAATGGGTGAAATATTGGCTTCTCTATGGCTAATTTATCACCAGAAGGAGTCAATTGGGTAGAAATAGAAAGTTCAAAATCGATAACTCTCTGGCCCGATATAGGTCCATTTGGTCAAATATGGACTTCTGAATGACTGATGTAAAATCAGAAGTAGTCAATGAGTATGTATAGAAAGGTCAAGATCAAGGAGGGAAACATGTTGAGTAAGTCAAAAATTGGCTACTGTATGGCTGGTCTATCACCAAAAGGAGTCCAGTTGGAAGAAATAGAAAATTCAAAATCGACAACCCTTGGGGCCGATATTAGTCCATTTGGTCAAATATGGATTTCTGAATGACTGACATAATATCAGAAAGAGTCAATGAGTCAAAGAGACAAAGACTATAGAAATTTCGAGATCCATGACTGAAACATGTCAAATGGGTCAAATATTGGTTTCTCTATGGCTAATTTATCACCAGAAGGAGTCAATTGGGTAGAAAAAGAAAGTTCAAAATCGATGACTCTTGGGCCCGATATAAGTCCATTTGTTCAAATATGGACTTCTGAATGACTGATGTAAAATCAGAAGTAGTCAATGAGTATGTATAGAAAGGTCAAGATCATGGAGGGAAACATGTTGAGTAAGTCAAAAATTGGCTACTGTATGGCTGATCTATCACCAAAAGGATTCCAGTGGGCAGAAATAGTAAATTCAAAATCAACAACCCTTGGGCCCGATATTAGTCCATTTGGTCAAATATGGATTTCTGAATGACTGAAATAATATCAGAAAGAGTCAATGAGTAGGTATAGAAATTTCGAGATCCATGACTGAAACGTGTCAAATGGGTGAAATATTGGCTTCTCTTTGGCTAATTTATCTCCAGAAGGAGTCAATTGGGTAGAAATAGAAAGTTCAAAATCGATGACTCTTGGGCCCGATATACGTCGATTTGGTCAAATATGGACTTCTGAATGACTGATGTAAAATCAGAAGTAGTCAATGAGTATGTATAGAAAGGTCAAGATCAAGTGCTGAAATATGTTCACTATGTCAAATATTGGCTACTGTATGGCTGATCTATCACCAAAAGGAGTCCAGTGGGCAGAAATAGAAAATTCAAAATCGAAAACCCTTGGGGCCGATATTAGTCCATTTGGTCAAATATGGATTTCTGAATTACTGACATAATATCAGAAAGAGTCAATGAGTCAAAGAGACAAAGAGTATAGAAATTTCGAGATCCATGACTGAAACATGTCAAATGTTTGAAATATAGTAAATTCTCTATGGCTAATTTATCACCAGAAGGAGTCAATTGGGTAGAAATAGAAAGTTCAAAATCGATGACTCTTGGGCCCGATATTAGTCCATTTGGTCAAATACGGATTTCTGAATGACTGACATAACATCAGAAAGAGTCAATGAGTAGGTATAGACATTTCGAGATCCATGACTGAAACATGTCAAATGGGTCAAATATTGATTTCTCAATGTCTAATTTATCACCAAACGGAGTCAATTCGGTAGAAATAGAAAGTTCAAAATCGATGACTCTTGGGCCATATATAAGTCCATTTGGTCAAATATGGACTTCTGAATGACTGATGTAAAATCAGAAGTAGTCAATGAGTATGTATAGAAAGTTCAAGATCAAGTGCTGAAATATATTCACTATGTCAAATATTGGCTACTGTATGGCTGATCTATCACCAAAAGGAGTCCAGTGGGCAGAAATAGAAAATTCAAAATCGACAACCCTTGGGGACGATATTAGTCCAATTGGTCAAATATGGATTTCTGAATGACTGACATAATATCAGAAAGAGTCAATGAGTAGGTATAGAAATTTCTAGATCCATGACTGAAACATGTCAAATGGGTGAAATATTGGCTTCTCTATGTCTAATTTATCACGAGAAGGAGTCAATTGGGTAGAAATAAAAAGTTCAAAATCGATGACTCTTGGGCCCGATATAGGTCCATTTGGTCAAATATGGACTTCTGAATGACTGATGTAAAATCAGAAGTAGTCAATGAGTATGTATAGAAAGTTCAAGATCAAGTACTGAAATATGTTCACTATGTCAAATATTGGCTACTGAATGGCTGATCTATCACCAAAAGGAGTCCAGTGGGCAGAAATAGAAAATTCAAAATCGACAACCCTTGGGCCCGATATTAGTCCATTTGGTCAAATATGGATTTCTGAATAACTGACATAACATCAGAAAGAGTCAATGAGTAGGTATAGAAATTTCGAGATCCATGACTGAAACATGTCAAATGGGTGAAATATTGGCTTCTCTATGGCTAATTTATCACCAGAAGGAGTCAATTGGGTAGAAATAGAAAGTTCAAAATCGATAACTCTCTGGCCCGATATAGGTCCATTTGGTCAAATATGGACTTCTGAATGACTGATGTAAAATCAGAAGTAGTCAATGAGTATGTATAGAAAGGTCAAGATCAAGGAGGGAAACATGTTGAGTAAGTCAAAAATTGGCTACTGTATGGCTGGTCTATCACCAAAAGGAGTCCAGTTGGAAGAAATAGAAAATTCAAAATCGACAACCCTTGGGGCCGATATTAGTCCATTTGGTCAAATATGGATTTCTGAATGACTGACATAATATCAGAAAGAGTCAATGAGTCAAAGAGACAAAGACTATAGAAATTTCGAGATCCATGACTGAAACATGTCAAATGGGTCAAATATTGGTTTCTCTATGGCTAATTTATCACCAGAAGGAGTCAATTGGGTAGAAAAAGAAAGTTCAAAATCGATGACTCTTGGGCCCGATATAAGTCCATTTGTTCAAATATGGACTTCTGAATGACTGATGTAAAATCAGAAGTAGTCAATGAGTATGTATAGAAAGGTCAAGATCATGGAGGGAAACATGTTGAGTAAGTCAAAAATTGGCTACTGTATGGCTGATCTATCACCAAAAGGATTCCAGTGGGCAGAAATAGTAAATTCAAAATCAACAACCCTTGGGCCCGATATTAGTCCATTTGGTCAAATATGGATTTCTGAATGACTGAAATAATATCAGAAAGAGTCAATGAGTAGGTATAGAAATTTCGAGATCCATGACTGAAACGTGTCAAATGGGTGAAATATTGGCTTCTCTTTGGCTAATTTATCTCCAGAAGGAGTCAATTGGGTAGAAATAGAAAGTTCAAAATCGATGACTCTTGGGCCCGATATACGTCGATTTGGTCAAATATGGACTTCTGAATGACTGATGTAAAATCAGAAGTAGTCAATGAGTATGTATAGAAAGGTCAAGATCAAGTGCTGAAATATGTTCACTATGTCAAATATTGGCTACTGTATGGCTGATCTATCACCAAAAGGAGTCCAGTGGGCAGAAATAGAAAATTCAAAATCGAAAACCCTTGGGGCCGATATTAGTCCATTTGGTCAAATATGGATTTCTGAATTACTGACATAATATCAGAAAGAGTCAATGAGTCAAAGAGACAAAGAGTATAGAAATTTCGAGATCCATGACTGAAACATGTCAAATGTTTGAAATATAGTAAATTCTCTATGGCTAATTTATCACCAGAAGGAGTCAATTGGGTAGAAATAGAAAGTTCAAAATCGATGACTCTTGGGCCCGATATTAGTCCATTTGGTCAAATACGGATTTCTGAATGACTGACATAACATCAGAAAGAGTCAATGAGTAGGTATAGACATTTCGAGATCCATGACTGAAACATGTCAAATGGGTCAAATATTGATTTCTCAATGTCTAATTTATCACCAAACGGAGTCAATTCGGTAGAAATAGAAAGTTCAAAATCGATGACTCTTGGGCCATATATAAGTCCATTTGGTCAAATATGGACTTCTGAATGACTGATGTAAAATCAGAAGTAGTCAATGAGTATGTATAGAAAGTTCAAGATCAAGTGCTGAAATATATTCACTATGTCAAATATTGGCTACTGTATGGCTGATCTATCACCAAAAGGAGTCCAGTGGGCAGAAATAGAAAATTCAAAATCGACAACCCTTGGGGACGATATTAGTCCAATTGGTCAAATATGGATTTCTGAATGACTGACATAATATCAGAAAGAGTCAATGAGTAGGTATAGAAATTTCTAGATCCATGACTGAAACATGTCAAATGGGTGAAATATTGGCTTCTCTATGTCTAATTTATCACGAGAAGGAGTCAATTGGGTAGAAATAAAAAGTTCAAAATCGATGACTCTTGGGCCCGATATAGGTCCATTTGGTCAAATATGGACTTCTGAATGACTGATGTAAAATCAGAAGTAGTCAATGAGTATGTATAGAAAGTTCAAGATCAAGTACTGAAATATGTTCACTATGTCAAATATTGGCTACTGAATGGCTGATCTATCACCAAAAGGAGTCCAGTGGGCAGAAATAGTAAATTCAAAATCAACAACCCTTGGGCCCGATATTAGTCCATTTGGTCAAATATGGATTTCTGAATGACTGAAATAATATCAGAAAGAGTCAATGAGTAGGTATAGAAATTTCGAGATCCATGACTGAAACGTGTCAAATGGGTGAAATATTGGCTTCTCTTTGGCTAATTTATCTCCAGAAGGAGTCAATTGGGTAGAAATAGAAAGTTCAAAATCGATGACTCTTGGGCCCGATATACGTCGATTTGGTCAAATATGGACTTCTGAATGACTGATGTAAAATCAGAAGTAGTCAATGAGTATGTATAGAAAGGTCAAGATCAAGTGCTGAAATATGTTCACTATGTCAAATATTGGCTACTGTATGGCTGATCTATCACCAAAAGGAGTCCAGTGGGCAGAAATAGAAAATTCAAAATCGAAAACCCTTGGGGCCGATATTAGTCCATTTGGTCAAATATGGATTTCTGAATTACTGACATAATATCAGAAAGAGTCAATGAGTCAAAGAGACAAAGAGTATAGAAATTTCGAGATCCATGACTGACACATGTCAAATGGGTCAAATATTGGCTTCTCTATGGCTAATTTATCACCAGAAGGAGTCAATTGGGTAGAAATAGAAAGTTCAAAATCGATGACTCTTTGGCCCGATATAAGTCCATTTGTTCAAATATGGACTTCTGAATGACTGATGTAAAATCAGAAGTAGTCAATGAGTATGTATAGAAAGGTCAAGATCAAGGAGGGAAACATGTTGAGTAAGTCAAAAATTGGCTACTGTATGGCTGATCTATCACCAAAAGGAGTCCAGTTGGCAGAAATAGAAAATTCAAAATCGACAACCCTTGGGCCCGATATTAGTCCATTTGGTCAAATATGGATTTCTGAATGACTGAAATAATATCAGTAAGAGTCAATGAGTAGGTATAGAAATTTCGAGATCCATGACTGAAACATGTCAAATGGGTGAAATATTGGCTTCTCTATGGCTAATTTATCACCAGAAGCAATCAATTGGGTAGAAATAGAAAGTTCAAAATCGATGACTCTTGGGCCCAATATAGGTCCATTTGGTCAAATATGGACTTCTGAATGACTGATGTAAAATCAGAAGTAGTCAATGAGTATGTATAGAAAGTTCAAAATCAAGTAGTGAAATATGTTCACTATGTCAAATATTGGCTACTGTATGGCTGATCTATCACCAAAAGGAGTCCAGTGGGCAGAAATAGAAAATTCAAAATCGACAACCCTTGGGCCCGATATTAGTCCATTTGGTCAAATATGGATTTCTGAAGTACTGACATAATATCAGAAAGAGTAAATGAGTAGGTATAGAAATTTCGAGATCCATGACTGAAACATGTCAAATGTTTGAAATATAGTAAATTCTCTATGGCTAATTTATCACCAGAAGGAGTCAATTGGGTAGAAATAGAAAGTTCAAAATCGATGACTCTTGGGCCCGATATTAGTCCATTTGGTCAAATACGGATTTCTGAATGACTGACATAACATCAGAAAGAGTCAATGAGTAGGTATAGACATTTCGAGATCCATGACTGAAACATGTCAAATGGGTCAAATATTGATTTCTCAATGGCTAATTTATCACCAAACGGAGTCAATTCGGTAGAAATAGAAAGTTCAAAATCGATGACTCTTGGGCCATATATAAGTCCATTTGGTCAAATATGGACTTCTGAATGACTGATGTAAAATCAGAAGTAGTCAATGAGTATGTATAGAAAGTTCAAGATCAAGTGCTGAAATATGTTCACTATGTCAAATATTGGCTACTGTATGGCTGATCTATCACCAAAAGGAGTCCAGTGGGCAGCAATAGAAAATTCAAAATCGACAACCCTTGGGGACGATATTAGTCCAATTGGTCAAATATGGATTTCTGAATGACTGACATAATATCAGAAAGAGTCAATGAGTAGGTATAGAAATTTCTAGATCCATGACTGAAACATGTCAAATGGGTGAAATATTGGCTTCTCTATGTCTAATTTATCACGAGAAGGAGTCAATTGGGTAGAAATAAAAAGTTCAAAATCGATGACTCTTGGGCCCGATATAGGTCCATTTGGTCAAATATGGACTTCTGAATGACTGATGTAAAATCAGAAGTAGTCAATGAGTATGTATAGAAAGTTCAAGATCAAGTACTGAAATATGTTCACTATGTCAAATATTGGCTACTGAATGGCTGATCTATCACCAAAAGGAGTCCAGTGGGCAGAAATAGAAAATTCAAAATCGACAACCCTTGGGCCCGATATTAGTCCATTTGGTCAAATATGGATTTCTGAATAACTGACATAACATCAGAAAGAGTCAATGAGTAGGTATAGAAATTTCGAGATCCATGACTGAAACATGTCAAATGGGTGAAATATTGGCTTCTCTATGGCTAATTTATCACCAGAAGGAGTCAATTGGGTAGAAATAGAAAGTTCAAAATCGATAACTCTCTGGCCCGATATAGGTCCATTTGGTCAAATATGGACTTCTGAATGACTGATGTAAAATCAGAAGTAGTCAATGAGTATGTATAGAAAGGTCAAGATCAAGGAGGGAAACATGTTGAGTAAGTCAAAAATTGGCTACTGTATGGCTGGTCTATCACCAAAAGGAGTCCAGTTGGCAGAAATAGAAAATTCAAAATCGACAACCCTTGGGGCCGATATCAGTCCATTTGGTCAAATATGGATTTCTGAATGACTGACATAATATCAGAAAGAGTCAATGAGTCAAAGAGACAAAGAGTATAGAAATTTCGAGATCCATGACTGAAACATGTCAAATGGGTCAAATATTGGCTTCTCTATGGCTAATTTATCACCAGAAGGAGTCAATTGGGTAGAAAAAGAAAGTTCAAAATCGATGACTCTTGGGCCCGATATAAGTCCATTTGTTCAAATATGGACTTCTGAATGACTGATGTAAAATCAGAAGTAGTCAATGAGTATGTATAGAAAGGTCAAGATCATGGAGGGAAACATGTTGAGTAAGTCAAAAATTGGCTACTGTATGGCTGATCTATCACCAAAAGGAGTCCAGTTGGCAGAAATAGAAAATTCAAAATCGACAACCCTTGGGCCCGATATTAGTCCATTTGGTCAAATATGGATTTCTGAATGACTGAAATAATATCAGTAAGAGTCAATGAGTAGGTATAGAAATTTCTAGATCCATGACTGAAACATGTCAAATGGGTGAAATATTGGCTTCTCTATGGCTAATTTATCACGAGAAGGAGTCAATTGGGTAGAAATAAAAAGTTCAAAATCGATGACTCTTGGGCCCGATATAGGTCCATTTGGTCAAATATGGATTTCTGAATAACTGACATAACATCAGAAAGAGTCAATGAGTAGGTATAGAAATTTCGAGATCCATGACTGAAACATGTCAAATGGGTGAAATATTGGCTTCTCTATGGCTAATTTATCACCAGAAGGAGTCAATTGGGTAGAAATAGAAAGTTCAAAATCGATAACTCTCTGGCCCGATATAGGTCCATTTGGTCAAATATGGACTTCTGAATGACTGATGTAAAATCAGAAGTAGTCAATGAGTATGTATAGAAAGGTCAAGATCAAGGAGGGAAACATGTTAAGTCAAAAATTGGCTACTGTATGGCTGGTCTATCACCAAAAGGAGTCCAGTTGGCAGAAATAGAAAATTCAAAATCGACAACCCTTGGGGCCGATATCAGTCCATTTGGTCAAATATGGATTTCTGAATGACTGACATAATATCAGAAAGAGTCAATGAGTCAAAGAGACAAAGAGTATAGAAATTTCGAGATCCATGACTGAAACATGTCAAATGGGTCAAATATTGGCTTCTCTATGGCTAATTTATCACCAGAAGGAGTCAATTGGGTAGAAAAAGAAAGTTCAAAATCGATGACTCTTGGGCCCGATATAAGTCCATTTGTTCAAATATGGACTTCTGAATGACTGATGTAAAATCAGAAGTAGTCAATGAGTATGTATAGAAAGGTCAAGATCATGGAGGGAAACATGTTGAGTAAGTCAAAAATTGGCTACTGTATGGCTGATCTATCACCAAAAGGAGTCCAGTTGGCAGAAATAGAAAATTCAAAATCGACAACCCTTGGGCCCGATATTAGTCCATTTGGTCAAATATGGATTTCTGAATGACTGAAATAATATCAGTAAGAGTCAATGAGTAGGTATAGAAATTTCTAGATCCATGACTGAAACATGTCAAATGGGTGAAATATTGGCTTCTCTATGGCTAATTTATCACGAGAAGGAGTCAATTGGGTAGAAATAAAAAGTTCAAAATCGATGACTCTTGGGCCCGATATAGGTCCATTTGGTCAAATATGGACTTCTGAATGACTGATGTAAAATCAGAAGTAGTCAATGAGTATGTATAGAAAGTTCAAGATCAAGTACTGAAATATGTTCACTATGTCAAATATTGGCTACTGAATGGCTGATCTATCACCAAAAGGAGTCCAGTGGGCAGAAATAGAAAATTCAAAATCGACAACCCTTGGGCCCGATATTAGTCCATTTGGTCAAATATGGATTTCTGAATGACTGACATAACATCAGAAAGAGTCAATGAGTAGGTATAGAAATTTCGAGATCCATGACTGAAACATGTCAAATGGGTGAAATATTGGCTTCTCTATGGCTAATTTATCACCAGAAGGAGTCAATTGGGTAGAAATAGAAAGTTCAAAATCGATAACTCTCTGGCCCGATATAGGTCCATTTGGTCAAATATGGACTTCTGAATGACTGATGTAAAATCAGAAGTAGTCAATGAGTATGTATAGAAAGGTCAAGATCAAGGAGGGAAACATGTTGAGTAAGTCAAAAATTGGCTACTGTATGACTGGTCTATCACCAAAAGGAGTCCAGTTGGCAGAAATAGAAAATTCAAAATCGACAACCCTTGGGGCCGATATCAGTCCATTTGGTCAAATATGGAATTCTGAATGACTAACATAATATCAGAAAGAGTCAATGAGTCAAAGAGACAAAGAGTATAGAAATTTCGAGATCCATGACTGAAACATGTCAAATGGGTCAAATATTGGCTTCTCTATGGCTAATTTATCACCAGAAGGAGTCAATTGGGTAGAAAAAGAAAGTTCAAAATCGATGACTCTTGGGCCCGATATAAGTCCATTTGTTCAAATATGGACTTCTGAATGACTGATGTAAAATCAGAAGTAGTCAATGAGTATGTATAGAAAGGTCAAGATCATGGAGGGAAACATGTTGAGTAAGTCAAAAATTGGCTACTGTATGGCTGATCTATCACCAAAAGGAGTCCAGTGGGCAGAAATAGTAAATTCAAAATCAACAACCCTTGGGCCCGATATTAGTCCATTTGGTCAAATATGGATTTCTGAATGACTGAAATAATATCAGAAAGAGTCAATGAGTAGGTATAGAAATTTCGAGATCCATGACTGAAACGTGTCAAATGGGTGAAATATTGGCTTCTCTTTGGCTAATTTATCACCAGAAGGAGTCCATTGGGTAGAAATAGAAAGTTCAAAATCGATGACTCTTGGGCCCGATATACGTCGATTTGCTCAAATATGGACTTCTGAATGACTGATGTAAAATCAGAAGTAGTCAATGAGTATGTATAGAAAGGTCAAGATCAAGTGCTGAAATATGTTCACTATGTCAAATATTGGCTACTGTATGGCTGATCTATCACCAAAAGGAGTCCAATGGGCAGAAATAGAAAATTCAAAATCGACAACCCTTGGGCCCGATATTAGTCCATTTGGTCAAATATGGATTTCTGAATGACTGACATAATATCAGAAAGAGTCAATGAGTAGGTATAGAAATTTCGAGATCCATGACTGAAACAAGTCAAATTGGTCAAATATTGGCTTCTCTATGGCTAATTTATCACCAGAAGGAGTCAATTGGGTAGAAATAGAAAGTTCAAAATCGATAACTCTCTGGCCCGATATAGGTCCATTTGGTCAAATATGGACTTCTGAATGACTGATGTAAAATCAGAAGTAGTCAATGAGTATGTATAGAAAGGTCAAGATCAAGGAGGGAAACATGTTGAGTAAGTCAAAAATTGGCTACTGTATGGCTGGTCTATCACCAAAAGGAGTCCAGTTGGCAGAAATAGAAAATTCAAAATCGACAACCCTTGGGGCCGATATTAGTCCATTTGGTCAAATATGGATTTCTGAATGACTGACATAATATCAGAAAGAGTCAATGAGTCAAAGAGAAAAAGAGTATAGAAATTTTGAGATCCATGACTGAAACATGTCAAATGGGTCAAATATTGGCTTCTCTATGGCTAATTTATCACCAGAAGGAGTCAATTGGGTAGAAAAAGAAAGTTCAAAATCGATGACTCTTGGGCCCGATATAAGTCCATTTGTTCAAATATGGACTTCTGAATGACTGATGTAAAATCAGAAGTAGTCAATGAGTATGTATAGAAAGGTCAAGATCATGGAGGGAAACATGTTGAGTAAGTCAAAAATTGGCTACTGTATGGCTGATCTATCACCAAAAGGAGTCCAGTGGGCAGAAATAGTAAATTCAAAATCAACAACCCTTGGGCCCGATATTAGTCCATTTGGTCAAATATGGATTTCTGAATGACTGAAATAATATCAGAAAGAGTCAATGAGTAGGTATAGAAATTTCGAGATCCATGACTGAAACGTGTCAAATGGGTGAAATATTGGCTTCTCTTTGGCTAATTTATCACCAGAAGGAGTCAATTGGGTAGAAATAGAAAGTTCAAAATCGATGACTCTTGGGCCCGATATACGTCCATTTGGTCAAATATGGACTTCTGAATGACTGATGTAAAATCAGAAGTAGTCAATGAGTATGTATAGAAAGGTCAAGATCAAGTGCTGAAATATGTTCACTATGTCAAATATTGGTGAAATATTTTTTCACCAATATGTATGGCTGATCTATCACCAAAAGGAGTCCAGCGGGCAGAAATAGAAAATTCAAAATCGAAAACCCTTGGGGCCGATATTAGTCCATTTGGTCAAATATGGATTTCTGAATGACTGACATAATATCAGAAAGAGTCAATGAGTCAAAGAGACAAAGAGTATAGAAATTTCGAGATCCATGACTGACACATGTCAAATGGGTCAAATATTGGCTTCTCTATGGCTAATTTATCACCAGAAGGAGTCAATTGGGTAGAAATAGAAAGTTCAAAATCGATGACTTTTGGGCCCGATATAAGTCCATTTGTTCAAATATGGACTTCTGAATGACTGATGTAAAATCAGAAGTAGTCAATGAGTATGTATAGAAAGTTCAAGATCAAGTACTGAAATATGTTCACTATGCCAAATATTGGCTACTGAATGGCTGATCTATCACCAAAAGGAGTCCAGTGGGCAGAAATAGAAAATTCAAAATCGAAAACTCTTGGGCCCGATATTAGTCCATTTGGTCAAATATGGATTTCTGAATGACTGACATAATATCAGAAAGAGTCAATGAGTAGGTATAGAAATTTCGAGATCCATGACTGAAACAAGTCAAATTAGTCAAATATTGGCTTCTCTATGGCTAATTTATCACCAGAAGGAGTCAATTGGGTAGAAATAGAAAGTTCAAAATCGATAACTCTCTGGCCCGATATAGGTCCATTTGGTCAAATATGGACTTCTGAATGACTGATGTAAAATCAGAAGTAGTCAATGAGTATGTATAGAAAGGTCAAGATCAAGGAGGGAAACATGTTGAGTAAGTCAAAAATTGGCTACTGTATGGCTGATCTATCACCAAAAGGAGTCCAGTTGGCAGAAATAGAAAATTCAAAATCGACAACCCTTGGGGCCGATATTAGTCCATTTGGTCAAATATGGATTTCTGAATGACTGACATAATATCAGAAAGAGTCAATGAGTCAAAGAGACAAAGAGTATAGAAATTTCGAGATCCATGACTGACACATGTCAAATGGGTCAAATATTGGCTTCTCTATGGCTAATTTATCACCAGAAGGAGTCAATTGGGTAGAAATAGAACCATCAAAATCGATGACTCTTGGGCCCGATATAAGTCCATTTCGTCAAATATGGACTTCTGAATGACTGATGTAAAATCGGAAGTAGTCAATGAGTATGTATAGAAAGGTCAAGATCAAGGAGTGAAACATGTTCACTATGTCAAATATTGGCTACTGTATGGCTGATCTATCACCAAAAGGAGTCCATTGGGCAGAAATAGAAAATTCAAAATCGACAACTCTTGGGCCTGATATTAGTCCATTTGGTCAAATATGGATTTCTGAATGACTGACATAATATCAGAAAGAGTCAATGAGTAGGTATAGAAATTTCGAGATCCATGACTGAAACATGTCAAATGTTTGAAATATATTAGATTCTCTATGGCTAATTTATCACCAGAAGGAGTCAATTGGGTAGAAATAGAAAGTTCAAAATCGATGACTCTTGGGCGCGATATTAGTCCATTTGGTCAAATACGGATTTCTGAATGACTGACATAACATCAGAAGTAGTCAATGAGTATGTATAGAAAGTTCAAGATCAAGTGCTGAAATATGTTCACTATGTCAAATATTGGCTACTGTATGGCTGATCTATCACCAAAAGGAGTCCAGTGGGCAGAAATAGACAATTCAAAATCGACAACCCTTGGGGCCGATATTAGTCCATTTGGTCAAATACGGATTTCTGAATGACTGACATAACATCAGAAAGAGTCAATGAGTAGGTATAGAAATTTCGAGATCCATGACTGAAACATGTCAAATGGGTCAAATATTGGATTCTCTATGGCTAATTTATCACCAGAAGGAGTCAATTGGGTAGAAATAGACAGTTCAAAATCGATGACTCTTGGGCCCGATATTAGTCCATTAGGTCAAATACGGATTTCTGAATGACTGATATAACATCAGAAAGAGTCAATGAGTAGGTATAGACGTTTCGAGATCCATGACTGAAACATGTCAAATGGGTCAAATATTGGCTTCTCAATGGCTAATTTATCACCAAACGGAGTCAATTCGGTAGAAATAGAAAGTTCAAAATCGATGACTCTTGGGCCATATATAAGTCCATTTGGTCAAATATGGACTTCTGAATGACTGATGTAAAATCAGAAGTAGTCAATGAGTATGTATAGAAAGTTCAAGATCAAGTGCTGAAATATGTTCACTATGTCAAATATTGGCTACTGTATGGCTGATCTATCACCAAAAGGAGTCCAGTGGGCAGAAATAGAAAATTCAAAATCAACAACCCTTGGGCCCGATATTAGTCCAATTGGTCAAATATGGATTTCTGAATGACTGACATAATATCAGAAAGAGTCAATGAATAGGTATAGAAATTTCTAGATCCATGACTGAAACATGTCAAATGGGTGAAATATTGGCTTCTCTATGGCTAATTTATCACCAGAAGGAGTCAATTGGGTAGAAATAAAAAGTTCAAAATCGATGACTCTTGGGCCCGATATAGGTCCATTTTGTCAAATATGGACTTCTGAATGACTGATGTAAAATCAGAAGTAGTCAATGAGTATGTATAGAAAGGTCAAGATCAAGGAGGGAAACATGTTGAGTAAGTCAAAAATTGGCTACTGTATGGCTGATCTATCTACAAAAGGAGTCCATTGGGCAGGAATAGAAAATTCAAAATCGACAACTCTTGGGCCTGATATTAGTCCATTTGGTCAAATATGGATTTCTGAATGACTGACACAATATCAAAAAGAGTCAATGAGTAGGTATAGAAATTTCGAGATCCATGACTGAAACATGTCAAATGTTTGAAATATTGGCTTCTCTATAGCTAATTCATCACCAGAAGGAGTCAATTGGGTAGAAATAGAACCATCAAAATCGATAACTCTTGGGCCCGATATAGGTCCATTTGGTCAAATATGGACTTCTGAATGACTGATGTAAAATCAGAAGTAGTCAATGAGTATGTATAGAAAGGTCAAGATCAAGGAGTGAAACATGTTGAGTAAGTCAAAAATTGGCTACTGTATGGCTGATCTATCACCAAAAGGAGTCCAGTGGGCAGAAATAGAAAATTCAAAATCGACAACCCTTGGGCCCGATATTAGTCCATTTGGTCAAATATGGATTTCTGAATGACTGATATAATATCAGAAAGAGTCAATGAGTAGGTATAGAAATTTCGAGATCCATGACTGAAACAAGTCGAATTGTTCAAATATTGGCTTCTCTATGGCTAATTTATCACCAGAAGGAGTCAATTGGGTAGAAATAGAAAGTTCAAAATCGATAACTCTTGGGCCCGATATAGGTCCATTTGGTCAAATATGGACTTCTGGATGACTGATGTAAAATCAGAAGTAGTCAATGAGTATGTATAGAAAGTTCAAGATCAAGTGCTGAAATATGTTCACTATGTCAAATATTGGCTACTGTATGCCTGATCTATCACCAAAAGGAGTCCAGTGGGCAGAAATAGAAAATTCTAAATCGACAACCCTTGGGCCCGATATTAGTCCATTTGGTCAAATATGGATTTCTGAATGACTGACATAATATCAGAAAGAGTCAATGAGTAGGTATAGAAATTTCGAGATCCATGACTGAAACAAGTCGAATTGGTCAAATTTTGGCTTCTCTATGGCTAATTTATCACCAGAAGCAGTCAATTGGGTAGAAATAGAAAGTTCAAAATCGATGACTCTTGGGCCATATATAAGTCCATTTGGTCAAATATGGACTTCTGAATGACTGATGTAAAATCAGAAGTAGTCAATGAGTATGTATAGAAAGTTCAAGATCAAGTGCTGAAATATGTTCACTATGTCAAATATTGGCTACTGTATGGCTGATCTATCACCAAAAGGAGTCCAGTGGGCAGAAATAGAAAATTCAAAATCAACAACCCTTGGGCCCGATATTAGTCCAATTGGTCAAATATGGATTTCTGAATGACTGACATAACATCAGAAAGAGTCAATGACTAGGTATAGAAATTTCAAGATCCATGACTGAAACATGTTCAATGGGTCAAATATATGCTACTCTATGGCTAATGTATCACAAGAAGGAGTCAATTGGGTAGAAATAAAAAGTTCAAAATCGATGACTCTTGGGCCCGATATAGGTCCATTTTGTCAAATATGGACTTCTGAATGACTGATGTAAAATCAGAAGTAGTCAATGAGTATGTATAGAAAGGTCAAGATCAAGGAGGGAAACATGTTGAGTAAGTCAAAAATTGGCTACTGTATGGCTGATCTATCTACAAAAGGAGTCCATTGGGCAGGAATAGAAAATTCAAAATCGACAACTCTTGGGCCTGATATTAGTCCATTTGGTCAAATATGGATTTCTGAATGACTGACACAATATCAAAAAGAGTCAATGAGTAGGTATAGAAATTTCGAGATCCATGACTGAAACATGTCAAATGTTTGAAATATTGGCTTCTCTATAGCTAATTCATCACCAGAAGGAGTCAATTGGGTAGAAATAGAACCATCAAAATCGATGACTCTTGGGCCCGATATTAGTCTATTTGGTCAAATACGGATTTCTGAATGACTGACGTAACATCAGGAAGAGACAATGAGTAGGTATAGAAATTTCGAGATCCATGACTGAAACATGTCAAATGGGTGAAATATTGGCTTCTCTATGGCTAATTTATCACCAGAAGGAGTCAATTGGTTAGAAATAAAAAGTTCAAAATCGATGACTCTTGGGCCCGATATAGGTCCATTTGGTCAAATATGGACTTCTGAATGACTGATGTAAAATCAGAAGTAGTCAATGAGTATGTATAGAAAGGTCAAGATCAAGGAGGGAAACATGTTGAGTAAGTCAAAAATTGGCTACTGTATAGCTGATCTATCACCAAAAGAAGTCCAGTGGGCAGAAATAGAAAATTCAAAATCGACAACCCTTAGGCCCGATATTAGTCCTTTGGTCAAATATGGATTTCTGAATGACTGACATAACATCAGAAAGAGTCAATGACTAGGTATAGAAATTTCAAGATCCATGACTGAAACATGTTCAATGGGTCAAATATATGCTACTCTATGGCTAATGTATCACAAGAAGGAGTCAGTTGGGTAGAAATAGAAAGTTCAAAATCGATGACTCTTGGGCCCGATATAAGTCCATTTGGTCAAATATGGACTTCTGACAGACTTATGTAAAATCAGAAGTTGTCAAGGAGTATGCATAGAAAGTTCAAGATCAAGTACTGAAATACTGTGTGTGTCGCTCTTCAAGGCGCAGAGAGTTTGAGGTAGGTGGCCTGAAGGTGTAAGGAAGGGCCCCTCTGTGAATTCGCTCAATATGAACCATGCAGTCAACTGACTGCAGTAAGGCTGATGTAACATCAGATTAAGTCAATGCGGAGAGTTATTGAAAACGAATAAAAAGTAAAAGAAAGTTCATGTTTGAGCATTAATTTATTGATAATATGCCCTTTGGTCATTAAGTATTTTTATATACACTGAAACGCAACAAGTGCATATCTTATATTGTGCTCTGTGCAATGCAACAGCACATTTGTTTTCTCTTCATTGCACAACCAAATGAGGTACATCTATGCAATTTTGCATTGTCTTTTCAACAGCACATATGTTGACTCCATGCACAGCAAAATGAGTTAATGCTGGTACACTTAGTCGTCTTTCTGAGCGTGCACCTTTTCTCAGAAAAACGACTAAGTGTCAACATTCCTCCGTGTGAACCGTGCACTGTGTGTCTCTGCTCAAGCCGGAGAGAGTGTTAGGTAGGCGGCTTGAAAGTGTAAGGAAGGGCCCCTCTGTGAATCCGCTCAACTCAAACTCTCTCCGGCTTGAGGAGAGACACACACAGCCTGAAGGAATCTTGACACTTTTAGTGATTTTTCTGAGATGAAGTACAAGGAGGAATTTTGACACTTAGTCATTTTTATGAGAAATGATGCACGCTCAGACAAACGACTAAGTGTCAAAATTCCTCCGTGTGAACCAGGCAGTGTGTGTCGCTCTTCAAGCCGGAGAGAGTGTTAGGCAGGCGGCTTGAAAGTGTAAGGAAGGGCATCGCTGTGAATCCGCTCAACTCTCTTCGGTTTGAAGAGAGTAACACACACAGCCTGGAGGATTTCTGACACTTTTAGTCGTTTTTCTGAGATGTGCTACACGGAGGAATTTTGACACTTACTCGTTTTTCTGAGAAATTTTGCAAGCTCAGAAAAAAGTATGACACATCAGACTTTATACAAAAAACTAAAATGAAGTACACTTTGACTGGAAATATGTTCATTTTGTCACAAATGGAGTTTTGTATGTCTGATATAACATCAGAAAAATGCAATGAGTATGAAAGTATTGAAAGTTCATAATCTTGGAATCTTCAGCCAGAAATATGGACAGCAGGTTCTTACACGCAATGCCATGCATTGCAATGGACATAAGTTTTCTTAACGGAATGAGTTAGTTATTATAGGCACTGCAATGCAACAAGTGGATAGCTTATATTTAACATATGAGATAAGAAAATAAAATTAGAAATAAAAAGTTCAAAATTGATATGAGTCCATTTGGTCAAAAATTGACTTCTGAATGACTGGTGTATCATCAGAAGTTGTGAGTGCGCATTTAGTTTCATTTTTTTTTTAATTTCACTCGCTCCGTGTCCAATAACACAATCCACGTAGTCCGTTTTCTGGTAAAATATCTTCCTTTAATATTGCTTGTTAGTTAAATAAAACAAATAAAATTAACAAACCAAATTATGATCTTAAATCTTAAATGTCACGGATGCGGTAAAGAAAACTGTGCGACTCCACTGTATTCTAAAGAGCGCCCAAGCTTCACAGTCGTGATTCTTAAAGTGCCAGTACACAATTTTAACATGTTACATGTTTCAACATAATATTTATCCAAATGATAAACACAAACAAAGTAAACTCACAAATGAAGCCAACTCAAACAGAAATATTTAAAAACTGACTCGAATCAAAATAGGCTCCTACAGAAGTATTCAATGAGTATGTATAGAAAGTTCAAGATCAAGTACTGAAATATGTTCACTATGTCAAATATTGGCTACTGTATGGCTGACGTACTACCAGAAGAAGTCAATGGTTAGAAATAAAAAGTTCAATATTGATGAGTCTTTGGGCTAGATATTAGTATTTTATGTCAAATATAGACTTCTGATGTAGGCTGATGTAACAACAGAAGGAATCAATGAGTACATATAGAAAGTTCAAGATCAAAGACTGAAATATGTTCAGTAGGTCAAAACTTGGCTGAAAACCACTAGAAGGAGTCAATGAGTAGAACCAAAAATTTCAAAATCGATGACTCTTGGGCCATATATTAGTAATTTAGGTCAAATAGGACTCTGAAAAGCTGATGTAACAACAGAAGGAATCAATGAGTACCTTTAGAAATTTCAAGATCCATGACAGAAACATGTCAAATGGGTCAAATATTGGCTTTTCTATTGCTAATTTATCACCAGAAGGAGTCAATTGGGTAGAAATAGAAAGTTCAAAATCGATGACTCTTGGGCCCGATATAGGTCCATTTGGTCAAATATACACTTCTGAATGACTGATGTAAAATCAGAAGTAGTGAATGAGTATGTATAGAAAGGTCAAGATCAAGGAGGGAAACTGGTTGAGTAAGTCAAAAATTGGCTACTGTATTGCTCTATCACCAAATGGAGTTCAGTGGGCAGAAATAGAAAATTCAAAATCGACAACCCTTGGCCCCGATATTAGTCCATTTGGTCAAATATGGATTTCTGAATGACTGACATAATATCAGAAAGAGTCAATGAGTAGGTATAGAAATTTCGAGATCCATGACTGAAACAAGTCGAATTGGTCAAATATTGGCTTCTCTATGGCTAATTTATCACCAGAAGGAGTCAATTGGGTAGAAATAGAAAGTTCAAAATCGATAACTCTTGGGCCCGATATTAGTCCATTTGGTCAAATATGGATTTCTGAATGACTGACATAATATCAGAAAGAGTCAATGAGTAGGTATAGAAATTTCGAGATCCATGACTGAAACAAGTCGAATTGGTCAAATTTTGGCTTCTCTATGGCTAATTTATCACCAGAAGGAGCCAATTGGGTAGAAATAGAAAGTTCAAAATCGATAACTCTTGGGCCCGATATAGGTCCATTTGGTCAAATATGGACTTCTGAATGACTGATGTAAAATCAGAAGTATTCAATGAGTATGTATAGAAAGTTCAAGATCAAGTGCTGAAATATGTTCACTATGTCAAATATTGGCTACTGTATGGCTGATCTATCACTAAAAGGAGTCCAGTGGGCAGAAATAGAAAATTCAAAATCGACAACCCTTGGGCCCGATATTAGTCCATTTGGTCAAATATGGATTTCTGAAAGACTGACATAATATCAGAAAGATTCAATGAGTAGGTATAGAAATTTCGAGATCCATGACTGAAACATGTCAAATGGGTGAAATATTGGCTTCTCTATGGCTAATTTATCACCAGAAGGAGTCAATTGGGTAGAAATAGAAAGTTCAAAATCGATAACTCTTGGGCCCGATATAGGTCCATTTGGTCAAATATGGACTTCTGAATGACTGATGTAAAATCAGAAGTAGTCAATGAGTATGTATAGAAAGTTCAAGATCAAGTACTGAAATATGTTCGCTATGTCAAATATTGGCTACTGTATGGCTGATCTATCACCAAAAAGAGTCCAGTGGACAGAAATAGAAAGTTCAAAATCGATGACTCTTGGGCCCGATATAGCTCCATTTGGTCAAATATGGACTTCTGAATGACTGACATAACATCAGAAAGAGTCAATGAGTAGGTATAGAAATTTCAAGATCCATGACTGAAACATGTCCAATGGGTCAAATATATGCTGCTCTATGGCTAATGTATCACAAGAAGGAGTCAACTGGGAAGGAATAGAAAGTTCAAGATCAAAGACTGAAAAATGTTCAGTAGGTCAAAACTTGGCTGAAAACCACTAGAAGGAGTCAATGGGTAGAACCAAAAAGTTCAAAATCGATGACTCTTGGGCCATATATTAGTAATTTAGGTCAAATAGGACTCTGAATGAATGATGTAACAACAGAAGGAGTCAATGAGTACCTTTAGAAATTTCAAGATCCATGACAGAAACATGTAAAATGGGTCAAATATTGGCTTTTCTATGGCTAATTTATCACCAGAAGGAGTCAATTGGGTAGAAATAGAAAGTTCAAAATCGATGACTCTTGGGCCCGATATAGGTCCATTTGCTCAAATATACATTTCTGAATGAGTGATGTAAAATCAGAAGTAGTGAATGAGTATGTATAGAAAGGTCAAGATCAAGGAGGGAAACTGGTTGAGTAAGTCAAAAATTGCCTACTGTATTGATCTATCACCAAATGGAGTCCAGTGGGCAGAAATAGAAAATTCAAAATCGACAACCCTTGGGCCCGATATTAGTCCATTTGGTCAAATATGGATTTCTGAATGACTGACATAATATCAGAAAGAGTCAATGAGTAGGTATAGAAATTTCGAGATCCATGACTGAAACAAGTCGAATTGGTCAAATATTGGCTTCTCTATGGCTAATTTATCACCAGAAGGAGTCAATTGGGTAGAAATAGAAAGTTCAAAATCGATAACTCTTGGGCCCGATATAGGTCCATTTGGTCAAATATGGACTTCTGAATGACTGATGTAAAATCAGAAGTAGTCAATGAGTATGTATAGAAAGTTCAAGATCAAGTGCTGAAAAATGTTCACTATGTCAAATATTGGCTACTGTATGCCTGATCTATCACCAAAAGGAGTCCAGTGGGCAGAAATAGAAAATTCTAAATCGACAACCCTTGGGCCCGATATTAGTCCATTTGGTCAAATATGGATTTCTGAATGACTGACATAATATCAGAAAGAGTCAATGAGTAGGTATAGAAATTTCGAGATCCATGACTGAAACAAGTCGAATTGGTCAAATTTTGGCTTCTCTATGGCTAGTTTATCACCAGAAGCAGTCAATTGGGTAGAAATAGAAAGTTCTAAATCGATAACTCTTGGGCCCGATATAGGTCCATTTGGTCAAATATGGAGTTCTGAATGACTGATGTAAAATCAGAAGTAGTCAATGAGTATGTATAGAAAGTTCAAGATCAAGTGCTGAAATATGTTCACTATGTCAAATATTGGCTACTGTATGGCTGATCTATCACTAAAAGGAGTCCAATGGGCAGAAATAGAAAATTCAAAATCGACAACCCTTGGGCCCGATATTAGTCCATTTGGTCAAATATGGATTTCTGAATGACTGACACAATATCAAAAAGAGTCAATGAGTAGGTATAGAAATTTCGAGATCCATGACTGAAACATGTCAAATGTTTGAAATATTGGCTTCTCTATGGCTAATTTATCACCAGAAGGAGTCAATTGGGTAGAAATAGAACCATCAAAATCGATGACTCTTGGGCACGATATAAGTCCATTTCGTCAAATATGGACTTCTGAATGACTGATGTAAAATCAGAAGTAGTCAATGAGTATGTATAGAAAGGTCAAGATCAAGGAGTGAAACATGTTCACTATGTCAAATATTGGCTACTGTATGGCTGATCTATCACCAAAAGGAGTCCAGTGGGCAGAAATAGAAAATTCAAAATCGACAACCCTTGGGCCCGATATTAGTCCATTTGGTCAAAAATGGATTTCTGAATGACTGACATAACATCAGAAAAAGTCTCAATGAGGAGGTATAGAAATTTCGAGATCCTTGACTGAAATATGTCAAATGGGTGAAATATTGGCTTCTCTATGGCTAATTTATCACCAGAAGGAGTCAATTGGGTAGAAATAAAAAGTTCAAAATCGATGACTCTTGGGCCCGATATAGGTTCATTTGGTCAAATATGGACTTCTGAATGACTTATGTAAAATCAGAAGTAGTCAATGAGTATGTATAGAAAGGTCAAGATCAAGTACTGAAATATGTTCACTATGTCAAATATTGGCTACTGCATGTCTGATCTATCACCAAAAGGAGTCCAGTGGGCAGAAATAGACAATTCAAAATCGACAACCCTTGGGGCCGATATTAGTCCATTTTGTCAAATATGGATTTCTGAATGACTGACATAATATCAGAAAGAGTCAATGAGTCAAAGAGACAAAGAGTATAGAAATTTCGAGATCCTTGACTGAAACATGTCAAATGGGTAAAATATTGGCTTCTCTATGGCTAATTTATCACCAGAAGGAGTCAATTGGGTAGAAATAGAAAATTCAAAATCGATGACTCTTGGGCCCGATATAAGTCCATTTGTTCAAATATGGACTTCTGAATGACTGATGTAAAATCAGAAGTAGTCAATGAGTATGTATAGAAAGGTCAAGATCAAGGAGGGAAACATGTTGAGTAAGTCAAAAATTGGCTACTGTATGGCTGATCTATCTACAAAAGAAGTCCATTGGGCAGAAATAGAAAATTCAAAATTGACAACCCTTGGGCCCGATATTAGTCCATTTGGTCAAATATGGATTTATGAATGACTGACATAATATCAGAAAGAGTCAATGAGTAGGTATAGAAATTTCGAGATCCATGACTGAAACATGTCAAATGTTTGAAATATATTAGATTCTCTATGGCTAATTTATCACCAGAAGGAGTCAATTGGGTAGAAATAGAAAGTTCAAAATCGATGACTCTTGGGCGCGATATTAGTCCGTTTGGTCAAATACGGATTTCTGAATGACTGACATAACATCAGAAGTAGTCATTGAGTATGTATAGAAAGTTCAAGATCAAGTGCTGAAATATGTTCACTATGTCAAATATTGGCTACTGTATGGCTGATCTATCACCAAAAGGAGTCCAGTGGGCAGAAATAGACAATTCAAAATCGACAACCCTTGGGACCGATATTAGTGCATTTGGTCAAATACGGATTTCTGAATGACTGACATAACATCAGAAAGAGTCAATGAGTAGGTATAGAAATTTCGAGATCCATGACTGAAACATGTCAAATGGGTCAAATATTGGATTCTCTATGGCTAATTTATCACCAGAAGGAGTCAATTGGGTAGAAATAGACAGTTCAAAATCGATGACTCTTGGGCCCGATATTAGTCCATTTGGTCAAATACGGATTTCTGAATGACTGATATAACATTAGAAAGAGTCAATGAGTAGGTATAGACGTTTCGAGATCCATGACTGAAACATGTCAAATGGGTCAAATATTGGCTTCTCAATGGCTAATTTATCACCAAACGGAGTCAATTCGGTAGAAATAGAACCATCAAAATCGATGACTCTTGGGCCCGATATAAGTCCATTTCGTCAAATATGGACTTCTGAATGACTGATGTAAAATCAGAAGTAGTCAATGAGTATGTATAGAAAGGTCAAGATCAAGGAGTGAAACATGTTCACTATGTCAAATATTGGCTACTGTATGGCTGATCTATCACCAAAAGGAGTCCAGTGGGCAGAAATAGAAAATTCAAAATCGACAACCCTTGGGCCCGATATTAGTCCATTTGGTCAAATATGGATTTCTGAATGACTGACATAACATCAGAAAAAGTCTCAATGAGGAGGTATAGAAATTTCGAGATCCATAACTGAAACATGTCAAATGGGTCAAATATTGGATTCTCTATGGCTAATTTATCACCAGAAGGAGTCAATTGGGTAGAAATAGAAAGTTCAAAATCGATGACTCTTGGGCCCGATATTAGTCCATTTGGTCAAATACGGATTTCTGAATGACTGACGTAACATCAGGAAGAGACAATGAGTAGGTATAGAAATTTCGAGATCCATGACTGAAACATGTCAAATGGGTGAAATATTGGCTTCTCTATGGCTAATTTATCTCCAGAAGGAGTCAATTGGGTAGAAATAAAAAGTTCAAAATCGATGACTCTTGGGCCCGATATAGGTCCATTTGGTCAAATATGGACTTCTGAATGACTGACATAACATCAGAAAATGTCTCAATGAGGAGGTATAGAAATTTCGAGATCCATAACTGAAACATGTCAAATGGGTCAAATATTGGATTCTCTATGGCTAATTTATCACCAGAAGGAGTCAATTGGGTAGAAATAGAAAGTTCAAAATCGATGACTCTTGGGCCCGAAATTAGTCCATTTGGTCAAATACGGATTTCTGAATGACTGACATAACATCAGGAAGAGACAATGAGTAGGTATAGAAATTTCGAGATCCATGACTGAAACATGTCAAATGGGTGAAATATTGGCTTCTCTATGGCTAATTTATCTCCAGAAGGAGTCAATTGGGTAGAAATAAAAAGTTCAAAATCGATGACTCTTGGGCCCGATATAGGTCCATTTGGTCAAATATGGACTTCTGAATGACTGATGTAAAATCAGAAGTAGTCAATGAGTATGTATAGAAAGTTCAAGATCAAGTGCTGAAATATGTTCACTATGTCAAATATTGGCTACTGTATGGCTGATCTATCACCAAAAGGAGTCCAGTGGGCAGAAATAGAAAATTCAAAATCGACAACCCTTGGGGCCGATATTAGTCCATTTGGTCAAATATGGATTTCTGAATGACTGATATAATATCAGAAAGAGTCAATGAGTCAAAGAGACAAAGAGTATAGAAATTTCGAGATCCTTGACTGAAATATGTCAAATGGGTGAAATATTGGCTTCTCTATGGCTAATTTATCACCAGAAGGAGTCAATTGGGTAGAAATAGAAAGTTCAAAATCGATGACTCTTGGGCCCGATATAAGTCCATTTGTTCAAATATGCACTTCTGAATGACTGATGTAAAATCAGAAGTAGTCAATGAGTATGTATAGAAAGTTCAAGATCAAGTACTGAAATATGTTCACTATGTCAAATATTGGCTACTGAATGGCTGATCTATCACCAAAAGGAGTCCAGTGGGCAGAAATAGAAAATTCAAAATCGACAACCCTTGGGCCCGATATTAGTCCATTTGGTCAAATATGGATTTCTGAATGACTGACATAATATCAGAAAGAGTCAATGAGTCAAAGAGACAAAGAGTATAGAAATTTCGAGATCCTTGACTGAAACATGTCAAATGGGTAAAATATTGGCTTCTCTATGGCTAATTTATCACCAGAAGGAGTCAATTGGGTAGAAATAGAAAATTCAAAATCGATGACTCTTGGGCCTGATATAAGTCCATTTGTTCAAATATGGACTTCTGAATGACTGATGTAAAATCAGAAGTAGTCAATGAGTATGTATAGAAAGGTCAAGATCAAGGAGGGAAACATGCTGAGTAAGTCAAAAATTGGCTACTGTATGGCTGATCTATCTACAAAAGGAGTCCATTGGGCAGAAATAGAAAATTCAAAATTGACAACCCTTGGGCCCGATATTAGTCCATTTGGTCAAATATGGATTTCTGAATGACTGACATAATATCAGAAAGAGTCAATGAGTAGGTATAGAAATTTCGAGATCCATGACTGAAACATGTCAAATGTTTGAAATATATTAGATTCTCTATGGCTAATTTATCACCAGAAGGAGTCAACTGGGTAGAAATAGAAAGTTCAAAATCGATGACTCTTGGGCGCGATATTAGTCCATTTGGTCAAATACGGATTTCTGAATGACTGACATAACATCAGAAGTAGTCAATGAGTATGTATAGAAAGTTCAAGATCAAGTGCTGAAATATGTTCACTATGTCAAATATTGGCTACTGTATGGCTGATCTATCACCAAAAGGAGTCCAGTGGGCAGAAATAGACAATTCAAAATCGACAACCCTTGGGACCGATATTAGTGCATTTGGTCAAATACGGATTTCTGAATGACTGACATAACATCAGAAAGAGTCAATGAGTAGGTATAGAAATTTCGAGATCCATGACTGAAACATGTCAAATGGGTCAAATATTGGATTCTCTATGGCTAATTTATCACCAGAAGGAGTCAATTGGGTAGAAATAGACAGTTCAAAATCGATGACTCTTGGGCCCGATATTAGTCCATTTGGTCAAATACGGATTTCTGAATGACTGATATAACATCAGAAAGAGTCAATGAGTAGGTATAGACGTTTCGAGATCCATGACTGAAACATGTCAAATGGGTCAAATATTGGCTTCTCAATGGCTAATTTATCACCAAACGGAATCAATTCGGTAGAAATAGAAAGTTCAAAATCGATGACTCTTGGGCCATATATAAGTCCATTTGGTCAAATATGGACTTCTGAATGACTGATGTAAAATCAGAAGTAGTCAATGAGTATGTATAGAAAGTTCAAGATCAAGTGCTGAAATATGTTCACTATGTCAAATATTGGCTACTGTATGGCTGATCTATCACCAAAAGGAGTCCAGTGGGCAGAAATAGAAAATTCAAAATCAACAACCCTTGGGCCCGATATTAGTCCAATTGGTCAAATATGGATTTCTGAATGACTGACATAATATCAGAAAGAGTCAATGAGTAGGTATAGAAATTTCTAGATCCATGACTGAAACATGTCAAATGGGTGAAATATTGGCTTCTCTATGGCTAATTTATCACCAGAAGGAGTCAATTGGGTAGAAATAAAAAGTTCAAAATCGATGACTCTTGGGCCCGATATAGGTCCATTTTGTCAAATATGCACTTCTGAATGACTGATGTAAAATCAGAAGTAGTCAATGAGTATGTATAGAAAGGTCAAGATCAAGGAGGGAAACATGTTGAGTAAGTCAAAAATTGGCTACTGTATGGCTGATCTATCTACAAAAGGAGTCCATTGGGCAGGAATAGAAAATTCAAAATCGACAACCCTTGGGCCCGATATTAGTCCATTTGGTCAAATATGGATTTCTGAATGACTGATATAATATCAGAAAGAGTCAATGAGTAGGTATAGAAATTTCGAGATCCATGACTGAAACATGTTAAATGGGTGAAATATTGGCTTCTCTATGGCTAATTTATCACCAGAAGGAGTCAATTGGGTAGAAATAGAAAGTTCAAAATCGATGACTCTTGGGCCCGATATAGGTCCATTTGGTCAAATATGGACTTCTGAATGACTGATGTAAAATCAAAAGTAGTCAATGAGTATGTATAGAAAGTTCAAGATCAAGTACTGAAATATGTTCACTATATCAAATATTGGCTACTGTATGGCTGATCTATCACCAAAAGGAGTCCAGTGGGCAGAAATAGAAAATTCAAAATCAACAACCCTTGGGCCCGATATTAGTCCATTTGGTCAAATATGGATTTCTGAATGACTGACACAATATCAAAAAGAGTCAATGAGTAGGTATAGAAATTTCGAGATCCATGACTGAAACATGTCAAATGTTTGAAATATTGGCTTCTCTATGGCTAATTTATCACCAGAAGGAGTCAATTGGGTAGAAATAGAACCATCAAAATCGATGACTCTTGGGCCCGATATAAGTCCATTTGGTCAAATATGGACTTCTGAATGACTGATGTAAAATCAGAAGTAGTCAATGAGTATTAATAGAAAGGTCAAGATCAAGGATTGAAACATGTTCACTATGTCAAATATTGGCTACTGTATGGCGGATCTATCACCAAAAGGAGTCCAGTGGGCAGAAATAGAAAATTCAAAATCGACAACCCTTGGGCCCGATATTAGTCCATTTGGTCAAATATGGATTTCTGAATGACTGACATTATATCAGAAAAAGACTCAATGAGGAGGTATAGAAATTTCGAGATCCATAACTGAAACATGTCAAATGGGTCAAATATTGGATTCTCTATGGCTAATTTATCACCAGAAGGAGTCGAGTGGCCAGAAAGAGAAAATTCAAAATCGACAACCCTTGGGCCCGATATTAGTCCATTGGTCAAATATGGATTTCTAAATGACTGACATAATATCAAAAAGAGTCAATGAGTAGGTATAGAAATTTCGAGATCCATGACTGAAACTTGTCAAATGGGTCAAATATTGCCTTCTCTATGGCTAATTTATCTTCAGAAGGAGTCAATTGGGTAGAAATAGAAAGTTCAAAATCGATGACTCTTGGGCCCGAAATTAGTCCATTTGGTCAAATACGGATTTCTGAATGACTGACGTAACATCAGGAAGAGACAATGAGTAGGTATAGAAATTTCGAGATCCATGACTGAAACATGTCAAATGGGTGAAATATTGGCTTCTCTATGGCTAATTTATCTCCAGAAGGAGTCAATTGGGTAGAAATAAAAAGTTCAAAATCGATGACTCTTGGGCCCGATATAGGTCCATTTGGTCAAATATGGACTTCTGAATGACTGATGTAAAATCAGAAGTAGTCAATGAGTATGTATAGAAAGTTCAAGATCAAGTGCTGAAATATGTTCACTATGTCAAATATTGGCTACTGTATGGCTGATCTATCACCAAAAGGAGTCCAGTGGGCAGAAATAGAAAATTCAAAATCGACAACCCTTGGGGCCGATATTAGTCCATTTGGTCAAATATGGATTTCTGAATGACTGACATAATATCAGAAAGAGTCAATGAGTCAAAGAGACAAAGAGTATAGAAATTTCGAGATCCTTGACTGAAATATGTCAAATGGGTGAAATATTGGCTTCTCTATGGCTAATTTATCACCAGAAGGAGTCAATTGGGTAGAAATAGAAAGTTCAAAATCGATGACTCTTGGGCCCGATATAAGTCCATTTGTTCAAATATGCACTTCTGAATGACTGATGTAAAATCAGAAGTAGTCAATGAGTATGTATAGAAAGTTCAAGATCAAGTACTGAAATATGTTCACTATGTCAAATATTGGCTACTGAATGGCTGATCTATCACCAAAAGGAGTCCAGTGGGCAGAAATAGAAAATTCAAAATCGACAACCCTTGGGCCCGATATTAGTCCATTTGGTCAAATATGGATTTCTGAATGACTGACATAATATCAGAAAGAGTCAATGAGTCAAAGAGACAAAGAGTATAGAAATTTCGAGATCCTTGACTGAAACATGTCAAATGGGTAAAATATTGGCTTCTCTATGGCTAATTTATCACCAGAAGGAGTCAATTGGGTAGAAATAGAAAATTCAAAATCGATGACTCTTGGGCCTGATATAAGTCCATTTGTTCAAATATGGACTTCTGAATGACTGATGTAAAATCAGAAGTAGTCAATGAGTATGTATAGAAAGGTCAAGATCAAGGAGGGAAACATGCTGAGTAAGTCAAAAATTGGCTACTGTATGGCTGATCTATCTACAAAAGGAGTCCATTGGGCAGAAATAGAAAATTCAAAATTGACAACCCTTGGGCCCGATATTAGTCCATTTGGTCAAATATGGATTTCTGAATGACTGACATAATATCAGAAAGAGTCAATGAGTAGGTATAGAAATTTCGAGATCCATGACTGAAACATGTCAAATGTTTGAAATATATTAGATTCTCTATGGCTAATTTATCACCAGAAGGAGTCAACTGGGTAGAAATAGAAAGTTCAAAATCGATGACTCTTGGGCGCGATATTAGTCCATTTGGTCAAATACGGATTTCTGAATGACTGACATAACATCAGAAGTAGTCAATGAGTATGTATAGAAAGTTCAAGATCAAGTGCTGAAATATGTTCACTATGTCAAATATTGGCTACTGTATGGCTGATCTATCACCAAAAGGAGTCCAGTGGGCAGAAATAGACAATTCAAAATCGACAACCCTTGGGACCGATATTAGTGCATTTGGTCAAATACGGATTTCTGAATGACTGACATAACATCAGAAAGAGTCAATGAGTAGGTATAGAAATTTCGAGATCCATGACTGAAACATGTCAAATGGGTCAAATATTGGATTCTCTATGGCTAATTTATCACCAGAAGGAGTCAATTGGGTAGAAATAGACAGTTCAAAATCGATGACTCTTGGGCCCGATATTAGTCCATTTGGTCAAATACGGATTTCTGAATGACTGATATAACATCAGAAAGAGTCAATGAGTAGGTATAGACGTTTCGAGATCCATGACTGAAACATGTCAAATGGGTCAAATATTGGCTTCTCAATGGCTAATTTATCACCAAACGGAGTCAATTCGGTAGAAATAGAAAGTTCAAAATCGATGACTCTTGGGCCATATATAAGTCCATTTGGTCAAATATGGACTTCTGAATGACTGATGTAAAATCAGAAGTAGTCAATGAGTATGTATAGAAAGTTCAAGATCAAGTGCTGAAATATGTTCACTATGTCAAATATTGGCTACTGTATGGCTGATCTATCACCAAAAGGAGTCCAGTGGGCAGAAATAGAAAATTCAAAATCAACAACCCTTGGGCCCGATATTAGTCCAATTGGTCAAATATGGATTTCTGAATGACTGACATAATATCAGAAAGAGTCAATGAGTAGGTATAGAAATTTCTAGATCCATGACTGAAACATGTCAAATGGGTGAAATATTGGCTTCTCTATGGCTAATTTATCACCAGAAGGAGTCAATTGGGTAGAAATAAAAAGTTCAAAATCGATGACTCTTGGGCCCGATATAGGTCCATTTTGTCAAATATGGACTTCTGAATGACTGATGTAAAATCAGAAGTAGTCAATGAGTATGTATAGAAAGGTCAAGATCAAGGAGGGAAACATGTTGAGTAAGTCAAAAATTGGCTACTGTATGGCTGATCTATCTACAAAAGGAGTCCATTGGGCAGGAATAGAAAATTCAAAATCGACAACCCTTGGGCCCGATATTAGTCCATTTGGTCAAATATGGATTTCTGAATGACTGATATAATATCAGAAAGAGTCAATGAGTAGGTATAGAAATTTCGAGATCCATGACTGAAACATGTTAAATGGGTGAAATATTGGCTTCTCTATGGCTAATTTATCACCAGAAGGAGTCAATTGGGTAGAAATAGAAAGTTCAAAATCGATGACTCTTGGGCCCGATATAGGTCCATTTGGTCAAATATGGACTTCTGAATGACTGATGTAAAATCAAAAGTAGTCAATGAGTATGTATAGAAAGTTCAAGATCAAGTACTGAAATATGTTCACTATATCAAATATTGGCTACTGTATGGCTGATCAATCACCAAAAGGAGTCCAGTGGGCAGAAATAGAAAATTCAAAATCAACAACCCTTGGGCCCGATATTAGTCCATTTGGTCAAATATGGATTTCTGAATGACTGACACAATATCAAAAAGAGTCAATGAGTAGGTATAGAAATTTCGAGATCCATGACTGAAACATGTCAAATGTTTGAAATATTGGCTTCTCTATGGCTAATTTATCACCAGAAGGAGTCAATTGGGTAGAAATAGAACCATCAAAATCGATGACTCTTGGGCCCGATCTAAGTCCATTTGGTCAAATATGGACTTCTGAATGACTGATGTAAAATCAGAAGTAGTCAATGAGTATTAATAGAAAGGTCAAGATCAAGGATTGAAACATGTTCACTATGTCAAATATTGGCTACTGTATGGCGGATCTATCACCAAAAGGAGTCCAGTGGGCAGAAATAGAAAATTCAAAATCGACAACCCTTGGGCCCGATATTAGTCCATTTGGTCAAATATGGATTTCTGAATGACTGACATTATATCAGAAAAAGACTCAATGAGGAGGTATAGAAATTTCGAGATCCATAACTGAAACATGTCAAATGGGTCAAATATTGGATTCTCTATGGCTAATTTATCACCAGAAGGAGTCGAGTGGCCAGAAAGAGAAAATTCAAAATCGACAACCCTTGGGCCCGATATTAGTCCATTGGTCAAATATGGATTTCTAAATGACTGACATAATATCAAAAAGAGTCAATGAGTAGGTATAGAAATTTCGAGATCCATGACTGAAACTTGTCAAATGGGTCAAATATTGCCTTCTCTATGGCTAATTTATCTTCAGAAGGAGTCAATTGGGTAGAAATAGAAAGTTCAAAATCGATGACTCTTGGGCCCGAAATTAGTCCATTTGGTCAAATACGGATTTCTGAATGACTGACGTAACATCAGGAAGAGACAATGAGTAGGTATAGAAATTTCGAGATCCATGACTGAAACATGTCAAATGGGTGAAATATTGGCTTCTCTATGGCTAATTTATCTCCAGAAGGAGTCAATTGGGTAGAAATAAAAAGTTCAAAATCGATGACTCTTGGGCCCGATATAGGTCCATTTGGTCAAATATGGACTTCTGAATGACTGATGTAAAATCAGAAGTAGTCAATGAGTATGTATAGAAAGTTCAAGATCAAGTGCTGAAATATGTTCACTATGTCAAATATTGGCTACTGTATGGCTGATCTATCACCAAAAGGAGTCCAGTGGGCAGAAATAGAAAATTCAAAATCGACAACCCTTGGGGCCGATATTAGTCCATTTGGTCAAATATGGATTTCTGAATGACTGACATAATATCAGAAAGAGTCAATGAGTCAAAGAGACAAAGAGTATAGAAATTTCGAGATCCTTGACTGAAATATGTCAAATGGGTGAAATATTGGCTTCTCTATGGCTAATTTATCACCAGAAGGAGTCAATTGGGTAGAAATAGAAAGTTCAAAATCGATGACTCTTGGGCCCGATATAAGTCCATTTGTTCAAATATGCACTTCTGAATGACTGATGTAAAATCAGAAGTAGTCAATGAGTATGTATAGAAAGTTCAAGATCAAGTACTGAAATATGTTCACTATGTCAAATATTGGCTACTGAATGGCTGATCTATCACCAAAAGGAGTCCAGTGGGCAGAAATAGAAAATTCAAAATCGACAACCCTTGGGCCCGATATTAGTCCATTTGGTCAAATATGGATTTCTGAATGACTGACATAATATCAGAAAGAGTCAATGAGTCAAAGAGACAAAGAGTATAGAAATTTCGAGATCCTTGACTGAAACATGTCAAATGGGTAAAATATTGGCTTCTCTATGGCTAATTTATCACCAGAAGGAGTCAATTGGGTAGAAATAGAAAGTTCAAAATTGATGGCTCTTTGGCCCGATATAGGTCCATTTGGTCAAATATGGACTTCTGAATGACTGATGTAAAATCAGAAGTAGTCAATGAGTATGTATAGAAAGTTCAAGATCAAAGACTGAAATATGTTCAGTAGGTCAAAACTTGGCTGAAAACCACTAGAAGGAGTCAATGGGTAGAACCAAAAAGTTCAAAATCGATGACTCTTGGGCCATATATTAGTAATTTAGGTCAAATAGGACTCTGAATGGCTGATGTAACAACAGAAGGAGTCAATGAGTACCTTTAGAAATTTCAAGATCCATGACAGAAACATGTCAAATGGGTCAAATATTGGCTTTTCTATTGCTAATTTATCACCAGAAGGAGTCAATTGGGTAGAAATAGAAAGTTCAAAATCGATGACTCTTGGGCCCGATATAGGTCCATTTGGTCAAATATACACTTCTGAATGACTGATGTAAAATCAGAAGTAGTGAATGAGTATGTATAGAAAGGTCAAGATCAAGGAGGGAAACTGGTTGAGTAAGTCAAAAATTGGCTACTGTATTGCTCTATCACCAAATGGAGTTCAGTGGGCAGAAATAGAAAATTCAAAATCGACAACCCTTGGCCCCGATATTAGTCCATTTGGTCAAATATGGATTTCTGAATGACTGATGTAAAATCAGAAGTATTCAATGAGTATGTATAGAAAGTTCAAGATCAAGTGCTGAAATATGTTCACTATGTCAAATATTGGCTACTGTATGGCTGATCTATCACTAAAAGGAGTCCAGTGGGCAGAAATAGAAAATTCAAAATCGACAACCCTTGGGCCCGATATTAGTCCATTTGGTCAAATATGGATTTCTGAAAGACTGACATAATATCAGAAAGATTCAATGAGTAGGTATAGAAATTTCAAGATCCATGACTGAAACATGTTCAATGGGTCAAATATTGGCTTCTCTATGGCTAATTTATCACCAGAAGGAGTCAATTGGGTAGAAATAGAAAGTTCAAAATCGATGACTCTTGGGCCCGATATAAGTCGATTTGGTCAAATATGGACTTCTGAATGACTGATGTAAAATCAGAAGTAGTCAATGAGTATGTAGAGAAAGTTCAAGATCAAGTACTGAAATATGTTCACTTTGTCAAATATTGGCTAAGTATGGCTGATCTATCACCAAAAGGAGTCCAGTGGGCAGAAATAGAAAATTCAAAATCGACAACCCTTGGGCCCAATATTAGTCCATTTGGTCAAATATGGATTTCTGAATGACTGACATAATATCAGAAAGAGTCAATGAGTAGGTATAGAAATTTCGAGATCCATGACTGAAACAAGTCGAATTGGTCAAATTTTGGCTTCTCTATAGCTAATTTATCACCAGAAGGAGTCAATTGGGTAGAAATAGAAAGTTAAAAATCGATAACTCTTGGGCCCGATATAGGTCCATTTGGTCAAATATGGACTTCTGAATGACTGATGTAAAATCAGAAGTAGTCAATGAGTTTGTATAGAAAGTTCAAGATCAAGTGCTGAAATATGTTCACTATGTCAAATATTGGCTACTGTATGGCTGATCTATCACCAAAAGGAGTCCAGTGGGCAGAAAGAGAAAATTCAAAATCGACAACCCTTGGGCCCGATATTAGTCTATTGGTCAAATATGGATCTCTAAATGACTGACATAATATCAAAAAGAGTCAATGAGTAGGTATAGAAATTTCGAGATCCATGACTGAAACTTGTCAAATGGGTCAAATATTGCCTTCTCTATGGCTAATTTATCTTCAGAAGGAGTCAATTGGGTAGAAATAGAAAGTTCAAAATTGATGGCTCTTTGGCCCGATATAGGTCCATTTGGTCAAATATGGACTTCTGAATGACTGATGTAAAATCAGAAGTAGTCAATGAGTATGTATAGAAAGTTCAAGATCAAGTACTGAAATATGTTCACTATATCAAATATTGGCTACTGTATGGCTGATCTATCACCAAAAGGAGTCCAGTGGGCAGAAATAGAAAATTCAAAATCAACAACCCTTGGGCCCGATATTAGTCCATTTGGTCAAATATGGATTTCTGAATGACTGACACAATATCAAAAAGAGTCAATGAGTAGGTATAGAAATTTCGAGATCCATGACTGAAACATGTCAAATGTTTGAAATATTGGCTTCTCTATGGCTAATTTATCACCAGAAGGAGTCAATTGGGTAGAAATAGAACCATCAAAATCGATGACTCTTGGGCCCGATATAAGTCAATTTGGTCAAATATGGACTTCTGAATGACTGATGTAAAATCAGAAGTAGTCAATGAGTATTAATAGAAAGGTCAAGATCAAGGATTGAAACATGTTCACTATGTCAAATATTGGCTACTGTATGGCGGATCTATCACCAAAAGGAGTCCAGTGGGCAGAAATAGAAAATTCAAAATCGACAACCCTTGGGCCCGATATTAGTCCATTTGGTCAAATATGGATTTCTGAATGACTGACATAATATCAGAAAAAGACTCAATGAGGAGGTATAGAAATTTCGAGATCCATAACTGAAACATGTCAAATGGGTCAAATATTGGATTCTCTATGGCTAATTTATCACCAGAAGGAGTCCAGTGGCCAGAAAGAGACAATTCAAAATCGACAACCCTTGGGCCCGATATTAGTCCATTGGTCAAATATGGATTTCTAAATGACTGACATAATATCAAAAAGAGTCAATGAGTAGGTATAGAAATTTCGAGATCCATGACTGAAACTTGTCAAATGGGTCAAATATTGCCTTCTCTATGGCTAATTTATCTTCAGAAGGAGTCAATTGGGTAGAAATAGAAAGTTCAAAATTGATGGCTCTTTGGCCCGATATAGGTCCATTTGGTCAAATATGGACTTCTGAATGACTGATGTAAAATCAGAAGTAGTCAATGAGTATGTATAGAAAGTTCAAGATCAAAGACTGAAATATGTTCAGTAGGTCAAAACTTGGCTGAAAACCACTAGAAGGAGTCAATGGGTAGAACCAAAAAGTTCAAAATCGATGACTCTTGGGCCATATATTAGTAATTTAGGTCAAATAGGACTCTGAATGGCTGATGTAACAACAGAAGGAGTCAATGAGTACCTTTAGAAATTTCAAGATCCATGACAGAAACATGTCAAATGGGTCAAATATTGGCTTTTCTATTGCTAATTTATCACCAGAAGGAGTCAATTGGGTAGAAATAGAAAGTTCAAAATCGATGACTCTTGGGCCCGATATAGGTCCATTTGGTCAAATATACACTTCTGAATGACTGATGTAAAATCAGAAGTAGTGAATGAGTATGTATAGAAAGGTCAAGATCAAGGAGGGAAACTGGTTAAGTCAAAAATTGCCTACTGTATTGATCTATCACCAAATGGAGTCCAGTGGGCAGAAATAGAAAATTCAAAATCGACAACCCTTGGGCCCGATATTAGTCCATTTGGTCAAATATGGATTTCTGAATGACTGACATAATATCAGAAAGAGTCAATGAGTAGGTATAGAAATTTCGAGATCCATGACTGAAACAAGTCGAATTGGTCAAATATTGGCTTCTCTATGGCTAATTTATCACCAGAAGGAGTCAATTGGGTAGAAATAGAAAGTTCAAAATCGATAACTCTTGGGCCCGATATAGGTCCATTTGGTCAAATATGGACTTCTGAATGACTGATGTAAAATCAGAAGTAGTCAATGAGTATGTATAGAAAGGTCAAGATCAAGGAGTGAAACATGTTGAGTAAGTCAAAAATTGGCTACTGTATGGCTGATCTATCACCAAAAGAAGTCCACTGGACAGAAATAGAAAATTCAAAATCGACAACCCTTGGGCCCGATATTAGTCCATTTGGTCAAATATGGATTTCTGAATGACTGACATAACATCAGAAAGAGTCAATGAGTAGGTATAGAAATTTCGAGATCCATGACTGAAACATGTCAAATGGGTGAAATATTGGCTTCTCTATGGCTAATTTATCACCAGAAGGAGTCAATTGGGTAGAAATAGAAAGTTCAAAATCGATGACTCTTGGGCCCGATATAGCTCCATTTGGTCAAATATGGACTTCTGAATGACTGACATAACATCAGAAAGAGTCAATGAGTAGGTATAGAAATTTCAAGATCCATGACTGAAACATGTCCAATGGGTCAAATATATGCTACTCTGTGGCTAATGTATCACAAGAAGGAGTCAACTGGGTAGGAATAGAAAGTTCAAGATCAAAGACTGAAATATGTTCAGTAGGTCAAAACTTGGCTGAAAACCACTAGAAGGAGTCAATGGGTAGAACCAAAAAGTTCAAAATCGATGACTATTGGGCCATATATTAGTAATTTAGGTCAAATAGGACTCTGAATGGCCGATGCAACAACAGATGGAGTCAATGAGTACATATAGAAACTTCAAGATTGATGACTGAAATATGCTCAAGGGGTCAATTATTGGCTACTCTATGGTTTAACGTATCATAACAAGGAGTCAGTTGGGTATAGAAAGTTCAGAATCGACGACTCTTGGGCCCGATTAGAGTCCATTTGGTCAAAAATGGACTTCTGAATGACTGATGTATCATCAGAAGTATTCAATGAGTATGTATAGAAAGTTCAAGATCAAGTACTGAAATATGTTCACTATGTCAAATATTGGCTACTGTATGGCTGATGTATTATCAGAAGAAGTCAATGGTTAGAAATAAAAAGTTCAAAATTGACGAGTCTTGGGCTAGATACTAGTATTTTATGTCAAATATAGACTTCTGAATGGCTGATGTAACAACAGAAGGAGTGAATGAGTACCTTTAGAAATTTCAAGATCCATGACTGAATCATGTTAAACGGGTGCAATATTGGCTTCTCTATGGCTAATTTATCACCAAAAGGAGTCAATTGGGTAGAAATAGAAAGTTCAAAATCGATGACTCTTGGGCCCGATATAGGTCCATTTGGTCAAATATGGACTTCTGAATGACTGATTTAAAATCAGAAGTAGTCAATGAGTATGTATAGAAAGTTCAAGATCAAGGAGTGAAACATGTAGAGTAAGTCAAAAATTGGCTACTGTATGGCTGATCTATCACCAAAAGGAGTTCAGTGGGTAGAAATAGAAAATTCAAAATCGACAACCCTTGAGCCCGATATAGGTCCATTTGGTCAAATATGGACTTCTGAATGACTGATGTAAAATCAGAAGTAGTCAATGAGTATGTATAGAAAGTTCAAGATCAAGTGCTGAAATATGTCACTATGTCAAATATTGGCTACTGTATGGCTGATCTATCACCAAAAGGAGTCCAGTGGGCAGAAATAGAAAATTCAAAATCGACAACCCTTGGGCCCCATATTAGTCCAATTGGTCAAATATGGATTTCTGAATGACTGACATAATATCAGAAAGAGTCAATGAGTAGGTATAGAAATTTCTAGATCCATGACTGAAACATGTCAAATGGGTGAAATATTGGCTTCTCTATGGCTAATTTATCACCAGAAGGAGTCAATTGGGTAGAAATAGAAAGTTCAAAATCGATGACTCTTGGGCCCGATATAGGTCAATTTGGTCAAATATGGACTTCTGAATGACTGATGTAAAATCAGAAGTAGTCAATGAGTATGTAGAGAAGGTTCAAGATCAAGGAGTGAAACATGTTGAGTAAGTCAAAAATTGGCTACTGTATGGCAAATGTATCATCAGAAGGAGTCAATTGGGTAGAAATAAAAAGCTCAAAATCAATGACTCTTGGGCCCGATATAGGTCCAATTGGTCAAATATGGATTTCTGAATGACTGACATAATATCAGAAAGAGTCAATGAGTCAAAGAGACAAAGACTATAGAAATTTCGAGATCCATAACTGACACATGTCAAATGGGTCAAATATTGGCTTCTCTATGGCTAATTTATCACCAGAAGGAGTCAATTGGGTAGAAATAGAAAGTTCAAAATCGATGACTCTTGGGCCCGATATAAGTCCATTTGTTCAAATATGGACTTCTGAATGACTGATGTAAAATCAGAAGTAGTCAATGAGTATGTATAGAAAGGTCAAGATCAAGGAGGGAAACATGTTGAGTAAGTCAAAAATTGGCTACTGTATGGCTGATCTATCACCAAAAGGAGTCCAGTGGGCAGAAATAGAAAATTCAAAATCGACAACCCTTGGGCCCGATATTAGTCCATTTGGTCAAATATGGATTTCTGAATGACTGACATAATATCAGAAAGAGTCAATGAGTAGGTATAGAAATTTCGAGATCCATGACTGAAACATGTCAAATGGGTGAAATTTCTGGTTCTCTATGGCTAATTTATCACCAGAAGGAGTCAATTGGGTAGAAATAAAAAGTTCAAAATCGATGACTCTTGGGCCCGATATAGGTCCATTTGGTCAAATGTGGACTTCTGAATGACTGATGTAAAGTCAGAAGTAGTCAATGAGTATGTATAGAAAGTTCAAGATCAAGTACTGAAATATGTTCACTATGTCAAATATTGGCTACTGTATGGCTGATCTATCAC
This sequence comes from Zacco platypus, assembly GCA_038088235.1. NCBI lineage: Eukaryota > Metazoa > Chordata > Actinopteri > Cypriniformes > Xenocyprididae > Zacco > Zacco platypus. The sequence continues at coordinate 17,951,915 of CM076065.1, read as the reverse complement.
CAAAAGGAGTCCAGTGGGTAGAAATAGAAAATTCAAAATCGACAACCCTTGGGCCCGATATTAGTCCATTTGGTCAAATATGGATTTCTGAATGACTGATATAATATCAGAAAGAGTCAATGAGTAGGTATAGACATTTCGAGATCCATGACTGAAACAAGTCAAATTGGTCGAATATTGGCTTCTCATGGCAAATTTATCACCAAAAGGAGTCCAGTGGGCAGAAATAGAAAATTCAAAATCGACAACCCTTGGGCCCGATATAGGTCCATTTGGTCAAATATGGACTTCTGAATGACTGATTTAAAATCAGAAGTAGTCAATGAGTAGGTATAGACATTTCGAGATCCATGACTGAAACAAGTCAAATTGGTCGAATATTGGCTTCTCATGGCAAATTTATCACCAGAAGGAGTCAATTGGGTAGAAATAGAAAGTTCAAAATCGATGACTCTTTGGCCCGATATAGGTCCATTTGGTCAAATATGGACTTCTGAATGACTGATGTAAAATCAGAAGTAGTCAATGAGTATGTATAGAAAGGTAAAGATCAAGGAGTGAAACATGTTGAGTAAGTCAAAAATTGGCTACTGTATGGCTGATCTATCACCAAAAGGAGTCCAGTGGGCAGAAATAGAAAATTCAAAATCAGCAACCCTTGGGCCCGATATAGCTCAATTTGGTCAAATATGGACTTCTGAATGACTGACATAACATCAGAAAGAGTCAATGAATAGGTAAAGAAATTTCAAGATCCATGACTGAAACATGTCCAATGGGTGAAATATATGCTACTCTATGGCTAATGTATCACAAGAAGGAGTCAACTGGGTAGGAATAGAAAGTTCAAGATCAAAGACTGAAATATATTCAGTAGGTCAAAACTTGGCTGAAAACCACTGGAAGGAGTCAATGGGTAGAACCAAAAAGTTCAAAATCGATGACTCTTGGGCCATATATTAGTAATTTAGGTCAAATAGGACTCTGAATGGCTGATGTAACAACAGAAGGAGTCAATGAGTACCTTTAGAAATTTCAAGATCCATGACAGAAACATGTCAAATGGGTCAAATATTGGCTTTTCTATGGCTAATTTATCACCAGAAGCAGTCAATTGGGTAGAAATAGAAAGTTCAAAATCGATGACTCTTGGGCCCGATATAGGTCCATTTGGTCAAATATACACTTCTGAATGACTAATGTAAAATCAGAAGTAGTGAATGAGTATGTATAGAAAGGTCAAGATCAAGGAGGGAAACTGGTTGAGTAAGTCAAAAATTGGCTACTGTATGACTGATCTATCACCAAATGGAGTCCAGTGGGCAGAAATAGAAAATTCAAAATCGACAACCCTTGGCCCCGATATTAGTCCATTTGGTCAAATATGGATTTCTGAATGACTGACATAATATCAGAAAGAGTCAATGAGTAGGTATAGAAATTTCGAGATCCATGACTGAAACAAGTCGAATTGGTCAAATATTGGCTTCTCTATGGCTAATTTATCACCAGAAGGAGTCAATTGGGTAGAAATAGAAAGTTCAAAATCGATAACTCTTGGGCCCGATATAGGTCCATTTGGTCAAATATGGACTTCTGAATGACTGATGTAAAATCAGAAGTAGTCAATGAGTATGTATAGAAAGTTCAAGATCAAGTGCTGAAATATGTTCACTATGTCAAATATTGGCTACTGTATGGCTGATCTATCACCAAAAGGAGTCCAGTGGGCAGAAATAGAAAATTCAAAATCGACAACCCTTGAGCCCGATATAGGTCCATTTGGTCAAATATGGACTTCTGAATGACTGATGTAAAATCAGAAGTAGTCAATGAGTATGTATAGAAAGTTCAAGATCAAGTGCTGAAATATGTCACTATGTCAAATATTGGCTACTGTATGGCTGATCTATCACCAAAAGGAGTCCAGTGGGCAGAAATAGAAAATTCAAAATCGACAACCCTTGGGCCCCATGTTAGTCCAATTGGTCAAATATGGATTTCTGAATGACTGACATAATATCAGAAAGAGTCAATGAGTAGGTATAGAAATTTCTAGATCCATGACTGAAACATGTCAAATGGGTGAAATATTGGCTTCTCTATGGCTAATTTATCACCAGAAGGAGTCAATTGGGTAGAAATAGAAAGTTCAAAATCGATGACTCTTGGGCCCGATATAGGTCAATTTGGTCAAATATGGACTTCTGAATGACTGATGTAAAATCAGAAGTAGTCAATGAGTATGTAGAGAAGGTTCAAGATCAAGGAGTGAAACATGTTGAGTAAGTCAAAAATTGGCTACTGTATGGCAAATGTATCATCAGAAGGAGTCAATTGGGTAGAAATAAAAAGCTCAAAATCGATGACTCTTGGGCCCGATATAGGTCCAATTGGTCAAATATGGATTTCTGAATGACTGACATAATATCAGAAAGAGTCAATGAGTCAAAGAGACAAAGACTATAGAAATTTCGAGATCCATGACTGACACATGTCAAATGGGTCAAATATTGGCTTCTCTATGGCTAATTTATCACCAGAAGGAGTCAATTGGGTAGAAATAGAAAGTTCAAAATCGATGACTCTTGGGCCCGATATTAGTCCATTTGGTCAAATATGGATTTCTGAATGACTGATATAATATCAGAAAGAGTCAATGAGTAGGTATAGAAATTTCGAGATCCATGACTGAAACATGTCAAATGGGTGAAATATTGGCTTCTCTATGGCCAATTTATCACCAGAAGGAGTCAATTGGGTAGAAATAGAAAGTTCAAAATCGATGACTCTTGGGCCCGATATAAGTCCATTTGGTCAAATATGGACTTCTGAATGACTGATGTAAAATCAGAAGTAGTCAATGAGTATGTATAGAAAGTTCAAAATCAAGTACTGAAATATGTTCACTATGTCAAATATTGGCTACTGTATGGCTGATCTATCACCAAAAGGAGTCCAGTGGGCAGAAATAGAAAATTCAAAATCGACAACCCTTGGGCCCGATATTAGTCCATTTGGTCAAATATGGATTTCTGAATGACTGAAATAATATCAGAAAGAGTCAATGAGTAGGTATAGAAATTTCGAGATCCATGACTGAAACATGTCAAATGGGTGAAATATTGGCTTCTCTATGGCTAATTCATCACCAGAAGGAGTCAATTGGGTAGAAATAAAAAGTTCAAAATCGATGACTCTTGGGCCCGATATAGGTCCATTTGGTCAAATGTGGACTTCTGAATGACTGATGTAAAGTCAGAAATATTCAATGAGTATGTATAGAAAGTTCAAGATCAAGTACTGAAATATGTTCGCTATGTCAAATATTGGCTACTGTATGGCTGATCTATCACCAAAAAGAGTCCAGTGAGTAGAAATAGAAAATTCAAAATCGACAACCCTTGGGCCCGATATTAGTCCATTTGGTCAAATATGGATTTCTGAATGACTGATATAATATCAGAAAGAGTCAATGAGTAGGTATAGAAATTTCGAGATCCATGACTGAAACATGTCAAATGGGTGAAATATTGGCTTCTCTATGGCTAATTTATCACCAGAAGGAGTCAATTGGGTAGAAATAGAAAGTTCAAAATCGATGACTATTGGGCCCGATATAGGTCCATTTGGTCAAATATGGACTTCTGAATGACTGATGTAAAATCAGAAGTAGTCAATGAGTATGTATAGAAAGTTCAAAATCAAGTACTGAAATATGTTCACTATGTCAAATATTGGCTACTGTATGGCTGATCTATCACCAAAAGGAGTCCAGTGGGCAGAAATAGAAAATTCAAAATCGATGACTCTTGGGCCCGATATTAGTCCATTTGGTCAAATACGGATTTCTGAATGACTGACATAACATCAGAAAGAGTCAATGAGTAGGTATAGAAATTTCGAGATCCATGACTGAAACATGTCAAATGGGTGAAATATTAGCTTCTCTATGGCTAATTTATCACCAGAAGGAGTCAATTGGGTAGAAATAAAAAGTTCAAAATCGATGACTCTTGGGCCCGATATAGGTCCATTTGGTCAAATATGGACTTCTGAATGACTGATGTAAAATCAGAAGTAGTCAATGAGTATGTATAGAAAGTTCAAAATCAAGTACTGAAATATGTTCACTATGTCAAAAATTGGCTACTGTATGGCTGATCTATCACCAAAAGGAGTCCAGTGGGCAGAAATAGAAAATTCAAAATCGACAACCCTTGGGCCCGATATTAGTCCATTTGGTCAAATATGGATTTCTGAATGACTGAAATAATATCAGAAAGAGTCAATGAGTAGGTATAGAAATTTCGAGATCCATGACTGAAACATGTCAAATGGGTGAAATATTGGGTTCTCTATGGCTAATTTATCACCAGAAGGAGTCAATTGGGTAGAAATAAAAAGTTCAAAATCGATGACTCTTGGGCCCGATATAGGTCCATTTGGTCAAATGTGGACTTCTGAATGACTGATGTAAAGTCAGAAGTAGTCAATGAGTATGTATAGAAAGTTCAAGATCAAGGAGTGAAACATGTTGAGGAAGTAAGTCAAAAATTGGCTACTGTATGGCAAGTGTATCACCAGAAGGAGTCAATTGGGTAGAAATAGAAAGTTCAAAATGGACAACCCTTGGGCCCGATATTAGTCCATTTGGTCAAATATGGATTTCTGAATGACTGACATAACATCAGAAAGAGTCAATGAGTAGGTATAGAAATTTCAAGATCCATGACTGAAACATGTCCAATGGGTCAAATATATGCTACTCTATGGCTAATGTATCACAAGAAGGAGTCAATTGGGTAGAAATAAAAAGCTCAAAATCGATGACTCTTGGGCCCGATATAGGTCCAATTGGTCAAATATGGATTTCTGAATGACTGACATAATATCAGAAAGAGTCAATGAGTCAAAGAGACAAAGACTATAGAAATTTCGAGATCCATGACTGACACATGTCAAATGGGTCAAATATTGGCTTCTCTATGGCTAATTTATCACCAGAAGGAGTCAATTGGGTAGAAATAGAAAGTTCAAAATCGATGACTCTTGGGCCCGATATTAGTCCATTTGGTCAAATATGGATTTCTGAATGACTGATATAATATCAGAAAGAGTCAATGAGTAGGTATAGAAATTTCGAGATCCATGACTGAAACATGTCAAATGGGTCAAATATTGGCTTCTCTATGGCCAATTTATCACCAGAAGGAGTCAATTGGGTAGAAATAGAAAGTTCAAAATCGATGACTCTTGGGCCCGATATAAGTCCATTTGGTCAAATATGGACTTCTGAATGACTGATGTAAAATCAGAAGTAGTCAATGAGTATGTATAGAAAGTTCAAAATCAAGTACTGAAATATGTTCACTATGTCAAATATTGGCTACTGTATGGCTGATCTATCACCAAAAGGAGTCCAGTGGGCAGAAATAGAAAATTCAAAATCGACAACCCTTGGGCCCGATATTAGTCCATTTGGTCAAATATGGATTTCTGAATGACTGAAATAATATCAGAAAGAGTCAATGAGTAGGTATAGAAATTTCGAGATCCATGACTGAAACATGTCAAATGGGTGAAATATTGGCTTCTCTATGGCTAATTCATCACCAGAAGGAGTCAATTGGGTAGAAATAAAAAGTTCAAAATCGATGACTCTTGGGCCCGATATAGGTCCATTTGGTCAAATGTGGACTTCTGAATGACTGATGTAAAGTCAGAAATATTCAATGAGTATGTATAGAAAGTTCAAGATCAAGTACTGAAATATGTTCGCTATGTCAAATATTGGCTACTGTATGGCTGATCTATCACCAAAAAGAGTCCAGTGAGTAGAAATAGAAAATTCAAAATCGACAACCCTTGGGCCCGATATTAGTCCATTTGGTCAAATATGGATTTCTGAATGACTGATATAATATCAGAAAGAGTCAATGAGTAGGTATAGAAATTTCGAGATCCATGACTGAAACATGTCAAATGGGTGAAATATTGGCTTCTCTATGGCTAATTTATCACCAGAAGGAGTCAATTGGGTAGAAATAGAAAGTTCAAAATCGATGACTATTGGGCCCGATATAGGTCCATTTGGTCAAATATGGACTTCTGAATGACTGATGTAAAATCAGAAGTAGTCAATGAGTATGTATAGAAAGTTCAAAATCAAGTACTGAAATATGTTCACTATGTCAAATATTGGCTACTGTATGGCTGATCTATCACCAAAAGGAGTCCAGTGGGCAGAAATAGAAAATTCAAAATCGATGACTCTTGGGCCCGATATTAGTCCATTTGGTCAAATACGGATTTCTGAATGACTGACATAACATCAGAAAGAGTCAATGAGTAGGTATAGAAATTTCGAGATCCATGACTGAAACATGTCAAATGGGTGAAATATTAGCTTCTCTATGGCTAATTTATCACCAGAAGGAGTCAATTGGGTAGAAATAAAAAGTTCAAAATCGATGACTCTTGGGCCCGATATAGGTCCATTTGGTCAAATATGGACTTCTGAATGACTGATGTAAAATCAGAAGTAGTCAATGAGTATGTATAGAAAGTTCAAAATCAAGTACTGAAATATGTTCACTATGTCAAAAATTGGCTACTGTATGGCTGATCTATCACCAAAAGGAGTCCAGTGGGCAGAAATAGAAAATTCAAAATCGACAACCCTTGGGCCCGATATTAGTCCATTTGGTCAAATATGGATTTCTGAATGACTGAAATAATATCAGAAAGAGTCAATGAGTAGGTATAGAAATTTCGAGATCCATGACTGAAACATGTCAAATGGGTGAAATATTGGGTTCTCTATGGCTAATTTATCACCAGAAGGAGTCAATTGGGTAGAAATAAAAAGTTCAAAATCGATGACTCTTGGGCCCGATATAGGTCCATTTGGTCAAATGTGGACTTCTGAATGACTGATGTAAAGTCAGAAGTAGTCAATGAGTATGTATAGAAAGTTCAAGATCAAGGAGTGAAACATGTTGAGTAAGTCAAAAATTGGCTACTGTATGGCAAGTGTATCACCAGAAGGAGTCAATTGGGTAGAAATAGAAAGTTCAAAATGGACAACCCTTGGGCCCGATATTAGTCCATTTGGTCAAATATGGATTTCTGAATGACTGACATAACATCAGAAAGAGTCAATGAGTAGGTATAGAAATTTCAAGATCCATGACTGAAACATGTCCAATGGGTCAAATATATGCTACTCTATGCCTAATGTATCACAAGAAGGAGTCAATTGGGTAGGAATAGAAAGTTCAAGATCAAAGACTGAAATATGTTCAGTAGGTCAAAACTTGGCTGAAAACCACTAGAAAGAGTCAATGGGTAGAACCAAAAAGTTCAAAATCGATGACTTTTGGGCCATATATTAGTAATTTAGGTCAAATAGGACTCTTAATGGCTGATGCAACAACAGATGGAGTCAATGACTCTGTATAGAAACTTCAAGATTGATGACTGAAATATGCTCAAGGGGTCAAATATTGGCTACTCTATGGTTTAACGTATCATAAGAAGGAGTCAGTTGGGTATAGAAAGTTCAAAATTGACGACTCTTGGGCCCGATATGAGTCCATTTGGTCAAATATTGAATTCTGAATGACTTTTGTCACATAAGAAGGAGTCAATGATCTTACATTGAAAGTTCAAGATCAAGTACTGAAACATGTTAAACGGGTCAAATATTAGTTACTCTATGGCTAATATATCACCAGAAGGAGTCAATTGGGTAGAAATAGAAAATTCAAAATCGACAACCCTTAGGCCCGATATTAGTCCTATGGTCAAATATGGATTTCTGAATGACTGACATAACTTCAGAAAGAGTCAATGAGAAGGTATATTGGATATTAGTATTTTATTTCAAATATTGACTTCTGAATGGCTGATGTAACAACAGAAGGAGTCAATGAATACCTTTAGAAATTTCAAGATCCATGACTGAAACATGTTCAATGGGTCAAATATTGGCTTCTTTATGGCTAATTTATCACCAGAAGGAGTCAATTGGGTAGAAATAGAAAGTTCAAAATCGATGACTCTTGGGCCCGATATAAGTCCATTTGGTCAAATATGGAAAGGTCAAGATCAAGGAGTGAAACATGTTGAGTAAGTCAAAAATTGGCTACTGTAAGGCTCATCTATCACCAAAAGGAGTCCAGTGGGCAGAAATAGAAAATTCAAAATCGACAACCCTTGGGCCCGATATTAGTCCATTTGGTCAAATATGGATTTCTGAATGACTGACATAATATAAGAAAGAGTCAATGAGTAGGTATAGAAATTTCGAGATCCATGACTGAAACATGTCAAATGGGTGAAATATTGGCTTCTCTATGGCTAATTTATCACCAGAAGGAGTCAATTGGGTAGAAATAGAAAGTTCAAAATCGATGACTCTTGGGCCCGATATAGGTCCATTTGGTCAAATATGGACTTCTGAATGACTGATGTAAAATCAGAAGTAGTCAATGAGTATGTATAGAAAGTTCAAAATCAAGTACTGAAATATGTTCACTATGTCAAATATTGGCTACTGTATGGCTGATCTATCACCAAAAGGAGTCCAGTGGGCAGAAATAGAAAATTCAAAATCGATGACTCTTGGGCCCGATATTAGTCCATTTGGTCAAATACGGATTTCTGAATGACTGACATAACATCAGAAAGAGTCAATGAGTAGGTATAGACATTTCGAGATCCATGACTGAAACATGTCAAATGGGTGAAATATTAGCTTCTCTATGGCTAATTTATCACCAGAAGGAGTCAATTGGGTAGAAATAAAAAGTTCAAAATCGATGACTCTTGGACCCGATATAGGTCCATTTGGTCAAATATGGACTTCTGAATGACTGATGTAAAATCAGAAGTAGTCAATGAGTATGTATAGAAAGTTCAAGATCAAGGAGTGAAACATGTTGAGTAAGTCAAAAATTGGCTACTGTATGGCAAGTGTATCACCAGAAGGAGTCAATTGGGTAGAAATAGAAAGTTCAAAATGGACAACCCTTGGGCCCGATATTAGTCCATTTGGTCAAATATGGATTTCTGAATGACTGACATAACATCAGAAAGAGTCAATGAGTAGGTATAGAAATTTCAAGATCCATGACTGAAACATGTCCAATGGGTCAAATATATGCTACTCTATGGCTAATGTATCACAAGAAGGAGTCAATTGGGTAGGAATAGAAAGTTCAAGATCAAAGACTGAAATATGTTCAGTAGGTCAAAACTTGGCTGAAAACCACTAGAAAGAGTCAATGGGTAGAACCAAAAAGTTCAAAATCGATGACTTTTGGGCCATATATTAGTAATTTAGGTCAAATAGGACTCTTAATGGCTGATGCAACAACAGATGGAGTCAATGACTCTGTATAGAAACTTCAAGATTGATGACTGAAATATGCTCAAGGGGTCAAATATTGGCTACTCTATGGTTTAACGTATCATAAGAAGGAGTCAGTTGGGTATAGAAAGTTCAAAATTGACGACTCTTGGGCCCGATATGAGTCCATTTGGTCAAATATTGAATTCTGAATGACTTTTGTCACATAAGAAGGAGTCAATGATCTTATATTGAAAGTTCAAGATCAAGTACTGAGACATGTTAAACGGGTCAAATATTAGTTACTCTATGGCTAATATATCACCAGAAGGAGTCAATTGGGTAGAAATAGAAAATTCAAAATCGACAACCCTTAGGCCCGATATTAGTCCTTTGGTCAAATATGGATTTCTGAATGACTGACATAACTTCAGAAAGAGTCAATGAGAAGGTATATTGGATATTAGTATTTTATTTCAAATATTGACTTCTGAATGGCTGATGTAACAACAGAAGGAGTCAATGAATACCTTTAGAAATTTCAAGATCCATGACTGAAACATGTTCAATGGGTCAAATATTGGCTTCTTTATGGCTAATTTATCACCAGAAGGAGTCAATTGGGTAGAAATAGAAAGTTCAAAATCGATGACTCTTGGGCCCGATATAAGTCCATTTGGTCAAATATGGAAAGGTCAAGATCAAGGAGTGAAACATGTTGAGTAAGTCAAAAATTGGCTACTGTATGGCTCATCTATCACCAAAAGGAGTCCAGTGGGCAGAAATAGAAAATTCAAAATCGACAACCCTTGGGCCCTATATTAGTCCATTTGGTCAAATATGGATTTCTGAATGACTGACATTCAGTCATTGAGTCAATGAGTAGGTATAGAAATTTCGAGATCCATGACTGAAACATGTCAAATGGGTGAAATATTGGCTTCTCTATGGCTAATTTATCACCAGAAGTAGTCAATTGGGTAGAAATAGAAAGTTCAAAATCGGTGACTCTTGAGCCCGATATAGGTCCATTTGGTCAAATATGGACTTCTGAATGACTGATGTAAAATCAGAAGTAGTCAATGAGTATGTATAGAAAGTTCAAGATCAAGTACTGAAATATGTTCACTATGTCAAATATTGACTACTGTATGGCTGATCTATCATCAAAAGGAGTCCAGTGGGCAGAAATAGAAAATTCCAAATCGACAACCCTTGGGCCCCATATTAGTCCAATTGGTCAAATATGGATTTCTGAATGACTGACATAATATCAGAAAGAGTCAATGAGTAGGTATAGAAATTTCTAGATCCATGACTGAAACATGTCAAATGGGTGAAATATTGGCTTCTCTATGGCTAATTTATCACCAGAAGGAGTCAATTGGGTAGAAATAGAAAGTTCAAAATCGATGACTCTTGGGCCCGATATAGGTCAATTTGGTCAAATATGGACTTCTGAATGACTGATGTAAAATCAGAAGTAGTCAATGAGTATGTAGAGAAGGTTCAAGATCAAGGAGTGAAACATGTTGAGTAAGTCAAAAATTGGCTACTGTATGGCAAATGTATCATCAGAAGGAGTCAATTGGGTAGAAATAAAAAGCTCAAAATCAATGACTCTTGGGCCCGATATAGGTCCAATTGGTCAAATATGGATTTCTGAATGACTGACATAATATCAGAAAGAGTCAATGAGTCAAAGAGACAAAGACTATAGAAATTTCGAGATCCATAACTGACACATGTCAAATGGGTCAAATATTGGCTTCTCTATGGCTAATTTATCACCAGAAGGAGTCAATTGGGTAGAAATAGAAAGTTCAAAATCGATGACTCTTGGGCCCGATATAAGTCCATTTGTTCAAATATGGACTTCTGAATGACTGATGTAAAATCAGAAGTAGTCAATGAGTATGTATAGAAAGGTCAAGATCAAGGAGGGAAACATGTTGAGTAAGTCAAAAATTGGCTACTGTATGGCTGATCTATCACCAAAAGGAGTCCAGTGGGCAGAAATAGAAAATTCAAAATCGACAACCCTTGGGCCCGATATTAGTCCATTTGGTCAAATATGGATTTCTGAATGACTGACATAATATCAGAAAGAGTCAATGAGTAGGTATAGAAATTTCGAGATCCATGACTGAAACATGTCAAATGGGTGAAATTTCTGGTTCTCTATGGCTAATTTATCACCAGAAGGAGTCAATTGGGTAGAAATAAAAAGTTCAAAATCGATGACTCTTGGGCCCGATATAGGTCCATTTGGTCAAATGTGGACTTCTGAATGACTGATGTAAAGTCAGAAGTAGTCAATGAGTATGTATAGAAAGTTCAAGATCAAGTACTGAAATATGTTCACTATGTCAAATATTGGCTACTGTATGGCTGATCTATCACCAAAAGGAGTCCAGTGGGTAGAAATAGAAAATTCAAAATCGACAACCCTTGGGCCCGATATTAGTCCATTTGGTCAAATATGGATTTCTGAATGACTGATATAATATCAGAAAGAGTCAATGAGTAGGTATAGACATTTCGAGATCCATGACTGAAACAAGTCAAATTGGTCGAATATTGGCTTCTCATGGCAAATTTATCACCAAAAGGAGTCCAGTGGGCAGAAATAGAAAATTCAAAATCGACAACCCTTGGGCCCGATATAGGTCCATTTGGTCAAATATGGACTTCTGAATGACTGATTTAAAATCAGAAGTAGTCAATGAGTAGGTATAGACATTTCGAGATCCATGACTGAAACAAGTCAAATTGGTCGAATATTGGCTTCTCATGGCAAATTTATCACCAGAAGGAGTCAATTGGGTAGAAATAGAAAGTTCAAAATCGATGACTCTTTGGCCCGATATAGGTCCATTTGGTCAAATATGGACTTCTGAATGACTGATGTAAAATCAGAAGTAGTCAATGAGTATGTATAGAAAGGTAAAGATCAAGGAGTGAAACATGTTGAGTAAGTCAAAAATTGGCTACTGTATGGCTGATCTATCACCAAAAGGAGTCCAGTGGGCAGAAATAGAAAATTCAAAATCAGCAACCCTTGGGCCCGATATAGCTCAATTTGGTCAAATATGGACTTCTGAATGACTGACATAACATCAGAAAGAGTCAATGAATAGGTAAAGAAATTTCAAGATCCATGACTGAAACATGTCCAATGGGTGAAATATATGCTACTCTATGGCTAATGTATCACAAGAAGGAGTCAACTGGGTAGGAATAGAAAGTTCAAGATCAAAGACTGAAATATATTCAGTAGGTCAAAACTTGGCTGAAAACCACTGGAAGGAGTCAATGGGTAGAACCAAAAAGTTCAAAATCGATGACTCTTGGGCCATATATTAGTAATTTAGGTCAAATAGGACTCTGAATGGCTGATGTAACAACAGAAGGAGTCAATGAGTACCTTTAGAAATTTCAAGATCCATGACAGAAACATGTCAAATGGGTCAAATATTGGCTTTTCTATGGCTAATTTATCACCAGAAGCAGTCAATTGGGTAGAAATAGAAAGTTCAAAATCGATGACTCTTGGGCCCGATATAGGTCCATTTGGTCAAATATACACTTCTGAATGACTAATGTAAAATCAGAAGTAGTGAATGAGTATGTATAGAAAGGTCAAGATCAAGGAGGGAAACTGGTTGAGTAAGTCAAAAATTGGCTACTGTATGACTGATCTATCACCAAATGGAGTCCAGTGGGCAGAAATAGAAAATTCAAAATCGACAACCCTTGGCCCCGATATTAGTCCATTTGGTCAAATATGGATTTCTGAATGACTGACATAATATCAGAAAGAGTCAATGAGTAGGTATAGAAATTTCGAGATCCATGACTGAAACAAGTCGAATTGGTCAAATATTGGCTTCTCTATGGCTAATTTATCACCAGAAGGAGTCAATTGGGTAGAAATAGAAAGTTCAAAATCGATAACTCTTGGGCCCGATATAGGTCCATTTGGTCAAATATGGACTTCTGAATGACTGATGTAAAATCAGAAGTAGTCAATGAGTATGTATAGAAAGTTCAAGATCAAGTGCTGAAATATGTTCACTATGTCAAATATTGGCTACTGTATGGCTGATCTATTACCAAAAGGAGTCCAGTGGGCAGAAATAGAAAATTCAAAATCGACAACCCTTGAGCCCGATATAGGTCCATTTGGTCAAATATGGACTTCTGAATGACTGATGTAAAATCAGAAGTAGTCAATGAGTATGTATAGAAAGTTCAAGATCAAGTGCTGAAATATGTCACTATGTCAAATATTGGCTACTGTATGGCTGATCTATCACCAAAAGGAGTCCAGTGGGCAGAAATAGAAAATTCAAAATCGACAACCCTTGGGCCCCATGTTAGTCCAATTGGTCAAATATGGATTTCTGAATGACTGACATAATATCAGAAAGAGTCAATGAGTAGGTATAGAAATTTCTAGATCCATGACTGAAACATGTCAAATGGGTGAAATATTGGCTTCTCTATGGCTAATTTATCACCAGAAGGAGTCAATTGGGTAGAAATAGAAAGTTCAAAATCGATGACTCTTGGGCCCGATATAGGTCAATTTGGTCAAATATGGACTTCTGAATGACTGATGTAAAATCAGAAGTAGTCAATGAGTATGTAGAGAAGGTTCAAGATCAAGGAGTGAAACATGTTGAGTAAGTCAAAAATTGGCTACTGTATGGCAAATGTATCATCAGAAGGAGTCAATTGGGTAGAAATAAAAAGCTCAAAATCGATGACTCTTGGGCCCGATATAGGTCCAATTGGTCAAATATGGATTTCTGAATGACTGACATAATATCAGAAAGAGTCAATGAGTCAAAGAGACAAAGACTATAGAAATTTCGAGATCCATGACTGACACATGTCAAATGGGTCAAATATTGGCTTCTCTATGGCTAATTTATCACCAGAAGGAGTCAATTGGGTAGAAATAGAAAGTTCAAAATCGATGACTCTTGGGCCCGATATTAGTCCATTTGGTCAAATATGGATTTCTGAATGACTGATATAATATCAGAAAGAGTCAATGAGTAGGTATAGAAATTTCGAGATCCATGACTGAAACATGTCAAATGGGTCAAATATTGGCTTCTCTATGGCCAATTTATCACCAGAAGGAGTCAATTGGGTAGAAATAGAAAGTTCAAAATCGATGACTCTTGGGCCCGATATAAGTCCATTTGGTCAAATATGGACTTCTGAATGACTGATGTAAAATCAGAAGTAGTCAATGAGTATGTATAGAAAGTTCAAAATCAAGTACTGAAATATGTTCACTATGTCAAATATTGGCTACTGTATGGCTGATCTATCACCAAAAGGAGTCCAGTGGGCAGAAATAGAAAATTCAAAATCGACAACCCTTGGGCCCGATATTAGTCCATTTGGTCAAATATGGATTTCTGAATGACTGAAATAATATCAGAAAGAGTCAATGAGTAGGTATAGAAATTTCGAGATCCATGACTGAAACATGTCAAATGGGTGAAATATTGGCTTCTCTATGGCTAATTCATCACCAGAAGGAGTCAATTGGGTAGAAATAAAAAGTTCAAAATCGATGACTCTTGGGCCCGATATAGGTCCATTTGGTCAAATGTGGACTTCTGAATGACTGATGTAAAGTCAGAAATATTCAATGAGTATGTATAGAAAGTTCAAGATCAAGTACTGAAATATGTTCGCTATGTCAAATATTGGCTACTGTATGGCTGATCTATCACCAAAAAGAGTCCAGTGAGTAGAAATAGAAAATTCAAAATCGACAACCCTTGGGCCCGATATTAGTCCATTTGGTCAAATATGGATTTCTGAATGACTGATATAATATCAGAAAGAGTCAATGAGTAGGTATAGAAATTTCGAGATCCATGACTGAAACATGTCAAATGGGTGAAATATTGGCTTCTCTATGGCTAATTTATCACCAGAAGGAGTCAATTGGGTAGAAATAGAAAGTTCAAAATCGATGACTATTGGGCCCGATATAGGTCCATTTGGTCAAATATGGACTTCTGAATGACTGATGTAAAATCAGAAGTAGTCAATGAGTATGTATAGAAAGTTCAAAATCAAGTACTGAAATATGTTCACTATGTCAAATATTGGCTACTGTATGGCTGATCTATCACCAAAAGGAGTCCAGTGGGCAGAAATAGAAAATTCAAAATCGATGACTCTTGGGCCCGATATTAGTCCATTTGGTCAAATACGGATTTCTGAATGACTGACATAACATCAGAAAGAGTCAATGAGTAGGTATAGAAATTTCGAGATCCATGACTGAAACATGTCAAATGGGTGAAATATTAGCTTCTCTATGGCTAATTTATCACCAGAAGGAGTCAATTGGGTAGAAATAAAAAGTTCAAAATCGATGACTCTTGGGCCCGATATAGGTCCATTTGGTCAAATATGGACTTCTGAATGACTGATGTAAAATCAGAAGTAGTCAATGAGTATGTATAGAAAGTTCAAAATCAAGTACTGAAATATGTTCACTATGTCAAAAATTGGCTACTGTATGGCTGATCTATCACCAAAAGGAGTCCAGTGGGCAGAAATAGAAAATTCAAAATCGACAACCCTTGGGCCCGATATTAGTCCATTTGGTCAAATATGGATTTCTGAATGACTGAAATAATATCAGAAAGAGTCAATGAGTAGGTATAGAAATTTCGAGATCCATGACTGAAACATGTCAAATGGGTGAAATATTGGGTTCTCTATGGCTAATTCATCACCAGAAGGAGTCAATTGGGTAGAAATAAAAAGTTCAAAATCGATGACTCTTGGGCCCGATATAGGTCCATTTGGTCAAATGTGGACTTCTGAATGACTGATGTAAAGTCAGAAATATTCAATGAGTATGTATAGAAAGTTCAAGATCAAGTACTGAAATATGTTCGCTATGTCAAATATTGGCTACTGTATGGCTGATCTATCACCAAAAAGAGTCCAGTGAGTAGAAATAGAAAATTCAAAATCGACAACCCTTGGGCCCGATATTAGTCCATTTGGTCAAATATGGATTTCTGAATGACTGATATAATATCAGAAAGAGTCAATGAGTAGGTATAGAAATTTCGAGATCCATGACTGAAACATGTCAAATGGGTGAAATATTGGCTTCTCTATGGCTAATTTATCACCAGAAGGAGTCAATTGGGTAGAAATAGAAAGTTCAAAATCGATGACTATTGGGCCCGATATAGGTCCATTTGGTCAAATATGGACTTCTGAATGACTGATGTAAAATCAGAAGTAGTCAATGAGTATGTATAGAAAGTTCAAAATCAAGTACTGAAATATGTTCACTATGTCAAATATTGGCTACTGTATGGCTGATCTATCACCAAAAGGAGTCCAGTGGGCAGAAATAGAAAATTCAAAATCGATGACTCGTGGGCCCGATATTAGTCCATTTGGTCAAATACGGATTTCTGAATGACTGACATAACATCAGAAAGAGTCAATGAGTAGGTATAGAAATTTCGAGATCCATGACTGAAACATGTCAAATGGGTGAAATATTAGCTTCTCTATGGCTAATTTATCACCAGAAGGAGTCAATTGGGTAGAAATAAAAAGTTCAAAATCGATGACTCTTGGGCCCGATATAGGTCCATTTGGTCAAATATGGACTTCTGAATGACTGATGTAAAATCAGAAGTAGTCAATGAGTATGTATAGAAAGTTCAAAATCAAGTACTGAAATATGTTCACTATGTCAAAAATTGGCTACTGTATGGCTGATCTATCACCAAAAGGAGTCCAGTGGGCAGAAATAGAAAATTCAAAATCGACAACCCTTGGGCCCGATATTAGTCCATTTGGTCAAATATGGATTTCTGAATGACTGAAATAATATCAGAAAGAGTCAATGAGTAGGTATAGAAATTTCGAGATCCATGACTGAAACATGTCAAATGGGTGAAATATTGGGTTCTCTATGGCTAATTTATCACCAGAAGGAGTCAATTGGGTAGAAATAAAAAGTTCAAAATCGATGACTCTTGGGCCCGATATAGGTCCATTTGGTCAAATGTGGACTTCTGAATGACTGATGTAAAGTCAGAAGTAGTCAATGAGTATGTATAGAAAGTTCAAGATCAAGGAGTGAAACATGTTGAGTAAGTCAAAAATTGGCTACTGTATGGCAAGTGTATCACCAGAAGGAGTCAATTGGGTAGAAATAGAAAGTTCAAAATGGACAACCCTTGGGCCCGATATTAGTCCATTTGGTCAAATATGGATTTCTGAATGACTGACATAACATCAGAAAGAGTCAATGAGTAGGTATAGAAATTTCAAGATCCATGACTGAAACATGTCCAATGGGTCAAATATATGCTACTCTATGCCTAATGTATCACAAGAAGGAGTCAATTGGGTAGGAATAGAAAGTTCAAGATCAAAGACTGAAATATGTTCAGTAGGTCAAAACTTGGCTGAAAACCACTAGAAAGAGTCAATGGGTAGAACCAAAAAGTTCAAAATCGATGACTTTTGGGCCATATATTAGTAATTTAGGTCAAATAGGACTCTTAATGGCTGATGCAACAACAGATGGAGTCAATGACTCTGTATAGAAACTTCAAGATTGATGACTGAAATATGCTCAAGGGGTCAAATATTGGCTACTCTATGGTTTAACGTATCATAAGAAGGAGTCAGTTGGGTATAGAAAGTTCAAAATTGACGACTCTTGGGCCCGATATGAGTCCATTTGGTCAAATATTGAATTCTGAATGACTTTTGTCACATAAGAAGGAGTCAATGATCTTACATTGAAAGTTCAAGATCAAGTACTGAAACATGTTAAACGGGTCAAATATTAGTTACTCTATGGCTAATATATCACCAGAAGGAGTCAATTGGGTAGAAATAGAAAATTCAAAATCGACAACCCTTAGGCCCGATATTAGTCCTATGGTCAAATATGGATTTCTGAATGACTGACATAACTTCAGAAAGAGTCAATGAGAAGGTATATTGGATATTAGTATTTTATTTCAAATATTGACTTCTGAATGGCTGATGTAACAACAGAAGGAGTCAATGAATACCTTTAGAAATTTCAAGATCCATGACTGAAACATGTTCAATGGGTCAAATATTGGCTTCTTTATGGCTAATTTATCACCAGAAGGAGTCAATTGGGTAGAAATAGAAAGTTCAAAATCGATGACTCTTGGGCCCGATATAAGTCCATTTGGTCAAATATGGAAAGGTCAAGATCAAGGAGTGAAACATGTTGAGTAAGTCAAAAATTGGCTACTGTAAGGCTCATCTATCACCAAAAGGAGTCCAGTGGGCAGAAATAGAAAATTCAAAATCGACAACCCTTGGGCCCGATATTAGTCCATTTGGTCAAATATGGATTTCTGAATGACTGACATAATATAAGAAAGAGTCAATGAGTAGGTATAGAAATTTCGAGATCCATGACTGAAACATGTCAAATGGGTGAAATATTGGCTTCTCTATGGCTAATTTATCACCAGAAGGAGTCAATTGGGTAGAAATAGAAAGTTCAAAATCGATGACTCTTGGGCCCGATATAGGTCCATTTGGTCAAATATGGACTTCTGAATGACTGATGTAAAATCAGAAGTAGTCAATGAGTATGTATAGAAAGTTCAAAATCAAGTACTGAAATATGTTCACTATGTCAAATATTGGCTACTGTATGGCTGATCTATCACCAAAAGGAGTCCAGTGGGCAGAAATAGAAAATTCAAAATCGATGACTCTTGGGCCCGATATTAGTCCATTTGGTCAAATACGGATTTCTGAATGACTGACATAACATCAGAAAGAGTCAATGAGTAGGTATAGAAATTTCGAGATCCATGACTGAAACATGTCAAATGGGTGAAATATTAGCTTCTCTATGGCTAATTTATCACCAGAAGGAGTCAATTGGGTAGAAATAAAAAGTTCAAAATCGATGACTCTTGGACCCGATATAGGTCCATTTGGTCAAATATGGACTTCTGAATGACTGATGTAAAATCAGAAGTAGTCAATGAGTATGTATAGAAAGTTCAAGATCAAGGAGTGAAACATCTGGAGTAAGTCAAAAATTGGCTACTGTATGGCAAGTGTATCACCAGAAGGAGTCAATTGGGTAGAAATAGAAAGTTCAAAATGGACAACCCTTGGGCCCGATATTAGTCCATTTGGTCAAATATGGATTTCTGAATGACTGACATAACATCAGAAAGAGTCAATGAGTAGGTATAGAAATTTCAAGATCCATGACTGAAACATGTCCAATGGGTCAAATATATGCTACTCTATGGCTAATGTATCACAAGAAGGAGTCAATTGGGTAGGAATAGAAAGTTCAAGATCAAAGACTGAAATATGTTCAGTAGGTCAAAACTTGGCTGAAAACCACTAGAAAGAGTCAATGGGTAGAACCAAAAAGTTCAAAATCGATGACTTTTGGGCCATATATTAGTAATTTAGGTCAAATAGGACTCTTAATGGCTGATGCAACAACAGATGGAGTCAATGACTCTGTATAGAAACTTCAAGATTGATGACTGAAATATGCTCAAGGGGTCAAATATTGGCTACTCTATGGTTTAACGTATCATAAGAAGGAGTCAGTTGGGTATAGAAAGTTCAAAATTGACGACTCTTGGGCCCGATATGAGTCCATTTGGTCAAATATTGAATTCTGAATGACTTTTGTCACATAAGAAGGAGTCAATGATCTTATATTGAAAGTTCAAGATCAAGTACTGAGACATGTTAAACGGGTCAAATATTAGTTACTCTATGGCTAATATATCACCAGAAGGAGTCAATTGGGTAGAAATAGAAAATTCAAAATCGACAACCCTTAGGCCCGATATTAGTCCTTTGGTCAAATATGGATTTCTGAATGACTGACATAACTTCAGAAAGAGTCAATGAGAAGGTATATTGGATATTAGTATTTTATTTCAAATATTGACTTCTGAATGGCTGATGTAACAACAGAAGGAGTCAATGAATACCTTTAGAAATTTCAAGATCCATGACTGAAACATGTTCAATGGGTCAAATATTGGCTTCTTTATGGCTAATTTATCACCAGAAGGAGTCAATTGGGTAGAAATAGAAAGTTCAAAATCGATGACTCTTGGGCCCGATATAAGTCCATTTGGTCAAATATGGAAAGGTCAAGATCAAGGAGTGAAACATGTTGAGTAAGTCAAAAATTGGCTACTGTATGGCTCATCTATCACCAAAAGGAGTCCAGTGGGCAGAAATAGAAAATTCAAAATCGACAACCCTTGGGCCCTATATTAGTCCATTTGGTCAAATATGGATTTCTGAATGACTGACATTCAGTCATTGAGTCAATGAGTAGGTATAGAAATTTCGAGATCCATGACTGAAACATGTCAAATGGGTGAAATATTGGCTTCTCTATGGCTAATTTATCACCAGAAGGAGTCAATTGGGTAGAAATAGAAAGTTCAAAATCGATGACTCTTAGGCTCGATATAGCTCCATTTGGTCAAATATGGACTTCTGAATGACTGACATAACATCAGAAAGAGTCAATGAGTAGGTATAGAAATTTCAAGATCCATGACTGAAACATGTCCAATGGGTCAAATATATCCTACTCTGTGGCTAATGTATCACAAGAAGGAGTCAACTGGGTAGGAATAGAAAGTTCAAGATCAAAGACTGAAATATGTTCAGTAGGTCAAAACTTGGCTGAAAACCCCTAGAAGGAGTCAATGGGTTGAACCAAAAAGTTCAAAATCGATGACTATTGGGCCATATATTTGTAATTTAGGTAAAATAGGACTCTGAATGGCCGATGCAACAACAGATGGAGTCAATGAGTACATATAGAAACTTCAAGATTGATGACTGAAATATGCTCAAGGGGTCAAATATTGGCTACTCTATGGTTTAACGTATCATAAGAAGGAGTCAGTTGGGTATAGAAAGTTCAGAATCGACGACTCTTGGGCCCGATTAGAGTCCATTTGGTCAAAAATGGACTTCTCAATGACTGATGTATCATCAGAAGTATTCAATGAGTATGAATAGAAAGTTCAAGATCAAGTACTGAAATATGTTCACTATGTCAAATATTGGCTACTGTATGGCTGATGTATTATCAGAAGAAGTCAATGGTTAGAAATAAAAAGTTCAAAATTGACGAGTCTTGGGCTAGATATTAGTATTTTATGTCAAATATAGACTTCTGAATGGCTGATGTAACAACAGAAAGAATCAATGAGTACCTTTAGAAATTTCAAGATCCATGACAGAAACATGTCAAATGGGTCAAATATTGGCTTTTCTATGGCTAATTTATCACCAGAAGCAGTCAATTGGGTAGAAATAGAAAGTTCAAAATCGATGACTCTTGGGCCCGATATAGGTCCATTTGGTCAAATATGGATTTCTGAATGACTGACATAATATCAGAAAGAGTCAATGAGTAGGTATAGAAATTTCGAGATCCATGACTGAAACAAGTCGAATTGGTCAAATATTGGCTTCTCTATGGCTAATTTATCACCAGAAGGAGTCAAATGGGTAGAAATAGAAAGTTCAAAATCGATAACTCTTGGGCCCGATATAGGTCCATTTGGTCAAATATGGACTTCTGAATGACTGATGTAAAATCAGAAGTAGTCAATGAGTATGTATAGAAAGTTCAAGATCAAGTGCTGAAATATATTCACTATGTCAAATATTGGCTACTGTATGGCTGATCTATCACCAAAAGGAGTCCAGTGGGCAGAAATAGAAAATTCAAAATCGACAACCCTTGAGCCCGATATAGGTCCATTTGGTCAAATATGGACTTCTGAATGACTGATGTAAAATCAGAAGTAGTCAATGAGTATGTATAGAAAGTTCAAAATCAAGTGCTGAAATATGTTCACTATGTCAAATATTGGCTACTGTATGGCTGATCTATCACCAAAAGGAGTCCAGTGGGCAGAAAGAGAAAATTCAAAATCGACAACCCTTGGGCCCGATATTAGTCCATTGGTCAAATATGGATTTCTGAATGACTGACATAATATCAAATAGAGTCAATGAGTAGGTATAGAAATTTCGAGATCCATGACTGAAACTTGTCAAATGGGTCAAATATTGCCTTCTCTATGGCTAATTTATCACCAGAAGGAGTCAATTGGGTAGAAATAGAAATTTCAAAATTGATGGCTCTTGGGCCCGATATAGGTCCATTTGGTCAAATATGGACTTCTGAATGACTGATGTAAAATCAGAAGTAGTCAATGAGTATGTATAGAAAGTTCAAGATCAAGTGCTGAAATATGTTCACTATGTCAAATATTGGCTGCTGTATGGCTGATCTATCACCAAAAGGAGTCCAGTGGGCAGAAATAGAAAATTCAAAATCGACAACCCTTGGGCCCGATATTAGTCCATTTGGTCAAATATGGATTTCTGAATGACTGACATGATATCAGAAAGAGTCAATGAGTAGGTATAGAAATTTCGAGATCCATGACTAAAACAAGTCGAATTGGTCAAATTTTGGCTTCTCTATGGCTAATTTATCACCAGAAGGAGTCAATTGAGTAGAAATAGAAAGTTCAAAATCGATAACTCTTGGGCCCGATATAGGTCCATTTGGTCAAATATGGACTTCTGAATGACTGATGTAAAATCAGAAGTAGTCAATGAGTATGTATAGAAAGGTCAAGATCAAGGAGTGAAACATGTTGAGTAAGTCAAAAATTGGCTACTGTATAGGTGATCTATCACCAAAAGGAGTCCAGTGGACAGAAATAGAAAATTCAAAATCGACAACCCTTGGGCCCGATATTAGTCCATTGGTCAAATATGGATTTCTGAATGACTGACATAATATCAAAAAGAGTCAATGAGTAGGTATAGAAATTTCAAGATCCATGACTGAAACTTGTCAAATGGGTCAAATATTGCCTTCTCTATGGCTAATTTATCACCAGAAGGACTCAATTGGGTAGAAATAGAAAGTTCAAAATTGATGACTCTTGGGCCCGATATAGGTCCATTTGGTCAAATATGGACTTCTGAATGACTGACATAACATCAGAAAGAGTCAATGAGTAGGTATAGAAATTTCAAGATCCATGACTGAAACATGTCCAATGGGTGAAATATATGCTACTCTGTGGCTAATGTATCACAAGAAGGAGTCAACTGGGTAGGAATAGAAAGTTCAAGATCAAAGACTGAAATATGTTCAGTAGGTCAAAACTTGGCTGAAAACCACTAGAAGGAGTCAATGGGTAGAACCAAAAAGTTCAAAATCGATGACTATTGGGCCATATATTAGTAATTTAGGTCAAATAGGACTCTGAATGGCCGATGCAACAACAGATGGAGTCAATGAGTACATATAGAAACTTCAAGATTGATGACTGAAATATGCTCAAGGGGTCAAATATTGGCTACTCTATGGTTTAACATATCATAACAAGGAGTCAGTTGGGTATAGAAAGTTCAGAATCGACGACTCTTGGGCCCGATTAGAGTCCATTTGGTCAAAAATGGACTTCTGAATGACTGATGTATCATCAGAAGTATTCAATGAGTATGCATAGAAAGTTCAAGATCAAGTACTGAAATATGTTCACTATGTCAAATATTGGCTACTGTATGGCTGATGTATTATCAGAAGAAGTCAATGGTTAGAAATAAAAAGTTCAAAATTGACGAGTCTTGGGCTAGATACTAGTATTTTATGTCAAATATAGACTTCTGAATGGCTGATGTAACAACAGAAGGAGTCAATGAGTACCTTTAGAAATTTCAAGATCCATGACTGAATCATGTTAAACGGGTGCAATATTGGCTTCTCTATGGCTAATTTATCACCAAAAGGAGTCAATTGGGTAGAAATAGAAAGTTCAAAATCGATGACTCTTGGGCCCGATATAGGTCCATTTGGTCAAATATGGACTTCTGAATGACTGATTTAAAATCAGAAGTAGTCAATGAGTATGTATAGAAAGTTCAAGATCAAGGAGTGAAACATGTAGAGTAAGTCAAAAATTGGCTACTGTATAGCTGATCTATCACCAAAAGGAGTTCAGTGGGCAGAAATAGAAAATTCAAAATCGACAACCCTTGTGTCACATGTATGTTGCTGTCATGTTTAGTTCAGTCTTGTCTTGTCTAGTTTAGTCTTATCAATCAGTCATTGTCTGCACCTGTGTCCAAGTTATTGTCATCACCTGCCTACCCTCGTCATCAGCGTATTTAAGTTCCTCTCCTTGTCTTAGTCTTTGTCGGATATTGTTTGTGCTATGCACTCTGTTGCGTGTCCCTGTCGTGATAATAAAACTGTCTGTTATATGGAAACCCTCGTCTCCTGTCATCCTGAGTACCGAGCGTTACAGAATATCCGACCTCCTCAACACGAGGAAAACGAAAAAATGGACTTACCCGCACTGAACTACCTGATGAGCCCGGAGGCTCGTCCCCACCTACACTACTGGGCCTGGTGGTGCAGCGGCGAACGCTCCGCCTCCGCCTGGCAGCCCGGGGTGCGCTCCGAAGCCGGAGCGGACTGCGACGACCTCGGCAACCCGGTGGTGAAGCGAGCGGAGCGGTCCATCACAGAGCCAGGAGTGGTCCACAACATCTTTAAGCAGTGGGCTGCGGATCCTTTCCCCACCCATATACCCGCCCGTATAACCTCGTCTGCCCCGTTCCAGTTCGGAAATCTGCCTGTCTCCCCGATCCCGCCTCCTCCGCTGATCCCAGTCAGCCTTCAGGATCCGTGGCCACCGCTGCCAACGACCAGCTCCTCGGCTCTGTCCCCGTCGCTCGCCCCGGGCGACTCCTCACCAGCACCTCGGGCTGCCCGTTCACCAGCCAGGTTCGAGGCGGAGTCCCCGGCTTCCCTCCAGGCCTCCAGGCCCCCGTCACCTTCTGGACCCTCCAGCCCGTCACCTTCACCTCGTCACACAGCTCCCTCATCACCTCCTCGGCCCGTCAGCCCGGAAGCTCCGCTGGGCTCCCTCGATCCTCCAGTTCGGCCTCCGGGGGTCGACGCTCAGCTTCCGCCATGGACTTCCGGGTTGGCGGCTACACCTCCACCCGTCACCCCTACACCGTCAGCGAGCTCCTCCCTCCCTTCAACCTCTATGTCGTCCTCACTCGCCACACCGTCACCCCGGTCATCCAGACCAGCGTCGGCTCCTCGGTCACGCGTGCCAGCGGCTCGGCGCCAAACTTCCGGGTCGGCGGCGGCGCCGAGGTCCGTCGGCCGAGAAGTTCCCCCGGTTCCTCCACCCACTGCCATGGTTCCGCCACCTTCGATCGGTCCCAGCACGTCATCCAACCCCACAGTCTGGACTCCTCCCTGGCCCCTCCCTCTGTCAGCGTCACCATGGCGGTGGCCATCGTCACCTGAACACTGCCCATCTCCAGCTCCACGCCCTCCTCCTGAGCCTCCGCCTTCTTCTTCTTACGGCGCGAGGACGCGCCTTTCCGAGGGGGGCGCTATGTCACATGTATGTTGCTGTCATGTTTAGTTCAGTCTTGTCTTGTCTAGTTTAGTCTTATCAATCAGTCATTGTCTGCACCTGTGTCCAAGTTATTGTCATCACCTGCCTACCCTCGTCATCAGCGTATTTAAGTTCCTCTCCTTGTCTTAGTCTTTGTCGGATATTGTTTGTGCTATGCACTCTGTTGCGTGTCCCTGTCGTGATAATAAAACTGTCTGTTATATGGAAACCCTCGTCTCCTGTCATCCTGAGTACCGAGCGTTACACCTTGGCCCCGATATTAGTCCATTTGGTCAAATATGGATTTTTGAATGACTGACATAATATCAGAAAGAGTCAATGAGTAGGTATAGACATTTCGAGATCCATGACTGAAACAAGTCAAATTGGTCGAATATTGGCTTCTCATGGCAAATTTATCACCAAAAGGAGTCCAGTGGGCAGAAATAGAAAGTTCAAAATCGATAACTCTTGGGCCCGATATAGGTCCATTTGGTCAAATATGGACTCGTGAATGACTGATGTAAAATCAGAAGTAGTCAATGAGTATGTATAGAAAGTTCAAGATCAAGTGCTGAAAAATGTTCACTATGTCAAATATTGGCTACTGTATGGCTGATCTATCACTAAAAGGAGTCCAGTGGGTAGAAATAGAAAATTCAAAATCGACAACCCTTGGGCCCGATATTAGTCCATTTGGTCAAATATGGATTTCTGAAAGACTGACATAATATCAGAAAGATTCACTGAGTAGGTATAGAAATTTCGAGATCCATGACTGAAACAAGTCGAATTGGTCAAATTTTGGCTTCTCTATGGCTAATTTATCACCAGAAGCAGTCAATTGGGTAGAAATAGAAAGTTCTAAATCGATAACTCTTGGGCCCGATATAGGTCCATTTGGTCAAATATGGACTTCTGAATGACTGATGTAAAATCAGAAGTAGTCAATGAGTATGTATAGAAAGTTCAAGATCAAGTGCTGAAATATGTTCACTATGTCAAATATTGGCTACTGTATGGCTGATCTATCACTAAAAGGAGTCCAGTGGGCAGAAATAGAAAATTCAAAATCGACAACCCTTGGGCCCGATATTAGTCCATTTGGTCAAATATGGACTTCTGAATGACTGATGTAAAATCAGAAGTAGTCAATGAGTATGTATAGAAAGGTCAAGATCAAGGAGTGAAACATGTTGAGTAAGTCAAAAATTGGCTACTGTATGGCTGATCTATCACCTAAAGAAGTCCACTGGACAGAAATAGAAAATTCAAAATCGACAACCCTTGGGCCCGATATTAGTCCATTTGATCAAATATGGATTTCTGAATGACTGACATAACATCAGAAAGAGTCAATGAGTAGTTATAGAAATTTCGAGATCCATGACTGAAACATGTCAAATGGGTGAAATATTGGCTTCTCTATGGCTAATTTATCACCAGAAGGAGTCAATTGGGTAGAAATAGAAAGTTCAAAATCGATGACTCTTAGGCTCGATATAGCTCCATTTGGTCAAATATGGACTTCTGAATGACTGACATAACATCAGAAAGAGTCAATGAGTAGGTATAGAAATTTCAAGATCCATGACTGAAACATGTCCAATGGGTCAAATATATCCTACTCTGTGGCTAATGTATCACAAGAAGGAGTCAACTGGGTAGGAATAGAAAGTTCAAGATCAAAGACTGAAATATGTTCAGTAGGTCAAAACTTGGCTGAAAACCCCTAGAAGGAGTCAATGGGTTGAACCAAAAAGTTCAAAATCGATGACTATTGGGCCATATATTTGTAATTTAGGTAAAATAGGACTCTGAATGGCCGATGCAACAACAGATGGAGTCAATGAGTACATATAGAAACTTCAAGATTGATGACTGAAATATGCTCAAGGGGTCAAATATTGGCTACTCTATGGTTTAACATATCATAAGAAGGAGTCAGTTGGGTATAGAAAGTTCAGAATCGACGACTCTTGGGCCCGATTAGAGTCCATTTGGTCAAAAATGGACTTCTCAATGACTGATGTATCATCAGAAGTATTCAATGAGTATGAATAGAAAGTTCAAGATCAAGTACTGAAATATGTTCACTATGTCAAATATTGGCTACTGTATGGCTGATGTATTATCAGAAGAAGTCAATGGTTAGAAATAAAAAGTTCAAAATTGACGAGTCTTGGGCTAGATATTAGTATTTTATGTCAAATATAGACTTCTGAATGGCTGATGTAACAACAGAAAGAATCAATGAGTACCTTTAGAAATTTCAAGATCCATGACAGAAACATGTCAAATGGGTCAAATATTGGCTTTTCTATGGCTAATTTATCACCAGAAGCAGTCAATTGGGTAGAAATAGAAAGTTCAAAATCGATGACTCTTGGGCCCGATATAGGTCCATTTGGTCAAATATGGATTTCTGAATGACTGACATAATATCAGAAAGAGTCAATGAGTAGGTATAGAAATTTCGAGATCCATGACTGAAACAAGTCGAATTGGTCAAATATTGGCTTCTCTATGGCTAATTTATCACCAGAAGGAGTCAAATGGGTAGAAATAGAAAGTTCAAAATCGATAACTCTTGGGCCCGATATAGGTCCATTTGGTCAAATATGGACTTCTGAATGACTGATGTAAAATCAGAAGTAGTCAATGAGTATGTATAGAAAGTTCAAGATCAAGTGCTGAAATATATTCACTATGTCAAATATTGGCTACTGTATGGCTGATCTATCACCAAAAGGAGTCCAGTGGGCAGAAATAGAAAATTCAAAATCGACAACCCTTGAGCCCGATATAGGTCCATTTGGTCAAATATGGACTTCTGAATGACTGATGTAAAATCAGAAGTAGTCAATGAGTATGTATAGAAAGTTCAAAATCAAGTGCTGAAATATGTTCACTATGTCAAATATTGGCTACTGTATGGCTGATCTATCACCAAAAGGAGTCCAGTGGGCAGAAAGAGAAAATTCAAAATCGACAACCCTTGGGCCCGATATTAGTCCATTGGTCAAATATGGATTTCTGAATGACTGACATAATATCAAATAGAGTCAATGAGTAGGTATAGAAATTTCGAGATCCATGACTGAAACTTGTCAAATGGGTCAAATATTGCCTTCTCTATGGCTAATTTATCACCAGAAGGAGTCAATTGGGTAGAAATAGAAATTTCAAAATTGATAACTCTTGGGCCCGATATAGGTCCATTTGGTCAAATATGGACTTCTGAATGACTGATGTAAAATCAGAAGTAGTCAATGAGTATGTATAGAAAGGTCAAGATCAAGGAGTGAAACATGTTGAGTAAGTCAAAAATTGGCTACTGTATAGGTGATCTATCACCAAAAGGAGTCCAGTGGACAGAAATAGAAAATTCAAAATCGACAACCCTTGGGCCCGATATTAGTCCATTGGTCAAATATGGATTTCTGAATGACTGACATAATATCAAAAAGAGTCAATGAGTAGGTATAGAAATTTCAAGATCCATGACTGAAACTTGTCAAATGGGTCAAATATTGCCTTCTCTATGGCTAATTTATCACCAGAAGGACTCAATTGGGTAGAAATAGAAAGTTCAAAATTGATGACTCTTGGGCCCGATATAGGTCCATTTGGTCAAATATGGACTTCTGAATGACTGATGTAAAATCAGAAGTAGTCAATGAGTATGTATAGAAAGTTCAAGATCAAGTACTGAAATATGTTCACTTTGTCAAATATTGGCTACTGTATGGCTGATCTATCACCAAAAGGAGTCCAGTGGGCAGAAATAGAAAATTCAAAATCGACAACCCTTGGGCCCGATATTAGTCCATTTGGTCAAATATGGATTTCTGAATGACTGACATAATATCAGAAAGAGTCAATGAGTAGGTATTGAAATTTTGAGATCCATGACTGAAACAAGTCGAATTGGTCAAATATTGGCTTCTCTATGGCTAATTTATCACCAGAAGGAGTCAATTGGGTAGAAATAGAAAGTTCAAAATCGATAACTCTTGGGCCCGATATAGGTCCATTTGGTCAAATATGGACTTCTGAATGACTGATGTAAAATCAGAAGTAGTCAATGAGTATGTTTAGAAAGTTCAAGATCAAGTGCTGAAATATGTTCACTATGTCAAATATTGGCTACTGTATGGCTGATCTATCACCAAAAGGAGTCCAGTGGGCAGAAATAGAAATTCAAAATCGACAACCCTTGGGCCCGATATAAGTCCATTTGGTCAAATATGGATTTCTGAAAGACTGACATAATATCAAAAAGAGTCAATGAGTAGGTATAGAAAATTCGAGATCCATGACTGAAACAAGTCGAATTGGTCAAATTTTGGCTTCTCTATGGCAAAATTTATCACCAGAAGGAGTAAATTGGGTAAAAATAGAAAGTTCCAAATCGATAACTCTTGGGCCCGATATAGGTCCATTTGGTCAAATATGGACTTCTGAATGACTGATGTAAAATCAGAAGTAGTCAATGAGTATGTATAGAAAGTTCAAGATCAAGTGCTGAAATATGTTCACTATGTCAAATATTGGCTACTGTATGGCTGATCTATCACTAAAAGGAGTCCAGTGGACAGAAATAGAAAATTCAAAATCGACAACCCTTGGGCCCGATATTAGTCCATTTGGTCAAATATGGATTTCTGAAAGACTGACATAATATCAGAAAGATTCAATGAGTAGGTATAGAAATTTCGAGATCCATGACTGAAACATGTCAAATCGGTGAAATATTGGCTTCTCTATGGCTAATTTATCACCAGAAGGAGTCAATTGGGTAGGAATAGAAAGTTCAAGATCAAAGACTGAAATATGTTCAGTAGGTCAAAACTTGGCTGAAAACCACTGGAAGGAGTCAATGGGTAGAACCAAAAAGTTCAAAATCGATGACTCTTGGGCCCGATATAGGTCCATTTGGTCAAATATACACTTCTGAATGACTGATGTAACAACAGAAGGAGTCAATGAGTACCTTTAGAAATTTGGAGATCCATGACAGAAACATGTCAAATGGGTCAAATATTGGCTTTTCTATTGCTAATTTATCACCAGAAGGAGTCAATAGGGTAGAAATAGAAAGTTCAAAATCGATGACTCTTGGGACCAATATAGGTCCATTTGGTCAAATATACACTTCTGAATGACTGATGTAAAATCAGAAGTAGTGAATGAGTATGTATAGAAAGGTCAAGATCAAGGAGGGAAACTGGTTGAGTAAGTCAAAAATTGGCTACTGTATTGCTCTATCACCAAATGGAGTTCAGTGGGCAGAAATAGAAAATTCAAAATCGACAACCCTTGGGCCCGATATTAGTCCATTTGGTCAAATATGGATTTCAGAATGACTGACATGATATCAGAAAGAGTCAATGAGTAGGTATAGAAATTTCGAGATCCATGACTAAAACAAGTCGAATTGGTCAAATTTTGGCTTCTTTATGGCTAATTTATCCCCATAAGGAGTCAATTGGGTAGAAATAGAAAGTTCAAAATTGATAACTCTTGGGCCCGATATAGGTCCATTTGGTCAAATATGGACTTCTGAATGACTGATGTAAAATCAGAAGTAGTCAATGAGTATGTATAGAAAGGTCAAGATCAACGAGTGAAACATGTTGAGTAAGTCAAAAATTGGCTACTGTATAGCTGATCTATCACCAAAAGGAGTCCAGTGGACAGAAATAGAAAATTCAAAATCAACAACCCTTGGCCCCGATATTAGTCCATTTGGTCAAATATGGATTTCTGAATGACTGACATAATATCAGAAAGAGTCAATGAGTAGGTATAGAAATTTCGAGATCCATGACTGAAACAAGTCGAATTGGTCAAATATTGGCTTCTCTATGGCTAATTTATCACCAGAAGGAGTCAATTGGGTAGAAATAGAAAGTTCAAAATCGATAACTATTGGGCCCGATATAGGTCCATTTGGTAAAATATGGACTTCTGAATGACTGATGTAAAATCAGAAGTAGTCAATGAGTATGTATAGAAAGTTCAAGATCAAGTGCTGAAATATGTTCACTATGTCAAATATTGGCTACTGTATGGCTGATCTATCACCAAAAGGAGTCCAGTGGGCAGAAATAGAAAATTCAAAATCGACAACCCTTGGGCCCGATATTAGTCCATTTGGTCACATATGGATTTCTGAAAGACTGACATAATATCAGAAAGATTCAATGAGTAGGTATAGAAATTTCGAGATCCATGACTGAAACAAGTCGAATTGGTCAAATTTTGGCTTCTCTATGGCTAATTTATCACCAGAAGGAGTCAATTGGGTAGAAATGGAAAGTTCAAAATCGATAACTCTTGGGCCCGATATAGGTCCATTTGGTCAAATATGGACTTCTGAATGACTGATGTAAAATCAGAAGTAGTCAATGAGTATGTATAGAAAGTTCAAGATCAAGTGCTGAAATATGTTCACTATGTCAAATATTGGCTACTGTATGGCTGATCTATCACTAAAAGGAGTCCAGTGGGCAGAAATAGAAAATTCAAAATCGACAACCCTTGGGCCCGATATTAGTCCATTTGGTCAAATATGGATTTCTGAAAGACTGACATAATATCAGAAAGATTCAATGAGTAGGTATAGAAATTTCGAGATCCATGACTGAAACATGTCAAATGGGTGAAATATTGGCTTCTCTATGGCTAATTTATCACCAGAAGGAGTCAATTGGGTAGAAATAGAAAGTTCAAAATCGATGACTCTTGGGCCCGATATAGCTCCATTTGGTCAAATATGGACTTCTGAATGACTGACATAACATCAGAAAGAGTCAATGAGTAGGTATAGAAATTTCAAGATCCATGACTGAAACATGTCCAATGGGTCAAATATATGCTACTCTATGGCTAATGCATCAAGGGAAGGAGTCAACTGGGAAGGAATAGAAAGTTCAAGATCAAAGACTGAAATATGTTCAGTAGGTCAAAACTTGGCTGAAAACCACTAGAAAAAGTCAATGGGTAGAACCAAAAAGTTCAAAATCGATGACTCTTGGGCCATATATTAGTAATTTAGGTCAAATAGGACTCTGAATGGCTGATGTAACAACAGAAGGAGTCAATGAGTACCTTTAGAAATTTCAAAATCCATGACAGAAACATGTCAAATGGGTCAAATATTGGCTTTTCTATTGCTAATTTATCACCAGAAGGAGTTAATTGGGTAGAAATAGAAAGTTCAAAATCGATGACTCTTGGGCCCGATATAGGTCCATTTGGTCAAATATACACTTCTGAATGACTGATGTAAAATCAGAAGTAGTGAATGAGTATGTATAGAAAGGTCAAGATCAAGGAGGGAAACTGGTTGAGTAAGTCAAAAATTGGCTACTGTATTGCTCTATCACCAAATGGAGTTCAGTGGGCAGAAATAGAAAATTCAAAATCGACAACCCTTGGCCCCGATATTAGTCCATTTGGTCAAATATGGATTTCTGAATGACTGACATAATATCAAAAAGAGTCAATGAGTAGGTATAGAAATTTCGAGATCCATGACTGAAACTTGTCAAATGGGTCAAATATTGCCTTCTCTATGGCTAATTTATCACCAGAAGGAGTCAATTGGGTAGAAATAGAAAGTTCAAAATTGATGACTCTTGGGCCCGATATAGGTCCATTTGGTCAAATATGGACTTCTGAATGACTGATGTAAAATCAGAAGTAGTCAATGAGTATGTATAGAAAGTTCAAGATCAAGTACTGAAATATGTTCACTTTGTCAAATATTGGCTACTGTATGGCTGATCTATCACCAAAAGGAGTCCAGTGGGCAGAAATAGAAAATTCAAAATCGACAACCCTTGGGCCCGATATTAGTCCATTTGGTCAAATATGGATTTCTGAATGACTGACATAATATCAGAAAGAGTCAATGAGTAGGTATAGAAATTTTAAGATCCATGACTGAAACAAGTCGAATTGGTCAAATATTGGCTTCTCTATGGCTAATTTATCACCAGAAGGAGTCAATTGGGTAGAAATAGAAAGTTCAAAGTCGATAACTCTTGGGCCCGATATAGGTCCATTTGGTCAAATATGGACTTCTGAATGACTGATGTAAAATCAAAAGTAGTCAATGAGTATGTATAGAAAGGTAAAGATCAAGGAGGGAAACTGGTTGAGTAAGTCAAAAATTGGCTACTGTATGACTGATCTATCACCAAATGGAGTCCAGTGGGCAGAAATAGAAAATTCAAAATCGACAACCCTTGGCCCCGATATGAGTCCATTTGGTCAAATATGGATTTCTGAATGACTGACATAATATCAAAAAGAGTCAATGAGTAGGTATAGAAAATTCGAGATCCATGACTGAAACAAGTCGAATTGGTCAAATTTTGGCTTCTCTCTGGCTAATTTATCACCAGAAGGAGTAAATTGGGTAAAAATAGAAAGTTCCAAATCGATAACTCTTGGGCCCGATATAGGTCCATTTGGTCAAATATGGACTTCTGAATTACTGATGTAAAATCAGAAGTATTCAATGAGTATGTATAGAAAGTTCAAGATCAAGTGCTGAAATATGTTCACTATGTCAAATATTGGCTACTGTATGGCTGATCTATCACCAAAAGGAGTCCAGTGGGCAGAAATAGAAATTCAAAATCGACAACCCTTGGGCCCGATATAAGTCCATTTGGTCAAATATGGATTTCTGAATGACTGACATAATATCAAAAAGAGTCAATGAGTAGGTATAGAAATTTCGAGATCCATGACTGAAACTTGTCAAATGGGTCAAATATTCCCTTCTCTATGGCTAATTTTTCACCAGAAGGAGTCAATTGGGTAGAAATAGAAAGTTCAAAATTGATGACTCTTGGGCCCGATATAGGTCCATTTGATCAAATATGGACTTCTGAATGACTGATGTAAAATCAGAAGTAGTCAATGAGTATGTATAGAAAGTTCAAGATCAAGTGCTGAAATATGTTCACTATGTCAAATATTGGCTACTGTATGGCTGATCTATCACTAAAAGGAGTCCAGTGGGCAGAAATAGAAAATTCAAAATCGACAACCCTTGGGCCCGATATTAGTCCATTTGGTCACATATGGATTTCTGAAAGACTGACATAATATCAGAAAGATTCAATGAGTAGGTATAGAAATTTCGAGATCCATGACTGAAACAAGTCGAATTGGTCAAATTTTGGCTTCTCTATGGCTAATTTATCACCAGAAGGAGTCAATTGGGTAGAAATGGAAAGTTCAAAATCGATAACTCTTGGGCCCGATATAGGTCCATTTGGTCAAATATGGACTTCTGAATGACTGATGTAAAATCAGAAGTAGTCAATGAGTATGTATAGAAAGTTCAAGATCAAGTGCTGAAATATGTTCACTATGTCAAATATTGGCTACTGTATGGCTGATCTATCACTAAAAGGAGTCCAGTGGGCAGAAATAGAAAATTCAAAATCGACAACCCTTGGGCCCGATATTAGTCCATTTGGTCAAATATGGATTTCTGAAAGACTGACATAATATCAGAAAGATTCAATGAGTAGGTATAGAAATTTCGAGATCCATGACTGAAACATGTCAAATGGGTGAAATATTGGCTTCTCTATGGCTAATTTATCACCAGAAGGAGTCAATTGGGTAGAAATAGAAAGTTCAAAATCGATGACTCTTGGGCCCGATATAGCTCCATTTGGTCAAATATGGACTTCTGAATGACTGACATAACATCAGAAAGAGTCAATGAGTAGGTATAGAAATTTCAAGATCCATGACTGAAACATGTCCAATGGGTCAAATATATGCTACTCTATGGCTAATGCATCACAAGAAGGAGTCAACTGGGAAGGAATAGAAAGTTCAAGATCAAAGACTGAAATATGTTCAGTAGGTCAAAACTTGGCTGAAAACCACTAGAAGGAGTCAATGGGTAGAACCAAAAAGTTCAAAATCGATGACTCTTGGGCCATATATTAGTAATTTAGGTCAAATAGGACTCTGAATGGCTGATGTAACAACAGAAGGAGTCAATGAGTACCTTTAGAAATTTCAAGATCCATGACAGAAACATGTCAAATGGGTCAAATATTGGCTTTTCTATTGCTAATTTATCACCAGAAGGAGTCAATTGGGTAGAAATAGAAAGTTCAAAATCGATGACTCTTGGGCCCGATATAGGTCCATTTGGTCAAATATACACTTCTGAATGACTGATGTAAAATCAGAAGTAGTGAATGAGTATGTATAGAAAGGTCAAGATCAAGGAGGGAAACTGGTTGAGTAAGTCAAAAATTGGCTACTGTATTGCTCTATCACCAAATGGAGTTCAATGGGCAGAAATAGAAAATTCAAAATCGACAACCCTTGGCCCCGATATTAGTCCATTTGGTCAAATATGGATTTCTGAATGACTGACATAATATCAAAAAGAGTCAATGAGTAGGTATAGAAATTTCGAGATCCATGACTGAAACTTGTCAAATGGGTCAAATATTGCCTTCTCTATGGCTAATTTATCACCAGAAGGAGTCAATTGGGTAGAAATAGAAAGTTCAAAATTGATGACTCTTGGGCCCGATATAGGTCCATTTGGTCAAATATGGACTTCTGAATGACTGATGTAAAATCAGAAGTAGTCAATGAGTATGTATAGAAAGTTCAAGATCAAGTACTGAAATATGTTCACTTTGTCAAATATTGGCTACTGTATGGCTGATCTATCACCAAAAGGAGTCCAGTGGGCAGAAATAGAAAATTCAAAATCGACAACCCTTGGGCCCGATATTAGTCCATTTGGTCAAATATGGATTTCTGAATGACTGACATAATATCAGAAAGAGTCAATGAGTAGGTATAGAAATTTTAAGATCCATGACTGAAACAAGTCGAATTGGTCAAATATTGGCTTCTCTATGGCTAATTTGTCACCAGAAGGAGTCAATTGGGTAGAAATAGAAAGTTCAAAGTCGATAACTCTTGGGCCCGATATAGGTCCATTTGGTCAAATATGGACTTCTGAATGACTGATGTAAAATCAAAAGTAGTCAATGAGTATGTATAGAAAGGTAAAGATCAAGGAGGGAAACTGGTTGAGTAAGTCAAAAATTGGCTACTGTATGACTGATCTATCACCAAATGGAGTCCAGTGGGCAGAAATAGAAAATTCAAAATCGACAACCCTTGGCCCCGATATGAGTCCATTTGGTCAAATATGGATTTCTGAATGACTGACATAATATCAAAAAGAGTCAATGAGTAGGTATAGAAAATTCGAGATCCATGACTGAAACAAGTCGAATTGGTCAAATTTTGGCTTCTCTCTGGCTAATTTATCACCAGAAGGAGTAAATTGGGTAAAAATAGAAAGTTCCAAATCGATAACTCTTGGGCCCGATATAGGTCCATTTGGTCAAATATGGACTTCTGAATTACTGATGTAAAATCAGAAGTATTCAATGAGTATGTATAGAAAGTTCAAGATCAAGTGCTGAAATATGTTCACTATGTCAAATATTGGCTACTGTATGGCTGATCTATCACCAAAAGGAGTCCAGTGGGCAGAAATAGAAATTCAAAATCGACAACCCTTGGGCCCGATATAAGTCCATTTGGTCAAATATGGATTTCTGAATGACTGACATAATATCAAAAAGAGTCAATGAGTAGGTATAGAAATTTCGAGATCCATGACTGAAACTTGTCTAATGGGTCAAATATTGCCTTCTCTATGGCTAATTTTTCACCAGAAGGAGTCAATTGGGTAGAAATAGAAAGTTCAAAATTGATGACTCTTGGGCCCGATATAGGTCCATTTGATCAAATATGGACTTCTGAATGACTGATGTAAAATCAGAAGTAGTCAATGAGTATGTATAGAAAGTTCAAGATCAAGTGCTGAAATATGTTCACTATGTCAAATATTGGCTACTGTATGGCTGATCTATCACTAAAAGGAGTCCAGTGGGCAGAAATAGAAAATTCAAAATCGACAACCCTTGGGCCCGATATTAGTCCATTTGGTCACATATGGATTTCTGAAAGACTGACATAATATCAGAAAGATTCAATGAGTAGGTATAGAAATTTCGAGATCCATGACTGAAACAAGTCGAATTGGTCAAATTTTGGCTTCTCTATGGCTAATTTATCACCAGAAGGAGTCAATTGGGTAGAAATGGAAAGTTCAAAATCGATAACTCTTGGGCCCGATATAGGTCCATTTGGTCACATATGGATTTCTGAAAGACTGACATAATATCAGAAAGATTCAATGAGTAGGTATAGAAATTTCGAGATCCATGACTGAAACATGTCAAATGGGTGAAATATTGGCTTCTCTATGGCTAATTTATCACCAGAAGGAGTCAATTGGGTAGAAATGGAAAGTTCAAAATCGATAACTCTTGGGCCCGATATAGGTCCATTTGGTCAAATATGGACTTCTGAATGACTGATGTAAAATCAGAAGTAGTCAATGAGTATGTATAGAAAGTTCAAGATCAAGTGCTGAAATATGTTCACTATGTCAAATATTGGCTACTGTATGGCTGATCTATCACTAAAAGGAGTCCAGTGGGCAGAAATAGAAAATTCAAAATCGACAACCCTTGGGCCCGATATTAGTCCATTTGGTCAAATATGGATTTCTGAAAGACTGACATAATATCAGAAAGATTCAATGAGTAGGTATAGAAATTTCGAGATCCATGACTGAAACATGTCAAATGGGTGAAATATTGGCTTCTCTATGGCTAATTTATCACCAGAAGGAGTCAATTGGGTAGAAATAGAAAGTTCAAAATCGATGACTCTTGGGCCCGATATAGCTCCATTTGGTCAAATATGGACTTCTGAATGACTGACATAACATCAGAAAGAGTCAATGAGTAGGTATAGAAATTTCAAGATCCATGACTGAAACATGTCCAATGGGTCAAATATATGCTACTCTATGGCTAATGCATCACAAGAAGGAGTCAACTGGGAAGGAATAGAAAGTTCAAGATCAAAGACTGAAATATGTTCAGTAGGTCAAAACTTGGCTGAAAACCACTAGAAGGAGTCAATGGGTAGAACCAAAAAGTTCAAAATCGATGACTCTTATATTAGTGGGCAGAAATAGAAATTCAAAATCGACAACCCTTGGGCCCGATATAAGTCCATTTGGTCAAATATGGATTTCTGAATGACTGACATAATATCAAAAAGAGTCAATGAGTAGGTATAGAAATTTCGAGATCCATGACTGAAACTTGTCAAATGGGTCAAATATTGCCTTCTCTATGGCTAATTTTTCACCAGAAGGAGTCAATTGGGTAGAAATAGAAAGTTCAAAATTGATGACTCTTGGGCCCGATATTAGTCCATTTGGTCAAATATGGATTTCTGAAAGACTGACATAATATCAGAAAGATTCAATGAGTAGGTATAGAAATTTCGAGATCCATGACTGAAACATGTCAAATGGGTGAAATATTGGCTTCTCTATGGCTAATGCATCACAAGAAGGAGTCAACTGGGAAGGAATAGAAAGTTCAAGATCAAAGACTGAAATATGTTCAGTAGGTCAAAACTTGGCTGAAAACCACTAGAAGGAGTCAATGGGTAGAACCAAAAAGTTCAAAATCGATGACTCTTGGGCCATATATTAGTAATTTAGGTCAAATAGGACTCTGAATGGCTGATGTAACAACAGAAGGAGTCAATGAGTACCTTTAGAAATTTCAAGATCCATGACAGAAACATGTCAAATGGGTCAAATATTGGCTTTTCTATTGCTAATTTATCACCAGAAGGAGTCAATTGGGTAGAAATAGAAAGTTCAAAATCGATGACTCTTGGGCCCGATATAGGTCCATTTGGTCAAATATACACTTCTGAATGACTGATGTAAAATCAGAAGTAGTGAATGAGTATGTATAGAAAGGTCAAGATCAAGGAGGGAAACTGGTTGAGTAAGTCAAAAATTGGCTACTGTATTGCTCTATCACCAAATGGAGTTCAGTGGGCAGAAATAGAAAATTCAAAATCGACAACCCTTGGCCCCGATATTAGTCCATTTGGTCAAATATGGATTTCTGAATGACTGACATAATATCAAAAAGAGTCAATGAGTAGGTATAGAAATTTCGAGATCCATGACTGAAACTTGTCAAATGGGTCAAATATTGCCTTCTCTATGGCTAATTTATCACCAGAAGGAGTCAATTGGGTAGAAATAGAAAGTTCAAAATTGATGACTCTTGGGCCCGATATAGGTCCATTTGGTCAAATATGGACTTCTGAATGACTGATGTAAAATCAGAAGTAGTCAATGAGTATGTATAGAAAGTTCAAGATCAAGTACTGAAATATGTTCACTTTGTCAAATATTGGCTACTGTATGGCTGATCTATCACCAAAAGGAGTCCAGTGGGCAGAAATAGAAAATTCAAAATCGACAACCCTTGGGCCCGATATTAGTCCATTTGGTCAAATATGGATTTCTGAATGACTGACATAATATCAGAAAGAGTCAATGAGTAGGTATAGAAATTTTAAGATCCATGACTGAAACAAGTCGAATTGGTCAAATATTGGCTTCTCTATGGCTAATTTGTCACCAGAAGGAGTCAATTGG
The DNA here is from genome assembly GCA_038088235.1 of Zacco platypus. Lineage (NCBI taxonomy): Eukaryota > Metazoa > Chordata > Actinopteri > Cypriniformes > Xenocyprididae > Zacco > Zacco platypus. Next base: position 17,911,390 of record CM076065.1, on the reverse strand, counting down.
GTAGAAATAGAAAGTTCAAAGTCGATAACTCTTGGGCCCGATATAGGTCCATTTGGTCAAATATGGACTTCTGAATGACTGATGTAAAATCAAAAGTAGTCAATGAGTATGTATAGAAAGGTAAAGATCAAGGAGGGAAACTGGTTGAGTAAGTCAAAAATTGGCTACTGTATGACTGATCTATCACCAAATGGAGTCCAGTGGGCAGAAATAGAAAATTCAAAATCGACAACCCTTGGCCCCGATATGAGTCCATTTGGTCAAATATGGATTTCTGAATGACTGACATAATATCAAAAAGAGTCAATGAGTAGGTATAGAAAATTCGAGATCCATGACTGAAACAAGTCGAATTGGTCAAATTTTGGCTTCTCTCTGGCTAATTTATCACCAGAAGGAGTAAATTGGGTAAAAATAGAAAGTTCCAAATCGATAACTCTTGGGCCCGATATAGGTCCATTTGGTCAAATATGGACTTCTGAATTACTGATGTAAAATCAGAAGTATTCAATGAGTATGTATAGAAAGTTCAAGATCAAGTGCTGAAATATGTTCACTATGTCAAATATTGGCTACTGTATGGCTGATCTATCACCAAAAGGAGTCCAGTGGGCAGAAATAGAAATTCAAAATCGACAACCCTTGGGCCCGATATAAGTCCATTTGGTCAAATATGGATTTCTGAATGACTGACATAATATCAGAAAGATTCAATGAGTAGGTATAGAAATTTCGAGATCCATGACTGAAACAAGTCGAATTGGTCAAATTTTGGCTTCTCTATGGCTAATTTATCACCAGAAGGAGTCAATTGGGTAGAAATGGAAAGTTCAAAATCGATAACTCTTGGGCCCGATATAGGTCCATTTGGTCAAATATGGACTTCTGAATGACTGATGTAAAATCAGAAGTAGTCAATGAGTATGTATAGAAAGTTCAAGATCAAGTGCTGAAATATGTTCACTATGTCAAATATTGGCTACTGTATGGCTGATCTATCACTAAAAGGAGTCCAGTGGGCAGAAATAGAAAATTCAAAATCGACAACCCTTGGGCCCGATATTAGTCCATTTGGTCAAATATGGATTTCTGAAAGACTGACATAATATCAGAAAGATTCAATGAGTAGGTATAGAAATTTCGAGATCCATGACTGAAACATGTCAAATGGGTGAAATATTGGCTTCTCTATGGCTAATTTATCACCAGAAGGAGTCAATTGGGTAGAAATAGAAAGTTCAAAATCGATGACTCTTGGGCCCGATATAGCTCCATTTGGTCAAATATGGACTTCTGAATGACTGACATAACATCAGAAAGAGTCAATGAGTAGGTATAGAAATTTCAAGATCCATGACTGAAACATGTCCAATGGGTCAAATATATGCTACTCTATGGCTAATGCATCACAAGAAGGAGTCAACTGGGAAGGAATAGAAAGTTCAACATCAAAGACTGAAATATGTTCAGTAGGTGAAAACTTGGCTGAAAACCACTAGAAGGAGTCAATGGGTAGAACCAAAAAGTTCAAAATCGATGACTCTTGGGCCATATATTAGTAATTTAGGTCAAATAGGACTCTGAATGGCTGATGTAACAACAGAAGGAGTCAATGAGTACCTTTAGAAATTTCAAGATCCATGACAGAAACATGTCAAATGGGTCAAATATTGGCTTTTCTATTGCTAATTTATCACCAGAAGGAGTCAATTGGGTAGAAATAGAAAGTTCAAAATCGATGACTCTTGGGTCCGATATAGGTCCATTTGGTCAAATATACACTTCTGAATGACTGATGTAAAATCAGAAGTAGTGAATGAGTATGTATAGAAAGGTAAAGATCAAGGAGGGAAACTGGTTGAGTAAGTCAAAAATTGGCTACTGTATGACTGATCTATCACCAAATGGAGTCCAGTGGGCAGAAATAGAAAATTCAAAATCGACAACCCTTGGCCCCGATATGAGTCCATTTGGTCAAATATGGATTTCTGAATGACTGACATAATATCAAAAAGAGTCAATGAGTAGGTATAGAAAATTCGAGATCCATGACTGAAACAAGTCGAATTGGTCAAATTTTGGCTTCTCTCTGGCTAATTTATCACCAGAAGGAGTAAATTGGGTAAAAATAGAAAGTTCCAAATCGATAACTCTTGGGCCCGATATAGGTCCATTTGGTCAAATATGGACTTCTGAATTACTGATGTAAAATCAGAAGTATTCAATGAGTATGTATAGAAAGTTCAAGATCAAGTGCTGAAATATGTTCACTATGTCAAATATTGGCTACTGTATGGCTGATCTATCACCAAAAGGAGTCCAGTGGGCAGAAATAGAAATTCAAAATCGACAACCCTTGGGCCCGATATAAGTCCATTTGGTCAAATATGGATTTCTGAATGACTGACATAATATCAAAAAGAGTCAATGAGTAGGTATAGAAATTTCGAGATCCATGACTGAAACTTGTCAAATGGGTCAAATATTGCCTTCTCTATGGCTAATTTTTCACCAGAAGGAGTCAATTGGGTAGAAATAGAAAGTTCAAAATTGATGACTCTTGGGCCCGATATAGGTCCATTTGATCAAATATGGACTTCTGAATGACTGATGTAAAATCAGAAGTAGTCAATGAGTATGTATAGAAAGTTCAAGATCAAGTGCTGAAATATGTTCACTATGTCAAATATTGGCTACTGTATGGCTGATCTATCACTAAAAGGAGTCCAGTGGGCAGAAATAGAAAATTCAAAATCGACAACCCTTGGGCCCGATATTAGTCCATTTGGTCACATATGGATTTCTGAAAGACTGACATAATATCAGAAAGATTCAATGAGTAGGTATAGAAATTTCGAGATCCATGACTGAAACAAGTCGAATTGGTCAAATTTTGGCTTCTCTATGGCTAATTTATCACCAGAAGGAGTCAATTGGGTAGAAATGGAAAGTTCAAAATCGATAACTCTTGGGCCCGATATAGGTCCATTTGGTCAAATATGGACTTCTGAATGACTGATGTAAAATCAGTAGTCAATGAGTATGTATAGAAAGTTCAAGATCAAGTGCTGAAATATGTTCACTATGTCAAATATTGGCTACTGTATGGCTGATCTATCACTAAAAGGAGTCCAGTGGGCAGAAATAGAAAATTCAAAATCGACAACCCTTGGGCCCGATATTAGTCCATTTGGTCAAATATGGATTTCTGAAAGACTGACATAATATCAGAAAGATTCAATGAGTAGGTATAGAAATTTCGAGATCCATGACTGAAACATGTCAAATGGGTGAAATATTGGCTTCTCTATGGCTAATTTATCACCAGAAGGAGTCAATTGGGTAGAAATAGAAAGTTCAAAATCGATGACTCTTGGGCCCGATATAGCTCCATTTGGTCAAATATGGACTTCTGAATGACTGACATAACATCAGAAAGAGTCAATGAGTAGGTATAGAAATTTCAAGATCCATGACTGAAACATGTCCAATGGGTCAAATATATGCTACTCTATGGCTAATGCATCACAAGAAGGAGTCAACTGGGAAGGAATAGAAAGTTCAAGATCAAAGACTGAAATATGTTCAGTAGGTCAAAACTTGGCTGAAAACCACTAGAAGGAGTCAATGGGTAGAACCAAAAAGTTCAAAATCGATGACTCTTGGGCCATATATTAGTAATTTAGGTCAAATAGGACTCTGAATGGCTGATGTAACAACAGAAGGAGTCAATGAGTACCTTTAGAAATTTCAAGATCCATGACAGAAACATGTCAAATGGGTCAAATATTGGCTTTTCTATTGCTAATTTATCACCAGAAGGAGTCAATTGGGTAGAAATAGAAAGTTCAAAATCGATGACTCTTGGGCCCGATATAGGTCCATTTGGTCAAATATACACTTCTGAATGACTGATGTAAAATCAGAAGTAGTGAATGAGTATGTATAGAAAGGTCAAGATCAAGGAGGGAAACTGGTTGAGTAAGTCAAAAATTGGCTACTGTATTGCTCTATCACCAAATGGAGTTCAGTGGGCAGAAATAGAAAATTCAAAATCGACAACCCTTGGCCCCGATATTAGTCCATTTGGTCAAATATGGATTTCTGAATGACTGACATAATATCAAAAAGAGTCAATGAGTAGGTATAGAAATTTCGAGATCCATGACTGAAACTTGTCAAATGGGTCAAATATTGCCTTCTCTATGGCTAATTTATCACCAGAAGGAGTCAATTGGGTAGAAATAGAAAGTTCAAAATTGATGACTCTTGGGCCCGATATAGGTCCATTTGATCAAATATGGACTTCTGAATGACTGATGTAAAATCAGAAGTAGTCAATGAGTATGTATAGAAAGTTCAAGATCAAGTACTGAAATATGTTCACTTTGTCAAATATTGGCTACTGTATGGCTGATCTATCACCAAAAGGAGTCCAGTGGGCAGAAATAGAAAATTCAAAATCGACAACCCTTGGGCCCGATATTAGTCCATTTGGTCAAATATGGATTTCTGAATGACTGACATAATATCAGAAAGAGTCAATGAGTAGGTATAGAAATTTTAAGATCCATGACTGAAACAAGTCGAATTGGTCAAATATTGGCTTCTCTATGGCTAATTTGTCACCAGAAGGAGTCAATTGGGTAGAAATAGAAAGTTCAAAGTCGATAACTCTTGGGCCCGATATAGGTCCATTTGGTCAAATATGGACTTCTGAATGACTGATGTAAAATCAAAAGTAGTCAATGAGTATGTATAGAAAGGTAAAGATCAAGGAGGGAAACTGGTTGAGTAAGTCAAAAATTGGCTACTGTATGACTGATCTATCACCAAATGGAGTCCAGTGGGCAGAAATAGAAAATTCAAAATCGACAACCCTTGGCCCCGATATGAGTCCATTTGGTCAAATATGGATTTCTGAATGACTGACATAATATCAAAAAGAGTCAATGAGTAGGTATAGAAAATTCGAGATCCATGACTGAAACAAGTCGAATTGGTCAAATTTTAGCTTCTCTCTGGCTAATTTATCACCAGAAGGAGTAAATTGGGTAAAAATAGAAAGTTCCAAATCGATAACTCTTGGGCCCGATATAGGTCCATTTGGTCAAATATGGACTTCTGAATTACTGATGTAAAATCAGAAGTATTCAATGAGTATGTATAGAAAGATCAAGATCAAGTGCTGAAATATGTTCACTATGTCAAATATTGGCTACTGTATGGCTGATCTATCACCAAAAGGAGTCCAGTGGGCAGAAATAGAAATTCAAAATCGACAACCCTTGGGCCCGATATAAGTCCATTTGGTCAAATATGGATTTCTGAATGACTGACATAATATCAGAAAGATTCAATGAGTAGGTATAGAAATTTCGAGATCCATGACTGAAACAAGTCGAATTGGTCAAATTTTGGCTTCTCTATGGCTAATTTATCACCAGAAGGAGTCAATTGGGTAGAAATGGAAAGTTCAAAATCGATAACTCTTGGGCCCGATATAGGTCCATTTGGTCAAATATGGACTTCTGAATGACTGATGTAAAATCAGAAGTAGTCAATGAGTATGTATAGAAAGTTCAAGATCAAGTGCTGAAATATGTTCACTATGTCAAATATTGGCTACTGTATGGCTGATCTATCACTAAAAAGGAGTCCAGTGGGCAGAAATAGAAAATTCAAAATCGACAACCCTTGGGCCCGATATTAGTCCATTTGGTCAAATATGGATTTCTGAAAGACTGACATAATATCAGAAAGATTCAATGAGTAGGTATAGAAATTTCGAGATCCATGACTGAAACATGTCAAATGGGTGAAATATTGGCTTCTCTATGGCTAATTTATCACCAGAAGGAGTCAATTGGGTAGAAATAGAAAGTTCAAAATCGATGACTCTTGGGCCCGATATAGCTCCATTTGGTCAAATATGGACTTCTGAATGACTGACATAACATCAGAAAGAGTCAATGAGTAGGTATAGAAATTTCAAGATCCATGACTGAAACATGTCCAATGGGTCAAATATATGCTACTCTATGGCTAATGCATCACAAGAAGGAGTCAACTGGGAAGGAATAGAAAGTTCAAGATCAAAGACTGAAATATGTTCAGTAGGTCAAAACTTGGCTGAAAACCACTAGAAGGAGTCAATGGGTAGAACCAAAAAGTTCAAAATCGATGACTCTTGGGCCATATATTAGTAATTTAGGTCAAATAGGACTCTGAATGGCTGATGTAACAACAGAAGGAGTCAATGAGTACCTTTAGAAATTTCAAGATCCATGACAGAAACATGTCAAATGGGTCAAATATTGGCTTTTCTATTGCTAATTTATCACCAGAAGGAGTCAATTGGGTAGAAATAGAAAGTTCAAAATCGATGACTCTTGGGCCCGATATAGGTCCATTTGGTCAAATATACACTTCTGAATGACTGATGTAAAATCAGAAGTAGTGAATGAGTATGTATAGAAAGGTCAAGATCAAGGAGGGAAACTGGTTGAGTAAGTCAAAAATTGGCTACTGTATTGCTCTATCACCAAATGGAGTTCAGTGGGCAGAAATAGAAAATTCAAAATCGACAACCCTTGGCCCCGATATTAGTCCATTTGGTCAAATATGGATTTCTGAATGACTGACATAATATCAAAAAGAGTCAATGAGTAGGTATAGAAATTTCGAGATCCATGACTGAAACTTGTCAAATGGGTCAAATATTGCCTTCTCTATGGCTAATTTATCACCAGAAGGAGTCAATTGGGTAGAAATAGAAAGTTCAAAATTGATGACTCTTGGGCCCGATATAGGTCCATTTGGTCAAATATGGACTTCTGAATGACTGATGTAAAATCAGAAGTAGTCAATGAGTATGTATAGAAAGTTCAAGATCAAGTACTGAAATATGTTCACTTTGTCAAATATTGGCTACTGTATGGCTGATCTATCACCAAAAGGAGTCCAGTGGGCAGAAATAGAAAATTCAAAATCGACAACCCTTGGGCCCGATATTAGTCCATTTGGTCAAATATGGATTTCTGAATGACTGACATAATATCAGAAAGAGTCAATGAGTAGGTATAGAAATTTTAAGATCCATGACTGAAACAAGTCGAATTGGTCAAATATTGGCTTCTCTATGGCTAATATGTCACCAGAAGGAGTCAATTGGGTAGAAATAGAAAGTTCAAAGTCGATAACTCTTGGGCCCGATATAGGTCCATTTGGTCAAATATGGACTTCTGAATGACTGATGTAAAATCAAAAGTAGTCAATGTGTATGTATAGAAAGGTAAAGATCAAGGAGGGAAACTGGTTGAGTAAGTCAAAAATTGGCTACTGTATGACTGATCTATCACCAAATGGAGTCCAGTGGGCAGAAATAGAAAATTCAAAATCGACAACCCTTGGCCCCGATATGAGTCCATTTGGTCAAATATGGATTTCTGAATGACTGACATAATATCAAAAAGAGTCAATGAGTAGGTATAGAAAATTCGAGATCCATGACTGAAACAAGTCGAATTGGTCAAATTTTGGCTTCTCTCTGGCTAATTTATCACCAGAAGGAGTAAATTGGGTAAAAATAGAAAGTTCCAAATCGATAACTCTTGGGCCCGATATAGGTCCATTTGGTCAAATATGGACTTCTGAATTACTGATGTAAAATCAGAAGTATTCAATGAGTATGTATAGAAAGTTCAAGATCAAGTGCTGAAATATGTTCACTATGTCAAATATTGGCTACTGTATGGCTGATCTATCACCAAAAGGAGTCCAGTGGGCAGAAATAGAAATTCAAAATCGACAACCCTTGGGCCCGATACAAGTCCATTTGGTCAAATATGGATTTCTGAATGACTGACATAATATCAGAAAGATTCAATGAGTAGGTATAGAAATTTCGAGATCCATGACTGAAACAAGTCGAATTGGTCAAATTTTGGCTTCTCTATGGCTAATTTATCACCAGAAGGAGTCAATTGGGTAGAAATGGAAAGTTCAAAATCGATAACTCTTGGGCCCGATATAGGTCCATTTGGTCAAATATGGACTTCTGAATGACTGATGTAAAATCAGTAGTCAATGAGTATGTATAGAAAGTTCAAGATCAAGTGCTGAAATATGTTCACTATGTCAAATATTGGCTACTGTATGGCTGATCTATCACTAAAAGGAGTCCAGTGGGCAGAAATAGAAAATTCAAAATCGACAACCCTTGGGCCCGATATTAGTCCATTTGGTCAAATATGGATTTCTGAAAGACTGACATAATATCAGAAAGATTCAATGAGTAGGTATAGAAATTTCGAGATCCATGACTGAAACATGTCAAATGGGTGAAATATTGGCTTCTCTATGGCTAATTTATCACCAGAAGGAGTCAATTGGGTAGAAATAGAAAGTTCAAAATCGATGACTCTTGGGCCCGATATAGCTCCATTTGGTCAAATATGGACTTCTGAATGACTGACATAACATCAGAAAGAGTCAATGAGTAGGTATAGAAATTTCAAGATCCATGACTGAAACATGTCCAATGGGTCAAATATATGCTACTCTATGGCTAATGCATCACAAGAAGGAGTCAACTGGGAAGGAATAGAAAGTTCAAGATCAAAGACTGAAATATGTTCAGTAGGTCAAAACTTGGCTGAAAACCACTAGAAGGAGTCAATGGGTAGAACCAAAAAGTTCAAAATCGATGACTCTTGGGCCATATATTAGTAATTTAGGTCAAATAGGACTCTGAATGGCTGATGTAACAACAGAAGGAGTCAATGAGTACCTTTAGAAATTTCAAGATCCATGACAGAAACATGTCAAATGGGTCAAATATTGGCTTTTCTATTGCTAATTTATCACCAGAAGGAGTCAATTGGGTAGAAATAGAAAGTTCAAAATCGATGACTCTTGGGCCCGATATAGGTCCATTTGGTCAAATATACACTTCTGAATGACTGATGTAAAATCAGAAGTAGTGAATGAGTATGTATAGAAAGGTCAAGATCAAGGAGGGAAACTGGTTGAGTAAGTCAAAAATTGGCTACTGTATTGCTCTATCACCAAATGGAGTTCAGTGGGCAGAAATAGAAAATTCAAAATCGACAACCCTTGGCCCCGATATTAGTCCATTTGGTCAAATATGGATTTCTGAATGACTGACATAATATCAAAAAGAGTCAATGAGTAGGTATAGAAATTTCGAGATCCATGACTGAAACTTGTCAAATGGGTCAAATATTGCCTTCTCTATGGCTAATTTATCACCAGAAGGAGTCAATTGGGTAGAAATAGAAAGTTCAAAGTCGATAACTCTTGGGCCCGATATAGGTCCATTTGGTCAAATATGGACTTCTGAATGACTGATGTAAAATCAAAAGTAGTCAATGAGTATGTATAGAAAGGTAAAGATCAAGGAGGGAAACTGGTTGAGTAAGTCAAAAATTGGCTACTGTATGACTGATCTATCACCAAATGGAGTCCAGTGGGCAGAAATAGAAAATTCAAAATCGACAACCCTTGGCCCCGATATGAGTCCATTTGGTCAAATATGGATTTCTGAATGACTGACATAATATCAAAAAGAGTCAATGAGTAGGTATAGAAAATTCGAGATCCATGACTGAAACAAGTCGAATTGGTCAAATTTTGGCTTCTCTCTGGCTAATTTATCACCAGAAGGAGTAAATTGGGTAAAAATAGAAAGTTCCAAATCGATAACTCTTGGGCCCGATATAGGTCCATTTGGTCAAATATGGACTTCTGAATTACTGATGTAAAATCAGAAGTATTCAATGAGTATGTATAGAAAGATCAAGATCAAGTGCTGAAATATGTTCACTATGTCAAATATTGGCTACTGTATGGCTGATCTATCACCAAAAGGAGTCCAGTGGGCAGAAATAGAAATTCAAAATCGACAACCCTTGGGCCCGATATAAGTCCATTTGGTCAAATATGGATTTCTGAATGACTGACATAATATCAGAAAGATTCAATGAGTAGGTATAGAAATTTCGAGATCCATGACTGAAACAAGTCGAATTGGTCAAATTTTGGCTTCTCTATGGCTAATTTATCACCAGAAGGAGTCAATTGGGTAGAAATGGAAAGTTCAAAATCGATAACTCTTGGGCCCGATATAGGTCCATTTGGTCAAATATGGACTTCTGAATGACTGATGTAAAATCAGAAGTAGTCAATGAGTATGTATAGAAAGTTCAAGATCAAGTGCTGAAATATGTTCACTATGTCAAATATTGGCTACTGTATGGCTGATCTATCACTAAAAAGGAGTCCAGTGGGCAGAAATAGAAAATTCAAAATCGACAACCCTTGGGCCCGATATTAGTCCATTTGGTCAAATATGGATTTCTGAAAGACTGACATAATATCAGAAAGATTCAATGAGTAGGTATAGAAATTTCGAGATCCATGACTGAAACATGTCAAATGGGTGAAATATTGGCTTCTCTATGGCTAATTTATCACCAGAAGGAGTCAATTGGGTAGAAATAGAAAGTTCAAAATCGATGACTCTTGGGCCCGATATAGCTCCATTTGGTCAAATATGGACTTCTGAATGACTGACATAACATCAGAAAGAGTCAATGAGTAGGTATAGAAATTTCAAGATCCATGACTGAAACATGTCCAATGGGTCAAATATATGCTACTCTATGGCTAATGCATCACAAGAAGGAGTCAACTGGGAAGGAATAGAAAGTTCAAGATCAAAGACTGAAATATGTTCAGTAGGTCAAAACTTGGCTGAAAACCACTAGAAGGAGTCAATGGGTAGAACCAAAAAGTTCAAAATCGATGACTCTTGGGCCATATATTAGTAATTTAGGTCAAATAGGACTCTGAATGGCTGATGTAACAACAGAAGGAGTCAATGAGTACCTTTAGAAATTTCAAGATCCATGACAGAAACATGTCAAATGGGTCAAATATTGGCTTTTCTATTGCTAATTTATCACCAGAAGGAGTCAATTGGGTAGAAATAGAAAGTTCAAAATCGATGACTCTTGGGCCCGATATAGGTCCATTTGGTCAAATATACACTTCTGAATGACTGATGTAAAATCAGAAGTAGTGAATGAGTATGTATAGAAAGGTCAAGATCAAGGAGGGAAACTGGTTGAGTAAGTCAAAAATTGGCTACTGTATTGCTCTATCACCAAATGGAGTTCAGTGGGCAGAAATAGAAAATTCAAAATCGACAACCCTTGGCCCCGATATTAGTCCATTTGGTCAAATATGGATTTCTGAATGACTGACATAATATCAAAAAGAGTCAATGAGTAGGTATAGAAATTTCGAGATCCATGACTGAAACTTGTCAAATGGGTCAAATATTGCCTTCTCTATGGCTAATTTATCACCAGAAGGAGTCAATTGGGTAGAAATAGAAAGTTCAAAATTGATGACTCTTGGGCCCGATATAGGTCCATTTGGTCAAATATGGACTTCTGAATGACTGATGTAAAATCAGAAGTAGTCAATGAGTATGTATAGAAAGTTCAAGATCAAGTACTGAAATATGTTCACTTTGTCAAATATTGGCTACTGTATGGCTGATCTATCACCAAAAGGAGTCCAGTGGGCAGAAATAGAAAATTCAAAATCGACAACCCTTGGGCCCGATATTAGTCCATTTGGTCAAATATGGATTTCTGAATGACTGACATAATATCAGAAAGAGTCAATGAGTAGGTATAGAAATTTTAAGATCCATGACTGAAACAAGTCGAATTGGTCAAATATTGGCTTCTCTATGGCTAATATGTCACCAGAAGGAGTCAATTGGGTAGAAATAGAAAGTTCAAAGTCGATAACTCTTGGGCCCGATATAGGTCCATTTGGTCAAATATGGACTTCTGAATGACTGATGTAAAATCAAAAGTAGTCAATGTGTATGTATAGAAAGGTAAAGATCAAGGAGGGAAACTGGTTGAGTAAGTCAAAAATTGGCTACTGTATGACTGATCTATCACCAAATGGAGTCCAGTGGGCAGAAATAGAAAATTCAAAATCGACAACCCTTGGCCCCGATATGAGTCCATTTGGTCAAATATGGATTTCTGAATGACTGACATAATATCAAAAAGAGTCAATGAGTAGGTATAGAAAATTCGAGATCCATGACTGAAACAAGTCGAATTGGTCAAATTTTGGCTTCTCTCTGGCTAATTTATCACCAGAAGGAGTAAATTGGGTAAAAATAGAAAGTTCCAAATCGATAACTCTTGGGCCCGATATAGGTCCATTTGGTCAAATATGGACTTCTGAATTACTGATGTAAAATCAGAAGTATTCAATGAGTATGTATAGAAAGTTCAAGATCAAGTGCTGAAATATGTTCACTATGTCAAATATTGGCTACTGTATGGCTGATCTATCACCAAAAGGAGTCCAGTGGGCAGAAATAGAAATTCAAAATCGACAACCCTTGGGCCCGATACAAGTCCATTTGGTCAAATATGGATTTCTGAATGACTGACATAATATCAGAAAGATTCAATGAGTAGGTATAGAAATTTCGAGATCCATGACTGAAACAAGTCGAATTGGTCAAATTTTGGCTTCTCTATGGCTAATTTATCACCAGAAGGAGTCAATTGGGTAGAAATGGAAAGTTCAAAATCGATAACTCTTGGGCCCGATATAGGTCCATTTGGTCAAATATGGACTTCTGAATGACTGATGTAAAATCAGTAGTCAATGAGTATGTATAGAAAGTTCAAGATCAAGTGCTGAAATATGTTCACTATGTCAAATATTGGCTACTGTATGGCTGATCTATCACTAAAAGGAGTCCAGTGGGCAGAAATAGAAAATTCAAAATCGACAACCCTTGGGCCCGATATTAGTCCATTTGGTCAAATATGGATTTCTGAAAGACTGACATAATATCAGAAAGATTCAATGAGTAGGTATAGAAATTTCGAGATCCATGACTGAAACATGTCAAATGGGTGAAATATTGGCTTCTCTATGGCTAATTTATCACCAGAAGGAGTCAATTGGGTAGAAATAGAAAGTTCAAAATCGATGACTCTTGGGCCCGATATAGCTCCATTTGGTCAAATATGGACTTCTGAATGACTGACATAACATCAGAAAGAGTCAATGAGTAGGTATAGAAATTTCAAGATCCATGACTGAAACATGTCCAATGGGTCAAATATATGCTACTCTATGGCTAATGCATCACAAGAAGGAGTCAACTGGGAAGGAATAGAAAGTTCAAGATCAAAGACTGAAATATGTTCAGTAGGTCAAAACTTGGCTGAAAACCACTAGAAGGAGTCAATGGGTAGAACCAAAAAGTTCAAAATCGATGACTCTTGGGCCATATATTAGTAATTTAGGTCAAATAGGACTCTGAATGGCTGATGTAACAACAGAAGGAGTCAATGAGTACCTTTAGAAATTTCAAGATCCATGACAGAAACATGTCAAATGGGTCAAATATTGGCTTTTCTATTGCTAATTTATCACCAGAAGGAGTCAATTGGGTAGAAATAGAAAGTTCAAAATCGATGACTCTTGGGCCCGATATAGGTCCATTTGGTCAAATATACACTTCTGAATGACTGATGTAAAATCAGAAGTAGTGAATGAGTATGTATAGAAAGGTCAAGATCAAGGAGGGAAACTGGTTGAGTAAGTCAAAAATTGGCTACTGTATTGCTCTATCACCAAATGGAGTTCAGTGGGCAGAAATAGAAAATTCAAAATCGACAACCCTTGGCCCCGATATTAGTCCATTTGGTCAAATATGGATTTCTGAATGACTGACATAATATCAAAAAGAGTCAATGAGTAGGTATAGAAATTTCGAGATCCATGACTGAAACTTGTCAAATGGGTCAAATATTGCCTTCTCTATGGCTAATTTATCACCAGAAGGAGTCAATTGGGTAGAAATAGAAAGTTCAAAGTCGATAACTCTTGGGCCCGATATAGGTCCATTTGGTCAAATATGGACTTCTGAATGACTGATGTAAAATCAAAAGTAGTCAATGAGTATGTATAGAAAGGTAAAGATCAAGGAGGGAAACTGGTTGAGTAAGTCAAAAATTGGCTACTGTATGACTGATCTATCACCAAATGGAGTCCAGTGGGCAGAAATAGAAAATTCAAAATCGACAACCCTTGGCCCCGATATGAGTCCATTTGGTCAAATATGGATTTCTGAATGACTGACATAATATCAAAAAGAGTCAATGAGTAGGTATAGAAAATTCGAGATCCATGACTGAAACAAGTCGAATTGGTCAAATTTTGGCTTCTCTCTGGCTAATTTATCACCAGAAGGAGTAAATTGGGTAAAAATAGAAAGTTCCAAATCGATAACTCTTGGGCCCGATATAGGTCCATTTGGTCAAATATGGACTTCTGAATTACTGATGTAAAATCAGAAGTATTCAATGAGTATGTATAGAAAGATCAAGATCAAGTGCTGAAATATGTTCACTATGTCAAATATTGGCTACTGTATGGCTGATCTATCACCAAAAGGAGTCCAGTGGGCAGAAATAGAAATTCAAAATCGACAACCCTTGGGCCCGATATAAGTCCATTTGGTCAAATATGGATTTCTGAATGACTGACATAATATCAGAAAGATTCAATGAGTAGGTATAGAAATTTCGAGATCCATGACTGAAACAAGTCGAATTGGTCAAATTTTGGCTTCTCTATGGCTAATTTATCACCAGAAGGAGTCAATTGGGTAGAAATGGAAAGTTCAAAATCGATAACTCTTGGGCCCGATATAGGTCCATTTGGTCAAATATGGACTTCTGAATGACTGATGTAAAATCAGAAGTAGTCAATGAGTATGTATAGAAAGTTCAAGATCAAGTACTGAAATATGTTCACTTTGTCAAATATTGGCTACTGTATGGCTGATCTATCACCAAAAGGAGTCCAGTGGGCAGAAATAGAAAATTCAAAATCGACAACCCTTGGGCCCGATATTAGTCCATTTGGTCAAATATGGATTTCTGAATGACTGACATAATATCAGAAAGAGTCAATGAGTAGGTATAGAAATTTTAAGATCCATGACTGAAACAAGTCGAATTGGTCAAATATTGGCTTCTCTATGGCTAATATGTCACCAGAAGGAGTCAATTGGGTAGAAATAGAAAGTTCAAAGTCGATAACTCTTGGGCCCGATATAGGTCCATTTGGTCAAATATGGACTTCTGAATGACTGATGTAAAATCAAAAGTAGTCAATGAGTATGTATAGAAAGGTAAAGATCAAGGAGGGAAACTGGTTGAGTAAGTCAAAAATTGGCTACTGTATGACTGATCTATCACCAAATGGAGTCCAGTGGGCAGAAATAGAAAATTCAAAATCGACAACCCTTGGCCCCGATATGAGTCCATTTGGTCAAATTTGGATTTCTGAATGACTGACATAATATCAAAAAGAGTCAATGAGTAGGTATAGAAAATTCGAGATCCATGACTGAAACAAGTCGAATTGGTCAAATTTTGGCTTCTCTATGGCTAATTTCTCACCAGAAGGAGTCAATTGGGTAGAAATGGAAAGTTCAAAATCGATAACTCTTGGGCCCGATATAGGTCCATTTGGTCAAATATGGACTTCTGAATGACTGATGTAAAATCAGAAGTAGTCAATGAGTATGTATAGAAAGTTCAAGATCAAGTGCTGAAATATGTTCACTATGTCAAATATTGGCTACTGTATGGCTGATCTATCACTAAAAGGAGTCCAGTGGGCAGAAATAGAAAATTCAAAATCGACAACCCTTGGGCCCGATATTAGTCCATTTGGTCAAATATGGATTTCTGAAAGACTGACATAATATCAGAAAGATTCAATGAGTAGGTATAGGAATTTCGAGATCCATGACTGAAACATGTCAAATGGGTGAAATATTGGCTTCTCTATGGCTAATTTATCACCAGAAGGAGTCAATTGGGTAGAAATAGAAAGTTCAAAATCGATGACTCTTGGGCCCGATATAGCTCCATTTGGTCAAATATGGACTTCTGAATGACTGACATAACATCAGAAAGAGTCAATGAGTAGGTATAGAAATTTCAAGATCCATGACTGAAACATGTCCAATGGGTCAAATATATGCTACTCTATGGCTAATGCATCACAAGAAGGAGTCAACTGGGAAGGAATAGAAAGTTCAAGATCAAAGACTGAAATATGTTCAGTAGGTCAAAACTTGGCTGAAAACCACTAGAAGGAGTCAATGGGTAGAACCAAAAAGTTCAAAATCGATGACTCTTGGGCCATATATTAGTAATTTAGGTCAAATAGGACTCTGAATGGCTGATGTAACAACAGAAGGAGTCAATGAGTACCTTTAGAAATTTCAAGATCCATGACAGAAACATGTCAAATGGGTCAAATATTGGCTTTTCTATTGCTAATTTATCACCAGAAGGAGTCAATTGGGTAGAAATAGAAAGTTCAAAATCGATGACTCTTGGGCCCGATATAGGTCCATTTGGTCAAATATACACTTCTGAATGACTGATGTAAAATCAGAAGTAGTGAATGAGTATGTATAGAAAGGTCAAGATCAAGGAGGGAAACTGGTTGAGTAAGTCAAAAATTGGCTACTGTATTGCTCTATCACCAAATGGAGTTCAGTGGGCAGAAATAGAAAATTCAAAATCGACAACCCTTGGCCCCGATATGAGTCCATTTGGTCAAATATGGACTTCTGAATGACTGATGTAAAATCAGAAGTAGTCAATGAGTATGTATAGAAAGTTCAAGATCAAGTACTGAAATATGTTCACTTTGTCAAATATTGGCTACTGTATGGCTGATCTATCACCAAAAGGAGTCCAGTGGGCAGAAATAGAAAATTCAAAATCGACAACCCTTGGGCCCGATATTAGTCCATTTGGTCAAATATGGATTTCTGAATGACTGACATAATATCAGAAAGAGTCAATGAGTAGGTATAGAAATTTTAAGATCCATGACTGAAACAAGTCGAATTGGTCAAATATTGGCTTCTCTATGGCTAATATGTCACCAGAAGGAGTCAATTGGGTAGAAATAGAAAGTTCAAAGTCGATAACTCTTGGGCCCGATATAGGTCCATTTGGTCAAATATGGACTTCTGAATGACTGATGTAAAATCAAAAGTAGTCAATGAGTATGTATAGAAAGGTAAAGATCAAGGAGGGAAACTGGTTGAGTAAGTCAAAAATTGGCTACTGTATGACTGATCTATCACCAAATGGAGTCCAGTGGGCAGAAATAGAAAATTCAAAATCGACAACCCTTGGCCCCGATATGAGTCCATTTGGTCAAATATGGATTTCTGAATGACTGACATAATATCAAAAAGAGTCAATGAGTAGGTATAGAAAATTCGAGATCCATGACTGAAACAAGTCGAATTGGTCAAATTTTGGCTTCTCTCTGGCTAATTTATCACCAGAAGGAGTAAATTGGGTAAAAATAGAAAGTTCCAAATCGATAACTCTTGGGCCCGATATAGGTCCATTTGGTCAAATATGGACTTCTGAATTACTGATGTAAAATCAGAAGTATTCAATGAGTATGTATAGAAAGTTCAAGATCAAGTGCTGAAATATGTTCACTATGTCAAATATTGGCTACTGTATGGCTGATCTATCACCAAAAGGAGTCCAGTGGGCAGAAATAGAAATTCAAAATCGACAACCCTTGGGCCCGATACAAGTCCATTTGGTCAAATATGGATTTCTGAATGACTGACATAATATCAGAAAGAGTCAATGAGTAGGTATAGAAATTTTAAGATCCATGACTGAAACAAGTCGAATTGGTCAAATATTGGCTTCTCTATGGCTAATATGTCACCAGAAGGAGTCAATTGGGTAGAAATAGAAAGTTCAAAGTCGATAACTCTTGGGCCCGATATAGGTCCATTTGGTCAAATATGGACTTCTGAATGACTGATGTAAAATCAAAAGTAGTCAATGAGTATGTATAGAAAGGTAAAAATCAAGGAGGGAAACTGGTTGAGTAAGTCAAAAATTGGCTACTGTATGACTGATCTATCACCAAATGGAGTCCAGTGGGCAGAAATAGAAAATTCAAAATCGACAACCCTTGGCCCCGATATGAGTCCATTTGGTCAAATATGGATTTCTGAATGACTGACATAATATCAAAAAGAGTCAATGAGTAGGTATAGAAAATTCGAGATCCATGACTGAAACAAGTCGAATTGGTCAAATTTTGGCTTCTCTCTGGCTAATTTATCACCAGAAGGAGTAAATTGGGTAAAAATAGAAACTTTCAAATCGATAACTCTTGGGCCCGATATAGGTCCATTTGGTCAAATATGGACTTCTGAATGACTGATGTAAAATCAGAAGTAGTCAATGAGTATGTATAGAAAGTTCAAGATCAAGTACTGAAATATGTTCACTTTGTCAAATATTGGCTACTGTATGGCTGATCTATCACCAAAAGGAGTCCAGTGGGCAGAAATAGAAAATTCAAAATCGACAACCCTTGGGCCCGATATTAGTCCATTTGGTCAAATATGGATTTCTGAATGACTGACATAATATCAGAAAGAGTCAATGAGTAGGTATAGAAATTTTAAGATCCATGACTGAAACAAGTCGAATTGGTCAAATATTGGCTTCTCTATGGCTAATATGTCACCAGAAGGAGTCAATTGGGTAGAAATAGAAAGTTCAAAGTCGATAACTCTTGGGCCCGATATAGGTCCATTTGGTCAAATATGGACTTCTGAATGACTGATGTAAAATCAAAAGTAGTCAATGAGTATGTATAGAAAGGTAAAGATCAAGGAGGGAAACTGGTTGAGTAAGTCAAAAATTGGCTACTGTATGACTGATCTATCACCAAATGGAGTCCAGTGGGCAGAAATAGAAAATTCAAAATCGACAACCCTTGGCCCCGATATGAGTCCATTTGGTCAAATATGGATTTCTGAATGACTGACATAATATCAAAAAGAGTCAATGAGTAGGTATAGAAAATTCGAGATCCATGACTGAAACAAGTCGAATTGGTCAAATTTTGGCTTCTCTCTGGCTAATTTATCACCAGAAGGAGTAAATTGGGTAAAAATAGAAAGTTCCAAATCGATAACTCTTGGGCCCGATATAGGTCCATTTGGTCAAATATGGACTTCTGAATTACTGATGTAAAATCAGAAGTATTCAATGAGTATGTATAGAAAGTTCAAGATCAAGTGCTGAAATATGTTCACTATGTCAAATATTGGCTACTGTATGGCTGATCTATCACCAAAAGGAGTCCAGTGGGCAGAAATAGAAATTCAAAATCGACAACCCTTGGGCCCGATACAAGTCCATTTGGTCAAATATGGATTTCTGAATGACTGACATAATATCAGAAAGATTCAATGAGTAGGTATAGAAATTTCGAGATCCATGACTGAAACAAGTCGAATTGGTCAAATTTTGGCTTCTCTATGGCTAATTTATCACCAGAAGGAGTCAATTGGGTAGAAATGGAAAGTTCAAAATCGATAACTCTTGGGCCCGATATAGGTCCATTTGGTCAAATATGGACTTCTGAATGACTGATGTAAAATCAGAAGTAGTCAATGAGTATGTATAGAAAGTTCAAGATCAAGTGCTGAAATATGTTCACTATGTCAAATATTGGCTACTGTATGGCTGATCTATCACTAAAAGGAGTCCAGTGGGCAGAAATAGAAAATTCAAAATCGACAACCCTTGGGCCTGATATTAGTCCATTTGGTCAAATATGGATTTCTGAAAGACTGACATAATATCAGAAAGATTCAATGAGTAGGTATAGAAATTTCGAGATCCATGACTGAAACATGTCAAATGGGTGAAATATTGGCTTCTCTATGGCTAATTTATCACCAGAAGGAGTCAATTGGGTAGAAATAGAAAGTTCAAAATCGATGACTCTTGGGCCCGATATAGCTCCATTTGGTCAAATATGGACTTCTGAATGACTGACATAACATCAGAAAGAGTCAATGAGTAGGTATAGAAATTTCAAGATCCATGACTGAAACATGTCCAATGGGTCAAATATATGCTACTCTATGGCTAATGCATCACAAGAAGGAGTCAACTGGGAAGGAATAGAAAGTTCAAGATCAAAGACTGAAATATGTTCAGTAGGTCAAAACTTGGCTGAAAACCACTAGAAGGAGTCAATGGGTAGAACCAAAAAGTTCAAAATCGATGACTCTTGGGCCATATATTAGTAATTTAGGTCAAATAGGACTCTGAATGGCTGATGTAACAACAGAAGGAGTCAATGAGTACCTTTAGAAATTTCAAGATCCATGACAGAAACATGTCAAATGGGTCAAATATTGGCTTTTCTATTGCTAATTTATCACCAGAAGGAGTCAATTGGGTAGAAATAGAAAGTTCAAAATCGATGACTCTTGGGCCCGATATAGGTCCATTTGGTCAAATATACACTTCTGAATGACTGATGTAAAATCAGAAGTAGTGAATGAGTATGTATAGAAAGGTCAAGATCAAGGAGGGAAACTGGTTGAGTAAGTCAAAAATTGGCTACTGTATTGCTCTATCACCAAATGGAGTTCAGTGGGCAGAAATAGAAAATTCAAAATCGACAACCCTTGGCCCCGATATTAGTCCATTTGGTCAAATATGGATTTCTGAATGACTGACATAATATCAAAAAGAGTCAATGAGTAGGTATAGAAATTTCGAGATCCATGACTGAAACTTGTCAAATGGGTCAAATATTGCCTTCTCTATGGCTAATTTATCACCAGAAGGAGTCAATTGGGTAGAAATAGAAAGTTCAAAATTGATGACTCTTGGGCCCGATATAGGTCCATTTGGTCAAATATGGACTTCTGAATGACTGATGTAAAATCAGAAGTAGTCAATGAGTATGTATAGAAAGTTCAAGATCAAGTACTGAAATATGTTCACTTTGTCAAATATTGGCTACTGTATGGCTGATCTATCACCAAAAGGAGTCCAGTGGGCAGAATTAGAAAATTCAAAATCGACAACCCTTGGGCCCGATATTAGTCCATTTGGTCAAATATGGATTTCTGAATGACTGACATAATATCAGAAAGAGTCAATGAGTAGGTATAGAAATTTTAAGATCCATGACTGAAACAAGTCGAATTGGTCAAATATTGGCTTCTCTATGGCTAATTTATCACCAGAAGGAGTCAATTGGGTAGAAATAGAAAGTTCAAAGTCGATAACTCTTGGGCCCGATATAGGTCCATTTGGTCAAATATGGACTTCTGAATGACTGATGTAAAATCAAAAGTAGTCAATGAGTATGTATAGAAAGGTAAAGATCAAGGAGGGAAACTGGTTGAGTAAGTCAAAAATTGGCTACTGTATGACTGATCTATCACCAAATGGAGTCCAGTGGGCAGAAATAGAAAATTCAAAATCGACAACCCTTGGCCCCGATATGAGTCCATTTGGTCAAATATGGATTTCTGAATGACTGACATAATATCAAAAAGAGTCAATGAGTAGGTATAGAAAATTCGAGATCCATGACTGAAACAAGTCGAATTGGTCAAATTTTGGCTTCTCTCTGGCTAATTTATCACCAGAAGGAGTAAATTGGGTAAAAATAGAAAGTTCCAAATCGATAACTCTTGGGCCCGATATAGGTCCATTTGGTCAAATATGGACTTCTGAATTACTGATGTAAAATCAGAAGTATTCAATGAGTATGAATAGAAAGTTCAAGATCAAGTGCTGAAATATGTTCACTATGTCAAATATTGGCTACTGTATGGCTGATCTATCACCAAAAGGAGTCCAGTGGGCAGAAATAGAAATTCAAAATCGACAACCCTTGGGCCCGATATAAGTCCATTTGGTCAAATATGGATTTCTGAATGACTGACATAATATCAAAAAGAGTCAATGAGTAGGTATAGAAATTTCGAGATCCATGACTGAAACTTGTCAAATGGGTCAAATATTGCCTTCTCTATGGCTAATTTTTCACCAGAAGGAGTCAATTGGGTAGAAATAGAAAGTTCAAAATTGATGACTCTTGGGCCCGATATAGGTCCATTTGATCAAATATGGACTTCTGAATGACTGATGTAAAATCAGAAGTAGTCAATGAGTATGTATAGAAAGTTCAAGATCAAGTGCTGAAATATGTTCACTATGTCAAATATTGGCTACTGTATGGCTGATCTATCACTAAAAGGAGTCCAGTGGGCAGAAATAGAAAATTCAAAATCGACAACCCTTGGGCCCGATATTAGTCCATTTGGTCACATATGGATTTCTGAAAGACTGACATAATATCAGAAAGATTCAATGAGTAGGTATAGAAATTTCGAGATCCATGACTGAAACAAGTCGAATTGGTCAAATTTTGGCTTCTCTATGGCTAATTTATCACCAGAAGGAGTCAATTGGGTAGAAATGGAAAGTTCAAAATCGATAACTCTTGGGCCCGATATAGGTCCATTTGGTAAAATATGGACTTCTGAATGACTGATGTAAAATCAGAAGTAGTCAATGAGTATGTATAGAAAGTTCAAGATCAAGTGCTGAAATATGTTCACTATGTCAAATATTGGCTACTGTATGGCTGATCTATCACTAAAAGGAGTCCAGTGGGCAGAAATAGAAAATTCAAAATCGACAACCCTTGGGCCCGATATTAGTCCATTTGGTCAAATATGGATTTCTGAAAGACTGACATAATATAAGAAAGATTCAATGAGTAGGTATAGAAATTTCGAGATCCATGACTGAAACATGTCAAATGGGTGAAATATTGGCTTCTCTATGGCTAATTTATCACCAGAAGGAGTCAATTGGGTAGAAATAGAAAGTTCAAAATCGATGACTCTTGGGCCCGATATAGCTCCATTTGGTCAAATATGGACTTCTGAATGACTGACATAACATCAGAAAGAGTCAATGAGTAGGTATAGAAATTTCAAGATCCATGACTGAAACATGTCCAATGGGTCAAATATATGCTACTCTATGGCTAATGCATCACAAGAAGGAGTCAACTGGGAAGGAATAGAAAGTTCAAGATCAAAGACTGAAATATGTTCAGTAGGTCAAAACTTGGCTGAAAACCACTAGAAGGAGTCAATGGGTAGAACCAAGAAGTTCAAAATCGATGACTCTTGGGCCATATATTAGTAATTTAGGTCAAATAGGACTCTGAATTGCTGATGTAACAACAGAAGGAGTCAATGAGTACCTTTAGAAATTTCAAGATCCATGACAGAAACATGTCAAATGGGTCAAATATTGGCTTTTCTATTGCTAATTTATCACCAGAAGGAGTCAATTGGGTAGAAATAGAAAGTTCAAAATCGATGACTCTTGGGCCCGATATAGGTCCATTTGGTCAAATATACACTTCTGAATGACTGATGTAAAATCAGAAGTAGTGAATGAGTATGTATAGAAAGGTCAAGATCAAGGAGGGAAACTGGTTGAGTAAGTCAAAAATTGGCTACTGTATTGCTCTATCACCAAATGGAGTTCAGTGGGCAGAAATAGAAAATTCAAAATCGACAACCCTTGGCCCCGATATTAGTCCATTTGGTCAAATATGGATTTCTGAATGACTGACATAATATCAAAAAGAGTCAATGAGTAGGTATAGAAATTTCGAGATCCATGACTGAAACTTGTCAAATGGGTCAAATATTGCCTTCTCTATGGCTAATTTATCACCAGAAGGAGTCAATTGGGTAGAAATAGAAAGTTCAAAATTGATGACTCTTGGGCCCGATATAGGTCCATTTGGTCAAATATGGACTTCTGAATGACTGATGTAAAATCAGAAGTAGTCAATGAGTATGTATAGAAAGTTCAAGATCAAGTACTGAAATATGTTCACTTTGTCAAATATTGGCTACTGTATGGCTGATCTATCACCAAAAGGAGTCCAGTGGGCAGAAATAGAAAATTCAAAATCGACAACCCTTGGGCCCGATATTAGTCCATTTGGTCAAATATGGATTTCTGAATGACTGACATAATATCAGAAAGAGTCAATGAGTAGGTATAGAAATTTTAAGATCCATGACTGAAACAAGTCGAATTGGTCAAATATTGGCTTCTCTATGGCTAATTTATCACCAGAAGGAGTCAATTGGGTAGAAATAGAAAGTTCAAAGTCGATAACTCTTGGGCCCGATATAGGTCCATTTGGTCAAATATGGACTTCTGAATGACTGATGTAAAATCAAAAGTAGTCAATGAGTATGTATAGAAAGGTAAAGATCAAGGAGGGAAACTGGTTGAGTAAGTCAAAAATTGGCTACTGTATGACTGATCTATCACCAAATGGAGTCCAGTGGGCAGAAATAGAAAATTCAAAATCGACAACCCTTGGCCCCGATATGAGTCCATTTGGTCAAATATGGATTTCTGAATGACTGACATAATATCAAAAAGAGTCAATGAGTAGGTATAGAAAATTCGAGATCCATGACTGAAACAAGTCTAATTGGTCAAATTTTGGCTTCTCTCTGGCTAATTTATCACCAGAAGGAGTAAATTGGGTAAAAATAGAAAGTTCCAAATCGATAACTCTTGGGCCCGATATAGGTCCATTTGGTCAAATATGGACTTCTGAATTACTGATGTAAAATCAGAAGTATTCAATGAGTATGTATAGAAAGTTCAAGATCAAGTGCTGAAATATGTTCACTATGTCAAATATTGGCTACTGTATGGCTGATCTATCACCAAAAGGAGTCCAGTGGGCAGAAAGAGAAATTCAAAATCGACAACCCTTGGGCCCGATATAAGTCCATTTGGTCAAATATGGATTTCTGAATGACTGACATAATATCAAAAAGAGTCAATGAGTAGGTATAGAAATTTCGAGATCCATGACTGAAACTTGTCAAATGGGTCAAATATTGCCTTCTCTATGGCTAATTTTTCACCAGAAGGAGTCAATTGGGTAGAAATAGAAAGTTCAAAATTGATGACTCTTGGGCCCGATATAGGTCCATTTGATCAAATATGGACTTCTGAATGACTGATGTAAAATCAGAAGTAGTCAATGAGTATGTATAGAAAGTTCAAGATCAAGTGCTGAAATATGTTCACTATGTCAAATATTGGCTACTGTATGGCTGATCTATCACTAAAAGGAGTCCAGTGGGCAGAAATAGAAAATTCAAAATCGACAACCCTTGGGCCCGATATTAGTCCATTTGGTCACATATGGATTTCTGAAAGACTGACATAATATCAGAAAGATTCAATGAGTAGGTATAGAAATTTCGAGATCCATGACTGAAACAAGTCGAATTGGTCAAATTTTGGCTTCTCTATGGCTAATTTATCACCAGAAGGAGTCAATTGGGTAGAAATGGAAAGTTCAAAATCGATAACTCTTGGGCCCGATATAGGTCCATTTGGTCAAATATGGACTTCTGAATGACTGATGTAAAATCAGAAGTAGTCAATGAGTATGTATAGAAAGTTCAAGATCAAGTGCTGAAATATGTTCACTATGTCAAATATTGGCTACTGTATGGCTGATCTATCACTAAAAGGAGTCCAGTGGGCAGAAATAGAAAATTCAAAATCGACAACCCTTGGGCCCGATATTAGTCCATTTGGTCAAATATGGATTTCTGAAAGACTGACATAATATCAGAAAGATTCAATGAGTAGGTATAGAAATTTCGAGATCCATGACTGAAACATGTCAAATGGGTGAAATATTGGCTTCTCTATGGCTAATTTATCACCAGAAGGAGTCAATTGGGTAGAAATAGAAAGTTCAAAATCGATGACTCTTGGGCCCGATATAGCTCCATTTGGTCAAATATGGACTTCTGAATGACTGACATAACATCAGAAAGAGTCAATGAGTAGGTAAAGAAATTTCAAGATCCATGACTGAAACATGTCCAATGGGTCAAATATATGCTACTCTATGGCTAATGCATCACAAGAAGGAGTCAACTGGGAAGGAATAGAAAGTTCAAGATCAAAGACTGAAATATGTTCAGTAGGTCAAAACTTGGCTGAAAACCACGAGAAGGAGTCAATGGGTAGAACCAAAAAGTTCAAAATCGATGACTCTTGGGCCATATATTAGTAATTTAGGTCAAATAGGACTCTGAATGGCTGATGTAACAACAGAAGGAGTCAATGAGTACCTTTAGAAATTTCAAGATCCATGACAGAAACATGTCAAATGGGTCAAATATTGGCTTTTCTATTGCTAATTTATCACCAGAAGGAGTCAATTGGGTAGAAATAGAAAGTTCAAAATCGATGACTCTTGGGCCCGATATAGGTCCATTTGGTCAAATATACACTTCTGAATGACTGATGTAAAATCAGAAGTAGTGAATGAGTATGTATAGAAAGGTCAAGATCAAGGAGGGAAACTGGTTGAGTAAGTCAAAAATTGGCTACTGTATTGCTCTATCACCAAATGGAGTTCAGTGGGCAGAAATAGAAAATTCAAAATCGACAACCCTTGGCCCCGATATTAGTCCATTTGGTCAAATATGGATTTCTGAATGACTGACATAATATCAAAAAGAGTCAATGAGTAGGTATAGAAATTTCGAGATCCATGACTGAAACTTGTCAAATGGGTCAAATATTGCCTTCTCTATGGCTAATTTATCACCAGAAGGAGTCAATTGGGTAGAAATGGAAAGTTCAAAATCGATAACTCTTGGGCCCGATATAGGTCCATTTGGTCAAATATGGACTTCTGAATGACTGATGTAAAATCAGAAGTAGTCAATGAGTATGTATAGAAAGTTCAAGATCAAGTGCTGAAATATGTTCACTATGTCAAATATTGGCTACTGTATGGCTGATCTATCACTAAAAGGAGTCCAGTGGGCAGAAATAGAAAATTCAAAATCGACAACCCTTGGGCCTGATATTAGTCCATTTGGTCAAATATGGATTTCTGAAAGACTGACATAATATCAGAAAGATTCAATGAGTAGGTATAGAAATTTCGAGATCCATGACTGAAACATGTCAAATGGGTGAAATATTGGCTTCTCTATGGCTAATTTATCACCAGAAGGAGTCAATTGGGTAGAAATAGAAAGTTCAAAATCGATGACTCTTGGGCCCGATATAGCTCCATTTGGTCAAATATGGACTTCTGAATGACTGACATAACATCAGAAAGAGTCAATGAGTAGGTATAGAAATTTCAAGATCCATGACTGAAACATGTCCAATGGGTCAAATATATGCTACTCTATGGCTAATGCATCACAAGAAGGAGTCAACTGGGAAGGAATAGAAAGTTCAAGATCAAAGACTGAAATATGTTCAGTAGGTCAAAACTTGGCTGAAAACCACTAGAAGGAGTCAATGGGTAGAACCAAAAAGTTCAAAATCGATGACTCTTGGGCCATATATTAGTAATTTAGGTCAAATAGGACTCTGAATGGCTGATGTAACAACAGAAGGAGTCAATGAGTACCTTTAGAAATTTCAAGATCCATGACAGAAACATGTCAAATGGGTCAAATATTGGCTTTTCTATTGCTAATTTATCACCAGAAGGAGTCAATTGGGTAGAAATAGAAAGTTCAAAATCGATGACTCTTGGGCCCGATATAGGTCCATTTGGTCAAATATACACTTCTGAATGACTGATGTAAAATCAGAAGTAGTGAATGAGTATGTATAGAAAGGTCAAGATCAAGGAGGGAAACTGGTTGAGTAAGTCAAAAATTGGCTACTGTATTGCTCTATCACCAAATGGAGTTCAGTGGGCAGAAATAGAAAATTCAAAATCGACAACCCTTGGCCCCGATATTAGTCCATTTGGTCAAATATGGATTTCTGAATGACTGACATAATATCAAAAAGAGTCAATGAGTAGGTATAGAAATTTCGAGATCCATGACTGAAACTTGTCAAATGGGTCAAATATTGCCTTCTCTATGGCTAATTTATCACCAGAAGGAGTCAATTGGGTAGAAATAGAAAGTTCAAAATTGATGACTCTTGGGCCCGATATAGGTCCATTTGGTCAAATATGGACTTCTGAATGACTGATGTAAAATCAGAAGTAGTCAATGAGTATGTATAGAAAGTTCAAGATCAAGTACTGAAATATGTTCACTTTGTCAAATATTGGCTACTGTATGGCTGATCTATCACCAAAAGGAGTCCAGTGGGCAGAATTAGAAAATTCAAAATCGACAACCCTTGGGCCCGATATTAGTCCATTTGGTCAAATATGGATTTCTGAATGACTGACATAATATCAGAAAGAGTCAATGAGTAGGTATAGAAATTTTAAGATCCATGACTGAAACAAGTCGAATTGGTCAAATATTGGCTTCTCTATGGCTAATTTATCACCAGAAGGAGTCAATTGGGTAGAAATAGAAAGTTCAAAGTCGATAACTCTTGGGCCCGATATAGGTCCATTTGGTCAAATATGGACTTCTGAATGACTGATGTAAAATCAAAAGTAGTCAATGAGTATGTATAGAAAGGTAAAGATCAAGGAGGGAAACTGGTTGAGTAAGTCAAAAATTGGCTACTGTATGACTGATCTATCACCAAATGGAGTCCAGTGGGCAGAAATAGAAAATTCAAAATCGACAACCCTTGGCCCCGATATGAGTCCATTTGGTCAAATATGGATTTCTGAATGACTGACATAATATCAAAAAGAGTCAATGAGTAGGTATAGAAAATTCGAGATCCATGACTGAAACAAGTCGAATTGGTCAAATTTTGGCTTCTCTCTGGCTAATTTATCACCAGAAGGAGTAAATTGGGTAAAAATAGAAAGTTCCAAATCGATAACTCTTGGGCCCGATATAGGTCCATTTGGTCAAATATGGACTTCTGAATTACTGATGTAAAATCAGAAGTATTCAATGAGTATGAATAGAAAGTTCAAGATCAAGTGCTGAAATATGTTCACTATGTCAAATATTGGCTACTGTATGGCTGATCTATCACCAAAAGGAGTCCAGTGGGCAGAAATAGAAATTCAAAATCGACAACCCTTGGGCCCGATATAAGTCCATTTGGTCAAATATGGATTTCTGAATGACTGACATAATATCAAAAAGAGTCAATGAGTAGGTATAGAAATTTCGAGATCCATGACTGAAACTTGTCAAATGGGTCAAATATTGCCTTCTCTATGGCTAATTTTTCACCAGAAGGAGTCAATTGGGTAGAAATAGAAAGTTCAAAATTGATGACTCTTGGGCCCGATATAGGTCCATTTGATCAAATATGGACTTCTGAATGACTGATGTAAAATCAGAAGTAGTCAATGAGTATGTATAGAAAGTTCAAGATCAAGTGCTGAAATATGTTCACTATGTCAAATATTGGCTACTGTATGGCTGATCTATCACTAAAAGGAGTCCAGTGGGCAGAAATAGAAAATTCAAAATCGACAACCCTTGGGCCCGATATTAGTCCATTTGGTCACATATGGATTTCTGAAAGACTGACATAATATCAGAAAGATTCAATGAGTAGGTATAGAAATTTCGAGATCCATGACTGAAACAAGTCGAATTGGTCAAATTTTGGCTTCTCTATGGCTAATTTATCACCAGAAGGAGTCAATTGGGTAGAAATGGAAAGTTCAAAATCGATAACTCTTGGGCCCGATATAGGTCCATTTGGTAAAATATGGACTTCTGAATGACTGATGTAAAATCAGAAGTAGTCAATGAGTATGTATAGAAAGTTCAAGATCAAGTGCTGAAATATGTTCACTATGTCAAATATTGGCTACTGTATGGCTGATCTATCACTAAAAGGAGTCCAGTGGGCAGAAATAGAAAATTCAAAATCGACAACCCTTGGGCCCGATATTAGTCCATTTGGTCAAATATGGATTTCTGAAAGACTGACATAATATCAGAAAGATTCAATGAGTAGGTATAGAAATTTCGAGATCCATGACTGAAACATGTCAAATGGGTGAAATATTGGCTTCTCTATGGCTAATTTATCACCAGAAGGAGTCAATTGGGTAGAAATAGAAAGTTCAAAATCGATGACTCTTGGGCCCGATATAGCTCCATTTGGTCAAATATGGACTTCTGAATGACTGACATAACATCAGAAAGAGTCAATGAGTAGGTATAGAAATTTCAAGATCCATGACTGAAACATGTCCAATGGGTCAAATATATGCTACTCTATGGCTAATGCATCACAAGAAGGAGTCAACTGGGAAGGAATAGAAAGTTCAAGATCAAAGACTGAAATATGTTCAGTAGGTCAAAACTTGGCTGAAAACCACTAGAAGGAGTCAATGGGTAGAACCAAGAAGTTCAAAATCGATGACTCTTGGGCCATATATTAGTAATTTAGGTCAAATAGGACTCTGAATTGCTGATGTAACAACAGAAGGAGTCAATGAGTACCTTTAGAAATTTCAAGATCCATGACAGAAACATGTCAAATGGGTCAAATATTGGCTTTTCTATTGCTAATTTATCACCAGAAGGAGTCAATTGGGTAGAAATAGAAAGTTCAAAATCGATGACTCTTGGGCCCGATATAGGTCCATTTGGTCAAATATACACTTCTGAATGACTGATGTAAAATCAGAAGTAGTGAATGAGTATGTATAGAAAGGTCAAGATCAAGGAGGGAAACTGGTTGAGTAAGTCAAAAATTGGCTACTGTATTGCTCTATCACCAAATGGAGTTCAGTGGGCAGAAATAGAAAATTCAAAATCGACAACCCTTGGCCCCGATATTAGTCCATTTGGTCAAATATGGATTTCTGAATGACTGACATAATATCAAAAAGAGTCAATGAGTAGGTATAGAAATTTCGAGATCCATGACTGAAACTTGTCAAATGGGTCAAATATTGCCTTCTCTATGGCTAATTTATCACCAGAAGGAGTCAATTGGGTAGAAATAGAAAGTTCAAAATTGATGACTCTTGGGCCCGATATAGGTCCATTTGGTCAAATATGGACTTCTGAATGACTGATGTAAAATCAGAAGTAGTCAATGAGTATGTATAGAAAGTTCAAGATCAAGTACTGAAATATGTTCACTTTGTCAAATATTGGCTACTGTATGGCTGATCTATCACCAAAAGGAGTCCAGTGGGCAGAAATAGAAAATTCAAAATCGACAACCCTTGGGCCCGATATTAGTCCATTTGGTCAAATATGGATTTCTGAATGACTGACATAATATCAGAAAGAGTCAATGAGTAGGTATAGAAATTTTAAGATCCATGACTGAAACAAGTCGAATTGGTCAAATATTGGCTTCTCTATGGCTAATTTATCACCAGAAGGAGTCAATTGGGTAGAAATAGAAAGTTCAAAGTCGATAACTCTTGGGCCCGATATAGGTCCATTTGGTCAAATATGGACTTCTGAATGACTGATGTAAAATCAAAAGTAGTCAATGAGTATGTATAGAAAGGTAAAGATCA
The DNA here is from genome assembly GCA_038088235.1 of Zacco platypus. NCBI lineage: Eukaryota > Metazoa > Chordata > Actinopteri > Cypriniformes > Xenocyprididae > Zacco > Zacco platypus. The sequence continues at coordinate 17,879,920 of CM076065.1, read as the reverse complement.
AGGAGGGAAACTGGTTGAGTAAGTCAAAAATTGGCTACTGTATGACTGATCTATCACCAAATGGAGTCCAGTGGGCAGAAATAGAAAATTCAAAATCGACAACCCTTGGCCCCGATATGAGTCCATTTGGTCAAATATGGATTTCTGAATGACTGACATAATATCAAAAAGAGTCAATGAGTAGGTATAGAAAATTCGAGATCCATGACTGAAACAAGTCTAATTGGTCAAATTTTGGCTTCTCTCTGGCTAATTTATCACCAGAAGGAGTAAATTGGGTAAAAATAGAAAGTTCCAAATCGATAACTCTTGGGCCCGATATAGGTCCATTTGGTCAAATATGGACTTCTGAATTACTGATGTAAAATCAGAAGTATTCAATGAGTATGTATAGAAAGTTCAAGATCAAGTGCTGAAATATGTTCACTATGTCAAATATTGGCTACTGTATGGCTGATCTATCACCAAAAGGAGTCCAGTGGGCAGAAAGAGAAATTCAAAATCGACAACCCTTGGGCCCGATATAAGTCCATTTGGTCAAATATGGATTTCTGAATGACTGACATAATATCAAAAAGAGTCAATGAGTAGGTATAGAAATTTCGAGATCCATGACTGAAACTTGTCAAATGGGTCAAATATTGCCTTCTCTATGGCTAATTTTTCACCAGAAGGAGTCAATTGGGTAGAAATAGAAAGTTCAAAATTGATGACTCTTGGGCCCGATATAGGTCCATTTGATCAAATATGGACTTCTGAATGACTGATGTAAAATCAGAAGTAGTCAATGAGTATGTATAGAAAGTTCAAGATCAAGTGCTGAAATATGTTCACTATGTCAAATATTGGCTACTGTATGGCTGATCTATCACTAAAAGGAGTCCAGTGGGCAGAAATAGAAAATTCAAAATCGACAACCCTTGGGCCCGATATTAGTCCATTTGGTCACATATGGATTTCTGAAAGACTGACATAATATCAGAAAGATTCAATGAGTAGGTATAGAAATTTCGAGATCCATGACTGAAACAAGTCGAATTGGTCAAATTTTGGCTTCTCTATGGCTAATTTATCACCAGAAGGAGTCAATTGGGTAGAAATGGAAAGTTCAAAATCGATAACTCTTGGGCCCGATATAGGTCCATTTGGTCAAATATGGACTTCTGAATGACTGATGTAAAATCAGAAGTAGTCAATGAGTATGTATAGAAAGTTCAAGATCAAGTGCTGAAATATGTTCACTATGTCAAATATTGGCTACTGTATGGCTGATCTATCACTAAAAGGAGTCCAGTGGGCAGAAATAGAAAATTCAAAATCGACAACCCTTGGGCCCGATATTAGTCCATTTGGTCAAATATGGATTTCTGAAAGACTGACATAATATCAGAAAGATTCAATGAGTAGGTATAGAAATTTCGAGATCCATGACTGAAACATGTCAAATGGGTGAAATATTGGCTTCTCTATGGCTAATTTATCACCAGAAGGAGTCAATTGGGTAGAAATAGAAAGTTCAAAATCGATGACTCTTGGGCCCGATATAGCTCCATTTGGTCAAATATGGACTTCTGAATGACTGACATAACATCAGAAAGAGTCAATGAGTAGGTAAAGAAATTTCAAGATCCATGACTGAAACATGTCCAATGGGTCAAATATATGCTACTCTATGGCTAATGCATCACAAGAAGGAGTCAACTGGGAAGGAATAGAAAGTTCAAGATCAAAGACTGAAATATGTTCAGTAGGTCAAAACTTGGCTGAAAACCACGAGAAGGAGTCAATGGGTAGAACCAAAAAGTTCAAAATCGATGACTCTTGGGCCATATATTAGTAATTTAGGTCAAATAGGACTCTGAATGGCTGATGTAACAACAGAAGGAGTCAATGAGTACCTTTAGAAATTTCAAGATCCATGACAGAAACATGTCAAATGGGTCAAATATTGGCTTTTCTATTGCTAATTTATCACCAGAAGGAGTCAATTGGGTAGAAATAGAAAGTTCAAAATCGATGACTCTTGGGCCCGATATAGGTCCATTTGGTCAAATATACACTTCTGAATGACTGATGTAAAATCAGAAGTAGTGAATGAGTATGTATAGAAAGGTCAAGATCAAGGAGGGAAACTGGTTGAGTAAGTCAAAAATTGGCTACTGTATTGCTCTATCACCAAATGGAGTTCAGTGGGCAGAAATAGAAAATTCAAAATCGACAACCCTTGGCCCCGATATTAGTCCATTTGGTCAAATATGGATTTCTGAATGACTGACATAATATCAAAAAGAGTCAATGAGTAGGTATAGAAATTTCGAGATCCATGACTGAAACTTGTCAAATGGGTCAAATATTGCCTTCTCTATGGCTAATTTATCACCAGAAGGAGTCAATTGGGTAGAAATAGAAAGTTCAAAATTGATGACTCTTGGGCCCGATATAGGTCCATTTGGTCAAATATGGACTTCTGAATGACTGATGTAAAATCAGAAGTAGTCAATGAGTATGTATAGAAAGTTCAAGATCAAGTACTGAAATATGTTCACTTTGTCAAATATTGGCTACTGTATGGCTGATCTATCACCAAAAGGAGTCCAGTGGGCAGAAATAGAAAATTCAAAATCGACAACCCTTGGGCCCGATATTAGTCCATTTGGTCAAATATGGATTTCTGAATGACTGACATAATATCAGAAAGAGTCAATGAGTAGGTATAGAAATTTTAAGATCCATGACTGAAACAAGTCGAATTGGTCAAATATTGGCTTCTCTATGGCTAATTTATCACCAGAAGGAGTCAATTGGGTAGAAATAGAAAGTTCAAAGTCGATAACTCTTGGGCCCGATATAGGTCCATTTGGTCAAATATGGACTTCTGAATGACTGATGTAAAATCAGAAGTAGTCAATGAGTATGTATAGAAAGTTCAAGATCAAGTGCTGAAATATGTTCACTATGTCAAATATTGGCTACTGTATGGCTGATCTATCACTAAAAGGAGTCCAGTGGGCAGAAATAGAAAATTCAAAATCGACAACCCTTGGGCCCGATATTAGTCCATTTGGTCACATATGGATTTCTGAAAGACTGACATAATATCAGAAAGATTCAATGAGTAGGTATAGAAATTTCGAGATCCATGACTGAAACAAGTCGAATTGGTCAAATTTTGGCTTCTCTATGGCTAATTTATCACCAGAAGGAGTCAATTGGGTAGAAATGGAAAGTTCAAAATCGATAACTCTTGGGCCCGATATAGGTCCATTTGGTCAAATATGGACTTCTGAATGACTGATGTAAAATCAGAAGTAGTCAATGAGTATGTATAGAAAGTTCAAGATCAAGTGCTGAAATATGTTCACTATGTCAAATATTGGCTACTGTATGGCTGATCTATCACTAAAAGGAGTCCAGTGGGCAGAAATAGAAAATTCAAAATCGACAACCCTTGGGCCCGATATTAGTCCATTTGGTCAAATATGGATTTCTGAAAGACTGACATAATATCAGAAAGATTCAATGAGTAGGTATAGGAATTTCGAGATCCATGACTGAAACATGTCAAATGGGTGAAATATTGGCTTCTCTATGGCTAATTTATCACCAGAAGGAGTCAATTGGGTAGAAATAGAAAGTTCAAAATCGATGACTCTTGGGCCCGATATAGCTCCATTTGGTCAAATATGGACTTCTGAATGACTGACATAACATCAGAAAGAGTCAATGAGTAGGTATAGAAATTTCAAGATCCATGACTGAAACATGTCCAATGGGTCAAATATATGCTACTCTATGGCTAATGCATCACAAGAAGGAGTCATCTGGGAAGGAATAGAAAGTTCAAGATCAAAGACTGAAATATGTTCAGTAGGTCAAAACTTGGCTGAAAACCACTAGAAGGAGTCAATGGGTAGAACCAAAAAGTTCAAAATCGATGACTCTTGGGCCATATATTAGTAATTTAGGTCAAATAGGACTCTGAATGGCTGATGTAACAACAGAAGGAGTCAATGAGTACCTTTAGAAATTTCAAGATCCATGACAGAAACATGTCAAATGGGTCAAATATTGGCTTTTCTATTGCTAATTTATCACCAGAAGGAGTCAATTGGGTAGAAATAGAAAGTTCAAAATCGATGACTCTTGGGCCCGATATAGGTCCATTTGGTCAAATATACACTTCTGAATGACTGATGTAAAATCAGAAGTAGTGAATGAGTATGTATAGAAAGGTCAAGATCAAGGAGGGAAACTGGTTGAGTAAGTCAAAAATTGGCTACTGTATTGCTCTATCACCAAATGGAGTTCAGTGGGCAGAAATAGAAAATTCAAAATCGACAACCCTTGGCCCCGATATTAGTCCATTTGGTCAAATATGGATTTCTGAATGACTGACATAATATCAAAAAGAGTCAATGAGTAGGTATAGAAATTTCGAGATCCATGACTGAAACTTGTCAAATGGGTCAAATATTGCCTTCTCTATGGCTAATTTATCACCAGAAGGAGTCAATTGGGTAGAAATAGAAAGTTCAAAATTGATGACTCTTGGGCCCGATATAGGTCCATTTGGTCAAATATGGACTTCTGAATGACTGATGTAAAATCAAAAGTAGTCAATGAGTATGTATAGAAAGGTAAAGATCAAGGAGGGAAACTGGTTGAGTAAGTCAAAAATTGGCTACTGTATGACTGATCTATCACCAAATGGAGTCCAGTGGGCAGAAATAGAAAATTCAAAATCGACAACCCTTGGCCCCGATATGAGTCCATTTGGTCAAATATGGATTTCTGAATGACTGACATAATATCAAAAAGAGTCAATGAGTAGGTATAGAAAATTCGAGATCCATGACTGAAACAAGTCGAATTGGTCAAATTTTGGCTTCTCTCTGGCTAATTTATCACCAGAAGGAGTAAATTGGGTAAAAATAGAAAGTTCCAAATCGATAACTCTTGGGCCCGATATAGGTCCATTTGGTCAAATATGGACTTCTGAATTACTGATGTAAAATCAGAAGTATTCAATGAGTATGTATAGAAAGTTCAAGATCAAGTGCTGAAATATGTTCACTATGTCAAATATTGGCTACTGTATGGCTGATCTATCACCAAAAGGAGTCCAGTGGGCAGAAATAGAAATTCAAAATCGATCAACCCTTGGGCCCGATATAAGTCCATTTGGTCAAATATGGATTTCTGAATGACTGACATAATATCAGAAAGATTCAATGAGTAGGTATAGAAATTTCGAGATCCATGACTGAAACATGTCAAATGGGTGAAATATTGGCTTCTCTCTGGCTAATTTATCACCAGAAGGAGTCAATTGGGTAGAAATAGAAAGTTCAAAATCGATGACTCTTGGGCCCGATATAGCTCCATTTGGTCAAATATGGACTTCTGAATGACTGACATAACATCAGAAAGAGTCAATGAGTAGGTAAAGAAATTTCAAGATCCATGACTGAAACATGTCCAATGGGTCAAATATATGCTACTCTATGGCTAATGCATCACAAGAAGGAGTCAACTGGGAAGGAATAGAAAGTTCAAGATCAAAGACTGAAATATGTTCAGTAGGTCAAAACTTGGCTGAAAACCACTAGAAGGAGTCAATGGGTAGAACCAAAAAGTTCAAAATCGATGACTCTTGGGCCATATATTAGTAATTTAGGTCAAATAGGACTCTGAATGGCTGATGTAACAACAGAAGGAGTCAATGAGTACCTTTAGAAATTTCAAGATCCATGACAGAAACATGTCAAATGGGTCAAATATTGGCTTTTCTATTGCTAATTTATCACCAGAAGGAGTCAATTGGGTAGAAATAGAAAGTTCAAAATCGATGACTCTTGGGCCCGATATAGGTCCATTTGGTCAAATATACACTTCTGAATGACTGATGTAAAATCAGAAGTAGTGAATGAGTATGTATAGAAAGGTCAAGATCAAGGAGGGAAACTGGTTGAGTAAGTCAAAAATTGGCTACTGTATTGCTCTATCACCAAATGGAGTTCAGTGGGCAGAAATAGAAAATTCAAAATCGACAACCCTTGGCCCCGATATTAGTCCATTTGGTCAAATATGGATTTCTGAATGACTGACATAATATCAAAAAGAGTCAATGAGTAGGTATAGAAATTTCGAGATCCATGACTGAAACTTGTCAAATGGGTGAAATATTGGCTTCTCTATGGCTAATTTATCACCAGAAGGAGTCAATTGGGTAGAAATAGAAAGTTCAAAATTGATGACTCTTGGGCCCGATATAGGTCCATTTGGTCAAATATGGACTTCTGAATGACTGATGTAAAATCAGAAGTAGTCAATGAGTATGTATAGAAAGTTCAAGATCAAGTACTGAAATATGTTCACTTTGTCAAATATTGGCTACTGTATGGCTGATCTATCACCAAAAGGAGTCCAGTGGGCAGAAATAGAAAATTCAAAATCGACAACCCTTGGGCCCGATATTAGTCCATTTGGTCAAATATGGATTTCTGAATGACTGATATAATATCAGAAAGAGTCAATGAGTAGGTATAGAAATTTTAAGATCCATGACTGAAACAAGTCGAATTGGTCAAATATTGGCTTCTCTATGGCTAATTTATCACCAGAAGGAGTCAATTGGGTAGAAATAGAAAGTTCAAAGTCGATAACTCTTGGGCCCGATATAGGTCCATTTGGTCAAATATGGACTTCTGAATGACTGATGTAAAATCAAAAGTAGTCAATGAGTATGTATAGAAAGGTAAAGATCAAGGAGGGAAACTGGTTGAGTAAGTCAAAAATTGGCTACTGTATGACTGATCTATCACCAAATGGAGTCCAGTGGGCAGAAATAGAAAATTCAAAATCGACAACCCTTGGCCCCGATATGAGTCCATTTGGTCAAATATTGATTTCTGAATGACTGACATAATATCAAAAAGAGTCAATGAGTAGGTATAGAAAATTCGAGATCCATGACTGAAACAAGTCGAATTGGTCAAATTTTGGCTTCTCTCTGGCTAATTTATCACCAGAAGGAGTAAATTGGGTAAAAATAGAAAGTTCCAAATCGATAACTCTTGGGCCCGATATAGGTCCATTTGGTCAAATATGGACTTCTGAATGACTGATGTAAAATCAGAAGTAGTCAATGAGTATGTATAGAAAGTTCAAGATCAAGTGCTGAAATATGTTCACTATGTCAAATATTGGCTACTGTATGGCTGATCTATCACTAAAAGGAGTCCAGTGGGCAGAAATAGAAAATTCAAAATCGACAACCCTTGGGCCCGATATTAGTCCATTTGGTCAAATATGGATTTCTGAAAGACTGACATAATATCAGAAAGATTCAATGAGTAGGTATAGGAATTTCGAGATCCATGACTGAAACATGTCAAATGGGTGAAATATTGGCTTCTCTATGGCTAATTTATCACCAGAAGGAGTCAATTGGGTAGAAATAGAAAGTTCAAAATCGATGACTCTTGGGCCCGATATAGCTCCATTTGGTCAAATATGGACTTCTGAATGACTGACATAACATCAGAAAGAGTCAATGAGTAGGTATAGAAATTTCAAGATCCATGACTGAAACATGTCCAATGGGTCAAATATATGCTACTCTATGGCTAATGCATCACAAGAAGGAGTCAACTGGGAAGGAATAGAAAGTTCAAGATCAAAGACTGAAATATGTTCAGTAGGTCAAAACTTGGCTGAAAACCACTAGAAGGAGTCAATGGGTAGAACCAAAAAGTTCAAAATCGATGACTCTTGGGCCATATATTAGTAATTTAGGTCAAATAGGACTCTGAATGGCTGATGTAACAACAGAAGGAGTCAATGAGTACCTTTAGAAATTTCAAGATCCATGACAGAAACATGTCAAATGGGTCAAATATTGGCTTTTCTATTGCTAATTTATCACCAGAAGGAGTCAATTGGGTAGAAATAGAAAGTTCAAAATCGATGACTCTTGGGCCCGATATAGGTCCATTTGGTCAAATATACACTTCTGAATGACTGATGTAAAATCAGAAGTAGTGAATGAGTATGTATAGAAAGGTCAAGATCAAGGAGGGAAACTGGTTGAGTAAGTCAAAAATTGGCTACTGTATTGCTCTATCACCAAATGGAGTTCAGTGGGCAGAAATAGAAAATTCAAAATCGACAACCCTTGGCCCCGATATTAGTCCATTTGGTCAAATATGGATTTCTGAATGACTGACATAATATCAAAAAGAGTCAATGAGTAGGTATGGAAATTTCGAGATCCATGACTGAAACTTGTCAAATGGGTCAAATATTGCCTTCTCTATGGCTAATTTATCACCAGAAGGAGTCAATTGGGTAGAAATAGAAAGTTCAAAATTGATGACTCTTGGGCCCGATATAGGTCCATTTGGTCAAATATGGACTTCTGAATGACTGATGTAAAATCAAAAGTAGTCAATGAGTATGTATAGAAAGGTAAAGATCAAGGAGGGAAACTGGTTGAGTAAGTCAAAAATTGGCTACTGTATGACTGATCTATCACCAAATGGAGTCCAGTGGGCAGAAATAGAAAATTCAAAATCGACAACCCTTGGCCCCGATATGAGTCCATTTGGTCAAATATGGATTTCTGAATGACTGACATAATATCAAAAAGAGTCAATGAGTAGGTATAGAAAATTCGAGATCCATGACTGAAACAAGTCGAATTGGTCAAATTTTGGCTTCTCTCTGGCTAATTTATCACCAGAAGGAGTAAATTGGGTAAAAATAGAAAGTTCCAAATCGATACCTCTTGGGCCCGATATAGGTCCATTTGGTCAAATATGGACTTCTGAATTACTGATGTAAAATCAGAAGTATTCAATGAGTATGTATAGAAAGTTCAAGATCAAGTGCTGAAATATGTTCACTATGTCAAATATTGGCTACTGTATGGCTGATCTATCACCAAAAGGAGTCCAGTGGGCAGAAATAGAAATTCAAAATCGATCAACCCTTGGGCCCGATATAAGTCCATTTGGTCAAATATGGATTTCTGAATGACTGACATAATATCAAAAAGAGTCAATGAGTAGGTATAGAAATTTCGAGATCCATGACTGAAACTTGTCAAATGGGTCAAATATTGCCTTCTCTATGGCTAATTTTTCACCAGAAGGAGTCAATTGGGTAGAAATAGAAAGTTCAAAATTGATGACTCTTGGGCCCGATATAGGTCCATTTGGTCAAATATGGACTTCTGAATGACTGATGTAAAATCAGAAGTAGTCAATGAGTATGTATAGAAAGTTCAAGATCAAGTGCTGAAATATGTTCACTATGTCAAATATTGGCTACTGTATGGCTGATCTATCACTAAAAGGAGTCCAGTGGGCAGAAATAGAAAATTCAAAATCGACAACCCTTGGGCCCGATATTAGTCCATTTGGTCACATATGGATTTCTGAAAGACTGACATAATATCAGAAAGATTCAATGAGTAGGTATAGAAATTTCGAGATCCATGACTGAAACAAGTCGAATTGGTCAAATTTTGGCTTCTCTATGGCTAATTTATCACCAGAAGGAGTCAATTGGGTAGAAATGGAAAGTTCAAAATCGATAACTCTTGGGCCCGATATAGGTCCATTTGGTCAAATATGGACTTCTGAATGACTGATGTAAAATCAGAAGTAGTCAATGAGTATGTATAGAAAGTTCAAGATCAAGTGCTGAAATATGTTCACTATGTCAAATATTGGCTACTGTATGGCTGATCTATCACTAAAAGGAGTCCAGTGGGCAGAAATAGAAAATTCAAAATCGACAACCCTTGGGCCCGATATTAGTCCATTTGGTCAAATATGGATTTCTGAAAGACTGACATAATATCAGAAAGATTCAATGAGTAGGTATAGAAATTTCGAGATCCATGACTGAAACATGTCAAATGGGTGAAATATTGGCTTCTCTATGGCTAATTTATCACCAGAAGGAGTCAATTGGGTAGAAATAGAAAGTTCAAAATCGATGACTCTTGGGCCCGATATAGCTCCATTTGGTCAAATATGGACTTCTGAATGACTGACATAACATCAGAAAGAGTCAATGAGTAGGTATAGAAATTTCAAGATCCATGACTGAAACATGTCCAATGGGTCAAATATATGCTACTCTATGGCTAATGCATCACAAGAAGGAGTCAACTGGGAAGGAATAGAAAGTTCAAGATCAAAGACTGAAATATGTTCAGTAGGTCAAAACTTGGCTGAAAACCACTAGAAGGAGTCAATGGGTAGAACCAAAAAGTTCAAAATCGATGACTCTTGGGCCATATATTAGTAATTTAGGTCAAATAGGACTCTGAATGGCTGATGTAACAACAGAAGGAGTCAATGAGTACCTTTAGAAATTTCAAGATCCATGACAGAAACATGTCAAATGGGTCAAATATTGGCTTTTCTATTGCTAATTTATCACCAGAAGGAGTCAATTGGGTAGAAATAGAAAGTTCAAAATTGATGACTCTTGGGCCCGATATAGGTCCATTTGGTCAAATATGGACTTCTGAATGACTGATGTAAAATCAGAAGTAGTCAATGAGTATGTATAGAAAGTTCAAGATCAAGTACTGAAATATGTTCACTTTGTCAAATATTGGCTACTGTATGGCTGATCTATCACCAAAAGGAGTCCAGTGGGCAGAAATAGAAAATTCAAAATCGACAACCCTTGGGCCCGATATTAGTCCATTTGGTCAAATATGGATTTCTGAATGACTGACATAATATCAGAAAGAGTCAATGAGTAGGTATAGAAATTTTAAGATCCATGACTGAAACAAGTCGAATTGGTCAAATATTGGCTTCTCTATGGCTAATTTATCACCAGAAGGAGTCAATTGGGTAGAAATAGAAAGTTCAAAGTCGATAACTCTTGGGCCCGATATAGGTCCATTTGGTCAAATATGGACTTCTGAATGACTGATGTAAAATCAGAAGTAGTCAATGAGTATGTATAGAAAGGTCAAGATCAAGGAGTGAAACATGTTGAGTAAGTCAAAAATTGGCCACTGTATGGCTGATCTATCACCAAAAGGAGTTCAGTGGGCAGAAATAGAAAATTCAAAATCGACAACCCTTGGGCCCGATATTAGTCCATTTGGTCAAATATGGATTTTTGAATGACTGACATAATATCAGAAAGAGTCAATGAGTAGGTATAGAAATTTCGAGATCCATGACTGAAACAAGTCAAATTGGTCGAATATTGGCTTCTCATGGCAAATTTATCACCAGAAGGAGTCAATTGGGTAGAAATAGAAAGTTCAAAATCGATAACTCTTGTGCCCAATATAGGTCCATTTGGTCAAATATGGACTTCTGAATGACTGATGTAAAATCAGAAGTAGTCAATGAGTATGTATAGAAAGGTCAAGATCAAGGAGTGAAACATGTTGAGTAAGTCAAAAATTGGCTACTGTATGGCTGATCTATCACCAAAAGGAGTCCAGTGGGCAGAAATAGAAATTCAAAATCGACAACCCTTGGGCCCGATATAAGTCCATTTGGTCAAATATGGATTTCTGAAAGACTGACATAATATCAAAAAGAGTCAATGAGTAGGTATAGAAAATTCGAGATCCATGACTGAAACAAGTCGAATTGGTCAAATTTTGGCTTCTCTCTGGCTAATTTATCACCAGAAGGAGTAAATTGGGTAAAAATAGAAAGTTCCAAATCGATAACTCTTGGGCCCGATATAGGTCCATTTGGTCAAATATGGACTTCTGAATTACTGATGTAAAATCAGAAGTATTCAATGAGTATGTATAGAAAGTTCAAGATCAAGTGCTGAAATATGTTCACTATGTCAAATATTGGCTACTGTATGGCTGATCTATCACCAAAAGGAGTCCAGTGGGCAGAAATAGAAAATTCAAAATCGACAACCCTTGGGCCCGATATTAGTCCATTTGGTCACATATGGATTTCTGAAAGACTGACATAATATCAGAAAGATTCAATGAGTAGGTATAGAAATTTCGAGATCCATGACTGAAACAAGTCGAGTTGGTCAAATTTTGGCTTCTCTATGGCTAATTTATCACCAGAAGGAGTCAATTGGGTAGAAATGGAAAGTTCAAAATCGATAACTCTTGGGCCCTATATAGGTCCATGTGGTCAAATATGGACTTCTGAATGACTGATATAAAATCAGAAGTAGTCAATGAGTATGTATAGAAAGTTCAAGATCAAGTATTGAAATATGTTCACTTTGTCAAATATTGGCTACTGTATGGCTGATCTATCACCAAAAGGAGTCCAGTGGGCAGAAATAGAAAATTCAAAATCGACAACCCTTGGGCCCGATATTAGTCCATTTGGTCAAATATGGATTTTTGAATGACTGACATAATATCAGAAAGAGTCAATGAGTAGGTATAGAAATTTCGAGATCCATGACTGAAACAAGTCAAATTGGTCGAATATTGGCTTCTCATGGCAAATTTATCACCAGAAGGAGTCAATTGGGTAGAAATAGAAAGTTCAAAATCGATAACTCTTGTGCCCAATATAGGTCCATTTGGTCAAATATGGACTTCTGAATGACTGATGTAAAATCAGAAGTAGTCAATGAGTATGTATAGAAAGTTCAAGATCAAGTGCTGAAATATGTTCACTATGTCAAATATTGGCTACTGTATGGCTGATCTATCACTAAAAGGAGTCCAGTGGGCAGAAATAGAAAATTCAAAATCGACAACCCTTGGGCCCGATATTAGTCCATTTGGTCAAATATGGATTTCTGAAAGACTGACATAATATCAGAAAGATTCAATGAGTAGGTATAGGAATTTCGAGATCCATGACTGAAACATGTCAAATGGGTGAAATATTGGCTTCTCTATGGCTAATTTATCACCAGAAGGAGTCAATTGGGTAGAAATAGAAAGTTCAAAATCGATGACTCTTGGGCCCGATATAGCTCCATTTGGTCAAATATGGGCTTCTGAATGACTGACATAACATCAGAAAGAGTCAATGAGTAGGTATAGAAATTTCAAGATCCATGACTGAAACATGTCCAATGGGTCAAATATATGCTACTCTATGGCTAATGCATCACAAGAAGGAGTCAACTGGGAAGGAATAGAAAGTTCAAGATCAAAGACTGAAATATGTTCAGTAGGTCAAAACTTGGCTGAAAACCACTAGAAGGAGTCAATGGGTAGAACCAAAAAGTTCAAAATCGATGACTCTTGGGCCATATATTAGTAATTTAGGTCAAATAGGACTCTGAATGGCTGATGTAACAACAGAAGGAGTCAATGAGTACCTTTAGAAATTTCAAGATCCATGACAGAAACATGTCAAATGGGTCAAATATTGGCTTTTCTGTTGCTAATTTATCACCAGAAGGAGTCAATTGGGTAGAAATAGAAAGTTCAAAATCGATGACTCTTGGGCCCGATATAGGTCCATTTGGTCAAATATACACTTCTGAATGACTGATGTAAAATCAGAAGTAGTGAATGAGTATGTATAGAAAGGTCAAGATCAAGGAGTGAAACTGGTTGAGTAAGTCAAAAATTGGCTACTGTATTGCTCTATCACCAAATGGAGTTCAGTGGGCAGAAATAGAAAATTCAAAATCGACAACCCTTGGCCCCGATATTAGTCCATTTGGTCAAATATGGATTTCTGAATGACTGACATAATATCAAAAAGAGTCAATGAGTAGGTATAGAAATTTCGAGATCCATGACTGAAACTTGTCAAATGGGTCAAATATTGCCTTCTCTATGGCTAATTTATCACCAGAAGGAGTCAATTGGGTAGAAATAGAAAGGTCAAAATTGATGACTCTTGGGCCCGATATAGGTCCATTTGGTCAAATATGGACTTCTGAATGACTGATGTAAAATCAAAAGTAGTCAATGAGTATGTATAGAAAGGTAAAGATCAAGGAGGGAAACTGGTTGAGTAAGTCAAAAATTGGCTACTGTATGACTGATCTATCACCAAATGGAGTCCAGTGGGCAGAAATAGAAAATTCAAAATCGACAACCCTTGGCCCCGATATGAGTCCATTTGGTCAAATATGGATTTCTGAATGACTGACATAATATCAAAAAGAGTCAATGAGTAGGTATAGAAAATTCGAGATCCATGACTGAAACAAGTCGAATTGGTCAAATTTTGGCTTCTCTCTGGCTAATTTATCACCAGAAGGAGTAAATTGGGTAAAAATAGAAAGTTCCAAATCGATAACTCTTGGGCCCGATATAGGTCCATTTGGTCAAATATGGACTTCTGAATTACTGATGTAAAATCAGAAGTATTCAATGAGTATGTATAGAAAGTTCAAGATCAAGTGCTGAAATATGTTCACTATGTCAAATATTGGCTACTGTATGGCTGATCTATCACCAAAAGGAGTCCAGTGGGCAGAAATAGAAATTCAAAATCGATCAACCCTTGGGCCCGATATAAGTCCATTTGGTCAAATATGGATTTCTGAATGACTGACATAATATCAAAAAGAGTCAATGAGTAGGTATAGAAATTTCGAGATCCATGACTGAAACTTGTCAAATGGGTCAAATATTGCCTTCTCTATGGCTAATTTTTCACCAGAAGGAGTCAATTGGGTAGAAATAGAAAGTTCAAAATTGATGACTCTTGGGCCCAATATAGGTCCATTTGGTCAAATATGGACTTCTGAATGACTGATGTAAAATCAGAAGTAGTCAATGAGTATGTATAGAAAGTTCAAGATCAAGTGCTGAAATATGTTCACTATGTCAAATATTGGCTACTGTATGGCTGATCTATCACTAAAAGGAGTCCAGTGGGCAGAAATAGAAAATTCAAAATCGACAACCCTTGGGCCCGATATTAGTCCATTTGGTCACATATGGATTTCTGAAAGACTGACATAATATCAGAAAGATTCAATGAGTAGGTATAGAAATTTCGAGATCCATGACTGAAACAAGTCGAATTGGTCAAATTTTGGCTTCTCTATGGCTAATTTATCACCAGAAGGAGTCAATTGGGTAGAAATGGAAAGTTCAAAATCGATAACTTTTGGGCCCGATATAGGTCCATTTGGTCAAATATGGACTTCTGAATGACTGATGTAAAATCAGAAGTAGTCAATGAGTATGTATAGAAAGTTCAAGATCAAGTGCTGAAATATGTTCACTATGTCAAATATTGGCTACTGTATGGCTGATCTATCACTAAAAGGAGTCCAGTGGGCAGAAATAGAAAATTCAAAATCGACAACCCTTGGGCCCGATATTAGTCCATTTGGTCAAATATGGATTTCTGAAAGACTGACATAATATCAGAAAGATTCAATGAGTAGGTATAGAAATTTCGAGATCCATGACTGAAACATGTCAAATGGGTGAAATATTGGCTTCTCTATGGCTAATTTATCACCAGAAGGAGTCAATTGGGTAGAAATAGAAAGTTCAAAATCGATGACTCTTGGGCCCGATATAGCTCCATTTGGTCAAATATGGACTTCTGAATGACTGACATAACATCAGAAAGAGTCAATGAGTAGGTATAGAAATTTCAAGATCCATGACTGAAACATGTCCAATGGGTCAAATATATGCTACTCTATGGCTAATGCATCACAAGAAGGAGTCAACTGGGAAGGAATAGAAAGTTCAAGATCAAAGACTGAAATATGTTCAGTAGGTCAAAATTTGGCTGAAAACCACTAGAAGGAGTCAATGGGTAGAACCAAAAAGTTCAAAATCGATGACTCTTGGGCCATATATTAGTAATTTAGGTCAAATAGGACTCTGAATGGCTGATGTAACAACAGAAGGAGTCAATGAGTACCTTTAGAAATTTCAAGATCCATGACAGAAACATGTCAAATGGGTCAAATATTGGCTTTTCTATTGCTAATTTATCACCAGAAGGAGTCAATTGGGTAGAAATAGAAAGTTCAAAATTGATGACTCTTGGGCCCGATATAGGTCCATTTGGTCAAATATGGACTTCTGAATGACTGATGTAAAATCAGAAGTAGTCAATGAGTATGTATAGAAAGTTCAAGATCAAGTACTGAAATATGTTCACTTTGTCAAATATTGGCTACTGTATGGCTGATCTATCACCAAAAGGAGTCCAGTGGGCAGAAATAGAAAATTCAAAATCGACAACCCTTGGGCCCGATATTAGTCCATTTGGTCAAATATGGATTTCTGAATGACTGACATAATATCAGAAAGAGTCAATGAGTAGGTATAGAAATTTTAAGATCCATGACTGAAACAAGTCGAATTGGTCAAATATTGGCTTCTCTATGGCTAATTTATCACCAGAAGGAGTCAATTGGGTAGAAATAGAAAGTTCAAAGTCGATAACTCTTGGGCCCGATATAGGTCCATTTGGTCAAATATGGACTTCTGAATGACTGATGTAATATCAAAAGTAGTCAATGAGTATGTATAGAAAGGTAAAGATCAAGGAGGGAAACTGGTTGAGTAAGTCAAAAATTGGCTACTGTATGACTGATCTATCACCAAATGGAGTCCAGTGGGCAGAAATAGAAAATTCAAAATCGACAACCCTTGGCCCCGATATGAGTCCATTTGGTCAAATATGGATTTCTGAATGACTGACATAATATCAGAAAGAGTCAATGAGTAGGTATAGAAATTTCAAGATCCATGACTGAAACAAGTCGAATTGGTCAAATATTGGCTTCTCTATGGCTAATTTATCACCAGAAGGAGTCAATTGGGTAGAAATACAAAGTTCAAATTCGATGACTCTTGGGCCCGATATAGGTCCATTTGGTCAAATATGGACTTCTGAATGACTGATGTAAAATCAGAAGTAGTCAATGAGTATGTATAGAAAGTTCAAGATCAAGTGCTGAAATATGTTCACTATGTTAAATATTGGCTACTGTATGGCTGATCTATCACTAAAAGGAGTCCAGTGGGCAGAAATAGAAAATTCAAAATCGACAACCCTTGAGCCCGATATTAGTCCATTTGGTCAAATATGGATTTCTGAAAGACTGACATAATATCAGAAAGATTCAATGAGTAGGTATAGAAATTTCGAGATCCATGACTGAAACATGTCAAATGGGTGAAATATTGGCTTCTCTATGGCTAATTTATCACCAGAAGGAGTCAATTGAGTAGAAATAGAAAGTTCAAAATCGATGACTCTTGGGCCCGATATAAGTCCATTTGGTCAAATATGGACTTCTGAATGACTGATGTAAAATCAGAAGTAGTCAATGAGTATGTATAGAAAGGTCAAGATCAAGGAGTGAAACATGTTGAGTAAGTCAAAAATTGGCCACTGTATGGCTGATCTATCACCAAAAGGAGTTCAGTGGGCAGAAATAGAAAATTCAAAATCGACAACCCTTGGGCCCGATATTAGTCCATTTGGTCAAATATGGATTTTTGAATGACTGACATAATATCAGAAAGAGTCAATGAGTAGGTATAGAAATTTCGAGATCCATGACTGAAACAAGTCAAATTGGTCGAATATTGGCTTCTCATGGCAAATTTATCACCAGAAGGAGTCAATTGGGTAGAAATAGAAAGTTCAAAATCGATAACTCTTGTGCCCAATATAGGTCCATTTGGTCAAATATGGACTTCTGAATGACTGATGTAAAATCAGAAGTAGTCAATGAGTATGTATAGAAAGGTCAAGATCAAGGAGTGAAACATGTTGAGTAAGTCAAAAATTGGCTACTGTATGGCTGATCTATCACCAAAAGGAGTCCAGTGGGCAGAAATAGAAATTCAAAATCGACAACCCTTGGGCCCGATATAAGTCCATTTGGTCAAATATGGATTTCTGAAAGACTGACATAATATCAAAAAGAGTCAATGAGTAGGTATAGAAAATTCGAGATCCATGACTGAAACAAGTCGAATTGGTCAAATTTTGGCTTCTCTCTGGCTAATTTATCACCAGAAGGAGTAAATTGGGTAAAAATAGAAAGTTCCAAATCGATAACTCTTGGGCCCGATATAGGTCCATTTGGTCAAATATGGACTTCTGAATTACTGATGTAAAATCAGAAGTATTCAATGAGTATGTATAGAAAGTTCAAGATCAAGTGCTGAAATATGTTCACTATGTCAAATATTGGCTACTGTATGGCTGATCTATCACCAAAAGGAGTCCAGTGGGCAGAAATAGAAATTCAAAATCGACAACCCTTGGGCCCGATATAAGTCCATTTGGTCAAATATGGATTTCTGAATGACTGACATAATATCAAAAAGAGTCAATGAGTAGGTATAGAAATTTCGAGATCCATGACTGAAACTTGTCAAATGGGTCAAATATTGCCTTCTCTATGGCTAATTTTTCACCAGAAGGAGTCAATTGGGTAGAAATAGAAAGTTCAAAATTGATGACTCTTGGGCCCGATATAGGTCCATTTGATCAAATATGGACTTCTGAATGACTGATGTAAAATCAGAAGTAGTCAATGAGTATGTATAGAAAGTTCAAGATCAAGTGCTGAAATATGTTCACTATGTCAAATATTGGCTACTGTATGGCTGATCTGTCACTAAAAGGAGTCCAGTGGGCAGAAATAGAAAATTCAAAATCGACAACCCTTGGGCCCGATATTAGTCCATTTGGTCACATATGGATTTCTGAAAGACTGACATAATATCAGAAAGATTCAATGAGTAGGTATAGAAATTTCGAGATCCATGACTGAAACAAGTCGAGTTGGTCAAATTTTGGCTTCTCTATGGCTAATTTATCACCAGAAGGAGTCAATTGGGTAGAAATGGAAAGTTCAAAATCGATAACTCTTGGGCCCTATATAGGTCCATGTGGTCAAATATGGACTTCTGAATGACTGATATAAAATCAGAAGTAGTCAATGAGTATGTATAGAAAGTTCAAGATCAAGTATTGAAATATGTTCACTTTGTCAAATATTGGCTACTGTATGGCTGATCTATCACCAAAAGGAGTCCAGTGGGCAGAAATAGAAAATTCAAAATCGACAACCCTTGGGCCCGATATTAGTCCATTTGGTCAAATATGGATTTCTGAATGACTGACATAATATCAGAAAGAGTCAATGAGTAGGTATAGAAATTTTGAGATCCATGACTGAAACAAGTCGAATTGGTCAAATATTGGCTTCTCTATGGCTAATTTATCACCAGAAGGAGTCAATTGGGTACAAATAGAAAGTTCCAAATCGATAACTCTTGGGCCCGATATAGGTCCATTTGGTCAAATATGGACTTCTGAATGACTGATGTAAAATCAGAAGTAGTCAATGAGTATGTATAGAAAGTTCAAGATCAAGTGCTGAAATATGTTCACTATGTCAAATATTGGCTACTGTATGGCTGATCTGTCACTAAAAGGAGTCCAGTGGGCAGAAATAGAAAATTCAAAATCGACAACCCTGGGCCCGATATTAGTCCATTTGGTCACATATGGATTTCTGAAAGACTGACATAATATCAGAAAGATTCAATGAGTAGGTATAGAAATTTCGAGATCCATGACTGAAACAAGTCGAGTTGGTCAAATTTTGGCTTCTCTATGGCTAATTTATCACCAGAAGGAGTCAATTGGGTAGAAATGGAAAGTTCAAAATCGATAACTCTTGGGCCCTATATAGGTCCATGTGGTCAAATATGGACTTCTGAATGACTGATATAAAATCAGAAGTAGTCAATGAGTATGTATAGAAAGTTCAAGATCAAGTATTGAAATATGTTCACTTTGTCAAATATTGGCTACTGTATGGCTGATCTATCACCAAAAGGAGTCCAGTGGGCAGAAATAGAAAATTCAAAATCGACAACCCTTGGGCCCGATATTAGTCCATTTGGTCAAATATGGATTTTTGAATGACTGACATAATATCAGAAAGAGTCAATGAGTAGGTATAGAAATTTCGAGATCCATGACTGAAACAAGTCAAATTGGTCGAATATTGGCTTCTCATGGCAAATTTATCACCAGAAGGAGTCAATTGGGTAGAAATAGAAAGTTCAAAATCGATAACTCTTGTGCCCAATATAGGTCCATTTGGTCAAATATGGACTTCTGAATGACTGATGTAAAATCAGAAGTAGTCAATGAGTATGTATAGAAAGGTCAAGATCAAGGAGTGAAACATGTTGAGTAAGTCAAAAATTGGCTACTGTATGGCTGATCTATCACCAAAAGGAGTCCAGTGGGCAGAAATAGAAATTCAAAATCGACAACCCTTGGGCCCGATATAAGTCCATTTGGTCAAATATGGATTTCTGAAAGACTGACATAATATCAAAAAGAGTCAATGAGTAGGTATAGAAAATTCGAGATCCATGACTGAAACAAGTCGAATTGGTCAAATTTTGGCTTCTCTCTGGCTAATTTATCACCAGAAGGAGTAAATTGGGTAAAAATAGAAAGTTCCAAATCGATAACTCTTGGGCCCGATATAGGTCCATTTGGTCAAATATGGACTTCTGAATTACTGATGTAAAATCAGAAGTATTCAATGAGTATGTATAGAAAGTTCAAGATCAAGTGCTGAAATATGTTCACTATGTCAAATATTGGCTACTGTATGGCTGATCTATCACCAAAAGGAGTCCAGTGGGCAGAAATAGAAATTCAAAATCGACAACCCTTGGGCCCGATATAAGTCCATTTGGTCAAATATGGATTTCTGAATGACTGACATAATATCAAAAAGAGTCAATGAGTAGGTATAGAAATTTCGAGATCCATGACTGAAACTTGTCAAATGGGTCAAATATTGCCTTCTCTATGGCTAATTTTTCACCAGAAGGAGTCAATTGGGTAGAAATAGAAAGTTCAAAATTGATGACTCTTGGGCCCGATATAGGTCCATTTGATCAAATATGGACTTCTGAATGACTGATGTAAAATCAGAAGTAGTCAATGAGTATGTATAGAAAGTTCAAGATCAAGTGCTGAAATATGTTCACTATGTCAAATATTGGCTACTGTATGGCTGATCTGTCACTAAAAGGAGTCCAGTGGGCAGAAATAGAAAATTCAAAATCGACAACCCTTGGGCCCGATATTAGTCCATTTGGTCACATATGGATTTCTGAAAGACTGACATAATATCAGAAAGATTCAATGAGTAGGTATAGAAATTTCGAGATCCATGACTGAAACAAGTCGAGTTGGTCAAATTTTGGCTTCTCTATGGCTAATTTATCACCAGAAGGAGTCAATTGGGTAGAAATGGAAAGTTCAAAATCGATAACTCTTTGGCCCTATATAGGTCCATGTGGTCAAATATGGACTTCTGAATGACTGATATAAAATCAGAAGTAGTCAATGAGTATGTATAGAAAGTTCAAGATCAAGTATTGAAATATGTTCACTTTGTCAAATATTGGCTACTGTATGGCTGATCTATCACCAAAAGGAGTCCAGTGGGCAGAAATAGAAAATTCAAAATCGACAACCCTTGGGCCCGATATTAGTCCATTTGGTCACATATGGATTTCTGAAAGACTGACATAATATCAGAAAGATTCAATGAGTAGGTATAGAAATTTCGAGATCCATGACTGAAACAAGTCGAGTTGGTCAAATTTTGGCTTCTCTATGGCTAATTTATCACCAGAAGGAGTCAATTGGGTAGAAATGGAAAGTTCAAAATCGATAACTCTTGGGCCCTATATAGGTCCATGTGGTCAAATATGGACTTCTGAATGACTGATATAAAATCAGAAGTAGTCAATGAGTATGTATAGAAAGTTCAAGATCAAGTATTGAAATATGTTCACTTTGTCAAATATTGGCTACTGTATGGCTGATCTATCACCAAAAGGAGTCCAGTGGGCAGAAATAGAAAATTCAAAATCGACAACCCTTGGGCCCGATATTAGTCCATTTGGTCAAATATGGATTTCTGAATGACTGACATAATATCAGAAAGAGTCAATGAGTAGGTATAGAAATTTTGAGATCCATGACTGAAACAAGTCGAATTGGTCAAATATTGGCTTCTCTATGGCTAATTTATCACCAGAAGGAGTCAATTGGGTACAAATAGAAAGTTCCAAATCGATAACTCTTGGGCCCGATATAGGTCCATTTGGTCAAATATGGACTTCTGAATTACTGATGTAAAATCAGAAGTATTCAATGAGTATGTATAGAAAGTTCAAGATCAAGTGCTGAAATATGTTCACTATGTCAAATATTGGCTACTGTATGGCTGATCTATCACCAAAAGGAGTCCAGTGGGCAGAAATAGAAAATTCAAAATCGACAACCCTTGGGCCCGATATTAGTCCATTTGGTCACATATGGATTTCTGAAAGACTGACATAATATCAGAAAGATTCAATGAGTAGGTATAGAAATTTCGAGATCCATGACTGAAACAAGTCGAATTGGTCAAATTTTGGATTCTCTATGGCTAATTTATCACCAGAAGGAGTCAATTGGGTAGAAATGGAAAGTTCAAAATCGATAACTCTTGGGCCCTATATAGGTCCATGTGGTCAAATATGGACTTCTGAATGACTGATATAAAATCAGAAGTAGTCAATGAGTATGTATAGAAAGTTCAAGATCAAGTATTGAAATATGTTCACTATGTCAAATATTGGCTACTGTATGGCTGATCTATCACTAAAAGGAGTCCAGTGGGCAGAAATAGAAAATTCAAAATCGACAACCCTTGGGCCCGATATTAGTCCATTTGGTCACATATGGATTTCTGAAAGACTGACATAATATCAGAAAGATTCAATGAGTAGGTATAGAAATTTCGAGATCCATGACTGAAACAAGTCGAATTGGTCAAATTTTGGCTTCTCTATGGCTAATTTATCACCAGAAGGAGTCAATTGGGTAGAAATGGAAAGTTCAAAATCGATAACTCTTGGGCCCTATATAGGTCCATGTGGTCAAATATGGACTTCTGAATGACTGATATAAAATCAGAAGTAGTCAATGAGTATGTATAGAAAGTTCAAGATCAAGTATTGAAATATGTTCACTATGTCAAATATTGGCTACTGTATGGCTGATCTATCACTAAAAGGAGTCCAGTGGGCAGAAATAGAAAATTCAAAATCGACAACCCTTGGGCCCGATATTAGTCCATTTGGTCACATATGGATTTCTGAAAGACTGACATAATATCAGAAAGATTCAATGAGTAGGTATAGAAATTTCGAGATCCATGACTGAAACAAGTCGAATTGGTCAAATTTTGGCTGCTCTATGGCTAATTTATCACCAGAAGGAGTCAATTGGGTAGAAATGGAAAGTTCAAAATCGATAACTCTTGGGCCCGATATAGGTCCATTTGGTCAAATATGGACTTCTGAATGACTGATGTAAAATCAGAAGTAGTCAATGAGTATGTTTAGAAAGTTCAAGATCAAGTGCTGAAATATGTTCACTATGTCAAATATTGGCTACTGTATGGCTGATCTATCACTAAAAGGAGTCCAGTCGGCAGAAATAGAAAATTCAAAATCGACAACCCTTGGGCCCGATATTAGTCCATTTGGTCAAATATGGATTTCTGAAAGACTGACATAATATCAGAAAGATTCAATGAGTAGGTATAGAAATTTCGAGATCCATGACTGAAACATGTCAAATGGGTGAAATATTGGCTTCTCTATGGCTAATTTATCACCAGAAGGAGTCAATTGGGTAGAAATAGAAAGTTCAAAATCGATGACTCTTGGGCCCGATATAGCTCCATTTGGTCAAATATGGACTTCTGAATGACTGACATAACATCAGAAATAGTCAATGAGTAGGTATAGAAATTTCAAGATCCATGACTGAAACATGTCCAATGGGTCAAATATATGCTACTCTATGGCTAATGCATCACAAGAAGGAGTCAACTGGGAAGGAATAGAAAGTTCAAGATCAAAGACTGAAATATGTTCAGTAGGTCAAAACTTGGCTGAAAACCACTAGAAGGAGTCAATGGGTAGAACCAAAAAGTTCAAAATCGATGACTCTTGGGCCATATATTAGTAATTTAGGTCAAATAGGACTCTGAATGGCTGATGTAACAACAGAAGGAGTCAATGAGTACCTTTAGAAATTTCAAGATCCATGACAGAAACATGTCAAATGGGTCAAATATTGGCTTTTCTATTGCTAATTTATCACCAGAAGGAGTCAATTGGGTAGAAATAGAAAGTTCAAAATCGATGACTCTTGGGCCCGATATAGGTCCATTTGGTCAAATATACACTTCTGAATGACTGATGTAAAATCAGAAGTAGTGAATGAGTATGTATAGAAAGGTCAAGATCAAGGAGTGAAACATGTTGAGTAAGTCAAAAATTGGCTACTGTATGGCTGATCTATCACCAAAAGGAGTCCAGTGGGCAGAAATAGAAATTCAAAATCGACAACCCTTGGGCCCGATATAAGTCCATTTGGTCAAATATGGATTTCTGAAAGACTGACATAATATCAAAAAGAGTCAATGAGTAGGTATAGAAAATTCGAGATCCATGACTGAAACAAGTCGAATTGGTCAAATTTTGGCTTCTCTCTGGTTAATTTATCACCAGAAGGAGTAAATTGGGTAAAAATAGAAAGTTCCAAATCGATAACTCTTGGGCCCGATATAGGTCCATTTGGTCAAATATGGACTTCTGAATTACTGATGTAAAATCAGAAGTATTCAATGAGTATGTATAGAAAGTTCAAGATCAAGTGCTGAAATATGTTCACTATGTCAAATATTGGCTACTGTATGGCTGATCTATCACCAAAAGGAGTCCAGTGGGCAGAAATAGAAATTCAAAATCGACAACCCTTGGGCCCGATATAAGTCCATTTGGTCAAATATGGATTTCTGAATGACTGACATAATATCAAAAAGAGTCAATGAGTAGGTATAGAAATTTCGAGATCCATGACTGAAACTTGTCAAATGGGTCAAATATTGCCTTCTCTATGGCTAATTTATCACCAGAAGGAGTCAATTGGGTACAAATAGAAAGTTCCAAATCGATAACTCTTGGGCCCGATATAGGTCCATTTGGTCAAATATGGACTTCTGAATTACTGATGTAAAATCAGAAGTATTCAATGAGTATGTATAGAAAGTTCAAGATCAAGTGCTGAAATATGTTCACTATGTCAAATATTGTCTACTGTATGGCTGATCTATCACCAAAAGGAGTCCAGTGGGCAGAAATAGAAAATTCAAAATCGACAACCCTTGGGCCCGATATTAGTCCATTTGGTCACATATGGATTTCTGAAAGACTGACATAATATCAGAAAGATTCAATGAGTAGGTATAGAAATTTCGAGATCCATGACTGAAACAAGTCGAATTGGTCAAATTTTGGCTTCTCTATGGCTAATTTATCACCAGAAGGAGTCAATTGGGTAGAAATGGAAAGTTCAAAATCGATAACTCTTGGGCCCTATATAGGTCCATGTGGTCAAATATGGACTTCTGAATGACTGATATAAAATCAGAAGTAGTCAATGAGTATGTATAGAAAGTTCAAGATCAAGTATTGAAATATGTTCACTATGTCAAATATTGGCTACTGTATGGCTGATCTATCACTAAAAGGAGTCCAGTGGGCAGAAATAGAAAATTCAAAATCGACAACCCTTGGGCCCGATATTAGTCCATTTGGTCACATATGGATTTCTGAAAGACTGACATAATATCAGAAAGATTCAATGAGTAGGTATAGAAATTTCGAGATCCATGACTGAAACAAGTCGAATTGGTCAAATTTTGGCTGCTCTATGGCTAATTTATCACCAGAAGGAGTCAATTGGGTAGAAATGGAAAGTTCAAAATCGATAACTCTTGGGCCCGATATAGGTCCATTTGGTCAAATATGGACTTCTGAATGACTGATGTAAAATCAGAAGTAGTCAATGAGTATGTTTAGAAAGTTCAAGATCAAGTGCTGAAATATGTTCACTATGTCAAATATTGGCTACTGTATGGCTGATCTATCACTAAAAGGAGTCCAGTGGGCAGAAATAGAAAATTCAAAATCGACAACCCTTGGGCCCGATATTAGTCCATTTGGTCAAATATGGATTTCTGAAAGACTGACATAATATCAGAAAGATTCAATGAGTAGGTATAGAAATTTCGAGATCCATGACTGAAACATGTCAAATGGGTGAAATATTGGCTTCTCTATGGCTAATTTATCACCAGAAGGAGTCAATTGGGTAGAAATAGAAAGTTCAAAATCGATGACTCTTGGGCCCGATATAGCTCCATTTGGTCAAATATGGACTTCTGAATGACTGACATAACATCAGAAATAGTCAATGAGTAGGTATAGAAATTTCAAGATCCATGACTGAAACATGTCCAATGGGTCAAATATATGCTACTCTATGGCTAATGCATCACAAGAAGGAGTCAACTGGGAAGGAATAGAAAGTTCAAGATCAAAGACTGAAATATGTTCAGTAGGTCAAAACTTGGCTGAAAACCACTAGAAGGAGTCAATGGGTAGAACCAAAAAGTTCAAAATCGATGACTCTTGGGCCATATATTAGTAATTTAGGTCAAATAGGACTCTGAATGGCTGATGTAACAACAGAAGGAGTCAATGAGTACCTTTAGAAATTTCAAGATCCATGACAGAAACATGTCAAATGGGTCAAATATTGGCTTTTCTATTGCTAATTTATCACCAGAAGGAGTCAATTGGGTAGAAATAGAAAGTTCAAAATCGATGACTCTTGGGCCCGATATAGGTCCATTTGGTCAAATATACACTTCTGAATGACTGATGTAAAATCAGAAGTAGTGAATGAGTATGTATAGAAAGGTCAAGATCAAGGAGGGAAACTGGTTGAGTAAGTCAAAAATTGGCTACTGTATTGCTCTATCAACAAATGGAGTTCAGTGGGCAGAAATAGAAAATTCAAAATCGACAACCCTTGGGCCCGATATTAGTCCATTTGGTCAAATATGGATTTCTGAATGACTGACATAATATCAGAAAGAGTCAATGAGTAGGTATAGAAATTTTAAGATCCATGACTGAAACAAGTCGAATTGGTCAAATATTGGCTTCTCTATGGCTAATTTATCACCAGAAGGAGTCAATTGGGTAGAAATAGAAAGTTCAAAGTCGATAACTCTTGGGCCCGATATAGGTCCATTTGGTAAAATAGGGAATTCTGAATGACTGATGTAAAATCAAAAGTAGTCAATGAGTATGTATAGAAAGGTAAAGATCAAGGAGGGAAACTGGTTGAGTGAGTCAAAAATTGGCTACTGTATGACTGATCTATCACCAAATGGAGTCCAGTGGGCAGAAATAGAAAATTCAAAATCGACAACCCTTGGCCCCGATATGAGTCCATTTGGTCAAATATGGATTTCTGAATGACTGACATAATATCAGAAAGAGTCAATGAGTAGGTATAGAAATTTCAAGATCCATGACTGAAACAAGTCGAATTGGTCAAATATTGGCTTCTCTATGGCTAATTTATCACCAGAAGGAGTCAATTGGGTAGAAATACAAAGTTCAAATTCGATGACTCTTGGGCCCGATATAGGTCCATTTGGTCAAATATGGACTTCTGAATGACTGATGTAAAATCAGAAGTTGTCAATGAGTATGTATAGAAAGTTCAAGATCAAGTGCTGAAATATGTTCACTATGTTAAATATTGGCTACTGTATGGCTGATCTATCACTAAAAGGAGTTAAGTGGGCAGAAATAGAAAATTCAAAATCGACAACCCTTGGGCCCGATATTAGTCCATTTGGTCAAATATGGATTTCTGAAAGACTGACATAATATCAGAAAGATTCAACGAGTAGGTATAGAAATTTCGAGATCCATGACTGAAACATGTCAAATGGGTGAAATATTGGCTTCTCTATGGCTAATTTATCACCAGAAGGAGTCAATTGAGTAGAAATAGAAAGTTCAAAATCGATGACTCTTGGGCCCGATATAAGTCCATTTGGTCAAATATGGACTTCTGAATGACTGATGTAAAATCAGAAGTAGTCAATGAGTATGTATAGAAAGTTCAAGATCAAGTGCTGAAATATGTTCACTATGTCAAATATTGGCTACTGTATGGCTGATCTGTCACTAAAAGGAGTCCAGTGGGCAGAAATAGAAAATTCAAAATCGACAACCCTGGGCCCGATATTAGTCCATTTGGTCACATATGGATTTCTGAAAGACTGACATAATATCAGAAAGATTCAATGAGTAGGTATAGAAATTTCGAGATCCATGACTGAAACAAGTCGAGTTGGTCAAATTTTGGCTTCTCTATGGCTAATTTATCACCAGAAGGAGTCAATTGGGTAGAAATGGAAAGTTCAAAATCGATAACTCTTGGGCCCTATATAGGTCCATGTGGTCAAATATGGACTTCTGAATGACTGATATAAAATCAGAAGTAGTCAATGAGTATGTATAGAAAGTTCAATATCAAGTATTGAAATATGTTCACTTTGTCAAATATTGGCTACTGTATGGCTGATCTATCACCAAAAGGAGTCCAGTGGGCAGAAATAGAAAATTCAAAATCGACAACCCTTGGGCCCGATATTAGTCCATTTGGTCAAATATGGATTTTTGAATGACTGACATAATATCAGAAAGAGTCAATGAGTAGGTATAGAAATTTCGAGATCCATGACTGAAACAAGTCAAATTGGTCGAATATTGGCTTCTCATGGCAAATTTATCACCAGAAGGAGTCAATTGGGTAGAAATAGAAAGTTCAAAATCGATAACTCTTGTGCCCAATATAGGTCCATTTGGTCAAATATGGACTTCTGAATGACTGATGTAAAATCAGAAGTAGTCAATGAGTATGTATAGAAAGGTCAAGATCAAGGAGTGAAACATGTTGAGTAAGTCAAAAATTGGCTACTGTATGGCTGATCTATCACCAAAAGGAGTCCAGTGGGCAGAAATAGAAATTCAAAATCGACAACCCTTGGGCCCGATATAAGTCCATTTGGTCAAATATGGATTTCTGAAAGACTGACATAATATCAAAAAGAGTCAATGAGTAGGTATAGAAAATTCGAGATCCATGACTGAAACAAGTCGAATTGGTCAAATTTTGGCTTCTCTCTGGCTAATTTATCACCAGAAGGAGTAAATTGGGTAAAAATAGAAAGTTCCAAATCGATAACTCTTGGGCCCGATATAGGTCCATTTGGTCAAATATGGACTTCTGAATTACTGATGTAAAATCAGAAGTATTCAATGAGTATGTATAGAAAGTTCAAGATCAAGTGCTGAAATATGTTCACTATGTCAAATATTGGCTACTGTATGGCTGATCTATCACCAAAAGGAGTCCAGTGGGCAGAAATAGAAATTCAAAATCGACAACCCTTGGGCCCGATATAAGTCCATTTGGTCAAATATGGATTTCTGAATGACTGACATAATATCAAAAAGAGTCAATGAGTAGGTATAGAAATTTCGAGATCCATGACTGAAACTTGTCAAATGGGTCAAATATTGCCTTCTCTATGGCTAATTTTTCACCAGAAGGAGTCAATTGGGTAGAAATAGAAAGTTCAAAATTGATGACTCTTGGGCCCGATATAGGTCCATTTGATCAAATATGGACTTCTGAATGACTGATGTAAAATCAGAAGTAGTCAATGAGTATGTATAGAAAGTTCAAGATCAAGTGCTGAAATATGTTCACTATGTCAAATATTGGCTACTGTATGGCTGATCTGTCACTAAAAGGAGTCCAGTGGGCAGAAATAGAAAATTCAAAATCGACAACCCTTGGGCCCGATATTAGTCCATTTGGTCACATATGGATTTCTGAAAGACTGACATAATATCAGAAAGAGTCAATGAGTAGGTATAGAAATTTCGAGATCCATGACTGAAACAAGTCGAGTTGGTCAAATTTTGGCTTCTCTATGGCTAATTTATCACCAGAAGGAGTCAATTGGGTAGAAATGGAAAGTTCAAAATCGATAACTCTTTGGCCCTATATAGGTCCATGTGGTCAAATATGGACTTCTGAATGACTGATATAAAATCAGAAGTAGTCAATGAGTATGTATAGAAAGTTCAAGATCAAGTATTGAAATATGTTCACTTTGTCAAATATTGGCTACTGTATGGCTGATCTATCACCAAAAGGAGTCCAGTGGGCAGAAATAGAAAATTCAAAATCGACAACCCTTGGGCCCGATATTAGTCCATTTGGTCACATATGGATTTCTGAAAGACTGACATAATATCAGAAAGATTCAATGAGTAGGTATAGAAATTTCGAGATCCATGACTGAAACAAGTCGAGTTGGTCAAATTTTGGCTTCTCTATGGCTAATTTATCACCAGAAGGAGTCAATTGGGTAGAAATGGAAAGTTCAAAATCGATAACTCTTGGGCCCTATATAGGTCCATGTGGTCAAATATGGACTTCTGAATGACTGATATAAAATCAGAAGTAGTCAATGAGTATGTATAGAAAGTTCAAGATCAAGTATTGAAATATGTTCACTTTGTCAAATATTGGCTACTGTATGGCTGATCTATCACCAAAAGGAGTCCAGTGGGCAGAAATAGAAAATTCAAAATCGACAACCCTTGGGCCCGATATTAGTCCATTTGGTCAAATATGGATTTCTGAATGACTGACATAATATCAGAAAGAGTCAATGAGTAGGTATAGAAATTTTGAGATCCATGACTGAAACAAGTCGAATTGGTCAAATATTGGCTTCTCTATGGCTAATTTATCACCAGAAGGAGTCAATTGGGTACAAATAGAAAGTTCCAAATCGATAACTCTTGGGCCCGATATAGGTCCATTTGGTCAAATATGGACTTCTGAATTACTGATGTAAAATCAGAAGTATTCAATGAGTATGTATAGAAAGTTCAAGATCAAGTGCTGAAATATGTTCACTATGTCAAATATTGGCTACTGTATGGCTGATCTATCACCAAAAGGAGTCCAGTGGGCAGAAATAGAAAATTCAAAATCGACAACCCTTGGGCCCGATATTAGTCCATTTGGTCACATATGGATTTCTGAAAGACTGACATAATATCAGAAAGATTCAATGAGTAGGTATAGAAATTTCGAGATCCATGACTGAAACAAGTCGAATTGGTCAAATTTTGGATTCTCTATGGCTAATTTATCACCAGAAGGAGTCAATTGGGTAGAAATGGAAAGTTCAAAATCGATAACTCTTGGGCCCTATATAGGTCCATGTGGTCAAATATGGACTTCTGAATGACTGATATAAAATCAGAAGTAGTCAATGAGTATGTATAGAAAGTTCAAGATCAAGTATTGAAATATGTTCACTATGTCAAATATTGGCTACTGTATGGCTGATCTATCACTAAAAGGAGTCCAGTGGGCAGAAATAGAAAATTCAAAATCGACAACCCTTGGGCCCGATATTAGTCCATTTGGTCACATATGGATTTCTGAAAGACTGACATAATATCAGAAAGATTCAATGAGTAGGTATAGAAATTTCGAGATCCATGACTGAAACAAGTCGAATTGGTCAAATTTTGGCTTCTCTATGGCTAATTTATCACCAGAAGGAGTCAATTGGGTAGAAATGGAAAGTTCAAAATCGATAACTCTTGGGCCCTATATAGGTCCATGTGGTCAAATATGGACTTCTGAATGACTGATATAAAATCAGAAGTAGTCAATGAGTATGTATAGAAAGTTCAAGATCAAGTATTGAAATATGTTCACTATGTCAAATATTGGCTACTGTATGGCTGATCTATCACTAAAAGGAGTCCAGTGGGCAGAAATAGAAAATTCAAAATCGACAACCCTTGGGCCCGATATTAGTCCATTTGGTCACATATGGATTTCTGAAAGACTGACATAATATCAGAAAGATTCAATGAGTAGGTATAGAAATTTCGAGATCCATGACTGAAACAAGTCGAATTGGTCAAATTTTGGCTGCTCTATGGCTAATTTATCACCAGAAGGAGTCAATTGGGTAGAAATGGAAAGTTCAAAATCGATAACTCTTGGGCCCGATATAGGTCCATTTGGTCAAATATGGACTTCTGAATGACTGATGTAAAATCAGAAGTAGTCAATGAGTATGTATAGAAAGTTCAAGATCAAGTGCTGAAATATGTTCACTATGTCAAATATTGGCTACTGTATGGCTGATCTATCACTAAAAGGAGTCCAGTGGGCAGAAATAGAAAATTCAAAATCGACAACCCTTGGGCCCGATATTAGTCCATTTGGTCAAATATGGATTTCTGAAAGACTGACATAATATCAGAAAGATTCAATGAGTAGGTATAGAAATTTCGAGATCCATGACTGAAACATGTCAAATGGGTGAAATATTGGCTTCTCTATGGCTAATTTATCACCAGAAGGAGTCAATTGGGTAGAAATAGAAAGTTCAAAATCGATGACTCTTGGGCCCGATATAGCTCCATTTGGTCAAATATGGACTTCTGAATGACTGACATAACATCAGAAAGAGTCAATGAGTAGGTATAGAAATTTCAAGATCCATGACTGAAACATGTCCAATGGGTCAAATATATGCTACTCTATGGCTAATGCATCACAAGAAGGAGTCAACTGGGAAGGAATAGAAAGTTCAAGATCAAAGACTGAAATATGTTCAGTAGGTCAAAACTTGGCTGAAAACCACTAGAAGGAGTCAATGGGTAGAACCAAAAAGTTCAAAATCGATGACTCTTGGGCCATATATTAGTAATTTAGGTCAAATAGGACTCTGAATGGCTGATGTAACAACAGAAGGAGTCAATGAGTACCTTTAGAAATTTCAAGATCCATGACAGAAACATGTCAAATGGGTCAAATATTGGCTTTTCTATTGCTAATTTATCACCAGAAGGAGTCAATTGGGTAGAAATAGAAAGTTCAAAATTGATGACTCTTGGGCCCGATATAGGTCCATTTGGTCAAATATGGACTTCTGAATGACTGATGTAAAATCAGAAGTAGTCAATGAGTATGTATAGAAAGTTCAAGATCAAGTACTGAAATATGTTCACTTTGTCAAATATTGGCTACTGTATGGCTGATCTATCACCAAAAGGAGTCCAGTGGGCAGAAATAGAAAATTCAAAATCGACAACCCTTGGGCCCGATATTAGTCCATTTGGTCAAATATGGATTTCTGAATGACTGACATAATATCAGAAAGAGTCAATGAGTAGGTATAGAAATTTTAAGATCCATGACTGAAACAAGTCGAATTGGTCAAATATTGGCTTCTCTATGGCTAATTTATCACCAGAAGGAGTCAATTGGGTAGAAATAGAAAGTTCAAAGTCGATAACTCTTGGGCCCGATATAGGTCCATTTGGTCAAATATGGACTTCTGAATGACTGATGTAAAATCAGAAGTAGTCAATGAGTATGTATAGAAAGGTCAAGATCAAGGAGTGAAACATGTTGAGTAAGTCAAAAATTGGCCACTGTATGGCTGATCTATCACCAAAAGGAGTTCAGTGGGCAGAAATAGAAAATTCAAAATCGACAACCCTTGGGCCCGATATTAGTCCATTTGGTCAAATATGGATTTTTGAATGACTGACATAATATCAGAAAGAGTCAATGAGTAGGTATAGAAATTTCGAGATCCATGACTGAAACAAGTCAAATTGGTCGAATATTGGCTTCTCATGGCAAATTTATCACCAGAAGGAGTCAATTGGGTAGAAATAGAAAGTTCAAAATCGATAACTCTTGTGCCCAATATAGGTCCATTTGGTCAAATATGGACTTCTGAATGACTGATGTAAAATCAGAAGTAGTCAATGAGTATGTATAGAAAGGTCAAGATCAAGGAGTGAAACATGTTGAGTAAGTCAAAAATTGGCTACTGTATGGCTGATCTATCACCAAAAGGAGTCCAGTGGGCAGAAATAGAAATTCAAAATCGACAACCCTTGGGCCCGATATAAGTCCATTTGGTCAAATATGGATTTCTGAAAGACTGACATAATATCAAAAAGAGTCAATGAGTAGGTATAGAAAATTCGAGATCCATGACTGAAACAAGTCGAATTGGTCAAATTTTGGCTTCTCTCTGGCTAATTTATCACCAGAAGGAGTAAATTGGGTAAAAATAGAAAGTTCCAAATCGATAACTCTTGGGCCCGATATAGGTCCATTTGGTCAAATATGGACTTCTGAATTACTGATGTAAAATCAGAAGTATTCAATGAGTATGTATAGAAAGTTCAAGATCAAGTGCTGAAATATGTTCACTATGTCAAATATTGGCTACTGTATGGCTGATCTATCACCAAAAGGAGTCCAGTGGGCAGAAATAGAAAATTCAAAATCGACAACCCTTGGGCCCGATATTAGTCCATTTGGTCACATATGGATTTCTGAAAGACTGACATAATATCAGAAAGATTCAATGAGTAGGTATAGAAATTTCGAGATCCATGACTGAAACAAGTCGAGTTGGTCAAATTTTGGCTTCTCTATGGCTAATTTATCACCAGAAGGAGTCAATTGGGTAGAAATGGAAAGTTCAAAATCGATAACTCTTGGGCCCTATATAGGTCCATGTGGTCAAATATGGACTTCTGAATGACTGATATAAAATCAGAAGTAGTCAATGAGTATGTATAGAAAGTTCAAGATCAAGTATTGAAATATGTTCACTTTGTCAAATATTGGCTACTGTATGGCTGATCTATCACCAAAAGGAGTCCAGTGGGCAGAAATAGAAAATTCAAAATCGACAACCCTTGGGCCCGATATTAGTCCATTTGGTCAAATATGGATTTTTGAATGACTGACATAATATCAGAAAGAGTCAATGAGTAGGTATAGAAATTTCGAGATCCATGACTGAAACAAGTCAAATTGGTCGAATATTGGCTTCTCATGGCAAATTTATCACCAGAAGGAGTCAATTGGGTAGAAATAGAAAGTTCAAAATCGATAACTCTTGTGCCCAATATAGGTCCATTTGGTCAAATATGGACTTCTGAATGACTGATGTAAAATCAGAAGTAGTCAATGAGTATGTATAGAAAGTTCAAGATCAAGTGCTGAAATATGTTCACTATGTCAAATATTGGCTACTGTATGGCTGATCTATCACTAAAAGGAGTCCAGTGGGCAGAAATAGAAAATTCAAAATCGACAACCCTTGGGCCCGATATTAGTCCATTTGGTCAAATATGGATTTCTGAAAGACTGACATAATATCAGAAAGATTCAATGAGTAGGTATAGGAATTTCGAGATCCATGACTGAAACATGTCAAATGGGTGAAATATTGGCTTCTCTATGGCTAATTTATCACCAGAAGGAGTCAATTGGGTAGAAATAGAAAGTTCAAAATCGATGACTCTTGGGCCCGATATAGCTCCATTTGGTCAAATATGGGCTTCTGAATGACTGACATAACATCAGAAAGAGTCAATGAGTAGGTATAGAAATTTCAAGATCCATGACTGAAACATGTCCAATGGGTCAAATATATGCTACTCTATGGCTAATGCATCACAAGAAGGAGTCAACTGGGAAGGAATAGAAAGTTCAAGATCAAAGACTGAAATATGTTCAGTAGGTCAAAACTTGGCTGAAAACCACTAGAAGGAGTCAATGGGTAGAAACAAAAAGTTCAAAATCGATGACTCTTGGGCCATATATTAGTAATTTAGGTCAAATAGGACTCTGAATGGCTGATGTAACAACAGAAGGAGTCAATGAGTACCTTTAGAAATTTCAAGATCCATGACAGAAACATGTCAAATGGGTCAAATATTGGCTTTTCTGTTGCTAATTTATCACCAGAAGGAGTCAATTGGGTAGAAATAGAAAGTTCAAAATCGATGACTCTTGGGCCCGATATAGGTCCATTTGGTCAAATATACACTTCTGAATGACTGATGTAAAATCAGAAGTAGTGAATGAGTATGTATAGAAAGGTCAAGATCAAGGAGTGAAACTGGTTGAGTAAGTCAAAAATTGGCTACTGTATTGCTCTATCACCAAATGGAGTTCAGTGGGCAGAAATAGAAAATTCAAAATCGACAACCCTTGGCCCCGATATTAGTCCATTTGGTCAAATATGGATTTCTGAATGACTGACATAATATCAAAAAGAGTCAATGAGTAGGTATAGAAATTTCGAGATCCATGACTGAAACTTGTCAAATGGGTCAAATATTGCCTTCTCTATGGCTAATTTATCACCAGAAGGAGTCAATTGGGTAGAAATAGAAAGTTCAAAATTGATGACTCTTGGGCCCGATATAGGTCCATTTGGTCAAATATGGACTTCTGAATGACTGATGTAAAATCAAAAGTAGTCAATGAGTATGTATAGAAAGGTAAAGATCAAGGAGGGAAACTGGTTGAGTAAGTCAAAAATTGGCTACTGTATGACTGATCTATCACCAAATGGAGTCCAGTGGGCAGAAATAGAAAATTCAAAATCGACAACCCTTGGCCCCGATATGAGTCCATTTGGTCAAATATGGATTTCTGAATGACTGACATAATATCAAAAAGAGTCAATGAGTAGGTATAGAAAATTCGAGATCCATGACTGAAACAAGTCGAATTGGTCAAATTTTGGCTTCTCTCTGGCTAATTTATCACCAGAAGGAGTAAATTGGGTAAAAATAGAAAGTTCCAAATCGATAACTCTTGGGCCCGATATAGGTCCATTTGGTCAAATATGGACTTCTGAATTACTGATGTAAAATCAGAAGTATTCAATGAGTATGTATAGAAAGTTCAAGATCAAGTGCTGAAATATGTTCACTATGTCAAATATTGGCTACTGTATGGCTGATCTATCACCAAAAGGAGTCCAGTGGGCAGAAATAGAAATTCAAAATCGATCAACCCTTGGGCCCGATATAAGTCCATTTGGTCAAATATGGATTTCTGAATGACTGACATAATATCAAAAAGAGTCAATGAGTAGGTATAGAAATTTCGAGATCCATGACTGAAACTTGTCAAATGGGTCAAATATTGCCTTCTCTATGGCTAATTTTTCACCAGAAGGAGTCAATTGGGTAGAAATAGAAAGTTCAAAATTGATGACTCTTGGGCCCAATATAGGTCCATTTGGTCAAATATGGACTTCTGAATGACTGATGTAAAATCAGAAGTAGTCAATGAGTATGTATAGAAAGTTCAAGATCAAGTGCTGAAATATGTTCACTATGTCAAATATTGGCTACTGTATGGCTGATCTATCACTAAAAGGAGTCCAGTGGGCAGAAATAGAAAATTCAAAATCGACAACCCTTGGGCCCGATATTAGTCCATTTGGTCACATATGGATTTCTGAAAGACTGACATAATATCAGAAAGATTCAATGAGTAGGTATAGAAATTTCGAGATCCATGACTGAAACAAGTCGAATTGGTCAAATTTTGGCTTCTCTATGGCTAATTTATCACCAGAAGGAGTCAATTGGGTAGAAATGGAAAGTTCAAAATCGATAACTTTTGGGCCCGATATAGGTCCATTTGGTCAAATATGGACTTCTGAATGACTGATGTAAAATCAGAAGTAGTCAATGAGTATGTATAGAAAGTTCAAGATCAAGTGCTGAAATATGTTCACTATGTCAAATATTGGCTACTGTATGGCTGATCTATCACTAAAAGGAGTCCAGTGGGCAGAAATAGAAAATTCAAAATCGACAACCCTTGGGCCCGATATTAGTCCATTTGGTCAAATATGGATTTCTGAAAGACTGACATAATATCAGAAAGATTCAATGAGTAGGTATAGAAATTTCGAGATCCATGACTGAAACATGTCAAATGGGTGAAATATTGGCTTCTCTATGGCTAATTTATCACCAGAAGGAGTCAATTGGGTAGAAATAGAAAGTTCAAAATCGATGACTCTTGGGCCCGATATAGCTCCATTTGGTCAAATATGGACTTCTGAATGACTGACATAACATCAGAAAGAGTCAATGAGTAGGTATAGAAATTTCAAGATCCATGACTGAAACATGTCCAATGGGTCAAATATATGCTACTCTATGGCTAATGCATCACAAGAAGGAGTCAACTGGGAAGGAATAGAAAGTTCAAGATCAAAGACTGAAATATGTTCAGTAGGTCAAAATTTGGCTGAAAACCACTAGAAGGAGTCAATGGGTAGAACCAAAAAGTTCAAAATCGATGACTCTTGGGCCATATATTAGTAATTTAGGTCAAATAGGACTCTGAATGGCTGATGTAACAACAGAAGGAGTCAATGAGTACCTTTAGAAATTTCAAGATCCATGACAGAAACATGTCAAATGGGTCAAATATTGGCTTTTCTATTGCTAATTTATCACCAGAAGGAGTCAATTGGGTAGAAATAGAAAGTTCAAAATTGATGACTCTTGGGCCCGATATAGGTCCATTTGGTCAAATATGGACTTCTGAATGACTGATGTAAAATCAGAAGTAGTCAATGAGTATGTATAGAAAGTTCAAGAACAAGTACTGAAATATGTTCACTTTGTCAAATATTGGCTACTGTATGGCTGATCTATCACCAAAAGGAGTCCAGTGGGCAGAAATAGAAAATTCAAAATCGACAACCCTTGGGCCCGATATTAGTCCATTTGGTCAAATATGGATTTCTGAATGACTGACATAATATCAGAAAGAGTCAATGAGTAGGTATAGAAATTTTAAGATCCATGACTGAAACAAGTCGAATTGGTCAAATATTGGCTTCTCTATGGCTAATTTATCACCAGAAGGAGTCAATTGGGTAGAAATAGAAAGTTCAAAGTCGATAACTCTTGGGCCCGATATAGGTCCATTTGGTCAAATATGGACTTCTGAATGACTGATGTAATATCAAAAGTAGTCAATGAGTATGTATAGAAAGGTAAAGATCAAGGAGGGAAACTGGTTGAGTAAGTCAAAAATTGGCTACTGTATGACTGATCTATCACCAAATGGAGTCCAGTGGGCAGAAATAGAAAATTCAAAATCGACAACCCTTGGCCCCGATATGAGTCCATTTGGTCAAATATGGATTTCTGAATGACTGACATAATATCAGAAAGAGTCAATGAGTAGGTATAGAAATTTCAAGATCCATGACTGAAACAAGTCGAATTGGTCAAATATTGGCTTCTCTATGGCTAATTTATCACCAGAAGGAGTCAATTGGGTAGAAATACAAAGTTCAAATTCGATGACTCTTGGGCCCGATATAGGTCCATTTGGTCAAATATGGACTTCTGAATGACTGATGTAAAATCAGAAGTAGTCAATGAGTATGTATAGAAAGTTCAAGATCAAGTGCTGAAATATGTTCACTATGTTAAATATTGGCTACTGTATGGCTGATCTATCACTAAAAGGAGTCCAGTGGGCAGAAATAGAAAATTCAAAATCGACAACCCTTGAGCCCGATATTAGTCCATTTGGTCAAATATGGATTTCTGAAAGACTGACATAATATCAGAAAGATTCAATGAGTAGGTATAGAAATTTCGAGATCCATGACTGAAACATGTCAAATGGGTGAAATATTGGCTTCTCTATGGCTAATTTATCACCAGAAGGAGTCAATTGAGTAGAAATAGAAAGTTCAAAATCGATGACTCTTGGGCCCGATATAAGTCCATTTGGTCAAATATGGACTTCTGAATGACTGATGTAAAATCAGAAGTAGTCAATGAGTATGTATAGAAAGGTCAAGATCAAGGAGTGAAACATGTTGAGTAAGTCAAAAATTGGCCACTGTATGGCTGATCTATCACCAAAAGGAGTTCAGTGGGCAGAAATAGAAAATTCAAAATCGACAACCCTTGGGCCCGATATTAGTCCATTTGGTCAAATATGGATTTTTGAATGACTGACATAATATCAGAAAGAGTCAATGAGTAGGTATAGAAATTTCGAGATCCATGACTGAAACAAGTCAAATTGGTCGAATATTGGCTTCTCATGGCAAATTTATCACCAGAAGGAGTCAATTGGGTAGAAATAGAAAGTTCAAAATCGATAACTCTTGTGCCCAATATAGGTCCATTTGGTCAAATATGGACTTCTGAATGACTGATGTAAAATCAGAAGTAGTCAATGAGTATGTATAGAAAGGTCAAGATCAAGGAGTGAAACATGTTGAGTAAGTCAAAAATTGGCTACTGTATGGCTGATCTATCACCAAAAGGAGTCCAGTGGGCAGAAATAGAAATTCAAAATCGACAACCCTTGGGCCCGATATAAGTCCATTTGGTCAAATATGGATTTCTGAAAGACTGACATAATATCAAAAAGAGTCAATGAGTAGGTATAGAAAATTCGAGATCCATGACTGAAACAAGTCGAATTGGTCAAATTTTGGCTTCTCTCTGGCTAATTTATCACCAGAAGGAGTAAATTGGGTAAAAATAGAAAGTTCCAAATCGATAACTCTTGGGCCCGATATAGGTCCATTTGGTCAAATATGGACTTCTGAATTACTGATGTAAAATCAGAAGTATTCAATGAGTATGTATAGAAAGTTCAAGATCAAGTGCTGAAATATGTTCACTATGTCAAATATTGGCTACTGTATGGCTGATCTATCACCAAAAGGAGTCCAGTGGGCAGAAATAGAAATTCAAAATCGACAACCCTTGGGCCCGATATAAGTCCATTTGGTCAAATATGGATTTCTGAATGACTGACATAATATCAAAAAGAGTCAATGAGTAGGTATAGAAATTTCGAGATCCATGACTGAAACTTGTCAAATGGGTCAAATATTGCCTTCTCTATGGCTAATTTTTCACCAGAAGGAGTCAATTGGGTAGAAATAGAAAGTTCAAAATTGATGACTCTTGGGCCCGATATAGGTACATTTGATCAAATATGGACTTCTGAATGACTGATGTAAAATCAGAAGTAGTCAATGAGTATGTATAGAAAGTTCAAGATCAAGTGCTGAAATATGTTCACTATGTCAAATATTGGCTACTGTATGGCTGATCTGTCACTAAAAGGAGTCCAGTGGGCAGAAATAGAAAATTCAAAATCGACAACCCTTGGGCCCGATATTAGTCCATTTGGTCACATATGGATTTCTGAAAGACTGACATAATATCAGAAAGATTCAATGAGTAGGTATAGAAATTTCGAGATCCATGACTGAAACAAGTCGAGTTGGTCAAATTTTGGCTTCTCTATGGCTAATTTATCACCAGAAGGAGTCAATTGGGTAGAAATGGAAAGTTCAAAATCGATAACTCTTGGGCCCTATATAGGTCCATGTGGTCAAATATGGACTTCTGAATGACTGATATAAAATCAGAAGTAGTCAATGAGTATGTATAGAAAGTTCAAGATCAAGTATTGAAATATGTTCACTTTGTCAAATATTGGCTACTGTATGGCTGATCTATCACCAAAAGGAGTCCAGTGGGCAGAAATAGAAATTCAAAATCGACAACCCTTGGGCCCGATATAAGTCCATTTGGTCAAATATGGATTTCTGAAAGACTGACATAATATCAAAAAGAGTCAATGAGTAGGTATAGAAAATTCGAGATCCATGACTGAAACAAGTCGAATTGGTCAAATTTTGGCTTCTCTCTGGCTAATTTATCACCAGAAGGAGTAAATTGGGTAAAAATAGAAAGTTCCAAATCGATAACTCTTGGGCCCGATATAGGTCCATTTGGTCAAATATGGACTTCTGAATTACTGATGTAAAATCAGAAGTATTCAATGAGTATGTATAGAAAGTTCAAGATCAAGTGCTGAAATATGTTCACTATGTCAAATATTGGCTACTGTATGGCTGATCTATCACCAAAAGGAGTCCAGTGGGCAGAAATAGAAATTCAAAATCGACAACCCTTGGGCCCGATATAAGTCCATTTGGTCAAATATGGATTTCTGAATGACTGACATAATATCAAAAAGAGTCAATGAGTAGGTATAGAAATTTCGAGATCCATGACTGAAACTTGTCAAATGGGTCAAATATTGCCTTCTCTATGGCTAATTTTTCACCAGAAGGAGTCAATTGGGTAGAAATAGAAAGTTCAAAATTGATGACTCTTGGGCCCGATATAGGTCCATTTGATCAAATATGGACTTCTGAATGACTGATGTAAAATCAGAAGTAGTCAATGAGTATGTATAGAAAGTTCAAGATCAAGTGCTGAAATATGTTCACTATGTCAAATATTGGCTACTGTATGGCTGATCTGTCACTAAAAGGAGTCCAGTGGGC
Organism: Zacco platypus; assembly: GCA_038088235.1. Taxonomy (NCBI): domain Eukaryota; kingdom Metazoa; phylum Chordata; class Actinopteri; order Cypriniformes; family Xenocyprididae; genus Zacco; species Zacco platypus. The sequence continues at coordinate 17,837,686 of CM076065.1, read as the reverse complement.
AGAAATAGAAAATTCAAAATCGACAACCCTTGGGCCCGATATTAGTCCATTTGGTCACATATGGATTTCTGAAAGACTGACATAATATCAGAAAGATTCAATGAGTAGGTATAGAAATTTCGAGATCCATGACTGAAACAAGTCGAGTTGGTCAAATTTTGGCTTCTCTATGGCTAATTTATCACCAGAAGGAGTCAATTGGGTAGAAATGGAAAGTTCAAAATCGATAACTCTTTGGCCCTATATAGGTCCATGTGGTCAAATATGGACTTCTGAATGACTGATATAAAATCAGAAGTAGTCAATGAGTATGTATAGAAAGTTCAAGATCAAGTATTGAAATATGTTCACTTTGTCAAATATTGGCTACTGTATGGCTGATCTATCACCAAAAGGAGTCCAGTGGGCAGAAATAGAAAATTCAAAATCGACAACCCTTGGGCCCGATATTAGTCCATTTGGTCACATATGGATTTCTGAAAGACTGACATAATATCAGAAAGATTCAATGAGTAGGTATAGAAATTTCGAGATCCATGACTGAAACAAGTCGAGTTGGTCAAATTTTGGCTTCTCTATGGCTAATTTATCACCAGAAGGAGTCAATTGGGTAGAAATGGAAAGTTCAAAATCGATAACTCTTGGGCCCTATATAGGTCCATGTGGTCAAATATGGACTTCTGAATGACTGATATAAAATCAGAAGTAGTCAATGAGTATGTATAGAAAGTTCAAGATCAAGTATTGAAATATGTTCACTTTGTCAAATATTGGCTACTGTATGGCTGATCTATCACCAAAAGGAGTCCAGTGGGCAGAAATAGAAAATTCAAAATCGACAACCCTTGGGCCCGATATTAGTCCATTTGGTCAAATATGGATTTCTGAATGACTGACATAATATCAGAAAGAGTCAATGAGTAGGTATAGAAATTTTGAGATCCATGACTGAAACAAGTCGAATTGGTCAAATATTGGCTTCTCTATGGCTAATTTATCACCAGAAGGAGTCAATTGGGTACAAATAGAAAGTTCCAAATCGATAACTCTTGGGCCCGATATAGGTCCATTTGGTCAAATATGGACTTCTGAATTACTGATGTAAAATCAGAAGTATTCAATGAGTATGTATAGAAAGTTCAAGATCAAGTGCTGAAATATGTTCACTATGTCAAATATTGGCTACTGTATGGCTGATCTATCACCAAAAGGAGTCCAGTGGGCAGAAATAGAAAATTCAAAATCGACAACCCTTGGGCCCGATATTAGTCCATTTGGTCACATATGGATTTCTGAAAGACTGACATAATATCAGAAAGATTCAATGAGTAGGTATAGAAATTTCGAGATCCATGACTGAAACAAGTCGAATTGGTCAAATTTTGGATTCTCTATGGCTAATTTATCACCAGAAGGAGTCAATTGGGTAGAAATGGAAAGTTCAAAATCGATAACTCTTGGGCCCTATATAGGTCCATGTGGTCAAATATGGACTTCTGAATGACTGATATAAAATCAGAAGTAGTCAATGAGTATGTATAGAAAGTTCAAGATCAAGTATTGAAATATGTTCACTATGTCAAATATTGGCTACTGTATGGCTGATCTATCACTAAAAGGAGTCCAGTGGGCAGAAATAGAAAATTCAAAATCGACAACCCTTGGGCCCGATATTAGTCCATTTGGTCACATATGGATTTCTGAAAGACTGACATAATATCAGAAAGATTCAATGAGTAGGTATAGAAATTTCGAGATCCATGACTGAAACAAGTCGAATTGGTCAAATTTTGGCTTCTCTATGGCTAATTTATCACCAGAAGGAGTCAATTGGGTAGAAATGGAAAGTTCAAAATCGATAACTCTTGGGCCCTATATAGGTCCATGTGGTCAAATATGGACTTCTGAATGACTGATATAAAATCAGAAGTAGTCAATGAGTATGTATAGAAAGTTCAAGATCAAGTATTGAAATATGTTCACTATGTCAAATATTGGCTACTGTATGGCTGATCTATCACTAAAAGGAGTCCAGTGGGCAGAAATAGAAAATTCAAAATCGACAACCCTTGGGCCCGATATTAGTCCATTTGGTCACATATGGATTTCTGAAAGACTGACATAATATCAGAAAGATTCAATGAGTAGGTATAGAAATTTCGAGATCCATGACTGAAACAAGTCGAATTGGTCAAATTTTGGCTGCTCTATGGCTAATTTATCACCAGAAGGAGTCAATTGGGTAGAAATGGAAAGTTCAAAATCGATAACTCTTGGGCCCGATATAGGTCCATTTGGTCAAATATGGACTTCTGAATGACTGATGTAAAATCAGAAGTAGTCAATGAGTATGTTTAGAAAGTTCAAGATCAAGTGCTGAAATATGTTCACTATGTCAAATATTGGCTACTGTATGGCTGATCTATCACTAAAAGGAGTCCAGTCGGCAGAAATAGAAAATTCAAAATCGACAACCCTTGGGCCCGATATTAGTCCATTTGGTCACATATGGATTTCTGAAAGACTGACATAATATCAGAAAGATTCAATGAGTAGGTATAGAAATTTCGAGATCCATGACTGAAACAAGTCGAGTTGGTCAAATTTTGGCTTCTCTATGGCTAATTTATCACCAGAAGGAGTCAATTGGGTAGAAATGGAAAGTTCAAAATCGATAACTCTTGGGCCCTATATAGGTCCATGTGGTCAAATATGGACTTCTGAATGACTGATATAAAATCAGAAGTAGTCAATGAGTATGTATAGAAAGTTCAAGATCAAGTATTGAAATATGTTCACTTTGTCAAATATTGGCTACTGTATGGCTGATCTATCACCAAAAGGAGTCCAGTGGGCAGAAATAGAAAATTCAAAATCGACAACCCTTGGGCCCGATATTAGTCCATTTGGTCAAATATGGATTTCTGAATGACTGACATAATATCAGAAAGAGTCAATGAGTAGGTATAGAAATTTTGAGATCCATGACTGAAACAAGTCGAATTGGTCAAATATTGGCTTCTCTATGGCTAATTTATCACCAGAAGGAGTCAATTGGGTACAAATAGAAAGTTCCAAATCGATAACTCTTGGGCCCGATATAGGTCCATTTGGTCAAATATGGACTTCTGAATGACTGATGTAAAATCAGAAGTAGTCAATGAGTATGTATAGAAAGTTCAAGATCAAGTGCTGAAATATGTTCACTATGTCAAATATTGGCTACTGTATGGCTGATCTGTCACTAAAAGGAGTCCAGTGGGCAGAAATAGAAAATTCAAAATCGACAACCCTGGGCCCGATATTAGTCCATTTGGTCACATATGGATTTCTGAAAGACTGACATAATATCAGAAAGATTCAATGAGTAGGTATAGAAATTTCGAGATCCATGACTGAAACAAGTCGAGTTGGTCAAATTTTGGCTTCTCTATGGCTAATTTATCACCAGAAGGAGTCAATTGGGTAGAAATGGAAAGTTCAAAATCGATAACTCTTGGGCCCTATATAGGTCCATGTGGTCAAATATGGACTTCTGAATGACTGATATAAAATCAGAAGTAGTCAATGAGTATGTATAGAAAGTTCAAGATCAAGTATTGAAATATGTTCACTTTGTCAAATATTGGCTACTGTATGGCTGATCTATCACCAAAAGGAGTCCAGTGGGCAGAAATAGAAAATTCAAAATCGACAACCCTTGGGCCCGATATTAGTCCATTTGGTCAAATATGGATTTTTGAATGACTGACATAATATCAGAAAGAGTCAATGAGTAGGTATAGAAATTTCGAGATCCATGACTGAAACAAGTCAAATTGGTCGAATATTGGCTTCTCATGGCAAATTTATCACCAGAAGGAGTCAATTGGGTAGAAATAGAAAGTTCAAAATCGATAACTCTTGTGCCCAATATAGGTCCATTTGGTCAAATATGGACTTCTGAATGACTGATGTAAAATCAGAAGTAGTCAATGAGTATGTATAGAAAGGTCAAGATCAAGGAGTGAAACATGTTGAGTAAGTCAAAAATTGGCTACTGTATGGCTGATCTATCACCAAAAGGAGTCCAGTGGGCAGAAATAGAAATTCAAAATCGACAACCCTTGGGCCCGATATAAGTCCATTTGGTCAAATATGGATTTCTGAAAGACTGACATAATATCAAAAAGAGTCAATGAGTAGGTATAGAAAATTCGAGATCCATGACTGAAACAAGTCGAATTGGTCAAATTTTGGCTTCTCTCTGGCTAATTTATCACCAGAAGGAGTAAATTGGGTAAAAATAGAAAGTTCCAAATCGATAACTCTTGGGCCCGATATAGGTCCATTTGGTCAAATATGGACTTCTGAATTACTGATGTAAAATCAGAAGTATTCAATGAGTATGTATAGAAAGTTCAAGATCAAGTGCTGAAATATGTTCACTATGTCAAATATTGGCTACTGTATGGCTGATCTATCACCAAAAGGAGTCCAGTGGGCAGAAATAGAAATTCAAAATCGACAACCCTTGGGCCCGATATAAGTCCATTTGGTCAAATATGGATTTCTGAATGACTGACATAATATCAAAAAGAGTCAATGAGTAGGTATAGAAATTTCGAGATCCATGACTGAAACTTGTCAAATGGGTCAAATATTGCCTTCTCTATGGCTAATTTTTCACCAGAAGGAGTCAATTGGGTAGAAATAGAAAGTTCAAAATTGATGACTCTTGGGCCCGATATAGGTCCATTTGATCAAATATGGACTTCTGAATGACTGATGTAAAATCAGAAGTAGTCAATGAGTATGTATAGAAAGTTCAAGATCAAGTGCTGAAATATGTTCACTATGTCAAATATTGGCTACTGTATGGCTGATCTGTCACTAAAAGGAGTCCAGTGGGCAGAAATAGAAAATTCAAAATCGACAACCCTTGGGCCCGATATTAGTCCATTTGGTCACATATGGATTTCTGAAAGACTGACATAATATCAGAAAGATTCAATGAGTAGGTATAGAAATTTCGAGATCCATGACTGAAACAAGTCGAGTTGGTCAAATTTTGGCTTCTCTATGGCTAATTTATCACCAGAAGGAGTCAATTGGGTAGAAATGGAAAGTTCAAAATCGATAACTCTTTGGCCCTATATAGGTCCATGTGGTCAAATATGGACTTCTGAATGACTGATATAAAATCAGAAGTAGTCAATGAGTATGTATAGAAAGTTCAAGATCAAGTATTGAAATATGTTCACTTTGTCAAATATTGGCTACTGTATGGCTGATCTATCACCAAAAGGAGTCCAGTGGGCAGAAATAGAAAATTCAAAATCGACAACCCTTGGGCCCGATATTAGTCCATTTGGTCACATATGGATTTCTGAAAGACTGACATAATATCAGAAAGATTCAATGAGTAGGTATAGAAATTTCGAGATCCATGACTGAAACAAGTCGAGTTGGTCAAATTTTGGCTTCTCTATGGCTAATTTATCACCAGAAGGAGTCAATTGGGTAGAAATGGAAAGTTCAAAATCGATAACTCTTGGGCCCTATATAGGTCCATGTGGTCAAATATGGACTTCTGAATGACTGATATAAAATCAGAAGTAGTCAATGAGTATGTATAGAAAGTTCAAGATCAAGTATTGAAATATGTTCACTTTGTCAAATATTGGCTACTGTATGGCTGATCTATCACCAAAAGGAGTCCAGTGGGCAGAAATAGAAAATTCAAAATCGACAACCCTTGGGCCCGATATTAGTCCATTTGGTCAAATATGGATTTCTGAATGACTGACATAATATCAGAAAGAGTCAATGAGTAGGTATAGAAATTTTGAGATCCATGACTGAAACAAGTCGAATTGGTCAAATATTGGCTTCTCTATGGCTAATTTATCACCAGAAGGAGTCAATTGGGTACAAATAGAAAGTTCCAAATCGATAACTCTTGGGCCCGATATAGGTCCATTTGGTCAAATATGGACTTCTGAATTACTGATGTAAAATCAGAAGTATTCAATGAGTATGTATAGAAAGTTCAAGATCAAGTGCTGAAATATGTTCACTATGTCAAATATTGGCTACTGTATGGCTGATCTATCACCAAAAGGAGTCCAGTGGGCAGAAATAGAAAGTTCAAAATCGACAACCCTTGGGCCCGATATTAGTCCATTTGGTCACATATGGATTTCTGAAAGACTGACATAATATCAGAAAGATTCAATGAGTAGGTATAGAAATTTCGAGATCCATGACTGAAACAAGTCGAATTGGTCAAATTTTGGATTCTCTATGGCTAATTTATCACCAGAAGGAGTCAATTGGGTAGAAATGGAAAGTTCAAAATCGATAACTCTTGGGCCCTATATAGGTCCATGTGGTCAAATATGGACTTCTGAATGACTGATATAAAATCAGAAGTAGTCAATGAGTATGTATAGAAAGTTCAAGATCAAGTATTGAAATATGTTCACTATGTCAAATATTGGCTACTGTATGGCTGATCTATCACTAAAAGGAGTCCAGTGGGCAGAAATAGAAAATTCAAAATCGACAACCCTTGGGCCCGATATTAGTCCATTTGGTCACATATGGATTTCTGAAAGACTGACATAATATCAGAAAGATTCAATGAGTAGGTATAGAAATTTCGAGATCCATGACTGAAACAAGTCGAATTGGTCAAATTTTGGCTTCTCTATGGCTAATTTATCACCAGAAGGAGTCAATTGGGTAGAAATGGAAAGTTCAAAATCGATAACTCTTGGGCCCTATATAGGTCCATGTGGTCAAATATGGACTTCTGAATGACTGATATAAAATCAGAAGTAGTCAATGAGTATGTATAGAAAGTTCAAGATCAAGTATTGAAATATGTTCACTATGTCAAATATTGGCTACTGTATGGCTGATCTATCACTAAAAGGAGTCCAGTGGGCAGAAATAGAAAATTCAAAATCGACAACCCTTGGGCCCGATATTAGTCCATTTGGTCACATATGGATTTCTGAAAGACTGACATAATATCAGAAAGATTCAATGAGTAGGTATAGAAATTTCGAGATCCATGACTGAAACAAGTCGAATTGGTCAAATTTTGGCTGCTCTATGGCTAATTTATCACCAGAAGGAGTCAATTGGGTAGAAATGGAAAGTTCAAAATCGATAACTCTTGGGCCCGATATAGGTCCATTTGGTCAAATATGGACTTCTGAATGACTGATGTAAAATCAGAAGTAGTCAATGAGTATGTTTAGAAAGTTCAAGATCAAGTGCTGAAATATGTTCACTATGTCAAATATTGGCTACTGTATGGCTGATCTATCACTAAAAGGAGTCCAGTCGGCAGAAATAGAAAATTCAAAATCGACAACCCTTGGGCCCGATATTAGTCCATTTGGTCAAATATGGATTTCTGAAAGACTGACATAATATCAGAAAGATTCAATGAGTAGGTATAGAAATTTCGAGATCCATGACTGAAACATGTCAAATGGGTGAAATATTGGCTTCTCTATGGCTAATTTATCACCAGAAGGAGTCAATTGGGTAGAAATAGAAAGTTCAAAATCGATGACTCTTGGGCCCGATATAGCTCCATTTGGTCAAATATGGACTTCTGAATGACTGACATAACATCAGAAATAGTCAATGAGTAGGTATAGAAATTTCAAGATCCATGACTGAAACATGTCCAATGGGTCAAATATATGCTACTCTATGGCTAATGCATCACAAGAAGGAGTCAACTGGGAAGGAATAGAAAGTTCAAGATCAAAGACTGAAATATGTTCAGTAGGTCAAAACTTGGCTGAAAACCACTAGAAGGAGTCAATGGGTAGAACCAAAAAGTTCAAAATCGATGACTCTTGGGCCATATATTAGTAATTTAGGTCAAATAGGACTCTGAATGGCTGATGTAACAACAGAAGGAGTCAATGAGTACCTTTAGAAATTTCAAGATCCATGACAGAAACATGTCAAATGGGTCAAATATTGGCTTTTCTATTGCTAATTTATCACCAGAAGGAGTCAATTGGGTAGAAATAGAAAGTTCAAAATCGATGACTCTTGGGCCCGATATAGGTCCATTTGGTCAAATATACACTTCTGAATGACTGATGTAAAATCAGAAGTAGTGAATGAGTATGTATAGAAAGGTCAAGATCAAGGAGTGAAACATGTTGAGTAAGTCAAAAATTGGCTACTGTATGGCTGATCTATCACCAAAAGGAGTCCAGTGGGCAGAAATAGAAATTCAAAATCGACAACCCTTGGGCCCGATATAAGTCCATTTGGTCAAATATGGATTTCTGAAAGACTGACATAATATCAAAAAGAGTCAATGAGTAGGTATAGAAAATTCGAGATCCATGACTGAAACAAGTCGAATTGGTCAAATTTTGGCTTCTCTCTGGTTAATTTATCACCAGAAGGAGTAAATTGGGTAAAAATAGAAAGTTCCAAATCGATAACTCTTGGGCCCGATATAGGTCCATTTGGTCAAATATGGACTTCTGAATTACTGATGTAAAATCAGAAGTATTCAATGAGTATGTATAGAAAGTTCAAGATCAAGTGCTGAAATATGTTCACTATGTCAAATATTGGCTACTGTATGGCTGATCTATCACCAAAAGGAGTCCAGTGGGCAGAAATAGAAATTCAAAATCGACAACCCTTGGGCCCGATATAAGTCCATTTGGTCAAATATGGATTTCTGAATGACTGACATAATATCAAAAAGAGTCAATGAGTAGGTATAGAAATTTCGAGATCCATGACTGAAACTTGTCAAATGGGTCAAATATTGCCTTCTCTATGGCTAATTTATCACCAGAAGGAGTCAATTGGGTACAAATAGAAAGTTCCAAATCGATAACTCTTGGGCCCGATATAGGTCCATTTGGTCAAATATGGACTTCTGAATGACTGATGTAAAATCAGAAGTAGTCAATGAGTATGTATAGAAAGTTCAAGATCAAGTGCTGAAATATGTTCACTATGTCAAATATTGTCTACTGTATGGCTGATCTATCACCAAAAGGAGTCCAGTGGGCAGAAATAGAAAATTCAAAATCGACAACCCTTGGGCCCGATATTAGTCCATTTGGTCACATATGGATTTCTGAAAGACTGACATAATATCAGAAAGATTCAATGAGTAGGTATAGAAATTTCGAGATCCATGACTGAAACAAGTCGAATTGGTCAAATTTTGGCTTCTCTATGGCTAATTTATCACCAGAAGGAGTCAATTGGGTAGAAATGGAAAGTTCAAAATCGATAACTCTTGGGCCCTATATAGGTCCATGTGGTCAAATATGGACTTCTGAATGACTGATATAAAATCAGAAGTAGTCAATGAGTATGTATAGAAAGTTCAAGATCAAGTATTGAAATATGTTCACTATGTCAAATATTGGCTACTGTATGGCTGATCTATCACTAAAAGGAGTCCAGTGGGCAGAAATAGAAAATTCAAAATCGACAACCCTTGGGCCCGATATTAGTCCATTTGGTCACATATGGATTTCTGAAAGACTGACATAATATCAGAAAGATTCAATGAGTAGGTATAGAAATTTCGAGATCCATGACTGAAACAAGTCGAATTGGTCAAATTTTGGCTGCTCTATGGCTAATTTATCACCAGAAGGAGTCAATTGGGTAGAAATGGAAAGTTCAAAATCGATAACTCTTGGGCCCGATATAGGTCCATTTGGTCAAATATGGACTTCTGAATGACTGATGTAAAATCAGAAGTAGTCAATGAGTATGTTTAGAAAGTTCAAGATCAAGTGCTGAAATATGTTCACTATGTCAAATATTGGCTACTGTATGGCTGATCTATCACTAAAAGGAGTCCAGTGGGCAGAAATAGAAAATTCAAAATCGACAACCCTTGGGCCCGATATTAGTCCATTTGGTCAAATATGGATTTCTGAAAGACTGACATAATATCAGAAAGATTCAATGAGTAGGTATAGAAATTTCGAGATCCATGACTGAAACATGTCAAATGGGTGAAATATTGGCTTCTCTATGGCTAATTTATCACCAGAAGGAGTCAATTGGGTAGAAATAGAAAGTTCAAAATCGATGACTCTTGGGCCCGATATAGCTCCATTTGGTCAAATATGGACTTCTGAATGACTGACATAACATCAGAAATAGTCAATGAGTAGGTATAGAAATTTCAAGATCCATGACTGAAACATGTCCAATGGGTCAAATATATGCTACTCTATGGCTAATGCATCACAAGAAGGAGTCAACTGGGAAGGAATAGAAAGTTCAAGATCAAAGACTGAAATATGTTCAGTAGGTCAAAACTTGGCTGAAAACCACTAGAAGGAGTCAATGGGTAGAACCAAAAAGTTCAAAATCGATGACTCTTGGGCCATATATTAGTAATTTAGGTCAAATAGGACTCTGAATGGCTGATGTAACAACAGAAGGAGTCAATGAGTACCTTTAGAAATTTCAAGATCCATGACAGAAACATGTCAAATGGGTCAAATATTGGCTTTTCTATTGCTAATTTATCACCAGAAGGAGTCAATTGGGTAGAAATAGAAAGTTCAAAATCGATGACTCTTGGGCCCGATATAGGTCCATTTGGTCAAATATACACTTCTGAATGACTGATGTAAAATCAGAAGTAGTGAATGAGTATGTATAGAAAGGTCAAGATCAAGGAGGGAAACTGGTTGAGTAAGTCAAAAATTGGCTACTGTATTGCTCTATCAACAAATGGAGTTCAGTGGGCAGAAATAGAAAATTCAAAATCGACAACCCTTGGGCCCGATATTAGTCCATTTGGTCAAATATGGATTTCTGAATGACTGACATAATATCAGAAAGAGTCAATGAGTAGGTATAGAAATTTTAAGATCCATGACTGAAACAAGTCGAATTGGTCAAATATTGGCTTCTCTATGGCTAATTTATCACCAGAAGGAGTCAATTGGGTAGAAATAGAAAGTTCAAAGTCGATAACTCTTGGGCCCGATATAGGTCCATTTGGTAAAATAGGGAATTCTGAATGACTGATGTAAAATCAAAAGTAGTCAATGAGTATGTATAGAAAGGTAAAGATCAAGGAGGGAAACTGGTTGAGTGAGTCAAAAATTGGCTACTGTATGACTGATCTATCACCAAATGGAGTCCAGTGGGCAGAAATAGAAAATTCAAAATCGACAACCCTTGGCCCCGATATGAGTCCATTTGGTCAAATATGGATTTCTGAATGACTGACATAATATCAGAAAGAGTCAATGAGTAGGTATAGAAATTTCAAGATCCATGACTGAAACAAGTCGAATTGGTCAAATATTGGCTTCTCTATGGCTAATTTATCACCAGAAGGAGTCAATTGGGTAGAAATACAAAGTTCAAATTCGATGACTCTTGGGCCCGATATAGGTCCATTTGGTCAAATATGGACTTCTGAATGACTGATGTAAAATCAGAAGTTGTCAATGAGTATGTATAGAAAGTTCAAGATCAAGTGCTGAAATATGTTCACTATGTTAAATATTGGCTACTGTATGGCTGATCTATCACTAAAAGGAGTTAAGTGGGCAGAAATAGAAAATTCAAAATCGACAACCCTTGGGCCCGATATTAGTCCATTTGGTCAAATATGGATTTCTGAAAGACTGACATAATATCAGAAAGATTCAACGAGTAGGTATAGAAATTTCGAGATCCATGACTGAAACATGTCAAATGGGTGAAATATTGGCTTCTCTATGGCTAATTTATCACCAGAAGGAGTCAATTGAGTAGAAATAGAAAGTTCAAAATCGATGACTCTTGGGCCCGATATAAGTCCATTTGGTCAAATATGGACTTCTGAATGACTGATGTAAAATCAGAAGTAGTCAATGAGTATGTATAGAAAGTTCAAGATCAAGTGCTGAAATATGTTCACTATGTCAAATATTGGCTACTGTATGGCTGATCTGTCACTAAAAGGAGTCCAGTGGGCAGAAATAGAAAATTCAAAATCGACAACCCTGGGCCCGATATTAGTCCATTTGGTCACATATGGATTTCTGAAAGACTGACATAATATCAGAAAGATTCAATGAGTAGGTATAGAAATTTCGAGATCCATGACTGAAACAAGTCGAGTTGGTCAAATTTTGGCTTCTCTATGGCTAATTTATCACCAGAAGGAGTCAATTGGGTAGAAATGGAAAGTTCAAAATCGATAACTCTTGGGCCCTATATAGGTCCATGTGGTCAAATATGGACTTCTGAATGACTGATATAAAATCAGAAGTAGTCAATGAGTATGTATAGAAAGTTCAATATCAAGTATTGAAATATGTTCACTTTGTCAAATATTGGCTACTGTATGGCTGATCTATCACCAAAAGGAGTCCAGTGGGCAGAAATAGAAAATTCAAAATCGACAACCCTTGGGCCCGATATTAGTCCATTTGGTCAAATATGGATTTTTGAATGACTGACATAATATCAGAAAGAGTCAATGAGTAGGTATAGAAATTTCGAGATCCATGACTGAAACAAGTCAAATTGGTCGAATATTGGCTTCTCATGGCAAATTTATCACCAGAAGGAGTCAATTGGGTAGAAATAGAAAGTTCAAAATCGATAACTCTTGTGCCCAATATAGGTCCATTTGGTCAAATATGGACTTCTGAATGACTGATGTAAAATCAGAAGTAGTCAATGAGTATGTATAGAAAGGTCAAGATCAAGGAGTGAAACATGTTGAGTAAGTCAAAAATTGGCTACTGTATGGCTGATCTATCACCAAAAGGAGTCCAGTGGGCAGAAATAGAAATTCAAAATCGACAACCCTTGGGCCCGATATAAGTCCATTTGGTCAAATATGGATTTCTGAAAGACTGACATAATATCAAAAAGAGTCAATGAGTAGGTATAGAAAATTCGAGATCCATGACTGAAACAAGTCGAATTGGTCAAATTTTGGCTTCTCTCTGGCTAATTTATCACCAGAAGGAGTAAATTGGGTAAAAATAGAAAGTTCCAAATCGATAACTCTTGGGCCCGATATAGGTCCATTTGGTCTAATATGGACTTCTGAATTACTGATGTAAAATCAGAAGTATTCAATGAGTATGTATAGAAAGTTCAAGATCAAGTGCTGAAATATGTTCACTATGTCAAATATTGGCTACTGTATGGCTGATCTATCACCAAAAGGAGTCCAGTGGGCAGAAATAGAAATTCAAAATCGACAACCCTTGGGCCCGATATAAGTCCATTTGGTCAAATATGGATTTCTGAATGACTGACATAATATCAAAAAGAGTCAATGAGTAGGTATAGAAATTTCGAGATCCATGACTGAAACTTGTCAAATGGGTCAAATATTGCCTTCTCTATGGCTAATTTTTCACCAGAAGGAGTCAATTGGGTAGAAATAGAAAGTTCAAAATTGATGACTCTTGGGCCCGATATAGGTCCATTTGATCAAATATGGACTTCTGAATGACTGATATAAAATCAGAAGTAGTCAATGAGTATGTATAGAAAGTTCAAGATCAAGTATTGAAATATGTTCACTTTGTCAAATATTGGCTACTGTATGGCTGATCTATCACCAAAAGGAGTCCAGTGGGCAGAAATAGAAAATTCAAAATCGACAACCCTTGGGCCCGATATTAGTCCATTTGGTCACATATGGATTTCTGAAAGACTGACATAATATCAGAAAGATTCAATGAGTAGGTATAGAAATTTCGAGATCCATGACTGAAACAAGTCGAGTTGGTCAAATTTTGGCTTCTCTATGGCTAATTTATCACCAGAAGGAGTCAATTGGGTAGAAATGGAAAGTTCAAAATCGATAACTCTTGGGCCCTATATAGGTCCATGTGGTCAAATATGGACTTCTGAATGACTGATATAAAATCAGAAGTAGTCAATGAGTATGTATAGAAAGTTCAAGATCAAGTATTGAAATATGTTCACTTTGTCAAATATTGGCTACTGTATGGCTGATCTATCACCAAAAGGAGTCCAGTGGGCAGAAATAGAAAATTCAAAATCGACAACCCTTGGGCCCGATATTAGTCCATTTGGTCAAATATGGATTTCTGAATGACTGACATAATATCAGAAAGAGTCAATGAGTAGGTATAGAAATTTTGAGATCCATGACTGAAACAAGTCGAATTGGTCAAATATTGGCTTCTCTATGGCTAATTTATCACCAGAAGGAGTCAATTGGGTACAAATAGAAAGTTCCAAATCGATAACTCTTGGGCCCGATATAGGTCCATTTGGTCAAATATGGACTTCTGAATTACTGATGTAAAATCAGAAGTATTCAATGAGTATGTATAGAAAGTTCAAGATCAAGTGCTGAAATATGTTCACTATGTCAAATATTGGCTACTGTATGGCTGATCTATCACCAAAAGGAGTCCAGTGGGCAGAAATAGAAAATTCAAAATCGACAACCCTTGGGCCCGATATTAGTCCATTTGGTCACATATGGATTTCTGAAAGACTGACATAATATCAGAAAGATTCAATGAGTAGGTATAGAAATTTCGAGATCCATGACTGAAACAAGTCGAATTGGTCAAATTTTGGATTCTCTATGGCTAATTTATCACCAGAAGGAGTCAATTGGGTAGAAATGGAAAGTTCAAAATCGATAACTCTTGGGCCCTATATAGGTCCATGTGGTCAAATATGGACTTCTGAATGACTGATATAAAATCAGAAGTAGTCAATGAGTATGTATAGAAAGTTCAAGATCAAGTATTGAAATATGTTCACTATGTCAAATATTGGCTACTGTATGGCTGATCTATCACTAAAAGGAGTCCAGTGGGCAGAAATAGAAAATTCAAAATCGACAACCCTTGGGCCCGATATTAGTCCATTTGGTCACATATGGATTTCTGAAAGACTGACATAATATCAGAAAGATTCAATGAGTAGGTATAGAAATTTCGAGATCCATGACTGAAACAAGTCGAATTGGTCAAATTTTGGCTTCTCTATGGCTAATTTATCACCAGAAGGAGTCAATTGGGTAGAAATGGAAAGTTCAAAATCGATAACTCTTGGGCCCTATATAGGTCCATGTGGTCAAATATGGACTTCTGAATGACTGATATAAAATCAGAAGTAGTCAATGAGTATGTATAGAAAGTTCAAGATCAAGTATTGAAATATGTTCACTATGTCAAATATTGGCTACTGTATGGCTGATCTATCACTAAAAGGAGTCCAGTGGGCAGAAATAGAAAATTCAAAATCGACAACCCTTGGGCCCGATATTAGTCCATTTGGTCACATATGGATTTCTGAAAGACTGACATAATATCAGAAAGATTCAATGAGTAGGTATAGAAATTTCGAGATCCATGACTGAAACAAGTCGAATTGGTCAAATTTTGGCTGCTCTATGGCTAATTTATCACCAGAAGGAGTCAATTGGGTAGAAATGGAAAGTTCAAAATCGATAACTCTTGGGCCCGATATAGGTCCATTTGGTCAAATATGGACTTCTGAATGACTGATGTAAAATCAGAAGTAGTCAATGAGTATGTTTAGAAAGTTCAAGATCAAGTGCTGAAATATGTTCACTATGTCAAATATTGGCTACTGTATGGCTGATCTATCACTAAAAGGAGTCCAGTCGGCAGAAATAGAAAATTCAAAATCGACAACCCTTGGGCCCGATATTAGTCCATTTGGTCAAATATGGATTTCTGAAAGACTGACATAATATCAGAAAGATTCAATGAGTAGGTATAGAAATTTCGAGATCCATGACTGAAACATGTCAAATGGGTGAAATATTGGCTTCTCTATGGCTAATTTATCACCAGAAGGAGTCAATTGGGTAGAAATAGAAAGTTCAAAATCGATGACTCTTGGGCCCGATATAGCTCCATTTGGTCAAATATGGACTTCTGAATGACTGACATAACATCAGAAATAGTCAATGAGTAGGTATAGAAATTTCAAGATCCATGACTGAAACATGTCCAATGGGTCAAATATATGCTACTCTATGGCTAATGCATCACAAGAAGGAGTCAACTGGGAAGGAATAGAAAGTTCAAGATCAAAGACTGAAATATGTTCAGTAGGTCAAAACTTGGCTGAAAACCACTAGAAGGAGTCAATGGGTAGAACCAAAAAGTTCAAAATCGATGACTCTTGGGCCATATATTAGTAATTTAGGTCAAATAGGACTCTGAATGGCTGATGTAACAACAGAAGGAGTCAATGAGTACCTTTAGAAATTTCAAGATCCATGACAGAAACATGTCAAATGGGTCAAATATTGGCTTTTCTATTGCTAATTTATCACCAGAAGGAGTCAATTGGGTAGAAATAGAAAGTTCAAAATCGATGACTCTTGGGCCCGATATAGGTCCATTTGGTCAAATATACACTTCTGAATGACTGATGTAAAATCAGAAGTAGTGAATGAGTATGTATAGAAAGGTCAAGATCAAGGATTGAAACATGTTGAGTAAGTCAAAAATTGGCTACTGTATGGCTGATCTATCACCAAAAGGAGTCCAGTGGGCAGAAATAGAAATTCAAAATCGACAACCCTTGGGCCCGATATAAGTCCATTTGGTCAAATATGGATTTCTGAAAGACTGACATAATATCAAAAAGAGTCAATGAGTAGGTATAGAAAATTCGAGATCCATGACTGAAACAAGTCGAATTGGTCAAATTTTGGCTTCTCTCTGGTTAATTTATCACCAGAAGGAGTAAATTGGGTAAAAATAGAAAGTTCCAAATCGATAACTCTTGGGCCCGATATAGGTCCATTTGGTCAAATATGGACTTCTGAATTACTGATGTAAAATCAGAAGTATTCAATGAGTATGTATAGAAAGTTCAAGATCAAGTGCTGAAATATGTTCACTATGTCAAATATTGGCTACTGTATGGCTGATCTATCACCAAAAGGAGTCCAGTGGGCAGAAATAGAAATTCAAAATCGACAACCCTTGGGCCCGATATAAGTCCATTTGGTCACATATGGATTTCTGAAAGACTGACATAATATCAGAAAGATTCAATGAGTAGGTATAGAAATTTCGAGATCCATGACTGAAACAAGTCGAATTGGTCAAATTTTGGCTTCTCTATGGCTAATTTATCACCAGAAGGAGTCAATTGGGTAGAAATGGAAAGTTCAAAATCGATAACTCTTGGGCCCTATATAGGTCCATGTGGTCAAATATGGACTTCTGAATGACTGATATAAAATCAGAAGTAGTCAATGAGTATGTATAGAAAGTTCAAGATCAAGTATTGAAATATGTTCACTATGTCAAATATTGGCTACTGTATGGCTGATCTATCACTAAAAGGAGTCCAGTGGGCAGAAATAGAAAATTCAAAATCGACAACCCTTGGGCCCGATATTAGTCCATTTGGTCACATATGGATTTCTGAAAGACTGACATAATATCAGAAAGATTCAATGAGTAGGTATAGAAATTTCGAGATCCATGACTGAAACAAGTCGAATTGGTCAAATTTTGGCTGCTCTATGGCTAATTTATCACCAGAAGGAGTCAATTGGGTAGAAATGGAAAGTTCAAAATCGATAACTCTTGGGCCCGATATAGGTCCATTTGGTCAAATATGGACTTCTGAATGACTGATGTAAAATCAGAAGTAGTCAATGAGTATGTTTAGAAAGTTCAAGATCAAGTGCTGAAATATGTTCACTATGTCAAATATTGGCTACTGTATGGCTGATCTATCACTAAAAGGAGTCCAGTCGGCAGAAATAGAAAATTCAAAATCGACAACCCTTGGGCCCGATATTAGTCCATTTGGTCAAATATGGATTTCTGAAAGACTGACATAATATCAGAAAGATTCAATGAGTAGGTATAGAAATTTCGAGATCCATGACTGAAACATGTCAAATGGGTGAAATATATGCTACTCTATGGCTAATGCATCACAAGAAGGAGTCAACTGGGAAGGAATAGAAAGTTCAAGATCAAAGACTGAAATATGTTCAGTAGGTCAAAACTTGGCTGAAAACCACTAGAAGGAGTCAATGGGTAGAACCAAAAAGTTCAAAATCGATGACTCTTGGGCCATATATTAGTAATTTAGGTCAAATAGGACTCTGAATGGCTGATGTAACAACAGAAGGAGTCAATGAGTACCTTTAGAAATTTCAAGATCCATGACAGAAACATGTCAAATGGGTCAAATATTGGCTTTTCTATTGCTAATTTATCACCAGAAGGAGTCAATTGGGTAGAAATAGAAAGTTCAAAATCGATGACTCTTGGGCCCGATATAGGTCCATTTGGTCAAATATACACTTCTGAATGACTGATGTAAAATCAGAAGTAGTGAATGAGTATGTATAGAAAGGTCAAGATCAAGGAGGGAAACTGGTTGAGTAAGTCAAAAATTGGCTACTGTATTGCTCTATCAACAAATGGAGTTCAGTGGGCAGAAATAGAAAATTCAAAATCGACAACCCTTGGGCCCGATATTAGTCCATTTGGTCAAATATGGATTTCTGAATGACTGACATAATATCAGAAAGAGTCAATGAGTAGGTATAGAAATTTTAAGATCCATGACTGAAACAAGTCGAATTGGTCAAATATTGGCTTCTCTATGGCTAATTTATCACCAGAAGGAGTCAATTGGGTAGAAATAGAAAGTTCAAAGTCGATAACTCTTGGGCCCGATATAGGTCCATTTGGTAAAATAGGGAATTCTGAATGACTGATGTAAAATCAAAAGTAGTCAATGAGTATGTATAGAAAGGTAAAGATCAAGGAGGGAAACTGGTTGAGTGAGTCAAAAATTGGCTACTGTATGACTGATCTATCACCAAATGGAGTCCAGTGGGCAGAAATAGAAAATTCAAAATCGACAACCCTTGGCCCCGATATGAGTCCATTTGGTCAAATATGGATTTCTGAATGACTGACATAATATCAGAAAGAGTCAATGAGTAGGTATAGAAATTTCAAGATCCATGACTGAAACAAGTCGAATTGGTCAAATATTGGCTTCTCTATGGCTAATTTATCACCAGAAGGAGTCAATTGGGTAGAAATACAAAGTTCAAATTCGATGACTCTTGGGCCCGATATAGGTCCATTTGGTCAAATATGGACTTCTGAATGACTGATGTAAAATCAGAAGTTGTCAATGAGTATGTATAGAAAGTTCAAGATCAAGTGCTGAAATATGTTCACTATGTTAAATATTGGCTACTGTATGGCTGATCTATCACTAAAAGGAGTTAAGTGGGCAGAAATAGAAAATTCAAAATCGACAACCCTTGGGCCCGATATTAGTCCATTTGGTCAAATATGGATTTCTGAAAGACTGACATAATATCAGAAAGATTCAACGAGTAGGTATAGAAATTTCGAGATCCATGACTGAAACATGTCAAATGGGTGAAATATTGGCTTCTCTATGGCTAATTTATCACCAGAAGGAGTCAATTGAGTAGAAATAGAAAGTTCAAAATCGATGACTCTTGGGCCCGATATAAGTCCATTTGGTCAAATATGGACTTCTGAATGACTGATGTAAAATCAGAAGTAGTCAATGAGTATGTATAGAAAGTTCAAGATCAAGTGCTGAAATATGTTCACTATGTCAAATATTGGCTACTGTATGGCTAATTTATCACCAGAAGGAGTCAATTGGGTAGAAATAGAAAGTTCAAAATCGACAACCCTTGGGCCCGATATTAGTCCATTTGGTCAAATATGGATTTCTGAATGACTGACATAACATCAGAAAGAGTCAATGAGTAGGTATAGAAATTTCAAGATCCATGACTGAAACATGTCCAATGGGTCAAATATATGCTACTCTATGGCTAATGCATCACAAGAAGGAGTCAACTGGGAAGGAATAGAAAGTTCAAGATCAAAGACTGAAATATGTTCAGTAGGTCAAAACTTGGCTGAAAACCACTAGAAGGAGTCAATGGGTAGAACCAAAAAGTTCAAAATCGATGACTCTTGGGCCATATATTAGTAATTTAGGTCAAATAGGACTCTGAATGGCTGATGTAACAACAGAAGGAGTCAATGAGTACCTTTAGAAATTTCAAGATCCATGACAGAAACATGTCAAATGGGTCAAATATTGGCTTTTCTATTGCTAATTTATCACCAGAAGGAGTCAATTGGGTAGAAATAGAAAGTTCAAAATCAATGACTCTTGGGCCCGATATAGGTCCATTTGGTCAAATATACACTTCTGAATGACTGATGTAAAATCAGAAGTAGTGAATGAGTATGTATAGAAAGGTCAAGATCAAGGAGGGAAACTGGTTGAGTAAGTCAAAAATTGGCTACTGTATTGCTCTATCACCAAATGGAGTTCAGTGGGCAGAAATAGAAAATTCAAAATCGACAACCCTTGGCCCCGATATTAGTCCATTTGGTCAAATATGGATTTCTGAATGACTGACATAATATCAAAAAGAGTCAATGAGTAGGTATAGAAATTTCGAGATCCATGACTGAAACATGTCAAATGGGTCAAATATTGCCTTCTCTATGGCTAATTTATCACCAGAAGGAGTCAATTGGGTAGAAATAGAAAGTTCAAAATTGATGACTCTTGGGCCCGATATAGGTCCATTTGGTCAAATATGGACTTCTGAATGACTGATGTAAAATCAGAAGTAGTCAATGAGTATGTATAGAAAGTTCAAGATCAAGTACTGAAATATGTTCACTTTGTCAAATATTGGCTACTGTATGGCTGATCTATCACTAAAAGGAGTCCAGTGGGCAGAAATAGAAAATTCAAAATCGACAACCCTTGGGCCCGATATTAGTCCATTTGGTCAAATATGGATTTCTGAATGACTGACATAATATCAGAAAGAGTCAATGAGTAGGTATAGAAATTTTAAGATCCATGACTGAAACAAGTCGAATTGGTCGAATATTGGCTTCTCATGGCAAATTTATCACCAGAAGGAGTCAATTGGGTAGAAATAGAAAGTTCAAAATCGATAACTCTTGTGCCCAATATAGGTCCATTTGGTTCAAATATGGACTTCTGAATGACTGATGTAAAATCAGAAGTAGTCAATGAGTATGTATAGAAAGGTCAAGATCAAGGAGTGAAACATGTTGAGTAAGTCAAAAATTGGCTACTGTATGGCTGATCTATCACCAAAAGGAGTCCAGTGGGCAGAAATAGAAATTCAAAATCGACAACCCTTGGGCCCGATATAAGTCCATTTGGTCAAATATGGATTTCTGAAAGACTGACATAATATCAAAAAGAGTCAATGAGTAGGTATAGAAAATTCGAGATCCATGACTGAAACAAGTCGAATTGGTCAAATTTTGGCTTCTCTCTGGCTAATTTATCACCAGAAGGAGTAAATTGGGTAAAAATAGAAAGTTCCAAATCGATAACTCTTGGGCCCGATATAGGTCCATTTGGTCAAATATGGACTTCTGAATTACTGATGTAAAATCAGAAGTATTCAATGAGTATGTATAGAAAGTTCAAGATCAAGTGCTGAAATATGTTCACTATGTCAAATATTGGCTACTGCATGGCTGATCTATCACTAAAAGGAGTCCAGTGGGCAGAAATAGAAAATTCAAAATCGACAACCCTTGGGCCCGATATTAGTCCATTTGGTCAAATATGGATTTCTGAATGACTGACATAATATCAGAAAGAGTCAATGAGTAGGTATAGAAATTTTGAGATCCATGACTGAAACAAGTCGAATTGGTCAAATATTGGCTTCTCTATGGCTAATTTATCACCAGAAGGAGTCAATTGGGTACAAATAGAAAGTTCCAAATCGATAACTCTTGGGCCCGATATAGGTCCATTTGGTCAAATATGGACTTCTGAATTACTGATGTAAAATCAGAAGTATTCAATGAGTATGTATAGAAAGTTCAAGATCAAGTGCTGAAATATGTTCACTATGTCAAATATTGGCTACTGTATGGCTGATCTATCACCAAAAGGAGTCCAGTGGGCAGAAATAGAAAATTCAAAATCGACAACCCTTGGGCCCGATATTAGTCCATTTGGTCACATATGGATTTCTGAAAGACTGGCATAATATCAGAAAGATTCAATGAGTAGGTATAGAAATTTCGAGATCCATGACTGAAACAAGTCGAATTGGTCAAATTTTGGCTTCTCTATGGCTAATTTATCACCAGAAGGAGTCAATTGGGTAGAAATGGAAAGTTCAAAATCGATAACTCTTGGGCCCTATATAGGTCCATGTGGTCAAATATGGACTTCCGAATGACTGATATAAAATCAGAAGTAGTCAATGAGTATGTATAGAAAGTTCAAGATCAAGTATTGAAATATGTTCACTATGTCAAATATTGGCTACTGTATGGCTGATCTATCACTAAAAGGAGTCCAGTGGGCAGAAATAGAAAATTCAAAATCGACAACCCTTGGGCCCGATATTAGTCCATTTGGTCACATATGGATTTCTGAAAGACTGACATAATATCAGAAAGATTCAATGAGTAGGTATAGAAATTTCGAGATCCATGACTGAAACAAGTCGAATTGGTCAAATTTTGGCTTCTCTATGGCTAATTTATCACCAGAAGGAGTCAATTGGGTAGAAATAGAAAGTTCAAAATCGATGACTCTTGGGCCCGATATAGCTCCATTTGGTCAAATATGGACTTCTGAATGACTGACATAACATCAGAAATAGTCAATGAGTAGGTATAGAAATTTCAAGATCCATGACTGAAACATGTCCAATGGGTCAAATATATGCTACTCTATGGCTAATGCATCACAAGAAGGAGTCAACTGGGAAGGAATAGAAAGTTCAAGATCAAAGACTGAAATATGTTCAGTAGGTCAAAACTTGGCTGAAAACCACTAGAAGGAGTCAATGGGTAGAACCAAAAAGTTCAAAATCGATGACTCTTGGGCCATATATTAGTAATTTAGGTCAAATAGGACTCTGAATGGCTGATGTAACAACAGAAGGAGTCAATGAGTACCTTTAGAAATTTCAAGATCCATGACAGAAACATGTCAAATGGGTCAAATATTGGCTTTTCTATTGCTAATTTATCACCAGAAGGAGTCAATTGCGTAGAAATAGAAAGTTCAAAATCGATGACTCTTGGGCCCGATATAGGTCCATTTGGTCAAATATACACTTCTGAATGACTGATGTAAAATCAGAAGTAGTGAATGAGTATGTATAGAAAGGTCAAGATCAAGGAGTGAAACATGTTGAGTAAGTCAAAAATTGGCTACTGTATGGCTGATCTATCACCAAAAGGAGTCCAGTGGGCAGAAATAGAAATTCAAAATCGACAACCCTTGGGCCCGATATTAGTCCATTTGGTCACATATGGATTTCTGAAAGACTGACATAATATCAGAAAGATTCAATGAGTAGGTATAGAAATTTCGAGATCCATGACTGAAACAAGTCGAGTTGGTCAAATTTTGGCTTCTCTATGGCTAATTTATCACCAGAAGGAGTCAATTGGGTAGAAATGGAAAGTTCAAAATCGATAACTCTTGGGCCCTATATAGGTCCATGTGGTCAAATATGGACTTCTGAATGACTGATATAAAATCAGAAGTAGTCAATGAGTATGTATAGAAAGTTCAAGATCAAGTATTGAAATATGTTCACTTTGTCAAATATTGGCTACTGTATGGCTGATCTATCACCAAAAGGAGTCCAGTGGGCAGAAATAGAAAATTCAAAATCGACAACCCTTGGGCCCGATATTAGTCCATTTGGTCAAATATGGATTTCTGAATGACTGACATAATATCAGAAAGAGTCAATGAGTAGGTATAGAAATTTTGAGATCCATGACTGAAACAAGTCGAATTGGTCAAATATTGGCTTCTCTATGGCTAATTTATCACCAGAAGGAGTCAATTGGGTACAAATAGAAAGTTCCAAATCGATAACTCTTGGGCCCGATATAGGTCCATTTGGTCAAATATGGACTTCTGAATTACTGATGTAAAATCAGAAGTATTCAATGAGTATGTATAGAAAGTTCAAGATCAAGTGCTGAAATATGTTCACTATGTCAAATATTGGCTACTGTATGGCTGATCTATCACCAAAAGGAGTCCAGTGGGCAGAAATAGAAAATTCAAAATCGACAACCCTTGGGCCCGATATTAGTCCATTTGGTCACATATGGATTTCTGAAAGACTGACATAATATCAGAAAGATTCAATGAGTAGGTATAGAAATTTCGAGATCCATGACTGAAACAAGTCGAATTGGTCAAATTTTGGCTTCTCTATGGCTAATTTATCACCAGAAGGAGTCAATTGGGTAGAAATGGAAAGTTCAAAATCGATAACTCTTGGGCCCTATATAGGTCCATGTGGTCAAATATGGACTTCCGAATGACTGATATAAAATCAGAAGTAGTCAATGAGTATGTATAGAAAGTTCAAGATCAAGTATTGAAATATGTTCACTATGTCAAATATTGGCTACTGTATGGCTGATCTATCACTAAAAGGAGTCCAGTGGGCAGAAATAGAAAATTCAAAATCGACAACCCTTGGGCCCGATATTAGTCCATTTGGTCACATATGGATTTCTGAAAGACTGACATAATATCAGAAAGATTCAATGAGTAGGTATAGAAATTTCGAGATCCATGACTGAAACAAGTCGAATTGGTCAAATTTTGGCTTCTCTATGGCTAATTTATCACCAGAAGGAGTCAATTGGGTAGAAATAGAAAGTTCAAAATCGATGACTCTTGGGCCCGATATAGCTCCATTTGGTCAAATATGGACTTCTGAATGACTGACATAACATCAGAAATAGTCAATGAGTAGGTATAGAAATTTCAAGATCCATGACTGAAACATGTCCAATGGGTCAAATATATGCTACTCTATGGCTAATGCATCACAAGAAGGAGTCAACTGGGAAGGAATAGAAAGTTCAAGATCAAAGACTGAAATATGTTCAGTAGGTCAAAACTTGGCTGAAAACCACTAGAAGGAGTCAATGGGTAGAACCAAAAAGTTCAAAATCGATGACTCTTGGGCCATATATTAGTAATTTAGGTCAAATAGGACTCTGAATGGCTGATGTAACAACAGAAGGAGTCAATGAGTACCTTTAGAAATTTCAAGATCCATGACAGAAACATGTCAAATGGGTCAAATATTGGCTTTTCTATTGCTAATTTATCACCAGAAGGAGTCAATTGCGTAGAAATAGAAAGTTCAAAATCGATGACTCTTGGGCCCGATATAGGTCCATTTGGTCAAATATACACTTCTGAATGACTGATGTAAAATCAGAAGTAGTGAATGAGTATGTATAGAAAGGTCAAGATCAAGGAGTGAAACATGTTGAGTAAGTCAAAAATTGGCTACTGTATGGCTGATCTATCACCAAAAGGAGTCCAGTGGGCAGAAATAGAAATTCAAAATCGACAACCCTTGGGCCCGATATTAGTCCATTTGGTCACATATGGATTTCTGAAAGACTGACATAATATCAGAAAGATTCAATGAGTAGGTATAGAAATTTCGAGATCCATGACTGAAACAAGTCGAGTTGGTCAAATTTTGGCTTCTCTATGGCTAATTTATCACCAGAAGGAGTCAATTGGGTAGAAATGGAAAGTTCAAAATCGATAACTCTTGGGCCCTATATAGGTCCATGTGGTCAAATATGGACTTCTGAATGACTGATATAAAATCAGAAGTAGTCAATGAGTATGTATAGAAAGTTCAAGATCAAGTATTGAAATATGTTCACTTTGTCAAATATTGGCTACTGTATGGCTGATCTATCACCAAAAGGAGTCCAGTGGGCAGAAATAGAAAATTCAAAATCGACAACCCTTGGGCCCGATATTAGTCCATTTGGTCAAATATGGATTTCTGAATGACTGACATAATATCAGAAAGAGTCAATGAGTAGGTATAGAAATTTTGAGATCCATGACTGAAACAAGTCGAATTGGTCAAATATTGGCTTCTCTATGGCTAATTTATCACCAGAAGGAGTCAATTGGGTACAAATAGAAAGTTCCAAATCGATAACTCTTGGGCCCGATATAGGTCCATTTGGTCAAATATGGACTTCTGAATTACTGATGTAAAATCAGAAGTATTCAATGAGTATGTATAGAAAGTTCAAGATCAAGTGCTGAAATATGTTCACTATGTCAAATATTGGCTACTGTATGGCTGATCTATCACCAAAAGGAGTCCAGTGGGCAGAAATAGAAAATTCAAAATCGACAACCCTTGGGCCCGATATTAGTCCATTTGGTCACATATGGATTTCTGAAAGACTGACATAATATCAGAAAGATTCAATGAGTAGGTATAGAAATTTCGAGATCCATGACTGAAACAAGTCGAATTGGTCAAATTTTGGCTTCTCTATGGCTAATTTATCACCAGAAGGAGTCAATTGGGTAGAAATGGAAAGTTCAAAATCGATAACTCTTGGGCCCTATATAGGTCCATGTGGTCAAATATGGACTTCCGAATGACTGATATAAAATCAGAAGTAGTCAATGAGTATGTATAGAAAGTTCAAGATCAAGTATTGAAATATGTTCACTATGTCAAATATTGGCTACTGTATGGCTGATCTATCACTAAAAGGAGTCCAGTGGGCAGAAATAGAAAATTCAAAATCGACAACCCTTGGGCCCGATATTAGTCCATTTGGTCACATATGGATTTCTGAAAGACTGACATAATATCAGAAAGATTCAATGAGTAGGTATAGAAATTTCGAGATCCATGACTGAAACAAGTCGAATTGGTCAAATTTTGGCTTCTCTATGGCTAATTTATCACCAGAAGGAGTCAATTGGGTAGAAATAGAAAGTTCAAAATCGATGACTCTTGGGCCCGATATAGCTCCATTTGGTCAAATATGGACTTCTGAATGACTGACATAACATCAGAAATAGTCAATGAGTAGGTATAGAAATTTCAAGATCCATGACTGAAACATGTCCAATGGGTCAAATATATGCTACTCTATGGCTAATGCATCACAAGAAGGAGTCAACTGGGAAGGAATAGAAAGTTCAAGATCAAAGACTGAAATATGTTCAGTAGGTCAAAACTTGGCTGAAAACCACTAGAAGGAGTCAATGGGTAGAACCAAAAAGTTCAAAATCGATGACTCTTGGGCCATATATTAGTAATTTAGGTCAAATAGGACTCTGAATGGCTGATGTAACAACAGAAGGAGTCAATGAGTACCTTTAGAAATTTAAGATCCATGACAGAAACATGTCAAATGGGTCAAATATTGGCTTTTCTATTGCTAATTTATCACCAGAAGGAGTCAATTGCGTAGAAATAGAAAGTTCAAAATCGATGACTCTTGGGCCCGATATAGGTCCATTTGGTCAAATATACACTTCTGAATGACTGATGTAAAATCAGAAGTAGTGAATGAGTATGTATAGAAAGGTCAAGATCAAGGAGTGAAACATGTTGAGTAAGTCAAAAATTGGCTACTGTATGGCTGATCTATCACCAAAAGGAGTCCAGTGGGCAGAAATAGAAATTCAAAATCGACAACCCTTGGGCCCGATATAAGTCCATTTGGTCAAATATGGATTTCTGAAAGACTGACATAATATCAAAAAGAGTCAATGAGTAGGTATAGAAAATTCGAGATCCATGACTGAAACAAGTCGAATTGGTCAAATTTTGGCTTCTCTCTGGCTAATTTATCACCAGAAGGAGTAAATTGGGTAAAAATAGAAAGTTCCAAATCGATAACTCTTGGGCCCGATATAGGTCCATTTGGTCAAATATGGACTTCTGAATGACTGACATAACATCAGAAATAGTCAATGAGTAGGTATAGAAATTTCAAGATCCATGACTGAAACATGTCCAATGGGTCAAATATATGCTACTCTATGGCTAATGCATCACAAGAAGGAGTCAACTGGGAAGGAATAGAAAGTTCAAGATCAAAGACTGAAATATGTTCAGTAGGTCAAAACTTGGCTGAAAACCACTAGAAGGAGTCAATGGGTAGAACCAAAAAGTTCAAAATCGATGACTCTTGGGCCATATATTAGTAATTTAGGTCAAATAGGACTCTGAATGGCTGATGTAACAACAGAAGGAGTCAATGAGTACCTTTAGAAATTTCAAGATCCATGACAGAAACATGTCAAATGGGTCAAATATTGGCTTTTCTATTGCTAATTTATCACCAGAAGGAGTCAATTGGGTAGAAATAGAAAGTTCAAAATCGATGACTCTTGGGCCCGATATAGGTCCATTTGGTCAAATATACACTTCTGAATGACTGATGTAAAATCAGAAGTAGTGAATGAGTATGTATAGAAAGGTCAAGATCAAGGAGTGAAACATGTTGAGTAAGTCAAAAATTGGCTACTGTATGGCTGATCTATCACCAAAAGGAGTCCAGTGGGCAGAAATAGAAATTCAAAATCGACAACCCTTGGGCCCGATATAAGTCCATTTGGTCAAATATGGATTTCTGAAAGACTGACATAATATCAAAAAGAGTCAATGAGTAGGTATAGAAAATTCGAGATCCATGACTGAAACAAGTCGAATTGGTCAAATTTTGGCTTCTCTCTGGCTAATTTATCACCAGAAGGAGTAAATTGGGTAAAAATAGAAAGTTCCAAATCGATAACTCTTGGGCCCGATATAGGTCCATTTGGTCAAATATGGACTTCTGAATGACTGATATAAAATCAGAAGTAGTCAATGAGTATGTATAGAAAGTTCAAGATCAAGTATTGAAATATGTTCACTTTGTCAAATATTGGCTACTGTATGGCTGATCTATCACCAAAAGGAGTCCAGTGGGCAGAAATAGAAAATTCAAAATCGACAACCCTTGGGCCCGATATTAGTCCATTTGGTCAAATATGGATTTCTGAATGACTGACATAATATCAGAAAGAGTCAATGAGTAGGTATAGAAATTTTGAGATCCATGACTGAAACAAGTCGAATTGGTCAAATATTGGCTTCTCTATGGCTAATTTATCACCAGAAGGAGTCAATTGGGTACAAATAGAAAGTTCCAAATCGATAACTCTTGGGCCCGATATAGGTCCATTTGGTCAAATATGGACTTCTGAATTACTGATGTAAAATCAGAAGTATTCAATGAGTATGTATAGAAAGTTCAAGATCAAGTGCTGAAATATGTTCACTATGTCAAATATTGGCTACTGTATGGCTGATCTATCACTAAAAGGAGTCCAGTGGGCAGAAATAGAAAATTCAAAATCGACAACCCTTGGGCCCGATATTAGTCCATTTGGTCACATATGGATTTCTGAAAGACTGACATAATATCAGAAAGATTCAATGAGTAGGTATAGAAATTTCGAGATCCATGACTGAAACAAGTCGAATTGGTCAAATTTTGGCTGCTCTATGGCTAATTTATCACCAGAAGGAGTCAATTGGGTAGAAATGGAAAGTTCAAAATCGATAACTCTTGGGCCCGATATAGGTCCATTTGGTCAAATATGGACTTCTGAATGACTGATGTAAAATCAGAAGTAGTCAATGAGTATGTTTAGAAAGTTCAAGATCAAGTGCTGAAATATGTTCACTATGTCAAATATTGGCTACTGTATGGCTGATCTATCACTAAAAGGAGTCCAGTGGGCAGAAATAGAAAATTCAAAATCGACAACCCTTGGGCCCGATATTAGTCCATTTGGTCAAATATGGATTTCTGAAAGACTGACATAATATCAGAAAGAGTCAATGAGTAGGTATAGAAATTTTAAGATCCATGACTGAAACAAGTCGAATTGGTCAAATATTGGCTTCTCTATGGCTAATTTATCACCAGAAGGAGTCAATTGGGTAGAAATAGAAAGTTCAAAGTCGATAACTCTTGGGCCCGATATAGGTCCATTTGGTCAAATATGGACTTCTGAATGACTGATGTAAAATCAAAAGTAGTCAATGAGTATGTATAGAAAGGTAAAGATCAAGGAGGGAAACTGGTTGAGTAAGTCAAAAATTGGCTACTGTATGACTGATCTATCACCAAATGGAGTCCAGTGGGCAGAAATAGAAAATTCAAAATCGACAACCCTTGGCCCCGATATGAGTCCATTTGGTCAAATATGGATTTCTGAATGACTGACATAATATCAGAAAGAGTCAATGAGTAGGTATAGAAATTTCAAGATCCATGACTGAAACAAGTCGAATTGGTCAAATATTGGCTTCTCTATGGCTAATTTATCACCAGAAGGAGTCAATTGGGTAGAAATACAAAGTTCAAATTCGATGACTCTTGGGCCCGATATAGGTCCATTTGGTCAAATATGGACTTCTGAATGACTGATGTAAAATCAGAAGTAGTCAATGAGTATGTATAGAAAGTTCAAGATCAAGTGCTGAAATATGTTCACTATGTTAAATATTGGCTACTGTATGGCTGATCTATCAATAAAAGGAGTCCAGTGGGCAGAAATAGAAAATTCAAAATCGACAACCCTTGGGCCCGATATTAGTCCATTTGGTCAAATATGGATTTCTGAAAGACTGACATAATATCAGAAAGATTCAATGAGTAGGTATAGAAATTTCGAGATCCATGACTGAAACATGTCAAATGGGTGAAATATTGGCTTCTCTATGGCTAATTTATCACCAGAAGGAGTCAATTGAGTAGAAATAGAAAGTTCAAAATCGATGACTCTTGGGCCCGATATAAGTCCATTTGGTCAAATATGGACTTCTGAATGACTGATGTAAAATCAGAAGTAGTCAATGAGTATGTATAGAAAGTTCAAGATCAAGTGCTGAAATATGTTCACTATGTCAAATATTGGCTACTGTATGGCTGATCTATCACTAAAAGGAGTCCAGTGGGCAGAAATAGAAAATTCAAAATCGACAACCCTTGGGCCCGATATTAGTCCATTTGGTCAAATATGGATTTCTGAAAGACTGACATAATATCAGAAAGATTCAATGAGTAGGTATAGAAATTTCGAGATCCATGACTGAAACATGTCAAATGGGTGAAATATTGGCTTCTCTATGGCTAATTTATCACCAGAAGGAGTCAATTGGGTAGAAATAGAAAGTTCAAAATCGACAACCCTTGGGCCCGATATTAGTCCATTTGGTCAAATATGGATTTCTGAATGACTGACATAACATCAGAAAGAGTCAATGAGTAGGTATAGAAATTTCAAGATCCATGACTGAAACATGTCCAATGGGTCAAATATATGCTACTCTATGGCTAATGCATCACAAGAAGGAGTCAACTGGGAAGGAATAGAAAGTTCAAGATCAAAGACTGAAATATGTTCAGTAGGTCAAAACTTGGCTGAAAACCACTAGAAGGAGTCAATGGGTAGAACCAAAAAGTTCAAAATCGATGACTCTTGGGCCATATATTAGTAATTTAGGTCAAATAGGACTCTGAATGGCTGATGTAACAACAGAAGGAGTCAATGAGTACCTTTAGAAATTTCAAGATCCATGACAGAAACATGTCAAATGGGTCAAATATTGGCTTTTCTATTGCTAATTTATCACCAGAAGGAGTCAATTGGGTAGAAATAGAAAGTTCAAAATCGATGACTCTTGGGCCCGATATAGGTCCATTTGGTCAAATATACACTTCTGAATGACTGATGTAAAATCAGAAGTAGTGAATGAGTATGTATAGAAAGGTCAAGATCAAGGAGGGAAACTGGTTGAGTAAGTCAAAAATTGGCTACTGTATTGCTCTATCACCAAATGGAGTTCAGTGGGCAGAAATAGAAAATTCAAAATCGACAACCCTTGGCCCCGATATTAGTCCATTTGGTCAAATATGGATTTCTGAATGACTGACATAATATCAAAAAGAGTCAATGAGTAGGTATAGAAATTTCAAGATCCATGACTGAAACAAGTCGAATTGGTCAAATATTGGCTTCTCTATGGCTAATTTATCACCAGAAGGAGTCAATTGGGTAGAAATACAAAGTTCAAATTCGATGACTCTTGGGCCCGATATAGGTCCATTTGGTCAAATATGGACTTCTGAATGACTGATGTAAAATCAGAAGTAGTCAATGAGTATGTATAGAAAGTTCAAGATCAAGTGCTGAAATATGTTCACTATGTTAAATATTGGCTACTGTATGGCTGATCTATCACTAAAAGGAGTCCAGTGGGCAGAAATAGAAAATTCAAAATCGACAACCCTTGGGCCCGATATTAGTCCATTTGGTCAAATATGGATTTCTGAAAGACTGACATAATATCAGAAAGATTCAATGAGTAGGTATAGAAATTTCGAGATCCATGACTGAAACATGTCAAATGGGTGAAATATTGGCTTCTCTATGGCTAATTTATCACCAGAAGGAGTCAATTGAGTAGAAATAGAAAGTTCAAAATCGATGACTCTTGGGCCCGATATAAGTCCATTTGGTCAAATATGGACTTCTGAATGACTGATGTAAAATCAGAAGTAGTCAATGAGTATGTATAGAAAGTTCAAGATCAAGTGCTGAAATATGTTCACTATGTCAAATATTGGCTACTGTATGGCTGATCTATCACTAAAAGGAGTCCAGTGGGCAGAAATAGAAAATTCAAAATCGACAACCCTTGGGCCCGATATTAGTCCATTTGGTCAAATATGGATTTCTGAAAGACTGACATAATATCAGAAAGATTCAATGAGTAGGTATAGAAATTTCGAGATCCATGACTGAAACATGTCAAATGGGTGAAATATTGGCTTCTCTATGGCTAATTTATCACCAGAAGGAGTCAATTGGGTAGAAATAGAAAGTTCAAAATCGACAACCCTTGGGCCCGATATTAGTCCATTTGGTCAAATATGGATTTCTGAATGACTGACATAACATCAGAAAGAGTCAATGAGTAGGTATAGAAATTTCAAGATCCATGACTGAAACATGTCCAATGGGTCAAATATATGCT
The DNA here is from genome assembly GCA_038088235.1 of Zacco platypus. Classification (NCBI taxonomy): domain Eukaryota; kingdom Metazoa; phylum Chordata; class Actinopteri; order Cypriniformes; family Xenocyprididae; genus Zacco; species Zacco platypus. The sequence continues at coordinate 17,804,694 of CM076065.1, read as the reverse complement.
ACTCTATGGCTAATGCATCACAAGAAGGAGTCAACTGGGAAGGAATAGAAAGTTCAAGATCAAAGACTGAAATATGTTCAGTAGGTCAAAACTTGACTGAAAACCACTAGAAGGAGTCAATGGGTAGAACCAAAAAGTTCAAAATCGATGACTCTTGGGCCATATATTAGTAATTTAGGTCAAATAGGACTCTGAATGGCTGATGTAACAACAGAAGGAGTCAATGAGTACCTTTAGAAATTTCAAGATCCATGACAGAAACATGTCAAATGGGTCAAATATTGGCTTTTCTATTGCTAATTTATCACCAGAAGGAGTCAATTGGGTAGAAATAGAAAGTTCAAAATCGATGACTCTTGGGCCCGATATAGGTCCATTTGGTCAAATATACACTTCTGAATGACTGATGTAAAATCAGAAGTAGTGAATGAGTATGTATAGAAAGGTCAAGATCAAGGAGGGAAACTGGTTGAGTAAGTCAAAAATTGGCTACTGTATTGCTCTATCACCAAATGGAGTTCAGTGGGCAGAAATAGAAAATTCAAAATCGACAACCCTTGGCCCCGATATTAGTCCATTTGGTCAAATATGGATTTCTGAATGACTGACATAATATCAAAAAGAGTCAATGAGTAGGTATAGAAATTTCGAGATCCATGACTGAAACTTGTCAAATGGGTCAAATATTGCCTTCTCTATGGCTAATTTATCACCAGAAGGAGTCAATTGGGTAGAAATAGAAAGTTCAAAATTGATGACTCTTGGGCCCGATATAGGTCCATTTGGTCAAATATGGACTTCTGAAAGACTGATGTAAAATCAGAAGTAGTCAATGAGTATGTATAGAAAGTTCAAGATCAAGTACTGAAATATGTTCACTTTGTCAAATATTGGCTACTGTATGGCTGATCTATCACCAAAAGGAGTCCAGTGGGCAGAAATAGAAAATTCAAAATCGACAACCCTTGGGCCCGATATTAGTCCATTTGGTCAAATATGGATTTCTGAAAGACTGACATAATATCAGAAAGATTCAATGAGTAGGTATAGAAATTTCGAGATCCATGACTGAAACATGTCAAATGGGTGAAATATTGGCTTCTCTATGGCTAATTTATCACCAGAAGGAGTCAATTGAGTAGAAATAGAAAGTTCAAAATCGATGACTCTTGGGCCCGATATAAGTCCATTTGGTCAAATATGGACTTCTGAATGACTGATGTAAAATCAGAAGTAGTCAATGAGTATGTATAGAAAGTTCAAGATCAAGTGCTGAAATATGTTCACTATGTCAAATATTGGCTACTGTATGGCTGATCTATCACTAAAAGGAGTCCAGTGGGCAGAAATAGAAAATTCAAAATCGACAACCCTTGGGCCCGATATTAGTCCATTTGGTCAAATATGGATTTCTGAAAGACTGACATAATATCAGAAAGATTCAATGAGTAGGTATAGAAATTTCGAGATCCATGACTGAAACATGTCAAATGGGTGAAATATTGGCTTCTCTATGGCTAATTTATCACCAGAAGGAGTCAATTGGGTAGAAATAGAAAGTTCAAAATCGACAACCCTTGGGCCCGATATTAGTCCATTTGGTCAAATATGGATTTCTGAATGACTGACATAACATCAGAAAGAGTCAATGAGTAGGTATAGAAATTTCAAGATCCATGACTGAAACATGTCCAATGGGTCAAATATATGCTACTCTATGGCTAATGCATCACAAGAAGGAGTCAACTGGGAAGGAATAGAAAGTTCAAGATCAAAGACTGAAATATGTTCAGTAGGTCAAAACTTGGCTGAAAACCACTAGAAGGAGTCAATGGGTAGAACCAAAAAGTTCAAAATCGATGACTCTTGGGCCATATATTAGTAATTTAGGTCAAATAGGACTCTGAATGGCTGATGTAACAACAGAAGGAGTCAATGAGTACCTTTAGAAATTTCAAGATCCATGACAGAAACATGTCAAATGGGTCAAATATTGGCTTTTCTATTGCTAATTTATCACCAGAAGGAGTCAATTGGGTAGAAATAGAAAGTTCAAAATCGATGACTCTTGGGCCCGATATAGGTCCATTTGGTCAAATATACACTTCTGAATGACTGATGTAAAATCAGAAGTAGTGAATGAGTATGTATAGATGGGGTCAAGATCAAGGAGGGAAACTGGTTGAGTAAGTCAAAAATTGGCTACTGTATTGCTCTATCACCAAATGGAGTTCAGTGGGCAGAAATAGAAAATTCAAAATCGACAACCCTTGGCCCCGATATAAGTCCATTTGGTCAAATATGGATTTCTGAATGACTGACATAATATCAAAAAGAGTCAATGAGTAGGTATAGAAATTTCGAGATCCATGACTGAAACTTGTCAAATGGGTCAAATATTGCCTTCTCTATGGCTAATTTATCACCAGAAGGAGTCAATTGGGTAGAAATAGAAAGTTCAAAATTGATGACTCTTGGGCCCGATATAGGTCCATTTGGTCAAATATGGACTTCTGAATGACTGATGTAAAATCAGAAGTAGTCAATGAGTATGTATAGAAAGTTCAAGATCAAGTACTGAAATATGTTCACTTTGTCAAATATTGGCTACTGTATGGCTGATCTATCACCAAAAGGAGTCCAGTGGGCAGAAATAGAAAATTCAAAATCGACAACCCTTGGGCCCGATATTAGTCCATTTGGTCACATATGGATTTCTGAAAGACTGACATAATATCAGAAAGATTCAATGAGTAGGTATAGAAATTTCGAGATCCATGACTGAAACAAGTCGAATTGGTCAAATTTTGGCTGCTCTATGGCTAATTTATCACCAGAAGGAGTCAATTGGGTAGAAATGGAAAGTTCAAAATCGATAACTCTTGGGCCCGATATAGGTCCATTTGGTCAAATATGGACTTCTGAATGACTGATGTAAAATCAGAAGTAGTCAATGAGTATGTTTAGAAAGTTCAAGATCAAGTGCTGAAATATGTTCATTATGTCAAATATTGGCTACTGTATGGCTGATCTATCACTAAAAGGAGTCCAGTGGGCAGAAATAGAAAATTCAAAATCGACAACCCTTGGGCCCGATATTAGTCCATTTGGTCAAATATGGATTTCTGAAAGACTGACATAATATCAGAAAGATTCAATGAGTAGGTATAGAAATTTCGAGATCCATGACTGAAACATGTCAAATGGGTGAAATATTGGCTTCTCTATGGCTAATTTATCACCAGAAGGAGTCAATTGGGTAGAAATAGAAAGTTCAAAATCGATGACTCTTGGGCCCGATATAGCTCCATTTGGTCAAATATGGACTTCTGAATGACTGACATAACATCAGAAATAGTCAATGAGTAGGTATAGAAATTTCAAGATCCATGACTGAAACATGTCCAATGGGTCAAATATATGCTACTCTATGGCTAATGCATCACAAGAAGGAGTCAACTGGGAAGGAATAGAAAGTTCAAGATCAAAGACTAAAATATGTTCAGTAGGTCAAAACTTGGCTGAAAACCACTAGAAGGAGTCAATGGGTAGAACCAAAAAGTTCAAAATCGATGACTCTTGGGCCATATATTAGTAATTTAGGTCAAATAGGACTCTGAATGGCTGATGTAACAACAGAAGGAGTCAATGAGTACCATTAGAAATTTCAAGATCCATGACAGAAACATGTCAAATGGGTCAAATATTGGCTTTTCTATTGCTAATTTATCACCAGAAGGAGTCAATTGGGTAGAAATAGAAAGTTCAAAATCGATGACTCTTGGGCCCGATATAGGTCCATTTGGTCAAATATACACTTCTGAATGACTGATGTAAAATCAGAAGTAGTGAATGAGTATGTATAGAAAGGTCAAGATCAAGGAGGGAAACTGGTTGAGTAAGTCATAAATTGGCTACTGTATTGCTCTATCACCAAATGGAGTTCAGTGGGCAGAAATAGAAAATTCAAAATCGACAACCCTTGGGCCCGATATTAGTCCATTTGGTCAAATATGGATTTCTGAATGACTGACATAATATCAGAAAGAGTCAATGAGTAGGTATAGAAATTTTAAGATCCATGACTGAAACAAGTCGAATTGGTCAAATATTGGCTTCTCTATGGCTAATTTATCACCAGAAGGAGTCAATTGGGTAGAAATAGAAAGTTCAAAGTCGATAACTCTTGGGCCCGATATAGGTCCATTTGGTCAAATATGGACTTCTGAATGACTGATGTAAAATCAAAAGTAGTCAATGAGTATGTATAGAAAGTTCAAGATCAAGTGCTGAAATATGTTCACTATGTTAAATATTGGCTACTGTATGGCTGATCTATCACTAAAAGGAGTCCAGTGGGCAGAAATAGAAAATTCAAAATCGACAACCCTTGGGCCCGATATTAGTCCATTTGGTCAAATATGGATTTCTGAAAGACTGACATAATATCAGAAAGATTCAATGAGTAGGTATAGAAATTTCGAGATCCATGACTGAAACATGTCAAATGGGTGAAATATTGGCTTCTCTATGGCTAATTTATCACCAGAAGGAGTCAATTGAGTAGAAATAGAAAGTTCAAAATCGATGACTCTTGGGCCCGATATAAGTCCATTTGGTCAAATATGGACTTCTGAATGACTGATGTAAAATCAGAAGTAGTCAATGAGTATGTATAGAAAGTTCAAGATCAAGTGCTGAAATATGTTCACTATGTCAAATATTGGCTACTGTATGGCTGATCTATCACTAAAAGGAGTCCAGTGGGCAGAAATAGAAAATTCAAAATCGACAACCCTTGGGCCCGATATTAGTCCATTTGGTCAAATATGGATTTCTGAATGACTGACATAACATCAGAAAGAGTCAATGAGTAGGTATAGAAATTTCGAGATCCATGACTGAAACATGTCAAATGGGTGAAATATTGGCTTCTCTATGGCTAATTTATCACCAGAAGGAGTCAATTGAGTAGAAATAGAAAGTTCAAAATCGATGACTCTTGGGCCCGATATAAGTCCATTTGGTCAAATATGGACTTCTGAATGACTGATGTAAAATCAGAAGTAGTCAATGAGTATGTATAGAAAGTTCAAGATCAAGTGCTGAAATATGTTCACTATGTCAAATATTGGCTACTGTATGGCTGATCTATCACTAAAAGGAGTCCAGTGGGCAGAAATAGAAAATTCAAAATCGACAACCCTTGGGCCCGATATTAGTCCATTTGGTCAAATATGGATTTCTGAAAGACTGACATAATATCAGAAAGATTCAATGAGTAGGTATAGAAATTTCGAGATCCATGACTGAAACATGTCAAATGGGTGAAATATTGGCTTCTCTATGGCTAATTTATCACCAGAAGGAGTCAATTGGGTAGAAATAGAAAGTTCAAAATCGACAACCCTTGGGCCCGATATTAGTCCATTTGGTCAAATATGGATTTCTGAATGACTGACATAACATCAGAAAGAGTCAATGAGTAGGTATAGAAATTTCAAGATCCATGACTGAAACATGTCCAATGGGTCAAATATATGCTACTCTATGGCTAATGCATCACAAGAAGGAGTCAACTGGGAAGGAATAGAAAGTTCAAGATCAAAGACTGAAATATGTTCAGTAGGTCAAAACTTGGCTGAAAACCACTAGAAGGAGTCAATGGGTAGAACCAAAAAGTTCAAAATCGATGACTCTTGGGCCATATATTAGTAATTTAGGTCAAATAGGACTCTGAATGGCTGATGTAACAACAGAAGGAGTCAATGAGTACCTTTAGAAATTTCAAGATCCATGACAGAAACATGTCAAATGGGTCAAATATTGGCTTTTCTATTGCTAATTTATCACCAGAAGGAGTCAATTGGGTAGAAATAGAAAGTTCAAAATCGATGACTCTTGGGCCCGATATAGGTCCATTTGGTCAAATATACACTTCTGAATGACTGATGTAAAATCAGAAGTAGTGAATGAGTATGTATAGATGGGGTCAAGATCAAGGAGGGAAACTGGTTGAGTAAGTCAAAAATTGGCTACTGTATTGCTCTATCACCAAATGGAGTTCAGTGGGCAGAAATAGAAAATTCAAAATCGACAACCCTTGGCCCCGATATTAGTCCATTTGGTCAAATATGGATTACTGAATGACTGACATAATATCAAAAAGAGTCAATGAGTAGGTATAGAAATTTCGAGATCCATGACTGAAACTTGTCAAATGGGTCAAATATTGCCTTCTCTATGGCTAATTTATCACCAGAAGGAGTCAATTGGGTAGAAATAGAAAGTTCAAAATTGATGACTCTTGGGCCCGATATAGGTCCATTTGGTCAAATATGGACTTCTGAATGACTGATGTAAAATCAGAAGTAGTCAATGAGTATGTATAGAAAGTTCAAGATCAAGTACTGAAATATGTTCACTTTGTCAAATATTGGCTACTGTATGGCTGATCTATCACCAAAAGGAGTCCAGTGGGCAGAAATAGAAAATTCAAAATCGACAACCCTTGGGCCCGATATTAGTCCATTTGGTCAAATATGGATTTCTGAAAGACTGACATAATATCAGAAAGATTCAATGAGTAGGTATAGAAATTTCGAGATCCATGACTGAAACATGTCAAATGGGTGAAATATTGGCTTCTCTATGGCTAATTTATCACCAGAAGGAGTCAATTGGGTAGAAATAGAAAGTTCAAAATCGATAACTCTTGTGCCCAATATAGGTCCATTTGGTCAAATATGGACTTCTGAATGACTGATGTAAAATCAGAAGTAGTCAATGAGTATGTATAGAAAGGTCAAGATCAAGGAGTGAAACATGTTGAGTAAGTCAAAAATTGGCTACTGTATGGCTGATCTATCACCAAAAGGAGTCCAGTGGGCAGAAATAGAAATTCAAAATCGACAACCCTTGGGCCCGATATAAGTCCATTTGGTCAAATATGGATTTCTGAAAGACTGACATAATATCAAAAAGAGTCAATGAGTAGGTATAGAAAATTCGAGATCCATGACTGAAACAAGTCGAATTGGTCAAATTTTGGCTTCTCTCTGGCTAATTTATCACCAGAAGGAGTAAATTGGGTAAAAATAGAAAGTTCCAAATCGATAACTCTTGGGCCCGATATAGGTCCATTTGGTCAAATATGGACTTCTGAATTACTGATGTAAAATCAGAAGTATTCAATGAGTATGTATAGAAAGTTCAAGATCAAGTGCTGAAATATGTTCACTATGTCAAATATTGGCTACTGTATGGCTGATCTATCACCAAAAGGAGTCCAGTGGGCAGAAATAGAAATTCAAAATCGACAACCCTTGGGCCCGATATAAGTCCATTTGGTCAAATATGGATTTCTGAATGACTGACATAATATCAAAAAGAGTCAATGAGTAGGTATAGAAATTTCGAGATCCATGACTGAAACTTGTCAAATGGGTCAAATATTGCCTTCTCTATGGCTAATTTTTCACCAGAAGGAGTCAATTGGGTAGAAATAGAAAGTTCAAAATTGATGACTCTTGGGCCCGATATAGGTCCATTTGATCAAATATGGACTTCTGAATGACTGATGTAAAATCAGAAGTAGTCAATGAGTATGTATAGAAAGTTCAAGATCAAGTGCTGAAATATGTTCACTATGTCAAATATTGGCTACTGTATGGCTGATCTATCACTAAAAGGAGTCCAGTGGGCAGAAATAGAAAATTCAAAATCGACAACCCTTGGGCCCGATATTAGTCCATTTGGTCACATATGGATTTCTGAAAGACTGACATAATATCAGAAAGATTCAATGAGTAGGTATAGAAATTTCGAGATCCATGACTGAAACAAGTCGAGTTGGTCAAATTTTGGCTTCTCTATGGCTAATTTATCACCAGAAGGAGTCAATTGGGTAGAAATGGAAAGTTCAAAATCGATAACTCTTGGGCCCTATATAGGTCCATGTGGTCAAATATGGACTTCTGAATGACTGATATAAAATCAGAAGTAGTCAATGAGTATGTATAGAAAGTTCAAGATCAAGTATTGAAATATGTTCACTTTGTCAAATATTGGCTACTGTATGGCTGATCTATCACCAAAAGGAGTCCAGTGGGCAGAAATAGAAAATTCAAAATCGACAACCCTTGGGCCCGATATTAGTCCATTTGGTCAAATATGGATTTCTGAATGACTGACATAATATCAGAAAGAGTCAATGAGTAGGTATAGAAATTTTGAGATCCATGACTGAAACAAGTCGAATTGGTCAAATATTGGCTTCTCTATGGCTAATTTATCACCAGAAGGAGTCAATTGGGTACAAATAGAAAGTTCCAAATCGATAACTCTTGGGCCCGATACAGGTCCATTTGGTCAAATATGGACTTCTGAATTACTGATGTAAAATCAGAAGTATTCAATGAGTATGTATAGAAAGTTCAAGATCAAGTGCTGAAATATGTTCACTATGTCAAATATTGGCTACTGTATGGCTGATCTATCACCAAAAGGAGTCCAGTGGGCAGAAATAGAAAATTCAAAATCGACAACCCTTGGGCCCGATATTAGTCCATTTGGTCACATATGGATTTCTGAAAGACTGACATAATATCAGAAAGATTCAATGAGTAGGTATAGAAATTTCGAGATCCATGACTGAAACAAGTCGAATTGGTCAAATTTTGGCTTCTCTATGGCTAATTTATCACCAGAAGGAGTCAATTGGGTAGAAATGGAAAGTTCAAAATCGATAACTCTTGGGCCCTATATAGGTCCATGTGGTCAAATATGGACTTCTGAATGACTGATATAAAATCAGAAGTAGTCAATGAGTATGTATAGAAAGTTCAAGATCAAGTATTGAAATATGTTCACTATGTCAAATATTGGCTACTGTATGGCTGATCTATCACTAAAAGGAGTCCAGTGGGCAGAAATAGAAAATTCAAAATCGACAACCCTTGGGCCCGATATTAGTCCATTTGGTCACATATGGATTTCTGAAAGACTGACATAATATCAGAAAGATTCAATGAGTAGGTATAGAAATTTCGAGATCCATGACTGAAACAAGTCGAATTGGTCAAATTTTGGCTTCTCTATGGCTAATTTATCACCAGAAGGAGTCAATTGGGTAGAAATGGAAAGTTCAAAATCGATAACTCTTGGGCCCGATATAGGTCCATTTGGTCAAATATGGACTTCTGAATGACTGATGTAAAATCAGAAGTAGTCAATGAGTATGTATAGAAAGTTCAAGATCAAGTGCTGAAATATGTTCACTATGTCAAATATTGGCTACTGTATGGCTGATCTATCACTAAAAGGAGTGCAGTGGGCAGAAATAGAAAATTCAAAATCGACAACCCTTGGGCCCGATATAGCTCCATTTGGTCAAATATGGACTTCTGAATGACTGACATAACATCAGAAAGAGTCAATGAGTAGGTATAGAAATTTCAAGATCCATGACTGAAACATGTCCAATGGGTCAAATATATGCTACTCTATGGCTAATGCATCACAAGAAGGAGTCAACTGGGAAGGAATAGAAAGTTCAAGATCAAAGACTGAAATATGTTCAGTAGGTCAAAACTTGGCTGAAAACCACTAGAAGGAGTCAATGGGTAGAACCAAAAAGTTCAAAATCGATGACTCTTGGGCCATATATTAGTAATTTAGGTCAAATAGGACTCTGAATGGCTGATGTAACAACAGAAGGAGTCAATGAGTACCTTTAGAAATTTCAAGATCCATGACAGAAACATGTCAAATGGGTCAAATATTGGCTTTTCTATTGCTAATTTATCACCAGAAGGAGTCAATTGGGTAGAAATAGAAAGTTCAAAATCGATGACTCTTGGGCCCGATATAGGTCCATTTGGTCAAATATACACTTCTGAATGACTGATGTAAAATCAGAAGTAGTGAATGAGTATGTATAGAAAGGTCAAGATCAAGGAGGGAAACTGGTTGAGTAAGTCAAAAATTGGCTACTGTATTGCTCTATCACCAAATGGAGTTCAGTGGGCAGAAATAGAAAATTCAAAATCGACAACCCTTGGCCCCAATATTAGTCCATTTGGTCAAATATGGATTTCTGAATGACTGACATAATATCAAAAAGAGTCAATGAGTAGGTATAGAAATTTCGAGATCCATGACTGAAACTTGTCAAATGGGTCAAATATTGCCTTCTCTATGGCTAATTTATCACCAGAAGGAGTCAATTGGGTAGAAATAGAAAGTTCAAAATTGATGACTCTTGGGCCCGATATAGGTCCATTTGGTCAAATATGGACTTCTGAATGACTGATGTAAAATCAGAAGTAGTCAATGAGTATGTATAGAAAGTTCAAGATCAAGTACTGAAATATGTTCACTTTGTCAAATATTGGCTACTGTATGGCTGATCTATCACCAAAAGGAGTCCAGTGGGCAGAAATAGAAAATTCAAAATCGACAACCCTTGGGCCCGATATTAGTCCATTTGGTCAAATATGGATTTCTGAATGACTGACATAATATCAGAAAGAGTCAATGAGTAGGTATAGAAATTTTAAGATCCATGACTGAAACAAGTCGAATTGGTCAAATATTGGCTTCTCTATGGCTAATTTATCACCAGAAGGAGTCAATTGGGTAGAAATAGAAAGTTCAAAGTCGATAACTCTTGGGCCCGATATAGGTCCATTTGGTCAAATATGGACTTCTGAATGACTGATGTAAAATCAGAAGTAGTCAATGAGTATGTATAGAAAGGTCAAGATCAAGGAGTGAAACATGTTGAGTAAGTCAAAAATTGGCCACTGTATGGCTGATCTATCACCAAAAGGAGTTCAGTGGGCAGAAATAGAAAATTCAAAATCGACAACCCTTGGGCCCGATATTAGTCCATTTGGTCAAATATGGATTTTTGAATGACTGACATAATATCAGAAAGAGTCAATGAGTAGGTATAGAAATTTCGAGATCCATGACTGAAACAAGTCAAATTGGTCGAATATTGGCTTCTCATGGCAAATTTATCACCAGAAGGAGTCAATTGGGTAGAAATAGAAAGTTCAAAATCGATAACTCTTGTGCCCAATATAGGTCCATTTGGTCAAATATGGACTTCTGAATGACTGATGTAAAATCAGAAGTATTCAATGAGTATGTATAGAAAGTTCAAGATCAAGTGCTGAAATATGTTCACTATGTCAAATATTGGCTACTGTATGGCTGATCTATCACCAAGAGGAGTCCAGTGGGCAGAAATAGAAATTCAAAATCGACAACCCTTGGGCCCGATATAAGTCCATTTGGTCAAATATGGATTTCTGAATGACTGACATAATATCAAAAAGAGTCAATGAGTAGGTATAGAAATTTCGAGATCCATGACTGAAACTTGTCAAATGGGTCAAATATTGCCTTCTCTATGGCTAATTTTTCACCAGAAGGAGTCAATTGGGTAGAAATAGAAAGTTCAAAATTGATGACTCTTAGGCCCGATATAGGTCCATTTGATCAAATATGGACTTCTGAATGACTGATGTAAAATCAGAAGTAGTCAATGAGTATGTATAGAAAGTTCAAGATCAAGTGCTGAAATATGTTCACTATGTCAAATATTGGCTACTGTATGGCTGATCTATCACTAAAAGGAGTCCAGTGGGCAGAAATAGAAAATTCAAAATCGACAACCCTTGGGCCCGATATTAGTCCATTTGGTCACATATGGATTTCTGAAAGACTGACATAATATCAGAAAGATTCAATGAGTAGGTATAGAAATTTCGAGATCCATGACTGAAACAAGTCGAGTTGGTCAAATTTTGGCTTCTCTATGGCTAATTTATCACCAGAAGGAGTCAATTGGGTAGAAATGGAAAGTTCAAAATCGATAACTCTTGGGCCCTATATAGGTCCATGTGGTCAAATATGGACTTCTGAATGACTGATATAAAATCAGAAGTAGTCAATGAGTATGTATAGAAAGTTCAAGATCAAGTATTGAAATATGTTCACTTTGTCAAATATTGGCTACTGTATGGCTGATCTATCACCAAAAGGAGTCCAGTGGGCAGAAATAGAAAATTCAAAATCGACAACCCTTGGGCCCGATATTAGTCCATTTGGTCAAATATGGATTTCTGAATGACTGACATAATATCAGAAAGAGTCAATGAGTAGGTATAGAAATTTTGAGATCCATGACTGAAACAAGTCGAATTGGTCAAATATTGGCTTCTCTATGGCTAATTTATCACCAGAAGGAGTCAATTGGGTACAAATAGAAAGTTCCAAATCGATAACTCTTGGGCCCGATATAGGTCCATTTGGTCAAATATGGACTTCTGAATTACTGATGTAAAATCAGAAGTATTCAATGAGTATGTATAGAAAGTTCAAGATCAAGTGCTGAAATATGTTCACTATGTCAAATATTGGCTACTGTATGGCTGATCTATCACCAAAAGGAGTCCAGTGGGCAGAAATAGAAAATTCAAAATCGACAACCCTTGGGCCCGATATTAGTCCATTTGGTCACATATGGATTTCTGAAAGACTGACATAATATCAGAAAGATTCAATGAGTAGGTATAGAAATTTCGAGATCCATGACTGAAACAAGTCGAATTGGTCAAATTTTGGCTTCTCTATGGCTAATTTATCACCAGAAGGAGTCAATTGGGTAGAAATGGAAAGTTCAAAATCGATAACTCTTGGGCCCTATATAGGTCCATGTGGTCAAATATGGACTTCTGAATGACTGATATAAAATCAGAAGTAGTCAATGAGTATGTATAGAAAGTTCAAGATCAAGTATTGAAATATGTTCACTATGTCAAATATTGGCTACTGTATGGCTGATCTATCACTAAAAGGAGTCCAGTGGGCAGAAATAGAAAATTCAAAATCGACAACCCTTGGGCCCGATATTAGTCCATTTGGTCACATATGGATTTCTGAAAGACTGACATAATATCAGAAAGATTCAATGAGTAGGTATAGAAATTTCGAGATCCATGACTGAAACAAGTCGAATTGGTCAAATTTTGGCTTCTCTATGGCTAATTTATCACCAGAAGGAGTCAAATGGGTAGAAATGGAAAGTTCAAAATCGATAACTCTTGGGCCCTATATAGGTCCATGTGGTCAAATATGGACTTCTGAATGACTGATATAAAATCAGAAGTAGTCAATGAGTATGTATAGAAAGTTCAAGATCAAGTATTGAAATATGTTCACTTTGTCAAATATTGGCTACTGTATGGCTGATCTATCACCAAAAGGAGTCCAGTGGGCAGAAATAGAAAATTCAAAATCGACAACCCTTGGGCCCGATATTAGTCCATTTGGTCACATATGGATTTCTGAAAGACTGACATAATATCAGAAAGATTCAATGAGTAGGTATAGAAATTTCGAGATCCATGACTGAAACAAGTCGAATTGGTCAAATTTTGGCTTCTCTATGGCTAATTTATCACCAGAAGGAGTCAATTGGGTAGAAATGGAAAGTTCAAAATCGATAACTCTTGGGCCCTATATAGGTCCATGTGGTCAAATATGGACTTCTGAATGACTGATATAAAATCAGAAGTAGTCAATGAGTATGTATAGAAAGTTCAAGATCAAGTATTGAAATATGTTCACTATGTCAAATATTGGCTACTGTATGGCTGATCTATCACTGAAAGGAGTCCAGTGGGCAGAAATAGAAAATTCAAAATCGACAACCCTTGGGCCCGATATTAGTCCATTTGGTCACATATGGATTTCTGAAAGACTGACATAATATCAGAAAGATTCAATGAGTAGTTATAGAAATTTCGAGATCCATGACTGAAACAAGTCGAATTGGTCAAATTTTGGCTTCTCTATGGCTAATTTATCACCAGAAGGAGTCAATTGGGTAGAAATGGAAAGTTCAAAATCGATAACTCTTGGGCCCTATATAGGTCCATGTGGTCAAATATGGACTTCTGAATGACTGATATAAAATCAGAAGTAGTCAATGAGTATGTATAGAAAGTTCAAGATCAAGTATTGAAATATGTTCACTTTGTCAAATATTGGCTACTGTATGGCTGATCTATCACCAAAAGGAGTCCAGTGGGCAGAAATAGAAAATTCAAAATCGACAACCCTTGGGCCCGATATTAGTCCATTTGGTCACATATGGATTTCTGAAAGACTGACATAATATCAGAAAGATTCAATGAGTAGGTATAGAAATTTCGAGATCCATGACTGAAACAAGTCGAATTGGTCAAATTTTGGCTTCTCTATGGCTAATTTATCACCAGAAGGAGTCAATTGGGTAGAAATGGAAAGTTCAAAATCGATAACTCTTGGGCCCTATATAGGTCCATGTGGTCAAATATGGACTTCTGAATGACTGATATAAAATCAGAAGTAGTCAATGAGTATGTATAGAAAGTTCAAGATCAAGTATTGAAATATGTTCACTATGTCAAATATTGGCTACTGTATGGCTGATCTATCACTAAAAGGAGTCCAGTGGGCAGAAATAGAAAATTCAAAATCGACAACCCTTGGGCCCGATATTAGTCCATTTGGTCACATATGGATTTCTGAAAGACTGACATAATATCAGAAAGATTCAATGAGTAGGTATAGAAATTTCGAGATCCATGACTGAAACAAGTCGAATTGGTCAAATTTTGGCTTCTCTATGGCTAATTTATCACCAGAAGGAGTCAATTGGGTAGAAATGGAAAGTTCAAAATCGATAACTCTTGGGCCCTATATAGGTCCATGTGGTCAAATATGGACTTCTGAATGACTGATATAAAATCAGAAGTAGTCAATGAGTATGTATAGAAAGTTCAAGATCAAGTATTGAAATATGTTCACTTTGTCAAATATTGGCTACTGTATGGCTAATCTATCACCAAAAGGAGTCCAGTGGGCAGAAATAGAAAATTCAAAATCGACAACCCTTGGGCCCGATATTAGTCCATTTGGTCAAATATGGATTTCTGAATGACTGACATAATATCAGAAAGAGTCAATGAGTAGGTATAGAAATTTTGAGATCCATGACTGAAACAAGTCGAATTGGTCAAATATTGGCTTCTCTATGGCTAATTTATCACCAGAAGGAGTCAATTGGGTACAAATAGAAAGTTCCAAATCGATAACTCTTGGGCCCGATATAGGTCCATTTGGTCAAATATGGACTTCTGAATTACTGATGTAAAATCAGAAGTATTCAATGAGTATGTATAGAAAGTTCAAGATCAAGTGCTGAAATATGTTCACTATGTCAAATATTGGCTACTGTATGGCTGATCTATCACCAAAAGGAGTCCAGTGGGCAGAAATAGAAAATTCAAAATCGACAACCCTTGGGCCCGATATTAGTCCATTTGGTCACATATGGATTTCTGAAAGACTGACATAATATCAGAAAGATTCAATGAGTAGGTATAGAAATTTCGAGATCCATGACTGAAACAAGTCGAATTGGTCAAATTTTGGCTTCTCTATGGCTAATTTATCACCAGAAGGAGTCAATTGGGTAGAAATGGAAAGTTCAAAATCGATAACTCTTGGGCCCTATATAGGTCCATGTGGTCAAATATGGACTTCTGAATGACTGATATAAAATCAGAAGTAGTCAATGAGTATGTATAGAAAGTTCAAGATCAAGTATTGAAATATGTTCACTATGTCAAATATTGGCTACTGTATGGCTGATCTATCACTAAAAGGAGTCCAGTGGGCAGAAATAGAAAATTCAAAATCGACAACCCTTGGGCCCGATATTAGTCCATTTGGTCACATATGGATTTCTGAAAGACTGACATAATATCAGAAAGATTCAATGAGTAGGTATAGAAATTTCGAGATCCATGACTGAAACAAGTCGAATTGGTCAAATTTTGGCTTCTCTATGGCTAATTTATCACCAGAAGGAGTCAATTGGGTAGAAATGGAAAGTTCAAAATCGATAACTCTTGGGCCCTATATAGGTCCATGTGGTCAAATATGGACTTCTGAATGACTGATATAAAATCAGAAGTAGTCAATGAGTATGTATAGAAAGTTCAAGATCAAGTATTGAAATATGTTCACTTTGTCAAATATTGGCTACTGTATGGCTGATCTATCATCAAATGGAGTCCAGTGGGCAGAAATAGAAAATTCAAAATCGACAACCCTTGGCCCCGATATGAGTCCATTTGGTCAAATATGGATTTCTGAATGACTGACATAATATCAGAAAGAGTCAATGAGTAGGTATAGAAATTTCAAGATCCATGACTGAAACAAGTCGAATTGGTCAAATATTGGCTTCTCTATGGCTAATTTATCACCAGAAGGAGTCAATTGGGTAGAAATACAAAGTTCAAATTCGATGACTCTTGGGCCCGATATAGGTCCATTTGGTCAAATATGGACTTCTGAATGACTGATGTAAAATCAGAAGTAGTCAATGAGTATGTATAGAAAGTTCAAGATCAAGTGCTGAAATATGTTCACTATGTTAAATATTGGCTACTGTATGGCTGATCTATCACTAAAAGGAGTCCAGTGGGCAGAAATAGAAAATTCAAAATCGACAACCCTTGGGCCCGATATTAGTCCATTTGGTCAAATATGGATTTCTGAAAGACTGACATAATATCAGAAAGATTCAATGAGTAGGTATAGAAATTTCGAGATCCATGACTGAAACATGTCAAATGGGTGAAATATTGGCTTCTCTATGGCTAATTTATCACCAGAAGGAGTCAATTGAGTAGAAATAGAAAGTTCAAAATCGATGACTCTTGGGCCCGATATAAGTCCATTTGGTCAAATATGGACTTCTGAATGACTGATGTAAAATCAGAAGTAGTCAATGAGTATGTATAGAAAGGTCAAGATCAAGGAGTGAAACATGTTGAGTAAGTCAAAAATTGGCCACTGTATGGCTGATCTATCACCAAAAGGAGTTCAGTGGGCAGAAATAGAAAATTCAAAATCGACAACCCTTGGGAACGATATTAGTCCATTTGGTCAAATATGGATTTTTGAATGACTGACATAATATCAGAAAGAGTCAATGAGTAGGTATAGAAATTTCGACATCCATGACTGAAACAAGTCAAATTGGTCGAATATTGGCTTCTCATGGCAAATTTATCACCAGAAGGAGTCAATTGGGTAGAAATAGAAAGTTCAAAATCGATAACTCTTGTGCCCAATATAGGTCCATTTGGTCAAATTTGGACTTCTGAATGACTGATGTAAAATCAGAAGTAGTCAATGAGTATGTATAGAAAGGTCAAGATCAAGGAGTGAAACATGTTGAGTAAGTCAAAAATTGGCTACTGTATGGCTGATCTATCACCAAAAGGAGTCCAGTGGGCAGAAATAGAAATTCAAAATCGACAACCCTTGGGCCCGATATAAGTCCATTTGGTCAAATATGGACTTCTGAATTACTGATGTAAAATCAGAAGTATTCAATGAGTATGTATAGAAAGTTCAAGATCAAGTGCTGAAATATGTTCACTATGTCAAATATTGGCTACTGTATGGCTGATCTATCACCAAAAGGAGTCCAGTGGGCAGAAATAGAAAATTCAAAATCGACAACCCTTGGGCCCGATATTAGTCCATTTGGTCACATATGGATTTCTGAAAGACTGACATAATATCAGAAAGATTCAATGAGTAGGTATAGAAATTTCGAGATCCATGACTGAAACAAGTCGAATTGGTCAAATTTTGGCTTCTCTATGGCTAATTTATCACCAGAAGGAGTCAATTGGGTAGAAATGGAAAGTTCAAAATCGATAACTCTTGGGCCCTATATAGGTCCATGTGGTCAAATATGGACTTCTGAATGACTGATATAAAATCAGAAGTAGTCAATGAGTATGTATAGAAAGTTCAAGATCAAGTATTGAAATATGTTCACTATGTCAAATATTGGCTACTGTATGGCTGATCTATCACTAAAAGGAGTCCAGTGGGCAGAAATAGAAAATTCAAAATCGACAACCCTTGGGCCCGATATTAGTCCATTTGGTCACATATGGATTTCTGAAAGACTGACATAATATCAGAAAGATTCAATGAGTAGGTATAGAAATTTCGAGATCCATGACTGAAACAAGTCGAATTGGTCAAATTTTGGCTTCTCTATGGCTAATTTATCACCAGAAGGAGTCAATTGGGTAGAAATGGAAAGTTCACAATCGATAACTCTTGGGCCCTATATAGGTCCATGTGGTCAAATATGGACTTCTGAATGACTGATATAAAATCAGAAGTAGTCAATGAGTATGTATAGAAAGTTCAAGATCAAGTATTGAAATATGTTCACTTTGTCAAATATTGGCTACTGTATGGCTGATCTATCATCAAATGGAGTCCAGTGGGCAGAAATAGAAAATTCAAAATCGACAACCCTTGGCCCCGATATGAGTCCATTTGGTCAAATATGGATTTCTGAAAGACTGACATAATATCAGAAAGATTCATTGAGTAGGTATAGAAATTTCGAGATCCATGACTGAAACATGTCAAATGGGTGAAATATTGGCTTCTCTATGGCATATTTATCACCAGAAGGAGTCAATTGAGTAGAAATAGAAAGTTCAAAATCGATGACTCTTGGGCCCGATATAAGTCCATTTGGTCAAATATGGACTTCTGAATGACTGATGTAAAATCAGAAGTAGTCAATGAGTATGTATAGAAAGGTCAAGATCAAGGAGTGAAACATGTTGAGTAAGTCAAAAATTGGCCACTGTATGGCTGATCTATCACCAAAAGGAGTTCAGTGGGCAGAAATAGAAAAGTCAAAATCGACAACCCTTGGGAACGATATTAGTCCATTTGGTCAAATATGGATTTTTGAATGACTGACATAATATCAGAAAGAGTCAATGAGTAGGTATAGAAATTTCGACATCCATGACTGAAACAAGTCAAATTGGTCGAATATTGGCTTCTCATGGCAAATTTATCACCAGAAGGAGTCAATTGGGTAGAAATAGAAAGTTCAAAATCGATAACTCTTGTGCCCAATATAGGTCCATTTGGTCAAATATGGACTTCTGAATGACTGATGTAAAATCAGAAGTAGTCAATGAGTATGTATAGAAAGGTCAAGATCAAGGAGTGAAACATGTTGAGTAAGTCAAAAATTGGCTACTGTATGGCTGATCTATCACCAAAAGGAGTCCAGTGGGCAGAAATAGAAATTCAAAATCGACAACCCTTGGGCCCGATATAAGTCCATTTGGTCAAATATGGATTTCTGAAAGACTGACATAATATCAAAAAGAGTCAATGAGTAGGTATAGAAAATTCGAGATCCATGACTGAAACAAGTCGAATTGGTCAAATTTTGGCTTCTCTCTGGCTAATTTATCACCAGAAGGAGTAAATTGGGTAAAAATTGAAAGTTCCAAATCGATAACTCTTGGGCCCGATATAGGTCCATTTGGTCAAATATGGACTTCTGAATTACTGATGTAAAATCAGAAGTATTCAATGAGTATGTATAGAAAGTTCAAGATCAAGTGCTGAAATATGTTCACTATGTCAAATATTGGCTACTGTATGGCTGATCTATCACCAAAAGGAGTCCAGTGGGCAGAAATAGAAATTCAAAATCGACAACCCTTGTGCCCGATATAAGTCCATTTGGTCAAATATGGATTTCTGAATGACTGACATAATATCAAAAAGAGTCAATGAGTAGGTATAGAAATTTCGAGATCCATGACTGAAACTTGTCAAATGGGTCAAATATTGCCTTCTCTATGGCTAATTTTTCACCAGAAGGAGTCAATTGGGTAGAAATAGAAAGTTCAAAATTGATGACTCTTGGGCCCGATATAGGTCCATTTGATCAAATATGGACTTCTGAATGACTGATGTAAAATCAGAAGTAGTCAATGAGTATGTATAGAAAGTTCAAGATCAAGTGCTGAAATATGTTCACTATGTCAAATATTGGCTACTGTATGGCTGATCTATCACTAAAAGGAGTCCAGTGGGCAGAAATAGAAAATTCAAAATCGACAACCCTTGGGCCCGATATTAGTCCATTTGGTCACATATGGATTTCTGAAAGACTGACATAATATCAGAAAGATTCAATGAGTAGGTATAGAAATTTCGAGATCCATGACTGAAACAAGTCGAGTTGGTCAAATTTTGGCTTCTCTATGGCTAATTTATCACCAGAAGGAAACAATTGGGTAGAAATGGAAAGTTCAAAATCGATAACGCTTGGGCCCTATATAGGTCCATGTGGTCAAATATGGACTTCTGAATGACTGATATAAAATCAGAAGTAGTCAATGAGTATGTATAGAAAGTTCAAGATCAAGTATTGAAATATGTTCACTTTGTCAAATATTGGCTACTGTATGGCTGATCTATCACCAAAAGGAGTCCAGTGGGCAGAAATAGAAAATTCAAAATCGACAACCCTTGGGCCCGATATTAGTCCATTTGGTCAAATATGGATTTCTGAATGACTGACATAATATCAGAAAGAGTCAATGAGTAGGTATAGAAATTTTGAGATCCATGACTGAAACAAGTCGAATTGGTCAAATATTGGCTTCTCTATGGCTAATTTATCACCAGAAGGAGTCAATTGGGTACAAATAGAAAGTTCCAAATCGATAACTCTTGGGCCCGATATAGGTCCATTTGGTCAAATATGGACTTCTGAATGACTGATGTAAAATCAGAAATAGTCAATGAGTATGTATAGAAAGTTCAAGATCAAGTGCTGAAATATGTTCACTATGTCAAATATTGGCTACTGTATGGCTGATCTATCACTAAAAGGAGTGCAGTGGGCAGAAATAGAAAATTCAAAATCGACAACCCTTGGGCCCGATATAGCTCCATTTGGTCAAATATGGACTTCTGAATGACTGACATAACATTAGAAAGAGTCAATGAGTAGGTATAGAAATTTCAAGATCCATGACTGAAACATGTCCAATGGGTCAAATATATGCTACTCTATGGCTAATGCATCACAAGAAGGAGTCAACTGGGAAGGAATAGAAAGTTCAAGATCAAAGACTGAAATATGTTCAGTAGGTCAAAACTTGGCTGAAAACCACTAGAAGGAGTCAATGGGTAGAACCAAAAAGTTCAAAATCGATGACTCTTGGGCCATATATTAGTAATTTAGGTCAAATAGGACTCTGAATGGCTGATGTAACAACAGAAGGAGTCAATGAGTACCTTTAGAAATTTCAAGATCCATGACAGAAACATGTCAAATGGGTCAAATATTGGCTTTTCTATTGCTAATTTATCACCAGAAGGAGTCAATTGGGTAGAAATAGAAAGTTCAAAATCGATGACTCTTGGGCCCGATATAGGTCCATTTGGTCAAATATACACTTCTGAATGACTGATGTAAAATCAGAAGTAGTGAATGAGTATGTATAGAAAGGTCAAGATCAAGGAGGGAAACTGGTTGAGTAAGTCAAAAATTGGCTACTGTATTGCTCTATCACCAAATGGAGTTCAGTGGGCAGAAATAGAAAATTCAAAATCGACAACCCTTGGCCCCAATATTAGTCCATTTGGTCAAATATGGATTTCTGAATGACTGACATAATATCAAAAAGAGTCAATGAGTAGGTATAGAAATTTCGAGATCCATGACTGAAACTTGTCAAATGGGTCAAATATTGCCTTCTCTATGGCTAATTTATCACCAGAAGGAGTCAATTGGGTAGAAATAGAAAGTTCAAAATTGATGACTCTTTGGCCCGATATAGGTCCATTTGGTCAAATATGGACTTCTGAATGACTGATGTAAAATCAAAAGTAGTCAATGAGTATGTATAGAAAGTTCAAGATCAAGTACTGAAATATGTTCACTTTGTCAAATATTGGCTACTGTATGGCTGATCTATCACCAAAAGGAGTCCAGTGGGCAGAAATAGAAAATTCAAAATCGACAACCCTTGGGCCCGATATTAGTCCATTTGGTCAAATATGGATTTCTGAATGACTGACATAATATCAGAAAGAGTCAATGAGTAGGTATAGAAATTTTAAGATCCATGACTGAAACAAGTCGAATTGGTCAAATATTGGCTTCTCTATGGCTAATTTATCACCAGAAGGAGTCAATTGGGTAGAAATAGAAAGTTCAAAGTCGATAACTCTTGGGCCCGATATAGGTCCATTTGGTCAAATATGGACTTCTGAATGACTGATGTAAAATCAGAAGTAGTCAATGAGTATGTATAGAAAGGTCAAGATCAAGGAGTGAAACATGTTGAGTAAGTCAAAAATTGGCCACTGTATGGCTGATCTATCACCAAAAGGAGTTCAGTGGGCAGAAATAGAAAATTCAAAATCGACAACCCTTGGGCCCGATATTAGTCCATTTGGTCAAATATGGATTTTTGAATGACTGACATAATATCAGAAAGAGTCAATGAGTAGGTATAGAAATTTCGAGATCCATGACTGAAACAAGTCAAATTGGTCGAATATTGGCTTCTCATGGCAAATTTATCACCAGAAGGAGTCAATTGGGTAGAAATAGAAAGTTCAAAATCGATAACTCTTGTGCCCAATATAGGTCCATTTGGTCAAATATGGACTTCTGAATGACTGATGTAAAATCAGAAGTAGTCAATGAGTATGTATAGAAAGGTCAAGATCAAGGAGTGAAACATGTTGAGTAAGTCAAAAATTGGCTACTGTATGGCTGATCTATCACCAAAAGGAGTCCAGTGGGCAGAAATAGAAATTCAAAATCGACAACCCTTGGGCCCGATATAAGTCCATTTGGTCAAATATGGATTTCTGAAAGACTGACATAATATCAAAAAGAGTCAATGAGTAGGTATAGAAAATTCGAGATCCATGACTGAAACAAGTCGAATTGGTCAAATTTTGGCTTCTCTCTGGCTAATTTATCACCAGAAGGAGTAAATTGGGTAAAAATAGAAAGTTCCAAATCGATAACTCTTGGGCCCGATATAGGTCCATTTGGTCAAATATGGACTTCTGAATTACTGATGTAAAATCAGAAGTATTCAATGAGTATGTATAGAAAGTTCAAGATCAAGTGCTGAAATATGTTCACTATGTCAAATATTGGCTACTGTATGGCTGATCTATCACCAAAAGGAGTCCAGTGGGCAGAAATAGAAATTCAAAATCGACAACCCTTGGGCCCGATATAAGTCCATTTGGTCAAATATGGATTTCTGAATGACTGACATAATATCAAAAAGAGTCAATGAGTAGGTATAGAAATTTCGAGATCCATGACTGAAACTTGTCAAATGGGTCAAATATTGCCTTCTCTATGGCTAATTTTTCACCAGAAGGAGTCAATTGGGTAGAAATAGAAAGTTCAAAATTGATGACTCTTGGGCCCGATATAGGTCCATTTGATCAAATATGGACTTCTGAATGACTGATGTAAAATCAGAAGTAGTCAATGAGTATGTATAGAAAGTTCAAGATCAAGTGCTGAAATATGTTCACTATGTCAAATATTGGCTACTGTATGGCTGATCTATCACCAAAAGGAGTCCAGTGGGCAGAAATAGAAAATTCAAAATCGACAACCCTTGGGCCCGATATTAGTCCATTTGGTCACATATGGATTTCTGAAAGACTGACATAATATCAGAAAGATTCAATGAGTAGGTATAGAAATTTCGAGATCCATGACTGAAACAAGTCGAATTGGTCAAATTTTGGCTTCTCTATGGCTAATTTATCACCAGAAGGAGTCAATTGGGTAGAAATGGAAAGTTCAAAATCGATAACTCTTGGGCCCTATATAGGTCCATGTGGTCAAATATGGACTTCTGAATGACTGATATAAAATCAGAAGTAGTCAATGAGTATGTATAGAAAGTTCAAGATCAAGTATTGAAATATGTTCACTATGTCAAATATTGGCTACTGTATGGCTGATCTATCACTAAAAGGAGTCCAGTGGGCAGAAATAGAAAATTCAAAATCGACAACCCTTGGGCCCGATATTAGTCCATTTGGTCACATATGGATTTCTGAAAGACTGACATAATATCAGAAAGATTCAATGAGTAGGTATAGAAATTTCGAGATCCATGACTGAAACAAGTCGAATTGGTCAAATTTTGGCTTCTCTATGGCTAATTTATCACCAGAAGGAGTCAATTGGGTAGAAATGGAAAGTTCAAAATCGATAACTCTTGGGCCCTATATAGGTCCATGTGGTCAAATATGGACTTCTGAATGACTGATATAAAATCAGAAGTAGTCAATGAGTATGTATGGAAAGTTCAAGATCAAGTATTGAAATATGTTCACTTTGTCAAATATTGGCTACTGTATGGCTGATCTATCACCAAAAGGAGTCCAGTGGGCAGAAATAGAAAATTCAAAATCGACAACCCTTGGGCCCGATATTAGTCCATTTGGTCACATATGGATTTCTGAAAGACTGACATAATATCAGAAAGATTCAATGAGTAGGTATAGAAATTTCGAGATCCATGACTGAAACAAGTTGAATTGGTCAAATTTTGGCTTCTCTATGGCTAATTTATCACCAGAAGGAGTCAATTGGGTAGAAATGGAAAGTTCAAAATCGATAACTCTTGGGCCCTATATAGGTCCATGTGGTCAAATATGGACTTCTGAATGACTGATATAAAATCAGAAGTAGTCAATGAGTATGTATAGAAAGTTCAAGATCAAGTATTGAAATATGTTCACTATGTCAAATATTGGCTACTGTATGGCTGATCTATCACTAAAAGGAGTCCAGTGGGCAGAAATAGAAAATTCAAAATCGACAACCCTTGGGCCCGATATTAGTCCATTTGGTCACATATGGATTTCTGAAAGACTGACATAATATCAGAAAGATTCAATGAGTAGGTATAGAAATTTCGAGATCCATGACTGAAACAAGTCGAATTGGTCAAATTTTGGCTTCTCTATGGCTAATTTATCACCAGAAGGAGTCAATTGGGTAGAAATGGAAAGTTCAAAATCGATAACTCTTGGGCCCTATATAGGTCCGTGTGGTCAAATATGGACTTCTGAATTACTGATGTAAAATCAGAAGTATTCAATGAGTATGTATAGAAAGTTCAAGATCAAGTGCTGAAATATGTTCACTATGTCAAATATTGGCTACTGTATGGCTGATCTATCACCAAAAGGAGTCCAGTGGGCAGAAATAGAAAATTCAAAATCGACAACCCTTGGGCCCGATATTAGTCCATTTGGTCACATATGGATTTCTGAAAGACTGACATAATATCAGAAAGATTCAATGAGTAGGTATAGAAATTTCGAGATCCATGACTGAAACAAGTCGAATTGGTCAAATTTTGGCTTCTCTATGGCTAATTTATCACCAGAAGGAGTCAATTGGGTAGAAATGGAAAGTTCAAAATCGATAACTCTTGGGCCCTATATAGGTCCATGTGGTCAAATATGGACTTCTGAATGACTGATATAAAATCAGAAGTAGTCAATGAGTATGTATAGAAAGTTCAAGATCAAGTATTGAAATATGTTCACTATGTCAAATATTGGCTACTGTATGGCTGATCTATCACTAAAAGGAGTCCAGTGGGCAGAAATAGAAAATTCAAAATCGACAACCCTTGGGCCCGATATTAGTCCATTTGGTCACATATGGATTTCTGAAAGACTGACATAATATCAGAAAGATTCAATGAGTAGGTATAGAAATTTCGAGATCCATGACTGAAACAAGTCGAATTGGTCAAATTTTGGCTTCTCTATGGCTAATTTATCACCAGAAGGAGTCAATTGGGTAGAAATGGAAAGTTCAAAATCGATAACTCTTGGGCCCTATATAGGTCCATGTGGTCAAATATGGACTTCTGAATGACTGATATAAAATCAGAAGTAGTCAATGAGTATGTATAGAAAGTTCAAGATCAAGTATTGAAATATGTTCACTTTGTCAAATATTGGCTACTGTATGGCTGATCTATCACCAAAAGGAGTCCAGTGGGCAGAAATAGAAAATTCAAAATCGACAACCCTTGGGCCCGATATTAGTCCATTTGGTCACATATGGATTTCTGAAAGACTGACATAATATCAGAAAGATTCAATGAGTAGGTATAGAAATTTCGAGATCCATGACTGAAACAAGTCGAATTGGTCAAATTTTGGCTTCTCTATGGCTAATTTATCACCAGAAGGAGTCAATTGGGTAGAAATGGAAAGTTCAAAATCGATAACTCTTGGGCCCTATATAGGTCCATGTGGTCAAATATGGACTTCTGAATGACTGATATAAAATCAGAAGTAGTCAATGAGTATGTATAGAAAGTTCAAGATCAAGTATTGAAATATGTTCACTATGTCAAATATTGGCTACTGTATGGCTGATCTATCACTAAAAGGAGTCCAGTGGGCAGAAATAGAAAATTCAAAATCGACAACCCTTGGGCCCGATATTAGTCCATTTGGTCACATATGGATTTCTGAAAGACTGACATAATATCAGAAAGATTCAATGAGTAGGTATAGAAATTTCGAGATCCATGACTGAAACAAGTCGAATTGGTCAAATTTTGGCTTCTCTATGGCTAATTTATCACCAGAAGGAGTCAATTGGGTAGAAATGGAAAGTTCAAAATCGATAACTCTTGGGCCCTATATAGGTCCATGTGGTCAAATATGGACTTCTGAATGACTGATATAAAATCAGAAGTAGTCAATGAGTATGTATAGAAAGTTCAAGATCAAGGAGTGAAACATGTTGAGTAAGTCAAAAATTGGCCACTGTATGGCTGATCTATCACCAAAAGGAGTTCAGTGGGCAGAAATAGAAAATTCAAAATCGACAACCCTTGGGCCCGATATTAGTCCATTTGGTCAAATATGGATTTTTGAATGACTGACATAATATCAGAAAGAGTCAATGAGTAGGTATAGAAATTTCGAGATCCATGACTGAAACAAGTCAAATTGGTCGAATATTGGCTTCTCATGGCAAATTTATCACCAGAAGGAGTCAATTGGGTAGAAATAGAAAGTTCAAAATCGATAACTCTTGTGCCCAATATAGGTCCATTTGGTCAAATATGGACTTCTGAATGACTGATGTAAAATCAGAAGTAGTCAATGAGTATGTATAGAAAGGTCAAGATCAAGGAGTGAAACATGTTGAGTAAGTCAAAAATTGGCTACTGTATGGCTGATCTATCACCAAAAGGAGTCCAGTGGGCAGAAATAGAAATTCAAAATCGACAACCCTTGGGCCCGATATAAGTCCATTTGGTCAAATATGGATTTCTGAAAGACTGACATAATATCAAAAAGAGTCAATGAGTAGGTATAGAAAATTCGAGATCCATGACTGAAACAAGTCGAATTGGTCAAATTTTGGCTTCTCTCTGGCTAATTTATCACCAGAAGGAGTAAATTGGGTAAAAATAGAAAGTTCCAAATCGATAACTCTTGGGCCCGATATAGGTCCATTTGGTCAAATATGGACTTCTGAATTACTGATGTAAAATCAGAAGTATTCAATGAGTATGTATAGAAAGTTCAAGATCAAGTGCTGAAATATGTTCACTATGTCAAATATTGGCTACTGTATGGCTGATCTATCACCAAAAGGAGTCCAGTGGGCAGAAATAGAAATTCAAAATCGACAACCCTTGGGCCCGATATAAGTCCATTTGGTCAAATATGGATTTCTGAATGACTGACATAATATCAAAAAGAGTCAATGAGTAGGTATAGAAATTTCGAGATCCATGACTGAAACTTGTCAAATGGGTCAAATATTGCCTTCTCTATGGCTAATTTTTCACCAGAAGGAGTCAATTGGGTAGAAATAGAAAGTTCAAAATTGATGACTCTTGGGCCCGATATAGGTCCATTTGATCAAATATGGACTTCTGAATGACTGATGTAAAATCAGAAGTAGTCAATGAGTATGTATAGAAAGTTCAAGATCAAGTGCTGAAATATGTTCACTATGTCAAATATTGGCTACTGTATGGCTGATCTATCACTAAAAGGAGTCCAGTGGGCAGAAATAGAAAATTCAAAATCGACAACCCTTGGGCCCGATATTAGTCCATTTGGTCACATATGGATTTCTGAAAGACTGACATAATATCAGAAAGATTCAATGAGTAGGTATAGAAATTTCGAGATCCATGACTGAAACAAGTCGAGTTGGTCAAATTTTGGCTTCTCTATGGCTAATTTATCACCAGAAGGAGTCAATTGGGTAGAAATGGAAAGTTCAAAATCGATAACTCTTGGGCCCTATATAGGTCCATGTGGTCAAATATGGACTTCTGAATGACTGATATAAAATCAGAAGTAGTCAATGAGTATGTATAGAAAGTTCAAGATCAAGTATTGAAATATGTTCACTTTGTCAAATATTGGCTACTGTATGGCTGATCTATCACCAAAAGGAGTCCAGTGGGCAGAAATAGAAAATTCAAAATCGACAACCCTTGGGCCCGATATTAGTCCATTTGGTCAAATATGGATTTCTGAATGACTGACATAATATCAGAAAGAGTCAATGAGTAGGTATAGAAATTTTGAGATCCATGACTGAAACAAGTCGAATTGGTCAAATATTGGCTTCTCTATGGCTAATTTATCACCAGAAGGAGTCAATTGGGTACAAATAGAAAGTTCCAAATCGATAACTCTTGGGCCCGATATAGGTCCATTTGGTCAAATATGGACTTCTGAATTACTGATGTAAAATCAGAAGTATTCAATGAGTATGTATAGAAAGTTCAAGATCAAGTGCTGAAATATGTTCACTATGTCAAATATTGGCTACTGTATGGCTGATCTATCACCAAAAGGAGTCCAGTGGGCAGAAATAGAAAATTCAAAATCGACAACCCTTGGGCCCGATATTAGTCCATTTGGTCACATATGGATTTCTGAAAGACTGACATAATATCAGAAAGATTCAATGAGTAGGTATAGAAATTTCGAGATCCATGACTGAAACAAGTCGAATTGGTCAAATTTTGGCTTCTCTATGGCTAATTTATCACCAGAAGGAGTCAATTGGGTAGAAATGGAAAGTTCAAAATCGATAACTCTTGGGCCCTATATAGGTCCATGTGGTCAAATATGGACTTCTGAATGACTGATATAAAATCAGAAGTAGTCAATGAGTATGTATAGAAAGTTCAAGATCAAGTATTGAAATATGTTCACTATGTCAAATATTGGCTACTGTATGGCTGATCTATCACTAAAAGGAGTCCAGTGGGCAGAAATAGAAAATTCAAAATCGACAACCCTTGGGCCCGATATTAGTCCATTTGGTCACATATGGATTTCTGAAAGACTGACATAATATCAGAAAGATTCAATGAGTAGGTATAGAAATTTCGAGATCCATGACTGAAACAAGTCGAATTGGTCAAATTTTGGCTTCTCTATGGCTAATTTATCACCAGAAGGAGTCAATTGGGTAGAAATGGAAAGTTCAAAATCGATAACTCTTGGGCCCTATATAGGTCCATGTGGTCAAATATGGACTTCTGAATGACTGATATAAAATCAGAAGTAGTCAATGAGTATGTATGGAAAGTTCAAGATCAAGTATTGAAATATGTTCACTTTGTCAAATATTGGCTACTGTATGGCTGATCTATCACCAAAAGGAGTCCAGTGGGCAGAAATAGAAAATTCAAAATCGACAACCCTTGGGCCCGATATTAGTCCATTTGGTCACATATGGATTTCTGAAAGACTGACATAATATCAGAAAGATTCAATGAGTAGGTATAGAAATTTCGAGATCCATGACTGAAACAAGTCGAATTGGTCAAATTTTGGCTTCTCTATGGCTAATTTATCACCAGAAGGAGTCAATTGGGTAGAAATGGAAAGTTCAAAATCGATAACTCTTGGGCCCTATATAGGTCCATGTGGTCAAATATGGACTTCTGAATGACTGATATAAAATCAGAAGTAGTCAATGAGTATGTATAGAAAGTTCAAGATCAAGTATTGAAATATGTTCACTATGTCAAATATTGGCTACTGTATGGCTGATCTATCACTAAAAGGAGTCCAGTGGGCAGAAATAGAAAATTCAAAATCGACAACCCTTGGGCCCGATATTAGTCCATTTGGTCACATATGGATTTCTGAAAGACTGACATAATATCAGAAAGATTCAATGAGTAGGTATAGAAATTTCGAGATCCATGACTGAAACAAGTCGAATTGGTCAAATTTTGGCTTCTCTATGGCTAATTTATCACCAGAAGGAGTCAATTGGGTAGAAATGGAAAGTTCAAAATCGATAACTCTTGGGCCCTATATAGGTCCATGTGGTCAAATATGGACTTCTGAATGACTGATATAAAATCAGAAGTAGTCAATGAGTATGTATAGAAAGTTCAAGATCAAGTATTGAAATATGTTCACTTTGTCAAATATTGGCTACTGTATGGCTGATCTATCACCAAAAGGAGTCCAGTGGGCAGAAATAGAAAATTCAAAATCGACAACCCTTGGGCCCGATATTAGTCCATTTGGTCAAATATGGATTTCTGAATGACTGACATAATATCAGAAAGAGTCAATGAGTAGGTATAGAAATTTTGAGATCCATGACTGAAACAAGTCGAATTGGTCAAATATTGGCTTCTCTATGGCTAATTTATCACCAGAAGGAGTCAATTGGGTACAAATAGAAAGTTCCAAATCGATAACTCTTGGGCCCGATATAGGTCCATTTGGTCAAATATGGACTTCTGAATTACTGATGTAAAATCAGAAGTATTCAATGAGTATGTATAGAAAGTTCAAGATCAAGTGCTGAAATATGTTCACTATGTCAAATATTGGCTACTGTATGGCTGATCTATCACCAAAAGGAGTCCAGTGGGCAGAAATAGAAAATTCAAAATCGACAACCCTTGGGCCCGATATTAGTCCATTTGGTCACATATGGATTTCTGAAAGACTGACATAATATCAGAAAGATTCAATGAGTAGGTATAGAAATTTCGAGATCCATGACTGAAACAAGTCGAATTGGTCAAATTTTGGCTTCTCTATGGCTAATTTATCACCAGAAGGAGTCAATTGGGTAGAAATGGAAAGTTCAAAATCGATAACTCTTGGGCCCTATATAGGTCCATGTGGTCAAATATGGACTTCTGAATGACTGATATAAAATCAGAAGTAGTCAATGAGTATGTATAGAAAGTTCAAGATCAAGTATTGAAATATGTTCACTATGTCAAATATTGGCTACTGTATGGCTGATCTATCACTAAAAGGAGTCCAGTGGGCAGAAATAGAAAATTCAAAATCGACAACCCTTGGGCCCGATATTAGTCCATTTGGTCACATATGGATTTCTGAAAGACTGACATAATATCAGAAAGATTCAATGAGTAGGTATAGAAATTTCGAGATCCATGACTGAAACAAGTCGAATTGGTCAAATTTTGGCTTCTCTATGGCTAATTTATCACCAGAAGGAGTCAATTGGGTAGAAATGGAAAGTTCAAAATCGATAACTCTTGGGCCCTATATAGGTCCATGTGGTCAAATATGGACTTCTGAATGACTGATATAAAATCAGAAGTAGTCAATGAGTATGTATAGAAAGTTCAAGATCAAGTATTGAAATATGTTCACTTTGTCAAATATTGGCTACTGTATGGCTGATCTATCACCAAAAGGAGTCCAGTGGGCAGAAATAGAAAATTCAAAATCGACAACCCTTGGGCCCGATATTAGTCCATTTGGTCACATATGGATTTCTGAAAGACTGACATAATATCAGAAAGATTCAATGAGTAGGTATAGAAATTTCGAGATCCATGACTGAAACAAGTCGAATTGGTCAAATTTTGGCTTCTCTATGGCTAATTTATCACCAGAAGGAGTCAATTGGGTAGAAATGGAAAGTTCAAAATCGATAACTCTTGGGCCCTATATAGGTCCATGTGGTCAAATATGGACTTCTGAATGACTGATATAAAATCAGAAGTAGTCAATGAGTATGTATAGAAAGTTCAAGATCAAGTATTGAAATATGTTCACTATGTCAAATATTGGCTACTGTATGGCTGATCTATCACTAAAAGGAGTCCAGTGGGCAGAAATAGAAAATTCAAAATCGACAACCCTTGGGCCCGATATTAGTCCATTTGGTCACATATGGATTTCTGAAAGACTGACATAATATCAGAAAGATTCAATGAGTAGGTATAGAAATTTCGAGATCCATGACTGAAACAAGTCGAATTGGTCAAATTTTGGCTTCTCTATGGCTAATTTATCACCAGAAGGAGTCAATTGGGTAGAAATGGAAAGTTCAAAATCGATAACTCTTGGGCCCTATATAGGTCCATGTGGTCAAATATGGACTTCTGAATGACTGATATAAAATCAGAAGTAGTCAATGAGTATGTATAGAAAGTTCAAGATCAAGTATTGAAATATGTTCACTTTGTCAAATATTGGCTACTGTATGGCTGATCTATCACCAAAAGGAGTCCAGTGGGCAGAAATAGAAAATTCAAAATCGACAACCCTTGGGCCCGATATTAGTCCATTTGGTCAAATATGGATTTCTGAATGACTGACATAATATCAGAAAGAGTCAATGAGTAGGTATAGAAATTTTGAGATCCATGACTGAAACAAGTCGAATTGGTCAAATATTGGCTTCTCTATGGCTAATTTATCACCAGAAGGAGTCAATTGGGTACAAATAGAAAGTTCCAAATCGATAACTCTTGGGCCCGATATAGGTCCATTTGGTCAAATATGGACTTCTGAATTACTGATGTAAAATCAGAAGTATTCAATGAGTATGTATAGAAAGTTCAAGATCAAGTGCTGAAATATGTTCACTATGTCAAATATTGGCTACTGTATGGCTGATCTATCACCAAAAGGAGTCCAGTGGGCAGAAATAGAAAATTCAAAATCGACAACCCTTGGGCCCGATATTAGTCCATTTGGTCACATATGGATTTCTGAAGGACTGACATAATATCAGAAAGATTCAATGAGTAGGTATAGAAATTTCGAGATCCATGACTGAAACAAGTCGAATTGGTCAAATTTTGGCTTCTCTATGGCTAATTTATCACCAGAAGGAGTCAATTGGGTAGAAATGGAAAGTTCAAAATCGATAACTCTTGGGCCCTATATAGGTCCATGTGGTCAAATATGGACTTCTGAATGACTGATATAAAATCAGAAGTAGTCAATGAGTATGTATAGAAAGTTCAAGATCAAGTATTGAAATATGTTCACTATGTCAAATATTGGCTACTGTATGGCTGATCTATCACTAAAAGGAGTCCAGTGGGCAGAAATAGAAAATTCAAAATCGACAACCCTTGGGCCCGATATTAGTCCATTTGGTCACATATGGATTTCTGAAAGACTGACATAATATCAGAAAGATTCAATGAGTAGGTATAGAAATTTCGAGATCCATGACTGAAACAAGTCGAATTGGTCAAATTTTGGCTTCTCTATGGCTAATTTATCACCAGAAGGAGTCAATTGGGTAGAAATGGAAAGTTCAAAATCGATAACTCTTGGGCCCTATATAGGTCCATGTGGTCAAATATGGACTTCTGAATGACTGATATAAAATCAGAAGTAGTCAATGAGTATGTATAGAAAGTTCAAGATCAAGTATTGAAATATGTTCACTTTGTCAAATATTGGCTACTGTATGGCTGATCTATCACCAAAAGGAGTCCAGTGGGCAGAAATAGAAAATTCAAAATCGACAACCCTTGGGCCCGATATTAGTCCATTTGGTCAAATATGGATTTCTGAATGACTGACATAATATCAGAAAGAGTCAATGAGTAGGTATAGAAATTTTGAGATCCATGACTGAAACAAGTCGAATTGGTCAAATATTGGCTTCTCTATGGCTAATTTATCACCAGAAGGAGTCAATTGGGTACAAATAGAAAGTTCCAAATCGATAACTCTTGGGCCCGATATAGGTCCATGTGGTCAAATATGGACTTCTGAATTACTGATGTAAAATCAGAAGTATTCAATGAGTATGTATAGAAAGTTCAAGATCAAGTGCTGAAATATGTTCACTATGTCAAATATTGGCTACTGTATGGCTGATCTATCACTAAAAGGAGTCCAGTGGGCAGAAATAGAAAATTCAAAATCGACAACCCTTGGGCCCGATATTAGTCCATTTGGTCAAATATGGATTTCTGAAAGACTGACATAATATCAGAAAGATTCAATGAGTAGGTATAGAAATTTCGACATCCATGACTGAAACAAGTCAAATTGGTCGAATATTGGCTTCTCATGGCAAATTTATCACCAGAAGGAGTCAATTGGGTAGAAATAGAAAGTTCAAAATCGATAACTCTTGGGCCCAATATAGGTCCATTTGGTCAAATATGGACTTCTGAATGACTGATGTAAAATCAGAAGTAGTCAATGAGTATGTATAGAAAGGTCAAGATCAAGGAGTGAAACATGTTGAGTAAGTCAAAAATTGGCTACTGTATGGCTGATCTATCACCAAAAGGAGTCCAGTGGGCAGAAATAGAAATTCAAAATCGACAACCCTTGGGCCCGATATAAGTCCATTTGGTCAAATATGGATTTCTGAAAGACTGACATAATATCAAAAAGAGTCAATGAGTAGGTATAGAAAATTC
Source organism: Zacco platypus (assembly GCA_038088235.1). Lineage (NCBI taxonomy): Eukaryota > Metazoa > Chordata > Actinopteri > Cypriniformes > Xenocyprididae > Zacco > Zacco platypus. Next base: position 17,770,000 of record CM076065.1, on the reverse strand, counting down.
GAGATCCATGACTGAAACAAGTCGAATTGGTCAAATTTTGGCTTCTCTCTGGCTAATTTATCACCAGAAGGAGTAAATTGGGTAAAAATAGAAAGTTCCAAATCGATAACTCTTGGGCCCGATATAGGTCCATTTGGTCAAATATGGACTTCTGAATTACTGATGTAAAATCAGAAGTATTCAATGAGTATGTATAGAAAGTTCAAGATCAAGTGCTGAAATATGTTCACTATGTCAAATATTGGCTACTGTATGGCTGATCTATCACCAAAAGGAGTCCAGTGGGCAGAAACAGAAATTCAAAATCGACAACCCTTGGGCCCGATATAAGTCCATTTGGTCAAATATGGATTTCTGAATGACTGACATAATATCAAAAAGAGTCAATGAGTAGGTATAGAAATTTCGAGATCCATGACTGAAACTTGTCAAATGGGTCAAATATTGCCTTCTCTATGGCTAATTTTTCACCAGAAGGAGTCAATTGGGTAGAAATAGAAAGTTCAAAATTGATGACTCTTGGGCCCGATATAGGTCCATTTGATCAAATATGGACTTCTGAATGACTGATGTAAAATCAGAAGTAGTCAATGAGTATGTATAGAAAGTTCAAGATCAAGTGTTGAAATATGTTCACTATGTCAAATATTGGCTACTGTATGGCTGATCTATCACTAAAAGGAGTCCAGTGGGCAGAAATAGAAAATTCAAAATCGACAACCCTTGGGCCCGATATTAGTCCATTTGGTCACATATGGATTTCTGAAAGACTGACATAATATCAGAAAGATTCAATGAGTATGTATAGAAATTTCGAGATCCATGACTGAAACAAGTCGAATTGGTCAAATTTTGGCTTCTCTATGGCTAATTTATCACCAGAAGGAGTCAATTGGGCAAAAATAGAAAGTTCCAAATCGATAACTCTTGGGCCCGATATATGTCCATTTGGTCAAATATGGACTTCTGAATGACTGATGTAAAATCAGAAGTAGTCAATGAGTATGTATAGAAAGTTCAAGATCAAGTGCTGAAATATGTTCACTATGTCAAATATTGGCTACTGTATGGCTGATCTATCACTAAAAGGAGTCCAGTGGACAGAAATAGAAAATTCAAAATCGACAACCCTTGGGCCCGATATTAGTCCATTTGGTCAAATATGGATTTCTGAAAGACTGACATAATATCAGAAAGATTCAATGAGTAGGTATAGAAATTTCGAGATCCATGACTGAAACATGTCAAATGGGTGAAATATTGGCTTCTCTATGGCTAATTTATCACCAGAAGGAGTCAATTGGGTAGGAATAGAAAGTTCAAGATCAAAGACTGAAATATGTTCAGTAGGTCAACACTTGGCTGAAAACCACTGGAAGGAGTCAATGGGTAGAACCAAAAAGTTCAAAATCGATGACTCTTGGGCCCGATATAGGTCCATTTGGTCAAATATACACTTCTGAATGACTGATGTAACAACAGAAGGAGTCAATGAGTACCTTTAGAAATTTCAAGATCCATGACAGAAACATGTCAAATGGGTCAAATATTGGCTTTTCTATTGCTAATTTATCACCAGAAGGAGTCAATTGGGTAGAAATAGAAAGTTCAAAATCGATGACTCTTGGGCCCGATATAGGTCCATTTGGTCAAATATACACTTCTGAATGACTGATGTAAAATCAGAAGTAGTGAATGAGTATGTATAGAAAGGTCAAGATCAAGGAGGGAAACTGGTTGAGTAAGTCAAAAATTGGCTACTGTATTGCTCTTTCACCAAATGGAGTTCAGTGGGCAGAAATAGAAAATTCAAAATCGACAACCCTTGGCCCCGATATTAGTCCATTTGGTCAAATATGGATTTCTGAATGACTGACATAATATCAGAAAGAGTCAATGAGTAGGTATAGAAATTTCGAGATCCATGACTGAAACAAGTCGAATTGGTCAAATATTGGCTTCTCTATGGCTAATTTATCACCAGAAGGAGTCAATTGGGTAGAAATAGAAAGTTCAAAATCGATAACTCTTGGGCCCGATATAGGTCCATTTGGTCAAATATGGATTTCTGAATGACTGACATGATATCAGAAAGAGTCAATGAGTAAGTATAGAAATTTCGAGATCCATGACTGAAACAAGTCAAATTGGTCGAATATTGGCTTCTCATGGCAAATTTATCACCAGAAGGAGTCAATTGGGTAGAAATAGAAAGTTCAAAATTGATGACTCTTGGGCCCTATATAGGTCCATGTGGTCAAATATGGACTTCTGAATGACTGATGTAAAATCAGAAGTAGTCAATGAGTATGTATAGAAAGTTCAAGATCAAGTACTGAAATATGTTCACTTTGTCAAATATTGGCTACTGTATGGCTGATCTATCACCAAAAGGAGTCCAGTGGGCAGAAATAGAAAATTCAAAATCGACAACCCTTGGGCCCGATATTAGTCCATTTGGTCAAATATGGATTTCTGAATGACTGACATAATATCAGAAAGAGTCAATGAGTAGGTATAGAAATTTTGAGATCCATGACTGAAACAAGTCGAATTGGTCAAATATTGGCTTCTCTATGGCTAATTTATCACCAGAAGGAGTCAATTGGGTAGAAATAGAAAGTTCAAAATCGATAACTCTTGGGCCCGATATAGGTCCATTTGGTCAAATATGGACTTCTGAATGACTGATGTAAAATCAGAAGTAGTGAATGAGTATGTATAGAAAGTTCAAGATCAAGTGCTGAAATATGTTCACTATGTCAAATATTGGCTACTGTATGGCTGATCTATCACCAAAAGGAGTCCAGTGGGCAGAAATAGAAATTCAAAATCGACAACCCTTGGGCCCGATATAAGTCCATTTGGTCAAATATGGATTTCTGAATGACTGACATAATATCAAAAAGAGTCAATGAGTAGGTATAGAAAATTCGAGATCCATGACTGAAACAAGTCGAATTGGTCAAATTTTGGCTTTTCTATGGCTAATTTATCACCAGAAGGAGTCAATTGGGTAAAAATAGAAAGTTCCAAATCGATAACTCTTGGGCCCGATATAGGTCCATTTGGTCAAATATGGACTTCTGAATGACTGATGTAAAATCAGAAGTAGTCAATGAGTATGTATAGAAAGTTCAAGAACAAGTGCTGAAATATGTTCACTATGTCAAATATTGGCTACTGTATGGCTGATCTATCACTAAAAGGAGTCCAGTGGACAGAAATAGAAAATTAAAAATCGACAACCCTTGGGCCCGATATTAGTCCATTTGGTCAAATATGGATTTCTGAAAGACTGACATAATATCAGAAAGATTCAATGAGTAGGTATAGAAATTTCGAGATCCATGACTGAAACATGTCAAATGGGTGAAATATTGGCTTCTCTATGGCTAATTTATCACCAGAAGGAGTCAATTGGGTAGGAATAGAAAGTTCAAGATCAAAGACTGAAATATGTTCAGTAGGTCAAAACTTGGCTGAAAACCACTGGAAGGAGTCAATGGGTAGAACCAAAAAGTTCAAAATCGATGACTCTTGGGCCCGATATAGGTCCATTTGGTCAAATATACACTTCTGAATGACTGATGTAACAACAGAAGGAGTCAATGAGTACCTTTAGAAATTTCGAGATCCATGACTGAAACAAGTCGAATTGGTCAAATATTGGCTTCTCTATGGCTAATTTATCACCAGAAGGAGTCAATTGGGTAGAAATAGAAAGTTCAAAATCGATAACTCTTGGGCCCGATATAGGTCCATTTGGTCAAATATGGACTTCTGAATGACTGATGTAAAATCAGAAGTAGTCAATGAGTATGCATAGAAAGTTCAAGATCAAGTGCTGAAATATGTTCACTATGTCAAATATTGGCTACTGTATGGCTGATCTATCACCAAAAGGAGTCCAGTGGGCAGAAATAGAAAATTCAAAATCGACAACCCTTGGGCCCGATATTAGTCCATTTGGTCAAATATGGATTTCTGAATGACTGACATGATATCAGAAAGAGTCAATGAGTAAGTATAGAAATTTCGAGATCCATGACTAAAACAAGTCGAATTGGTCAAATTTTGGCTTCTCTATGGCTAATTTATCACCAGAAGGAGTCAATTGGGTAGAAATAGAAAGTTCAAAATCGATAACTCTTGGGCCCGATATAGGTCCATTTGGTCAAATATGGACTTCTGAATGACTGATGTAAAATCAGAAGTAGTCAATGAGTATGTATAGAAAGGTCAAGATCAAGGAGTGAAACATGTTGAGTAAGTCAAAAATTGGCTACTGTATAGCTGATCTATCACCAAAAGGAGTCCAGTGGACAGAAATAGAAAATTCAAAATCGACAACCCTTGGGCCCGATATTAGTCCATTGGTCAAATATGGATTTCTGAATGACTGACATAATATCAAAAAGAGTCAATGAGTAGGTATAGAAATTTCGTGATCCATGACTGAAACTTGTCAAATGGGTCAAATATTGCCTTCTCTATGGCTAATTTATCACCAGAAGGAGTCAATTGGGTAGAAATAGAAAGTTCAAAATTGATGACTCTTGGGCCCGATATAGGTCCATTTGATCAAATATGGACTTCTGAATGACTGATGTAAAATCAGAAGTAGTCAATGAGTATGTATAGAAAGTTCAAGATCAAGTGTTGAAATATGTTCACTATGTCAAATATTGGCTACTGTATGGCTGATCTATCACTAAAAGGAGTCCAGTGGGCAGAAATAGAAAATTCAAAATCGACAACCCTTGGGCCCGATATTAGTCCATTTGGTCACATATGGATTTCTGAAAGACTGACATAATATCAGAAAGATTCAATGAGTATGTATAGAAATTTCGAGATCCATGACTGAAACAAGTCGAATTGGTCAAATTTTGGCTTCTCTATGGCTAATTTATCACCAGAAGGAGTCAATTGGGCAAAAATAGAAAGTTCCAAATCGATAACTCTTGGGCCCGATATATGTCCATTTGGTCAAATATGGACTTCTGAATGACTGATGTAAAATCAGAAGTAGTCAATGAGTATGTATAGAAAGTTCAAGATCAAGTGCTGAAATATGTTCACTATGTCAAATATTGGCTACTGTATGGCTGATCTATCACTAAAAGGAGTCCAGTGGACAGAAATAGAAAATTCAAAATCGACAACCCTTGGGCCCGATATTAGTCCATTTGGTCAAATATGGATTTCTGAAAGACTGACATAATATCAGAAAGATTCAATGAGTAGGTATAGAAATTTCGAGATCCATGACTGAAACATGTCAAATGGGTGAAATATTGGCTTCTCTATGGCTAATTTATCACCAGAAGGAGTCAATTGGGTAGGAATAGAAAGTTCAAGATCAAAGACTGAAATATGTTCAGTAGGTCAACACTTGGCTGAAAACCACTGGAAGGAGTCAATGGGTAGAACCAAAAAGTTCAAAATCGATGACTCTTGGGCCCGATATAGGTCCATTTGGTCAAATATACACTTCTGAATGACTGATGTAACAACAGAAGGAGTCAATGAGTACCTTTAGAAATTTCAAGATCCATGACAGAAACATGTCAAATGGGTCAAATATTGGCTTTTCTATTGCTAATTTATCACCAGAAGGAGTCAATTGGGTAGAAATAGAAAGTTCAAAATCGATGACTCTTGGGCCCGATATAGGTCCATTTGGTCAAATATACACTTCTGAATGACTGATGTAAAATCAGAAGTAGTGAATGAGTATGTATAGAAAGGTCAAGATCAAGGAGGGAAACTGGTTGAGTAAGTCAAAAATTGGCTACTGTATTGCTCTTTCACCAAATGGAGTTCAGTGGGCAGAAATAGAAAATTCAAAATCGACAACCCTTGGCCCCGATATTAGTCCATTTGGTCAAATATGGATTTCTGAATGACTGACATAATATCAGAAAGAGTCAATGAGTAGGTATAGAAATTTCGAGATCCATGACTGAAACAAGTCGAATTGGTCAAATATTGGCTTCTCTATGGCTAATTTATCACCAGAAGGAGTCAATTGGGTAGAAATAGAAAGTTCAAAATCGATAACTCTTGGGCCCGATATAGGTCCATTTGGTCAAATATGGATTTCTGAATGACTGACATGATATCAGAAAGAGTCAATGAGTAAGTATAGAAATTTCGAGATCCATGACTGAAACAAGTCAAATTGGTCGAATATTGGCTTCTCATGGCAAATTTATCACCAGAAGGAGTCAATTGGGTAGAAATAGAAAGTTCAAAATTGATGACTCTTGGGCCCTATATAGGTCCATGTGGTCAAATATGGACTTCTGAATGACTGATGTAAAATCAGAAGTAGTCAATGAGTATGTATAGAAAGTTCAAGATCAAGTACTGAAATATGTTCACTTTGTCAAATATTGGCTACTGTATGGCTGATCTATCACCAAAAGGAGTCCAGTGGGCAGAAATAGAAAATTCAAAATCGACAACCCTTGGGCCCGATATTAGTCCATTTGGTCAAATATGGATTTCTGAATGACTGACATAATATCAGAAAGAGTCAATGAGTAGGTATAGAAATTTTGAGATCCATGACTGAAACAAGTCGAATTGGTCAAATATTGGCTTCTCTATGGCTAATTTATCACCAGAAGGAGTCAATTGGGTAGAAATAGAAAGTTCAAAATCGATAACTCTTGGGCCCGATATAGGTCCATTTGGTCAAATATGGACTTCTGAATGACTGATGTAAAATCAGAAGTAGTGAATGAGTATGTATAGAAAGTTCAAGATCAAGTGCTGAAATATGTTCACTATGTCAAATATTGGCTACTGTATGGCTGATCTATCACCAAAAGGAGTCCAGTGGGCAGAAATAGAAATTCAAAATCGACAACCCTTGGGCCCGATATAAGTCCATTTGGTCAAATATGGATTTCTGAATGACTGACATAATATCAAAAAGAGTCAATGAGTAGGTATAGAAAATTCGAGATCCATGACTGAAACAAGTCGAATTGGTCAAATTTTGGCTTTTCTATGGCTAATTTATCACCAGAAGGAGTCAATTGGGTAAAAATAGAAAGTTCCAAATCGATAACTCTTGGGCCCGATATAGGTCCATTTGGTCAAATATGGACTTCTGAATGACTGATGTAAAATCAGAAGTAGTCAATGAGTATGTATAGAAAGTTCAAGAACAAGTGCTGAAATATGTTCACTATGTCAAATATTGGCTACTGTATGGCTGATCTATCACTAAAAGGAGTCCAGTGGACAGAAATAGAAAATTAAAAATCGACAACCCTTGGGCCCGATATTAGTCCATTTGGTCAAATATGGATTTCTGAAAGACTGACATAATATCAGAAAGATTCAATGAGTAGGTATAGAAATTTCGAGATCCATGACTGAAACATGTCAAATGGGTGAAATATTGGCTTCTCTATGGCTAATTTATCACCAGAAGGAGTCAATTGGGTAGGAATAGAAAGTTCAAGATCAAAGACTGAAATATGTTCAGTAGGTCAAAACTTGGCTGAAAACCACTGGAAGGAGTCAATGGGTAGAACCAAAAAGTTCAAAATCGATGACTCTTGGGCCCGATATAGGTCCATTTGGTCAAATATACACTTCTGAATGACTGATGTAACAACAGAAGGAGTCAATGAGTACCTTTAGAAATTTCGAGATCCATGACTGAAACAAGTCGAATTGGTCAAATATTGGCTTCTCTATGGCTAATTTATCACCAGAAGGAGTCAATTGGGTAGAAATAGAAAGTTCAAAATCGATAACTCTTGGGCCCGATATAGGTCCATTTGGTCAAATATGGACTTCTGAATGACTGATGTAAAATCAGAAGTAGTCAATGAGTATGCATAGAAAGTTCAAGATCAAGTGCTGAAATATGTTCACTATGTCAAATATTGGCTACTGTATGGCTGATCTATCACCAAAAGGAGTCCAGTGGGCAGAAATAGAAAATTCAAAATCGACAACCCTTGGGCCCGATATTAGTCCATTTGGTCAAATATGGATTTCTGAATGACTGACATGATATCAGAAAGAGTCAATGAGTAAGTATAGAAATTTCGAGATCCATGACTAAAACAAGTCGAATTGGTCAAATTTTGGCTTCTCTATGGCTAATTTATCACCAGAAGGAGTCAATTGGGTAGAAATAGAAAGTTCAAAATCGATAACTCTTGGGCCCGATATAGGTCCATTTGGTCAAATATGGACTTCTGAATGACTGATGTAAAATCAGAAGTAGTCAATGAGTATGTATAGAAAGGTCAAGATCAAGGAGTGAAACATGTTGAGTAAGTCAAAAATTGGCTACTGTATAGCTGATCTATCACCAAAAGGAGTCCAGTGGACAGAAATAGAAAATTCAAAATCGACAACCCTTGGGCCCGATATTAGTCCATTGGTCAAATATGGATTTCTGAATGACTGACATAATATCAAAAAGAGTCAATGAGTAGGTATAGAAATTTCGTGATCCATGACTGAAACTTGTCAAATGGGTCAAATATTGCCTTCTCTATGGCTAATTTATCACCAGAAGGAGTCAATTGGGTAGAAACAGAAAGTTCAAAATTGATGACTCTTGGGCCCTATATAGGTCCATGTGGTCAAATATGGACTTCTGAATGACTGATGTAAAATCAGAAGTAGTCAATGAGTATGTATAGAAAGTTCAAGATCAAGTACTGAAATATGTTCACTTTGTCAAATATTGGCTACTGTATGGCTGATCTATCACCAAAAGGAGTCCAGTGGGCAGAAATAGAAAATTCAAAATCGACAACCCTTGGGCCCGATATTAGTCCATTTGGTCAAATATGGATTTCTGAATGACTGACATAATATCAGAAAGAGTCAATGAGTAGGTATAGAAATTTTGAGATCCATGACTGAAACAAGTCGAATTGGTCAAATATTGGCTTCTCTATGGCTAATTTATCACCAGAAGGAGTCAATTGGGTAGAAATAGAAAGTTCAAAATCGATAACTCTTGGGCCCGATATAGGTCCATTTGGTCAAATATGGACTTCTGAATGACTGATGTAAAATCAGAAGTAGTGAATGAGTATGTATAGAAAGTTCAAGATCAAGTGCTGAAATATGTTCACTATGTCAAATATTGGCTACTGTATGGCTGATCTATCACCAAAAGGAGTCCAGTGGGCAGAAATAGAAATTCAAAATCGACAACCCTTGGGCCCGATATAAGTCCATTTGGTCAAATATGGATTTCTGAATGACTGACATAATATCAAAAAGAGTCAATGAGTAGGTATAGAAAATTCGAGATCCATGACTAAAACAAGTCGAATTGGTCAAATTTTGGCTTCTCTATGGCTAATTTATCACCAGAAGGAGTCAATTGGGTAGAAATAGAAAGTTCAAAATCGATAACTCTTGGGCCCGATATAGGTCCATTTGGTCAAATATGGACTTCTGAATGACTGATGTAAAATCAGAACTAGTCAATGAGTATGTATAGAAAGGTCAAGATTAAGGAGTGAAACATGTTGAGTAAGTCAAAAATTGGCTACTGTATAGCTGATCTATCACCAAAAGGAGTCCAGTGGGCAGAAATAGAAAATTCAAAATCGACAACCCTTGGGCCCGATATTAGTCCATTTGGTCAAATATGGATTTCTGAATGACTGACATAATATCAGAAAGAGTCAATGAGTAGGTATAGAAATTTCGAGATCCATGACTGAAACAAGTCGAATTGGTCAAATATTGGCTTCTCTATGGCTAATTTATCACCAGAAGGAGTCAATTGGATAGAAATAGAAAGTTCAAAATCGATAACTCTTGGGCCCGATATAGGTCCATTTGGTCAAATATGGACTTCTGAATGACTGATGTAAAATCAGAAGTAGTCAATGAGTATGTATAGAAAGTTCAAGATTAAGTGCTGAAATATGTTCACTATGTCAAATATTGGCTACTGTATGGCTGATCTATCACCAAAAGGAGTCCAGTGGGCAGAAATAGAAAATTCAAAATCGACAACCCTTGGGCCCGATATTAGTCCATTTGGTCAAATATGGATTTCAGAATGACTGACATAATATCAGAAAGAGTCAATGAGTAGGTATAGAAATTTCGAGATCCATGACTAAAACAAGTCGAATTGGTCAAATTTTGGCTTCTCTATGGCTAATTTATCACCAGAAGGAGTCAATTGGGTAGAAATAGAAAGTTCAAAATCGATAACTCTTGGGCCCGATATAGGTCCATTTGGTCAAATATGGACTTCTGAATGACTGATGTAAAATCAGAAGTAGTCAATGAGTATGTATAGAAAGGTCAAGATCAAGGAGTGAAACATGTTGAGTAAGTCAAAAATTAGCTACTGTATAGCTGATCTATCACCAAAAGGAGTCCAGTGGGCAGAAATAGAAATTCAAAATCGACAACCCTTGGGCCCGATATAAGTCCATTTGGTCAAATATGGATTTCTGAATGACTGACATAATATCAAAAAGAGTCAATGAGTAGGTATAGAAAATTCGAGGTCCATGACTGAAACAAGTCGAATTGGTCAAATATTGGCTTCTCTATGGCTAATTTATCACCAGAAGGAGTCAATTGGGTAGAAATACAAAGTTCAAATTCGATGACTCTTGGGCCCGATATAGGTCCATTTGGTCAAATATGGACTTCTGAATGACTGATGTAAAATCAGAAGTAGTCAATGAGTATGTATAGAAAGTTCAAGATCAAGTGCTGAAATATGTTCACTATGTTAAATATTGGCTACTGTATGGCTGATCTATCACTAAAAGGAGTCCAGTGGGCAGAAATAGAAAATTCAAAATCGACAACCCTTGGGCCCGATATTAGTCCATTTGGTCAAATATGGATTTCTGAAAGACTGACATAATATCAGAAAGATTCAATGAGTAGGTATAGAAATTTCGAGATCCATGACTGAAACATGTCAAATGGGTGAAATATTGGCTTCTCTATGGCTAATTTATCACCAGAAGGAGTCAATTGAGTAGAAATAGAAAGTTCAAAATCGATGACTCTTGGGCCCGATATAAGTCCCTTTGGTCAAATATGGACTTCTGAATGACTGATGTAAAATCAGAAGTAGTCAATGAGTATGTATAGAAAGGTCAAGATCAAGGAGTGAAACATGTTGAGTAAGTCAAAAATTGGCCACTGTATGGCTGATCTATCACCAAAAGGAGTTCAGTGGGCAGAAATAGAAAATTCAAAATCGACAACCCTTGGGCCCGATATTAGTCCATTTGGTCAAATATGGATTTTTGAATGACTGACATAATATCAGAAAGAGTCAATGAGTAGGTATAGAAATTTCGAGATCCATGACTGAAACAAGTCAAATTGGTCGAATATTGGCTTCTCATGGCAAATTTATCACTAGAAGGAGTCAATTGGGTAGAAATAGAAAGTTCAAAATCGATAACTCTTGTGCCCAATATAGGTCCATTTGGTCAAATATGGATTTCTGAAAGACTGACATAATATCAGAAAGATTCAATGAGTAGGTATAGAAATTTCGAGATCCATGACTGAAACTTGTCAAATGGGTCAAATATTGCCTTCTCTATGGCTAATTTATCACCAGAAGGAGTCAATTGGGTAGAAATAGAAAGTTCAAAATTGATGACTCTTGGGCCCGATATAGGTCCATTTGGTCAAATATGGACTTCTGAATGACTGATGTAAAATCAGAAGTAGTCAATGAGTATGTATAGAAAGGTCAAGATCAAAGAGTGAAACATGTTGAATTAGTCAAAAATTGGCTACTGTATGGCTGATCTATCACCAAAAGGAGTTCAGTGGGCAGAAATAGAAAATTCAAAATCGACAACCCTTGGGCCCGATATTAGTCCATTTGGTCAAACATGGATTTTTGAATGACTGACATAATATCAGAAAGAGTCAATGAGTAGGTATAGAAATTTCGAGATCCATGACTGAAACAAGTCAAATTGGTCGAATATTGGCTTCTCATGGCAAATTTATCACCAGAAGGAGTCAATTGGGTAGAAATAGAAAGTTCAAAATCGATGACTCTTTGGCCTGATATAGGTCCATTTGGTCAAATATGGACTTCTGAATGACTGATGTAAAATCAGAAGTAGTGAATGAGTATGTATAGAAAGGTCAAGATCAAGGAGGGAAACTGGTTGAGTAAGTCAAAAATTGGCTACTGTATGACTGATCTATCACCAAATGGAGTCCAGTGGGCAGAAATAGAAAATTCAAAATCGACAACCCTTGGCCCCGATAGTAGTCCATTTGGTCAAATATGGATTTCTGAATGACTGACATAATATCAAAAAGAGTCAATGAGTAGTTATAGAAATTTCGAGATCCATGACTGAAACTTGTCAAATGGGTCAAATATTGCCTTCTCTATGGCTAATTTATCACCAGAAGGAGTCAATTGGGTAGAAATAGAAAGTTCAAAATTGATGACTCTTGGGCCCGATATAGGTCCATTTGGTCAAATATGGACTTCTGAATGACTGATGTAAAATCAGAAGTAGTCAATGAGTATGTATAGAAAGTTCAAGATCAAGTACTGAAATATGTTCACTTTGTCAAATATTGGCTACTGTATGGCTGATCTATCATCAAAAGGAGTCCAGTGGGCAGAAATAGAAAATTCAAAATCGACAACCCTTGGGCCCGATATTAGTCCATTTGGTCAAATATGGATTTCTGAATGACTGACATAATATCAGAAAGAGTCAATGAGTAGGTATAGAAATTTTGAGATCCATGACTGAAACAAGTCGAATTGGTCAAATATTGGCTTCTCTATGGCTAATTTATCACCAGAAGGAGTCAATTGGGTAGAAATAGAAAGTTCAAAATCGATAACTCTTGGGCCCGATATAAGTCCCTTTGGTCAAATATGGACTTCTGAATGACTGATGTAAAATCAGAAGTAGTCAATGAGTATGTATAGAAAGGTCAAGATCAAGGAGTGAAACATGTTGAGTAAGTCAAAAATTGGCCACTGTATGGCTGATCTATCACCAAAAGGAGTTCAGTGGGCAGAAATAGAAAATTCAAAATCGACAACCCTTGGGCCCGATATTAGTCCATTTGGTCAAATATGGATTTTTGAATGACTGACATAATATCAGAAAGAGTCAATGAGTAGGTATAGAAATTTCGAGATCCATGACTGAAACAAGTCAAATTGGTCGAATATTGGCTTCTCATGGCAAATTTATCACCAGAAGGAGTCAATTGGGTAGAAATAGAAAGTTCAAAATCGATAACTCTTGTGCCCAATATAGGTCCATTTGGTCAAATATGGACTTCTGAATGACTGATGTAAAATCAGAAGTAGTCAATGAGTATGTATAGAAAGGTCAAGATCAAGGAGTGAAACATGTTGAGTAAGTCAAAAATTGGCTACTGTATGGCTGATCTATCACCAAAAGGAGTCCAGTGGACAGAAATAGAAAATTCAAAATCGACAACCCTTGGGCCCGATATTAGTCCATTGGTCAAATATGGATTTCTGAATGACTGACATAATATCAAAAAGAGTCAATGAGTAGGTATAGAAATTTCGAGATCCATGACTGAAACTTGTGAAATGGGTCAAATATTGCCTTCTCTATGGCTAATTTATCACCAGAAGGAGTCAATTGGGTAGAAATAGAAAGTTCAAAATTGATGACTCTTGGGCCCGATATAGGTCCATTTGGTCAAATATGGACTTCTGAATGACTGATGTAAAATCAGAAGTAGTCAATGAGTATGTATAGAAAGTTCAAGATCAAGTACTGAAATATGTTCACTTTGTCAAATATTGGCTACTGTATGGCTGATCTATCACCAAAAGGAGTCCAGTGGGCAGAAATAGAAAATTCAAAATCGATGACTCTTGGGCCCGATATAAGTCCATTTGGTCAAATATGGACTTCTGAATGACTGATGTAAAATCAGAAGTAGTCAATGAGTATGTATAGAAAGGTCAAGATCAAAGAGTGAAACATGTTGAATTAGTCAAAAATTGGCTACTGTATGGCTGATCTATCACCAAAAGGAGTTCAGTGGGCAGAAATAGAAAATTCAAAATCGACAACCCTTGGGCCCGATATTAGTCCATTTGGTCAAATATGGATTTTTGAATGACTGACATAATATCAGAAAGAGTCAATGAGTAGGTATAGAAATTTCGAGATCCATGACTGAAACAAGTCAAATTGGTCGAATATTGGCTTCTCATGGCAAATTTATCACCAGAAGGAGTCAATTGGGTAGAAATAGAAAGTTCAAAATCGATGACTCTTTGGCCTGATATAGGTCCATTTGGTCAAATATGGACTTCTGAATGACTGATGTAAAATCAGAAGTAGTGACTGAGTATGTATAGAAAGGTCAAGATCAAGGAGGGAAACTGGTTGAGTAAGTCAAAAATTGGCTACTGTATGACTGATCTATCACCAAATGGAGTCCAGTGGGCAGAAATAGAAAATTCAAAATCGACAACCCTTGGCCCCGATAGTAGTCCATTTGGTCAAATATGGATTTCTGAATGACTGACATAATATCAGAAAGAGTCAATGAGTAGGTATAGAAATTTTGAGATCCATGACTGAAACAAGTCGAATTGGTCAAATATTGGCTTCTCTATGGCTAATTTATCACCAGAAGGAGTCAATTGGGTAGGAATAGAAAGTTCAAGATCAAAGACTGAAATATGTTCAGTAGGTCAAAACTTGGCTGAAAACCACTGGAAGGAGTCAATGGGTAGAACCAAAAAGTTCAAAATCGATTACTCTTGGGCCCGATATAGGTCCATTTGGTCAAATATACACTTCTGAATGACTGATGTAACAACAGAAGGAGTCAATGAGTACCTTTAGAAATTTCAAGATCCATGACAGAAACATGTCAAATGGGTCAAATATTGGCTTTTCTATTGCTAATTTATCACCAGAAGGAGTCAATTGGGTAGAAATAGAAAGTTCAAAATCGATGACTCTTGGGCCCGATATAGGTCCATTTGGTCAAATATACACTTCTGAATGACTGATGTAAAATCAGAAGTAGTGAATGAGTATGTATAGAAAGGTCAAGATCAAGGAGGGAAACTGGTTGAGTAAGTCAAAAATTGGCTACTGTATTGCTCTATCACCAAATGGAGTTCAGTGGGCAGAAATAGAAAATTCAAAATCGACAACCCTTGGCCCCGATATTAGTCCATTTGGTCAAATATGGATTTCTGAATGACTGACATAATATCAGAAAGAGTCAATGAGTAGGTATAGAAATTTCGAGATCCATGACTGAAACAAGTCGAATTGGTCAAATATTGGCTTCTCTATGGCTAATTTATCACCAGAAGGAGTCAATTGGGTAGAAATAAAAAGTTCAAAATCGATAACTCTTGGGCCCGATATAGGTCCATTTGGTCAAATATGGATTTCTGAATGACTGACATGATATCAGAAAGAGTCAATGAGTAAGTATAGAAATTTCGAGATCCATGACTGAAACAAGTCAAATTGGTCGAATATTGGCTTCTCATGGCAAATTTATCACCAGAAGGAGTCAATTGGGTAGAAATAGAGAGTTCAAAATCGATGACTCTTTGGCCTGATATAGGTCCATTTGGTCAAATATGGACTTCTGAATGACTGATGTAAAATCAGAAGTAGTGAATGAGTATGTATAGAAAGGTCAAGATCAAGGAGGGAAACTGGTTGAGTAAGTCAAAAATTGGCTACTGTATGACTGATCTATCACCAAATGGAGTCCAGTGGGCAGAAATAGAAAATTCAAAATCGACAACCCTTGGCCCCGATATTAGTCCATTTGGTCAAATATGGATTTCTGAATGACTGACATAATATCAAAAAGAGTCAATGAGTAGGTATAGAAATTTCGAGATCCATGACTGAAACTTGTCAAATGGGTCAAATATTGCCTTCTCTATGGCTAATTTATCACCAGAAGGAGTCAATTGGGTAGAAATGGAAAGTTCAAAATTGATGACTCTTGGGCCCGATATAGGTCCATTTGGTTAAATATGGACTTCTGAATGACTGATGTAAAATCAGAAGTAGTCAATGAGTATGTATAGAAAGTTCAAGATCAAGTACTGAAATATGTTCACTTTGTCAAATATTGGCTACTGTATGGCTGATCTATCATCAAAAGGAGTCCAGTGGGCAGAAATAGAAAATTCAAAATCGACAACCCTTGGGCCCGATATTAGTCCATTTGGTCAAATATGGATTTCTGAATGACTGACATAATATCAGAAAGAGTCAATGAGTAGGTATAGAAATTTTGAGATCCATGACTGAAACAAGTCGAATTGGTCAAATATTGGCTTCTCTATGGCTAATTTATCACCAGAAGGAGTCAATTGGGTAGAAATAGAAAGTTCAAAATCGATAACTCTTGGGCCCGATATAGGTCCATTTGGTCAAATATGGACTTCTGAATGACTGATGTAAAATCAGAAGTAGTCAATGAGTATGTATAGAAAGTTCAAGATCAAGTGCTGAAATATGTTCACTATGTCAAATATTGGCTACTGTATGGCTGATCTATCACCAAAAGGAGTCCAGTGGGCAGAAATAGAAATTCAAAATCGACAACCCTTGGGCCCGATATAAGTCCATTTGGTCAAATATGGATTTCTGAATGACTGACATAATATCAAAAAGAGTCAATGAGTAGGTATAGAAAATTCGAGATCCATGACTGAAACAAGTCGAATTGGTCAGATTTTGGCTTCTCTATGGCTAATTTATCACCAGAAGGAGTCAATTGGGTAAAAATAGAAAGTTCCAAATCGATAACTCTTGGGCCCGATATATGTCCATTTGGTCAAATATGGACTTCTGAATGACTGATGTAAAATCAGAAGTAGTCAATGAGTATGTATAGAAAGTTCAAGATCAAGTGCTGAAATATGTTCACTATGTCAAATATTGGCTACTGTATGGCTGATCTATCACTAAAAGGAGTCCAGTGGACAGAAATAGAAAATTCAAAATCGACAACCCTTGGGCCCGATATTAGTCCATTTGGTCAAATATGGATTTCTGAAAGACTGACATAATATCAGAAAGATTCAATGAGTAGGTATAGAAATTTCGAGATCCATGACTGAAACATGTCAAATGGGTGAAATATTGGCTTCTCTATGGCTAATTTATCACCAGAAGGAGTCAATTGGGTAGGAATTGAAGGTTCAAGATCAAAGACTGAAATATGTTCAGTAGGTCAAAACTTGGCTGAAAACCACTGGAAGGAGTCAATGGGTAGAACCAAAAAGTTCAAAATCGATGACTCTTGGGCCCGATATAGGTCCATTTGGTCAAATATACACTTCTGAATGACTGATGTAACAACAGAAGGAGTCAATGAGTACCTTTAGAAATTTCAAGATCCATGACTGAAACATGTCAAATGGGTCAAATATTGGCTTTTCTATTGCTAATTTATCACCAGAAGGAGTCAATTGGGTAGAAATAGAAAGTTCAAAATCGATGACTCTTGGGCCCGATATAGGTCCATTTGGTCAAATATACACTTCTGAATGACTGATGTAAAATCAGAAGTAGTGAATGAGTATGTATAGAAAGGTCAAGATCAAGGAGGGAAACTGGTTGAGTAAGTCAAAAATTGGCTACTGTATTGCTCTATCACCAAATGGAGTTCAGTGGGCAGAAATAGAAAATTCAAAATCGACAACCCTTGGCCCCGATATTAGTCCATTTGGTCAAATATGGATTTCTGAATGACTGACATAATATCAGAAAGAGTCAATGAGTAGGTATAGAAATTTCGAGATCCATGACTGAAACAAGTCGAATTGGTCAAATATTGGCTTCTCTATGGCTAATTTATCACCAGAAGGAGTCAATTGGGTAGAAATAGAAAGTTCAAAATCGATAACTCTTGGGCCCGATATAGGTCCATTTGGTCAAATATGGACTTCTGAATGACTGATGTAAAATCAGAAGTAGTCAATGAGTATGTATAGAAAGTTCAAGATCAAGTGCTGAAATATGTTCACTATGTCAAATATTGGCTACTGTATGGCTGATCTATCACCAAAAGGAGTCCAGTGGGCAGAAATAGAAAATTCAAAATCGACAACCCTTGGCCCCGATATTAGTCCATTTGGTCAAATATGGATTTCTGAATGACTGACATAATATCAGAAAGAGTCAATGAGTAGGTATAGAAATTTCGAGATCCATGACTGAAACAAGTCGAATTGGTCAAATATTGGCTTCTCTATGGCTAATTTATCACCAGAAGGAGTCAATTGGGTAGAAATAAAAAGTTCAAAATCGATAACTCTTGGGCCCGATATAGGTCCATTTGGTCAAATATGGATTTCTGAATGACTGACATGATATCAGAAAGAGTCAATGAGTAAGTATAGAAATTTCGAGATCCATGACTGAAACAAGTCAAATTGGTCGAATATTGGCTTCTCATGGCAAATTTATCACCAGAAGGAGTCAATTGGGTAGAAATAGAAAGTTCAAAATCGATGACTCTTTGGCCTGATATAGGTCCATTTGGTCAAATATGGACTTCTGAATGACTGATGTAAAATCAGAAGTAGTGAATGAGTATGTATAGAAAGGTCAAGATCAAGGAGGGAAACTGGTTGAGTAAGTCAAAAATTGGCTACTGTATGACTGATCTATCACCAAATGGAGTCCAGTGGGCAGAAATAGAAAATTCAAAATCGACAACCCTTGGCCCCGATATTAGTCCATTTGGTCAAATATGGATTTCTGAATGACTGACATAATATCAAAAAGAGTCAATGAGTAGGTATAGAAATTTCGAGATCCATGACTGAAACTTGTCAAATGGGTCAAATATTGCCTTCTCTATGGCTAATTTATCACCAGAAGGAGTCAATTGGGTAGAAATGGAAAGTTCAAAATTGATTACTCTTGGGCCCGATATAGGTCCATTTGGTTAAATATGGACTTCTGAATGACTGATGTAAAATCAGAAGTAGTCAATGAGTATGTATAGAAAGTTCAAGATCAAGTACTGAAATATGTTCACTTTGTCAAATATTGGCTACTGTATGGCTGATCTATCATCAAAAGGAGTCCAGTGGGCAGAAATAGAAAATTCAAAATCGACAACCCTTGGGCCCGATATTAGTCCATTTGGTCAAATATGGATTTCTGAATGACTGACATAATATCAGAAAGAGTCAATGAGTAGGTATAGAAATTTTGAGATCCATGACTGAAACAAGTCGAATTGGTCAAATATTGGCTTCTCTATGGCTAATTTATCACCAGAAGGAGTCAATTGGGTAGAAATAGAAAGTTCAAAATCGATAACTCTTGGGCCCGATATAGGTCCATTTGGTCAAATATGGACTTCTGAATGACTGATGTAAAATCAGAAGTAGTCAATGAGTATGTATAGAAAGTTCAAGATCAAGTGCTGAAATATGTTCACTATGTCAAATATTGGCTACTGTATGGCTGATCTATCACCAAAAGGAGTCCAGTGGGCAGAAATAGAAATTCAAAATCGACAACCCTTGGGCCCGATATAAGTCCATTTGGTCAAATATGGATTTCTGAATGACTGACATAATATCAAAAAGAGTCAATGAGTAGGTATAGAAAATTCGAGATCCATGACTGAAACAAGTCGAATTGGTCAGATTTTGGCTTCTCTATGGCTAATTTATCACCAGAAGGAGTCAATTGGGTAAAAATAGAAAGTTCCAAATCGATAACTCTTGGGCCCGATATATGTCCATTTGGTCAAATATGGACTTCTGAATGACTGATGTAAAATCAGAAGTAGTCAATGAGTATGTATAGAAAGTTCAAGATCAAGTGCTGAAATATGTTCACTATGTCAAATATTGGCTACTGTATGGCTGATCTATCACTAAAAGGAGTCCAGTGGACAGAAATAGAAAATTCAAAATCGACAACCCTTGGGCCCGATATTAGTCCATTTGGTCAAATATGGATTTCTGAAAGACTGACATAATATCAGAAAGATTCAATGAGTAGGTATAGAAATTTCGAGATCCATGACTGAAACATGTCAAATGGGTGAAATATTGGCTTCTCTATGGCTAATTTATCACCAGAAGGAGTCAATTGGGTAGGAATTGAAGGTTCAAGATCAAAGACTGAAATATGTTCAGTAGGTCAAAACTTGGCTGAAAACCACTGGAAGGAGTCAATGGGTAGAACCAAAAAGTTCAAAATCGATGACTCTTGGGCCCGATATAGGTCCATTTGGTCAAATATACACTTCTGAATGACTGATGTAACAACAGAAGGAGTCAATGAGTACCTTTAGAAATTTCAAGATCCATGACTGAAACATGTCAAATGGGTCAAATATTGGCTTTTCTATTGCTAATTTATCACCAGAAGGAGTCAATTGGGTAGAAATAGAAAGTTCAAAATCGATGACTCTTGGGCCCGATATAGGTCCATTTGGTCAAATATACACTTCTGAATGACTGATGTAAAATCAGAAGTAGTGAATGAGTATGTATAGAAAGGTCAAGATCAAGGAGGGAAACTGGTTGAGTAAGTCAAAAATTGGCTACTGTATTGCTCTATCACCAAATGGAGTTCAGTGGGCAGAAATAGAAAATTCAAAATCGACAACCCTTGGCCCCGATATTAGTCCATTTGGTCAAATATGGATTTCTGAATGACTGACATAATATCAGAAAGAGTCAATGAGTAGGTATAGAAATTTCGAGATCCATGACTGAAACAAGTCGAATTGGTCAAATATTGGCTTCTCTATGGCTAATTTATCACCAGAAGGAGTCAATTGGGTAGAAATAGAAAGTTCAAAATCGATAACTCTTGGGCCCGATATAGGTCCATTTGGTCAAATATGGACTTCTGAATGACTGATGTAAAATCAGAAGTAGTCAATGAGTATGTATAGAAAGTTCAAGATCAAGTGCTGAAATATGTTCACTATGTCAAATATTGGCTACTGTATGGCTGATCTATCACCAAAAGGAGTCCAGTGGGCAGAAATAGAAAATTCAAAATCGACAACCCTTGGCCCCGATATTAGTCCATTTGGTCAAATATGGATTTCTGAATGACTGACATAATATCAGAAAGAGTCAATGAGTAGGTATAGAAATTTCGAGATCCATGACTGAAACAAGTCGAATTGGTCAAATATTGGCTTCTCTATGGCTAATTTATCACCAGAAGGAGTCAATTGGGTAGAAATAAAAAGTTCAAAATCGATAACTCTTGGGCCCGATATAGGTCCATTTGGTCAAATATGGATTTCTGAATGACTGACATGATATCAGAAAGAGTCAATGAGTAAGTATAGAAATTTCGAGATCCATGACTGAAACAAGTCAAATTGGTCGAATATTGGCTTCTCATGGCAAATTTATCACCAGAAGGAGTCAATTGGGTAGAAATAGAAAGTTCAAAATCGATGACTCTTTGGCCTGATATAGGTCCATTTGGTCAAATATGGACTTCTGAATGACTGATGTAAAATCAGAAGTAGTGAATGAGTATGTATAGAAAGGTCAAGATCAAGGAGGGAAACTGGTTGAGTAAGTCAAAAATTGGCTACTGTATGACTGATCTATCACCAAATGGAGTCCAGTGGGCAGAAATAGAAAATTCAAAATCGACAACCCTTGGCCCCGATATTAGTCCATTTGGTCAAATATGGATTTCTGAATGACTGACATAATATCAAAAAGAGTCAATGAGTAGGTATAGAAATTTCGAGATCCATGACTGAAACTTGTCAAATGGGTCAAATATTGCCTTCTCTATGGCTAATTTATCACCAGAAGGAGTCAATTGGGTAGAAATGGAAAGTTCAAAATTGATTACTCTTGGGCCCGATATAGGTCCATTTGGTTAAATATGGACTTCTGAATGACTGATGTAAAATCAGAAGTAGTCAATGAGTATGTATAGAAAGTTCAAGATCAAGTACTGAAATATGTTCACTTTGTCAAATATTGGCTACTGTATGGCTGATCTATCATCAAAAGGAGTCCAGTGGGCAGAAATAGAAAATTCAAAATCGACAACCCTTGGGCCCGATATTAGTCCATTTGGTCAAATATGGATTTCTGAATGACTGACATAATATCAGAAAGAGTCAATGAGTAGGTATAGAAATTTTGAGATCCATGACTGAAACAAGTCGAATTGGTCAAATATTGGCTTCTCTATGGCTAATTTATCACCAGAAGGAGTCAATTGGGTAGAAATAGAAAGTTCAAAATCGATAACTCTTGGGCCCGATATAGGTCCATTTGGTCAAATATGGACTTCTGAATGACTGATGTAAAATCAGAAGTAGTCAATGAGTATGTATAGAAAGTTCAAGATCAAGTGCTGAAATATGTTCACTATGTCAAATATTGGCTACTGTATGGCTGATCTATCACCAAAAGGAGTCCAGTGGGCAGAAATAGAAATTCAAAATCGACAACCCTTGGGCCCGATATAAGTCCATTTGGTCAAATATGGACTTCTGAATGACTGATGTAAAATCAGAAGTAGTCAATGAGTATGTATAGAAAGGTCAAGATCAAGGAGTGAAACATGTTGAGTAAGTCAAAAATTGGCTACTGTATGGCTGATCTATCATCAAAAGGAGTCCAGTGGGGAGAAATAGAAAATTCAAAATCGACAACCCTTGGGCCCGATATTAGTCCATTTGGTCAAATATGGATTTCTGAATGACTGACATAATATCAGAAAGAGTCAATGAGTAGGTATAGAAATTTTGAGATCCATGACTGAAACAAGTCGAATTGGTCAAATATTGGCTTCTCTATGGCTAATTTATCACCAGAAGGAGTCAATTGGGTAGAAATAGAAAGTTCAAAATCGATAACTCTTGGGCCCGATATAGGTCCATTTGGTCAAATATGGACTTCTGAATGACTGATGTAAAATCAGAAGTAGTCAATGAGTATGTATAGAAAGTTCAAGATCAAGTGCTGAAATATGTTCACTATGTCAAATATTGGCTACTGTATGGCTGATCTATCACCAAAAGGAGTCCAGTGGGCAGAAATAGAAATTCAAAATCGACAACCCTTGGGCCCGATATAAGTCCATTTGGTCAAATATGGATTTCTGAATGACTGACATAATATCAAAAAGAGTCAATGAGTAGGTATAGAAAATTCGAGATCCATGACTGAAACAAGTCGAATTGGTCAGATTTTGGCTTCTCTATGGCTAATTTATCACCAGAAGGAGTCAATTGGGTAAAAATAGAAAGTTCCAAATCGATAACTCTTGGGCCCGATATATGTCCATTTGGTCAAATATGGACTTCTGAATGACTGATGTAAAATCAGAAGTAGTCAATGAGTATGTATAGAAAGTTCAAGATCAAGTGCTGAAATATGTTCACTATGTCAAATATTGGCTACTGTATGGCTGATCTATCACTAAAAGGAGTCCAGTGGACAGAAATAGAAAATTCAAAATCGACAACCCTTGGGCCCGATATTAGTCCATTTGGTCAAATATGGATTTCTGAAAGACTGACATAATATCAGAAAGATTCAATGAGTAGGTATAGAAATTTCGAGATCCATGACTGAAACATGTCAAATGGGTGAAATATTGGCTTCTCTATGGCTAATTTATCACCAGAAGGAGTCAATTGGGTAGGAATTGAAGGTTCAAGATCAAAGACTGAAATATGTTCAGTAGGTCAAAACTTGGCTGAAAACCACTGGAAGGAGTCAATGGGTAGAACCAAAAAGTTCAAAATCGATGACTCTTGGGCCCGATATAGGTCCATTTGGTCAAATATACACTTCTGAATGACTGATGTAACAACAGAAGGAGTCAATGAGTACCTTTAGAAATTTCAAGATCCATGACTGAAACATGTCAAATGGGTCAAATATTGGCTTTTCTATTGCTAATTTATCACCAGAAGGAGTCAATTGGGTAGAAATAGAAAGTTCAAAATCGATGACTCTTGGGCCCGATATAGGTCCATTTGGTCAAATATACACTTCTGAATGACTGATGTAAAATCAGAAGTAGTGAATGAGTATGTATAGAAAGGTCAAGATCAAGGAGGGAAACTGGTTGAGTAAGTCAAAAATTGGCTACTGTATTGCTCTATCACCAAATGGAGTTCAGTGGGCAGAAATAGAAAATTCAAAATCGACAACCCTTGGCCCCGATATTAGTCCATTTGGTCAAATATGGATTTCTGAATGACTGACATAATATCAGAAAGAGTCAATGAGTAGGTATAGAAATTTCGAGATCCATGACTGAAACAAGTCGAATTGGTCAAATATTGGCTTCTCTATGGCTAATTTATCACCAGAAGGAGTCAATTGGGTAGAAATAGAAAGTTCAAAATCGATAACTCTTGGGCCCGATATAGGTCCATTTGGTCAAATATGGACTTCTGAATGACTGATGTAAAATCAGAAGTAGTCAATGAGTATGTATAGAAAGTTCAAGATCAAGTGCTGAAATATGTTCACTATGTCAAATATTGGCTACTGTATGGCTGATCTATCACCAAAAGGAGTCCAGTGGGCAGAAATAGAAAATTCAAAATCGACAACCCTTGGCCCCGATATTAGTCCATTTGGTCAAATATGGATTTCTGAATGACTGACATAATATCAGAAAGAGTCAATGAGTAGGTATAGAAATTTCGAGATCCATGACTGAAACAAGTCGAATTGGTCAAATATTGGCTTCTCTATGGCTAATTTATCACCAGAAGGAGTCAATTGGGTAGAAATAAAAAGTTCAAAATCGATAACTCTTGGGCCCGATATAGGTCCATTTGGTCAAATATGGATTTCTGAATGACTGACATGATATCAGAAAGAGTCAATGAGTAAGTATAGAAATTTCGAGATCCATGACTGAAACAAGTCAAATTGGTCGAATATTGGCTTCTCATGGCAAATTTATCACCAGAAGGAGTCAATTGGGTAGAAATAGAAAGTTCAAAATCGATGACTCTTTGGCCTGATATAGGTCCATTTGGTCAAATATGGACTTCTGAATGACTGATGTAAAATCAGAAGTAGTGAATGAGTATGTATAGAAAGGTCAAGATCAAGGAGGGAAACTGGTTGAGTAAGTCAAAAATTGGCTACTGTATGACTGATCTATCACCAAATGGAGTCCAGTGGGCAGAAATAGAAAATTCAAAATCGACAACCCTTGGCCCCGATATTAGTCCATTTGGTCAAATATGGATTTCTGAATGACTGACATAATATCAAAAAGAGTCAATGAGTAGGTATAGAAATTTCGAGATCCATGACTGAAACTTGTCAAATGGGTCAAATATTGCCTTCTCTATGGCTAATTTATCACCAGAAGGAGTCAATTGGGTAGAAATGGAAAGTTCAAAATTGATTACTCTTGGGCCCGATATAGGTCCATTTGGTTAAATATGGACTTCTGAATGACTGATGTAAAATCAGAAGTAGTCAATGAGTATGTATAGAAAGTTCAAGATCAAGTACTGAAATATGTTCACTTTGTCAAATATTGGCTACTGTATGGCTGATCTATCATCAAAAGGAGTCCAGTGGGCAGAAATAGAAAATTCAAAATCGACAACCCTTGGGCCCGATATTAGTCCATTTGGTCAAATATGGATTTCTGAATGACTGACATAATATCAGAAAGAGTCAATGAGTAGGTATAGAAATTTTGAGATCCATGACTGAAACAAGTCGAATTGGTCAAATATTGGCTTCTCTATGGCTAATTTATCACCAGAAGGAGTCAATTGGGTAGAAATAGAAAGTTCAAAATCGATAACTCTTGGGCCCGATATAGGTCCATTTGGTCAAATATGGACTTCTGAATGACTGATGTAAAATCAGAAGTAGTCAATGAGTATGTATAGAAAGTTCAAGATCAAGTGCTGAAATATGTTCACTATGTCAAATATTGGCTACTGTATGGCTGATCTATCACCAAAAGGAGTCCAGTGGGCAGAAATAGAAATTCAAAATCGACAACCCTTGGGCCCGATATAAGTCCATTTGGTCAAATATGGATTTCTGAATGACTGACATAATATCAAAAAGAGTCAATGAGTAGGTATAGAAAATTCGAGATCCATGACTGAAACAAGTCGAATTGGTCAGATTTTGGCTTCTCTATGGCTAATTTATCACCAGAAGGAGTCAATTGGGTAAAAATAGAAAGTTCCAAATCGATAACTCTTGGGCCCGATATATGTCCATTTGGTCAAATATGGACTTCTGAATGACTGATGTAAAATCAGAAGTAGTCAATGAGTATGTATAGAAAGTTCAAGATCAAGTGCTGAAATATGTTCACTATGTCAAATATTGGCTACTGTATGGCTGATCTATCACTAAAAGGAGTCCAGTGGACAGAAATAGAAAATTCAAAATCGACAACCCTTGGGCCCGATATTAGTCCATTTGGTCAAATATGGATTTCTGAAAGACTGACATAATATCAGAAAGATTCAATGAGTAGGTATAGAAATTTCGAGATCCATGACTGAAACATGTCAAATGGGTGAAATATTGGCTTCTCTATGGCTAATTTATCACCAGAAGGAGTCAATTGGGTAGGAATTGAAGGTTCAAGATCAAAGACTGAAATATGTTCAGTAGGTCAAAACTTGGCTGAAAACCACTGGAAGGAGTCAATGGGTAGAATCAAAAAGTTCAAAATCGATGACTCTTGGGCCCGATATAGGTCCATTTGGTCAAATATACACTTCTGAATGACTGATGTAACAACAGAAGGAGTCAATGAGTACCTTTAGAAATTTCAAGATCCATGACTGAAACATGTCAAATGGGTCAAATATTGGCTTTTCTATTGCTAATTTATCACCAGAAGGAGTCAATTGGGTAGAAATAGAAAGTTCAAAATCGATGACTCTTGGGCCCGATATAGGTCCATTTGGTCAAATATACACTTCTGAATGACTGATGTAAAATCAGAAGTAGTGAATGAGTATGTATAGAAAGGTCAAGATCAAGGAGGGAAACTGGTTGAGTAAGTCAAAAATTGGCTACTGTATTGCTCTATCACCAAATGGAGTTCAGTGGGCAGAAATAGAAAATTCAAAATCGACAACCCTTGGCCCCGATATTAGTCCATTTGGTCAAATATGGATTTCTGAATGACTGACATAATATCAGAAAGAGTCAATGAGTAGGTATAGAAATTTCGAGATCCATGACTGAAACAAGTCGAATTGGTCAAATATTGGCTTCTCTATGGCTAATTTATCACCAGAAGGAGTCAATTGGGTAGAAATAGAAAGTTCAAAATCGATAACTCTTGGGCCCGATATAGGTCCATTTGGTCAAATATGGACTTCTGAATGACTGATGTAAAATCAGAAGTAGTCAATGAGTATGTATAGAAAGTTCAAGATCAAGTGCTGAAATATGTTCACTATGTCAAATATTGGCTACTGTATGGCTGATCTATCACCAAAAGGAGTCCAGTGGGCAGAAATAGAAAATTCAAAATCGACAACCCTTGGGCCCGATATTAGTCCATTTGGTCAAATATGGATTTCTGAATGACTGACATGATATCAGAGAGAGTCAATGAGTAAGTATAGAAATTTCGAGATCCATGACTAAAACAAGTCGAATTGGTCAAATTTTGGCTTCTCTATGGCTAATTTATCACCAGAAGGAGTCAATTGGGTAGAAATAGAAAGTTCAAAATCGATAACTCTTGGGCCCGATATAGGTCCATTTGGTCAAATATGGACTTCTGAATGACTGATGTAAAATCAGAAGTAGTGAATGAGTATGTATAAAAAGGTCAAGATCAAGGAGCGAAACATGTTGAGTAAGTCAAAAATTGGCTACTGTATAGCTGATCTATCACCAAAAGGAGTCCAGTGGACAGAAATAGAAAATTCAAAATCGACAACCCTTGGGCCCGATATCAGTCCATTTGGTCAAATATGGATTTCTGAATGACTGACATAATATCAAAAAGAGTCAATGAGTAGGTATAGAAAATTCGAGATCCATGACTGAAACAAGTCGAATTGGTCAAATTTTGGCTTCTCTATGGCTAATTTATCACCAGGAGTCAATTGGGTAAAAATAGAAAGTTCCAAATCGATAACTCTTGGGCCCGATATAGGTCCATTTGGTCAAATATGGACTTCTGAATGACTGATGTAAAATCAGAAGTAGTCAATGAGTATGTATAGAAAGTTCAAGAACAAGTGCTGAAATATGTTCACTATGTCAAATATTGGCTACTGTATGGCTGATCTATCACTAAAAGGAGTCCAGTGGACAGAAATAGAAAATTCAAAATCGACAACCCTTGGGCCCGATATTAGTGCATTTGGTCAAATATGGATTTCTGAAAGACTGACATAATATCAGAAAGATTCAATGAGTAGGTATAGAAATTTCGAGATCCATGACTGAAACATGTCAAATGGGTGAAATATTGGCTTCTCTATGGCTAATTTATCACCAGAAGGAGTCAATTGGGTAGGAATAGAAAGTTCAAGATCAAAGACTGAAATATGTTCAGTAGGTCAAAACTTGGCTGAAAACCACTGGAAGGAGTCAATGGGTAGAACCAAAAAGTTCAAAATCGATGACTCTTGGGCCCGATATAGGTCCATTTGGTCAAATATACACTTCTGAATGACTGATGTAACAACAGAAGGAGTCAATGAGTACCTTTAGAAATTTCAAGATCCATGACAGAAACATGTCAAATGGGTCAAATATTGGCTTTTCTATTGCTAATTTATCACCAGAAGGAGTCAATTGGGTTGAAATAGAAAGTTCAAAATCGATGACTCTTGGGCCCGATATAGGTCCATTTGGTCAAATATACACTTCTGAATGACTGATGTAAAATCTGAAGTAGTGAATGAGTATGTATAGAAAGGTCAAGATCAAGGAGGGAAACTGGTTGAGTAAGTCAAAAATTGGCTACTGTATTGCTCTATCACCAAATGGAGTTCAGTGGGCAGAAATAGAAAATTCAAAATCGACAACCCTTGGCCCCGATATTAGTCCATTTGGTCAAATATGGATTTCTGAATGACTGACATGATATCAGAAAGAGTCAATGAGTAGGTATAGAAATTTCGAGATCCATGACTGAAACAAGTCGATTTGGTCAAATATTGGCTTCTCTATGGCTAATTTATCACCAGAAGGAGTCAATTGGGTAGAAATAGAAAGTTCAAAATCGATAACTCTTGGGCCCGATATAGGTCCATTTGGTCAAATATGGACTTCTGAATGACTGATGTAAAATCAGAAGTAGTCAATGAGTATGTATAGAAAGTTCAAGATCAAGTGCTGAAATATGTTCACTATGTCAAATATTGGCTACTGTATGGCTGATCTATCACCAAAAGGAGTCCAGTGGGCAGAAATAGAAAATTCAAAATCGACAACCCTTGGGCCCGATATTAGTCCTTTTGGTCAAATATGGATTTCTGAATGACTTACATAATATCAAAAAGAGTCAATGAGTAGGTATAGAAATTTCGAGATCCATGACTGAAACTTGTCAAATGGGTCAAATATTGCCTTCTCTATGGCTAATTTATCACCAGAAGGAGTCAATTGGGTAGAAAAAGAAAGTTCAAAATTGATGACTCTTGGGCCCGATATAGGTCCATTTGGTCAAATATGGACTTCTGAATGACTGATGTAAAATCAGAAGTAGTCAATGAATATGTATAGAAAGTTCAAGATCAAGTACTGAAATATGTTCACTTTGTCAAATATTGGCTACTGTATGGCTGATCTATCACCAAAAGGAGTCCAGTGGGCAGAAATAGAAAATTCAAAATCGATGACTCTTGGGCCCGATATAAGTCCATTTGGTCAAATATGGACTTCTGAATGACTGATGTAAAATCAGAAGTAGTCAATGAGTATGTATAGAAAGGTCAAGATCAAAGAGTGAAACATGTTGAATTAGTCAAAAATTGGCTACTGTATGGCTGATCTATCACCAAAAGGAGTTCAGTGGGCAGAAATAGAAAATTCAAAATCGACAACCCTTGGGCCCGATATTAGTCCATTTGGTCAAATATGGATTTTTGAATGACTGACATAATATCAGAAAGAGTCAATGAGTAGGTATAGAAATTTCGAGATCCATGACTGAAACAAGTCAAATTGGTCGAATATTGGATTCTCATGGCAAATTTATCACCAGAAGGAGTCAATTGGGTAGAAATAGAAAGTTCAAAATCGATGACTCTTTGGCCTGATATAGGTCCATTTGGTCAAATATGGACTTCTGAATGACTGATGTAAAATCAGAAGTAGTGAATGAGTATGTATAGAAAGGTCAAGATCAAGGAGGGAAACTGGTTGAGTAAGTCAAAAATTGGCTACTGTATGACTGATCTATCACCAAATGGAGTCCAGTGGGCAGAAATAGAAAATTCAAAATCGACTACCCTTGGCCCCGATATTAGTCCATTTGGTCAAATATGGATTTCTGAATGACTGACATAATATCAAAAAGAGTCAATGAGTAGGTATAGAAATTTCGAGATCCATGACTGAAACTTGTGAAATGGGTCAAATATTGCCTTCTCTATGGCTAATTTATCACCAGAAGGAGTCAATTGGGTAGAAATAGAAAGTTCAAAATTGATGACTCTTGGGCCCGATATAGGTCCATTTGGTCAAATATGGACTTCTGAATGACTGATGTAAAATCAGAAGTAGTCAATGAGTATGTATAGAAAGTTCAAGATCAAGTACTGAAATATGTTCACTTTGTCAAATATTGGCTACTGTATGGCTGATCTATCACCAAAAGGAGTCCAGTGGGCAGAAATAGAAAATTCAAAATCGATGACTCTTGGGCCCGATATAAGTCCATTTGGTCAAATATGGACTTCTGAATGACTGATGTAAAATCAGAAGTAGTCAATGAGTATGTATAGAAAGGTCAAGATCAAAGAGTGAAACATGTTGAATTAGTCAAAAATTGGCTACTGTATGGCTGATCTATCACCAAAAGGAGTTCAGTGGGCAGAAATAGAAAATTAAAAATCGACAACCCTTGGGCCCGATATTAGTCCATTTGGTCAAATATGGATTTTTGAATGACTGACATAATATCAGAAAGAGTCAATGAGTAGGTATAGAAATTTCGAGATCCATGACTGAAACAAGTCAAATTGGTCGAATATTGGCTTCTCATGGCAAATTTATCACCAGAAGGAGTCAATTGGGTAGAAATAGAAAGTTCAAAATCGATGACTCTTTGGCCTGATATAGGTCCATTTGGTCAAATATGGACTTCTGAATGACTGATGTAAAATCAGAAGTAGTGACTGAGTATGTATAGAAAGGTCAAGATCAAGGAGGGAAACTGGTTGAGTAAGTCAAAAATTGGCTACTGTATGACTGATCTATCACCAAATGGAGTCCAGTGGGCAGAAATAGAAAATTCAAAATCGACAACCCTTGGGCCCGATATTAGTCCATTTGGTCAAA
The DNA here is from genome assembly GCA_038088235.1 of Zacco platypus. Classification (NCBI taxonomy): domain Eukaryota; kingdom Metazoa; phylum Chordata; class Actinopteri; order Cypriniformes; family Xenocyprididae; genus Zacco; species Zacco platypus. Next base: position 17,738,460 of record CM076065.1, on the reverse strand, counting down.
TATGGATTTCTGAATGACTGACATAATATCAGAAAGAGTCAATGAGTAGGTATAGAAATTTTGAGATCCATGACTGAAACAAGTCGAATTGGTCAAATATTGGCTTCTCTATGGCTAATTTATCACCAGAAGGAGTCAATTGGGTAGAAATAGAAAGTTCAAAATCGATAACTCTTGGGCCCGATATAGGTCCATTTGGTCAAATATGGACTTCTGAATGACTGATGTAAAATCAGAAGTAGTCAATGAGTATGTATAGAAAGTTCAAGATCAAGTGCTGAAATATGTTCACTATGTCAAATATTGGCTACTGTATGGCTGATCTATCACCAAAAGGAGTCCAGTGGGCAGAAATAGAAATTCAAAATCGACAACCCTTGGGCCCGATATAAGTCCATTTGGTCAAATATGGATTTCTGAATGACTGACATAATATCAAAAAGAGTCAATGAGTAGGTATAGAAAATTCGAGATCCATGACTGAAACAAGTCGAATTGGTCAGATTTTGGCTTCTCTATGGCTAATTTATCACCAGAAGGAGTCAATTGGGTAAAAATAGAAAGTTCCAAATCGATAACTCTTGGGCCCGATATATGTCCATTTGGTCAAATATGGACTTCTGAATGACTGATGTAAAATCAGAAGTAGTCAATGAGTATGTATAGAAAATTCAAGATCAAGTGCTGAAATATGTTCACTATGTCAAATATTGGCTACTGTATGGCTGATCTATCACTAAAAGGAGTCCAGTGGACAGAAATAGAAAATTCAAAATCGACAACCCTTGGGCCCGATATTAGTCCATTTGGTCAAATATGGATTTCTGAAAGACTGACATAATATCAGAAAAATTCAATGAGTAGGTATAGAAATTTCGAGATCCATGACTGAAACATGTCAAATGGGTGAAATATTGGCTTCTCTATGGCTAATTTATCACCAGAAGGAGTCAATTGGGTAGGAATTGAAGGTTCAAGATCAAAGACTGAAATATGTTCAGTAGGTCAAAACTTGGCTGAAAACCACTGGAAGGAGTCAATGGGTAGAACCAAAAAGTTCAAAATCGATGACTCTTGGGCCCGATATAGGTCCATTTGGTCAAATATACACTTCTGAATGACTGATGTAACAACAGAAGGAGTCAATGAGTACCTTTAGAAATTTCAAGATCCATGACTGAAACATGTCAAATGGGTCAAATATTGGCTTTTCTATTGCTAATTTATCACCAGAAGGAGTCAATTGGGTAGAAATAGAAAGTTCAAAATCGATGACTCTTGGGCCCGATATAGGTCCATTTGGTCAAATATACACTTCTGAATGACTGATGTAAAATCAGAAGTAGTGAATGAGTATGTATAGAAAGGTCAAGATCAAGGAGGGAAACTGGTTGAGTAAGTCAAAAATTGGCTACTGTATTGCTCTATCACCAAATGGAGTTCAGTGGGCAGAAATAGAAAATTCAAAATCGACAACCCTTGGCCCCGATATTAGTCCATTTGGTCAAATATGGATTTCTGAATGACTGACATAATATCAGAAAGAGTCAATGAGTAGGTATAGAAATTTCGAGATCCATGACTGAAACAAGTCGAATTGGTCAAATATTGGCTTCTCTATGGCTAATTTATCACCAGAAGGAGTCAATTGGGTAGAAATAGAAAGTTCAAAATCGATAACTCTTGGGCCCGATATAGGTCCATTTGGTCAAATATGGACTTCTGAATGACTGATGTAAAATCAGAAGTAGTCAATGAGTATGTATAGAAAGTTCAAGATCAAGTGCTGAAATATGTTCACTATGTCAAATATTGGCTACTGTATGGCTGATCTATCACCAAAAGGAGTCCAGTGGGCAGAAATAGAAAATTCAAAATCGACAACCCTTGGGCCCGATATTAGTCCATTTGGTCAAATATGGATTTCTGAATGACTGACATGATATCAGAAAGAGTCAATGAGTAAGTATAGAAATTTCGAGATCCATGACTAAAACAAGTCGAATTGGTCAAATTTTGGCTTCTCTATGGCTAATTTATCACCAGAAGGAGTCAATTGGGTAGAAATAGAAAGTTCAAAATCGATAACTCTTGGGCCCGATATAGGTCCATTTGGTCAAATATGGACTTCTGAATGACTGATGTAAAATCAGAAGTAGTCAATGAGTATGTATAAAAAGGTCAAGATCAAGGAGCGAAACATGTTGAGTAAGTCAAAAATTGGCTACTGTATAGCTGATCTATCACCAAAAGGAGTCCAGTGGACAGAAATAGAAAATTCAAAATCGACAACCCTTGGGCCCGATATTAGTCCATTGGTCAAATATGGATTTCTGAATGACTGACATAATATCAAAAAGAGTCAATGAGTAGGTATAGAAATTTCGAGATCCATGACTGAAACAAGTCGATTTGGTCAAATATTGGCTTCTCTATGGCTAATTTATCACCAGAAGGAGTCAATTGGGTAGAAATAGAAAGTTCAAAATCGATAACTCTTGGGCCCGATATAGGTCCATTTGGTCAAATATGGACTTCTGAATGACTGATGTAAAATCAGAAGTAGTGAATGAGTATGTATAGAAAGTTCAAGATCAAGTGCTGAAATATGTTCACTATGTCAAATATTGGCTACTGTATGGCTGATCTATCACCAAAAGGAGTCCAGTGGGCAGAAATAGAAAATTCAAAATCGACAACCCTTGGGCCCGATATTAGTCCTTTTGGTCAAATATGGATTTCTGAATGACTTACATAATATCAAAAAGAGTCAATGAGTAGGTATAGAAATTTCGAGATCCATGACTGAAACTTGTCAAATGGGTCAAATATTGCCTTCTCTATGGCTAATTTATCACCAGAAGGAGTCAATTGGGTAGAAAAAGAAAGTTCAAAATTGATGACTCTTGGGCCCGATATAGGTCCATTTGGTCAAATATGGACTTCTGAATGACTGATGTAAAATCAGAAGTAGTCAATGAGTATGTATAGAAAGTTCAAGATCAAGTACTGAAATATGTTCACTTTGTCAAATATTGGCTACTGTATGGCTGATCTATCACCAAAAGGAGTCCAGTGGGCAGAAATAGAAAATTCAAAATCGATGACTCTTGGGCCCGATATAAGTCCATTTGGTCAAATATGGACTTCTGAATGACTGATGTAAAATCAGAAGTAGTCAATGAGTATGTATAGAAAGGTCAAGATCAAAGAGTGAAACATGTTGAATTAGTCAAAAATTGGCTACTGTATGGCTGATCTATCACCAAAAGGAGTTCAGTGGGCAGAAATAGAAAATTCAAAATCGACAACCCTTGGGCCCGATATTAGTCCATTTGGTCAAATATGGATTTTTGAATGACTGACATAATATCAGAAAGAGTCAATGAGTAGGTATAGAAATTTCGAGATCCATGACTGAAACAAGTCAAATTGGTCGAATATTGGATTCTCATGGCAAATTTATCACCAGAAGGAGTCAATTGGGTAGAAATAGAAAGTTCAAAATCGATGACTCTTTGGCCTGATATAGGTCCATTTGGTCAAATATGGACTTCTGAATGACTGATGTAAAATCAGAAGTAGTGAATGAGTATGTATAGAAAGGTCAAGATCAAGGAGGGAAACTGGTTGAGTAAGTCAAAAATTGGCTACTGTATGACTGATCTATCACCAAATGGAGTCCAGTGGGCAGAAATAGAAAATTCAAAATCGACTACCCTTGGCCCCGATATTAGTCCATTTGGTCAAATATGGATTTCTGAATGACTGACATATTATCAAAAAGATTCAATGAGTAGGTATAGAAATTTCGAGATCCATGACTGAAACTTGTCAAATGGGTCAAATATTGCCTTCTCTATGGCTAATTTATCACCAGAAGGAGTCAATTGGGTAGAAATAGAAAGTTCAAAATTGATGACTCTTGGGCCCGGTATAGGTCCATTTGGTCAAATATGGACTTCTGAATGACTGATGTAAAATCAGAAGTAGTCAATGAGTATGTATAGAAAGTTCAAGATCAAGTACTGAAATATGTTCACTTTGTCAAATATTGGCTACTGTATGGCTGATCTATCACCAAAAGGAGTCCAGTGGGCAGAAATAGAAAATTCAAAATCGACAACCCTTGGGCCCGATATTAGTCCATTTGGTCAAATATGGATTTCTGAATGACTGACATAATATCAGAAAGAGTCAATGAGTAGGTATAGAAATTTTGAGATCCATGACTGAAACAAGTCGAATTGGTCAAATATTGGCTTCTCTATGGCTAATTTATCACCAGAAGGAGTCAATTTCGTAGAAATAGAAAGTTCAAAATCGATAACTCTTGGGCCCGATATAGGTCCATTTGGTCAAATATGGACTTCTGAATGACTGATGTAAAATCAGAAGTAGTCAATGAGTATGTATAGAAAGTTCAAGATCAAGTGCTGAAACATGTTCACTATGTCAAATATTGGCTACTGTATGGCTGATCTATCACCAAACGGAGTCCAGTGGGCAGAAATAGAAATTCAAAATCGACAACCCTTGGGCCCGATATAAGTCCATTTGGTCAAATATGGATTTCTGAATGACTGACATAATATCAAAAAGAGTCAATGAGTAGGTATAGAAAATTAGAGATCCATGACTGAAACAAGTCGAATTGGTCAAATTTTGGCTTCTCTATGGCTAATTTATCACCAGAAGGAGTCAATTGGGTAAAAATAGAAAGTTCCAAATCGATAACTCTTGGGCCCGATATAGGTCCATTTGGTCAAATATGGACTTCTGAATGACTGATGTAAAATCAGAAGTAGTCAATGAGTATGTATAGAAAGTTCAAGATCAAGTGCTGAAATATGTTCACTATGTCAAATATTGGCTACTGTATGGCTGATCTATCACTAAAAGGAGTCCAGTGGACAGAAATAGAAAATTCAAAATCGACAACCCTTGGGCCCGATATTAGTCCATTTGGTCAAATATGGATTTCTGAAAGACTGACATAATATCAGAAAGATTCAATGAGTAGGTATAGAAATTTCGAGATCCATGACTGAAACATGTCAAATGGGTGAAATATTGGCTTCTCTATGGCTAATTTATCACCAGAAGGAGTCAATTGGGTAGGAATAGAAAGTTCAAGATCAAAGACTGAAATATGTTCAGTAGGTCAAAACTTGGCTGAAAACCACTGGATGGAGTCAATGGGTAGAACCAAAAAGTTCAAAATCGATGACTCTTGGGCCCGATATAGGTCCATTTGGTCAAATATACACTTCTGAATGACTGATGTAACAACAGAAGGAGTCAATGAGTACCTTTAGAAATTTCAAGATCCATGACAGAAACATGTCAAATGGGTCAAATATTGGCTTTTCTATTGCTAATTTATCACCAGAAGGAGTCAATTGGGTAGAAATAGAAAGTTCAAAATCGATGACTCTTGGGCCCGATATAGGTCCATTTGGTCAAATATACACTTCTGAATGACTGATGTAAAATCAGAAGTAGTGAATGAGTATGTATAGAAAGGTCAAGATCAAGGAGGGAAACTGGTTGAGTAAGTCAAAAATTGGCTACTGTATTGCTCTATCACCAAATGGAGTTCAGTGGGCAGAAATAGAAAATTCAAAATCGACAACCCTTGGCCCCGATATTAGTCCATTTGGTCAAATATGGATTTCTGAATGACTGACATAATATCAGAAAGAGTCAATGAGTAGGTATAGAAATTTCGAGATCCATGACTGAAACAAGTCGAATTGGTCAAATATTGGCTTCTCTATGGCTAATTTATCACCAGAAGGAGTCAATTGGGTAGAAATAGAAAGTTCAAAATCGATAACTCTTGGGCCCGATATAGGTCCATTTGGTCAAATATGGACTTCTGAATGACTGATGTAAAATCAGAAGTAGTCAATGAGTATGTATAGAAAGTTCAAGATCAAGTGCTGAAATATGTTCACTATGTCAAATATTGGCTACTGTATGGCTGATCTATCACCAAAAGGAGTCCAGTGGGCAGAAATAGAAAATTCAAAATCGACAACCCTTGGGCCCGATATTAGTCCTTTTGGTCAAATATGGATTTCTGAATGACTGACATGATATCAGAAAGAGTCAATGAGTAGGTATAGAAATTTCGAGATCCATGACTAAAACAAGTCGAATTGGTCAAATTTTGGCTTCTCTATGGCTAATTTATCACCAGAAGGAGTCAATTGGGTAGAAATAGAAAGTTCAAAATCGATAACTCTTGGGCCCGATATAGGTCCATTTGGTCAAATATGGACTTCTGAATGACTGATGTAAAATCAGAAGTAGTCAATGAGTATGTATAGAAAGGTCAAGATCAAGGAGTGAAACATGTTGAGTAAGTCAAATATTGGCTACTGTATAGCTAATCTATCACCAAAAGGAGTCCAGTGGACAGAAATAGAAAATTCAAAATCGACAACCCTTGGGCCCGATATTAGTCCATTGGTCAAATATGGATTTCTGAATGACTGACATAATATCAAAAAGAGTCATTGAGTAGGTATAGAAATTTCGTGATCCATGACTGAAACTTGTCAAATGGGTCAAATATTGCCTTCTCTATGGCTAATTTATCACCAGAAGGAGTCAATTGGGTAGAAACAGAAAGTTCAAAATTGATGACTCTTGGGCCCTATATAGGTCCATGTGGTCAAATATGGACTTCTGAATGACTGATGTAAAATCAGAAGTAGTCAATGAGTATGTATAGAAAGTTCAAGATCAAGTACTGAAATATGTTCACTTTGTCAAATATTGGCTACTGTATGGCTGATCTATCACCAAAAGGAGTCCAGTGGGCAGAAATAGAAAATTCAAAATCGACAACCCTTGGGCCCGATATTAGTCCATTTGGTCAAATATGGATTTCTGAATGACTGACATAATATCAAAAAGATTCAATGAGTAGGTATAGAAATTTCGAGATCCATGACTGAAACTTGTCAAATGGGTCAAATATTGCCTTCTCTATGGCTAATTTATCACCAGAAGGAGTCAATTGGGTAGAAAAAGAAAGTTCAAAATTGATGACTCTTGGGCCCGATATAGGTCCATTTGGTCAAATATGGACTTCTGAATGACTGATGTAAAATCAGAAGTAGTCAATGAGTATGTATAGAAAGTTCAAGATCAAGTACTGAAATATGTTCACTTTGTCAAATATTGGCTACTGTATGGCTGATCTATCACCAAAAGGAGTCCAGTGGGCAGAAATAGAAAATTCAAAATCGATGACTCTTGGGCCCGAGATAAGTCCATTTGGTCAAATATGGACTTCTGAATGACTGATGTAAAATCAGAAGTAGTCAATGAGTATGTATAGAAAGGTCAAGATCAAAGAGTGAAACATGTTGAATTAGTCAAATATTGGCTACTGTATGGCTGATCTATCACCAAAAGGAGTCCAGTGGGCAGAAATAGAAATTCAAAATCGACAACCCTTGGGCCCGATATAAGTCCATTTGGTCAAATATGGATTTCTGAATGACTGACATAATATCAAAAAGAGTTAATGAGTAGGTATAGAAAATTAGAGATCCATGACTGAAACAAGTCGAATTGGTCAAATTTTGGCTTCTCTATGGCTAATTTATCACCAGAAGGAGTCAATTGGGTAAAAATAGAAAGTTCCAAATCGATAACTCTTGGTCCCGATATAGGTCCATTTGGTCAAATATGGACTTCTGAATGACTGATGTAAAATCAGAAGTAGTCAATGAGTATGTATAGAAAGTTCAAGATCAAGTGCTGAAATATGTTCACTATGTCAAATATTGGCTACTGTATGGCTGATCTATCACTAAAAGGAGTCCAGTGGACAGAAACAGAAAATTCAAAATCGACAACCCTTGGGCCCGATATTAGTCCATTTGGTCAAATATGGATTTCTGAAAGACTGACATAATATCAGAAAGATTCAATGAGTAGGTATAGAAATTTCGAGATCCATGACTGAAACATGTCAAATGGGTGAAATATTGGCTTCTCTATGGCTAATTTATCACCAGAAGGAGTCAATTGGGTAGGAATAGAAAGTTCAAGATCAAAGACTGAAATATGTTCAGTAGGTCAAAACTTGGCTGAAAACCACTGGAAGGAGTCAATGGGTAGAACCAAAAAGTTCAAAATCGATGACTCTTGGGCCCGATATAGGTCCATTTGGTCAAATATACACTTCTGAATGACTGATGTAACAACAGAAGGAGTCAATGAGTACCTTTAGAAATTTCAAGATCCATGACAGAAACATGTCAAATGGGTCAAATATTGGCTTTTCTATTGCTAATTTATCACCAGAAGGAGTCAATTGGGTAGAAATAGAAAGTTCAAAATCGATGACTCTTGGGCCCGATATAGGTCCATTTGGTCAAATATACACTTCTGAATGACTGATGTAAAATCAGAAGTAGTGAATGAGTATGTATAGAAAGGTCAAGATCAAGGAGGGAAACTGGTTGAGTAAGTGAAAAATTGGCTACTGTATTGCTCTATCACCAAATGGAGTTCAGTGGGCAGAAATAGAAAATTCAAAATCGACAACCCTTGGCCCCGATATTAGTCCATTTGGTCAAATATGGATTTCTGAATGACTGACATAATATCAGAAAGAGTCAATGAGTAGGTATAGAAATTTCGAGATCCATGACTGAAACAAGTCGAATTGGTCAAATATTGGCTTCTCTATGGCTAATTTATCACCAGAAGGAGTCAATTGGGTAGAAATAGAAAGTTCAAAATCGATAACTCTTGGGCCCGATATAGGTCCATTTGGTCAAATATGGACTTCTGAATGACTGATGTAAAATCAGAAGTAGTCAATGAGTATGTATAGAAAGGTCAAGATCAAGGAGTGAAACATGTTGAGTAAGTCAAATATTGGCTACTGTATAGCTAATCTATCACCAAAAGGAGTCCAGTGGACAGAAATAGAAAATTCAAAATCGACAACCCTTGGGCCCGATATTAGTCCATTGGTCAAATATGGATTTCTGAATGACTGACATAATATCAAAAAGAGTCATTGAGTAGGTATAGAAATTTCGTGATCCATGACTGAAACTTGTCAAATGGGTCAAATATTGCCTTCTCTATGGCTAATTTATCACCAGAAGGAGTCAATTGGGTAGAAACAGAAAGTTCAAAATTGATGACTCTTGGGCCCTATATAGGTCCATGTGGTCAAATATGGACTTCTGAATGACTGATGTAAAATCAGAAGTAGTCAATGAGTATGTATAGAAAGTTCAAGATCAAGTACTGAAATATGTTCACTTTGTCAAATATTGGCTACTGTATGGCTGATCTATCACCAAAAGGAGTCCAGTGGGCAGAAATAGAAAATTCAAAATCGACAACCCTTGGGCCCGATATTAGTCCATTTGGTCAAATATGGATTTCTGAATGACTGACATAATATCAGAAAGAGTCAATGAGTAGGTATAGAAATTTTGAGATCCATGACTGAAACAAGTCGAATTGGTCAAATATTGGCTTCTCTATGGCTAATTTATCACCAGAAGGAGTCAATTGGGTAGAAATAGAAAGTTCAAAATCGATAACTCTTGGGCCCGATATAGGTCCATTTGGTCAAATATGGACTTCTGAATGACTGATGTAAAATCAGAAGTAGTCAATGAGTATGTATAGAAAGTTCAAGATCAAGTGCTGAAATATGTTCACTATGTCAAATATTGGCTACTGTATGGCTGATCTATCACCAAAAGGAGTCCAGTGGGCAGAAATAGAAAATTCAAAATCGACAACCCTTGGGCCCGATATTAGTCCTTTTGGTCAAATATGGATTTCTGAATGACTTACATAATATCAAAAAGAGTCAATGAGTAGGTATAGAAATTTCGAGATCCATGACTGAAACTTGTCAAATGGGTCAAATATTGCCTTCTCTATGGCTAATTTATCACCAGAAGGAGTCAATTGGGTAGAAAAAGAAAGTTCAAAATTGATGACTCTTGGGCCCGATATAGGTCCATTTGGTCAAATATGGACTTCTGAATGACTGATGTAAAATCAGAAGTAGTCAATGAGTATGTATAGAAAGTTCAAGATCAAGTACTGAAATATGTTCACTTTGTCAAATATTGGCTACTGTATGGCTGATCTATCACCAAAAGGAGTCCAGTGGGCAGAAATAGAAAATTCAAAATCGATGACTCTTGGGCCCGATATAAGTCCATTTGGTCAAATATGGACTTCTGAATGACTGATGTAAAATCAGAAGTAGTCAATGAGTATGTATAGAAAGGTCAAGATCAAAGAGTGAAACATGTTGAATTAGTCAAAAATTGGCTACTGTATGGCTGATCTATCACCAAAAGGAGTTCAGTGGGCAGAAATAGAAAATTCAAAATCGACAACCCTTGGGCCCGATATTAGTCCATTTGGTCAAATATGGATTTTTGAATGACTGACATAATATCAGAAAGAGTCAATGAGTAGGTATAGAAATTTCGAGATCCATGACTGAAACAAGTCAAATTGGTCGAATATTGGATTCTCATGGCAAATTTATCACCAGAAGGAGTCAATTGGGTAGAAATAGAAAGTTCAAAATCGATGACTCTTTGGCCTGATATAGGTCCATTTGGTCAAATATGGACTTCTGAATGACTGATGTAAAATCAGAAGTAGTGAATGAGTATGTATAGAAAGGTCAAGATCAAGGAGGGAAACTGGTTGAGTAAGTCAAAAATTGGCTACTGTATGACTGATCTATCACCAAATGGAGTCCAGTGGGCAGAAATAGAAAATTCAAAATCGACTACCCTTGGCCCCGATATTAGTCCATTTGGTCAAATATGGATTTCTGAATGACTGACATAATATCAAAAAGATTCAATGAGTAGGTATAGAAATTTTGAGATCCATGACTGAAACAAGTCGAATTGGTCAAATATTGGCTTCTCTATGGCTAATTTATCACCAGAAGGAGTCAATTTCGTAGAAATAGAAAGTTCAAAATCGATAACTCTTGGGCCCGATATAGGTCCATTTGGTCAAATATGGACTTCTGAATGACTGATGTAAAATCAGAAGTAGTCAATGAGTATGTATAGAAAGTTCAAGATCAAGTGCTGAAACATGTTCACTATGTCAAATATTGGCTACTGTATGGCTGATCTATCACCAAAAGGAGTCCAGTGGGCAGAAATAGAAATTCAAAATCGACAACCCTTGGGCCCGATATAAGTCCATTTGGTCAAATATGGATTTCTGAATGACTGACATAATATCAAAAAGAGTCAATGAGTAGGTATAGAAAATTAGAGATCCATGACTGAAACAAGTCGAATTGGTCAAATTTTGGCTTCTCTATGGCTAATTTATCACCAGAAGGAGTCAATTGGGTAAAAATAGAAAGTTCCAAATCGATAACTCTTGGGCCCGATATAGGTCCATTTGGTCAAATATGGACTTCTGAATGACTGATGTAAAATCAGAAGTAGTCAATGAGTATGTATAGAAAGTTCAAGATCAAGTGCTGAAATATGTTCACTATGTCAAATATTGGCTACTGTATGGCTGATCTATCACTAAAAGGAGTCCAGTGGACAGAAATAGAAAATTCAAAATCGACAACCCTTGGGCCCGATATTAGTCCATTTGGTCAAATATGGATTTCTGAAAGACTGACATAATATCAGAAAGATTCAATGAGTAGGTATAGAAATTTCGAGATCCATGACTGAAACATGTCAAATGGGTGAAATATTGGCTTCTCTATGGCTAATTTATCACCAGAAGGAGTCAATTGGGTAGGAATAGAAAGTTCAAGATCAAAGACTGAAATATGTTCAGTAGGTCAAAACTTGGCTGAAAACCACTGGATGGAGTCAATGGGTAGAACCAAAAAGTTCAAAATCGATGACTCTTGGGCCCGATATAGGTCCATTTGGTCAAATATACACTTCTGAATGACTGATGTAACAACAGAAGGAGTCAATGAGTACCTTTAGAAATTTCAAGATCCATGACAGAAACATGTCAAATGGGTCAAATATTGGCTTTTCTATTGCTAATTTATCACCAGAAGGAGTCAATTGGGTAGAAATAGAAAGTTCAAAATCGATGACTCTTGGGCCCGATATAGGTCCATTTGGTCAAATATACACTTCTGAATGACTGATGTAAAATCAGAAGTAGTGAATGAGTATGTATAGAAAGGTCAAGATCAAGGAGGGAAACTGGTTGAGTAAGTCAAAAATTGGCTACTGTATTGCTCTATCACCAAATGGAGTTCAGTGGGCAGAAATAGAAAATTCAAAATCGACAACCCTTGGCCCCGATATTAGTCCATTTGGTCAAATATGGATTTCTGAATGACTGACATAATATCAGAAAGAGTCAATGAGTAGGTATAGAAATTTCGAGATCCATGACTGAAACAAGTCGAATTGGTCAAATATTGGCTTCTCTATGGCTAATTTATCACCAGAAGGAGTCAATTGGGTAGAAATAGAAAGTTCAAAATCGATAACTCTTGGGCCCGATATAGGTCCATTTGGTCAAATATGGACTTCTGAATGACTGATGTAAAATCAGAAGTAGTCAATGAGTATGTATAGAAAGTTCAAGATCAAGTGCTGAAATATGTTCACTATGTCAAATATTGGCTACTGTATGGCTGATCTATCACCAAAAGGAGTCCAGTGGGCAGAAATAGAAAATTCAAAATCGACAACCCTTGGGCCCGATATTAGTCCTTTTGGTCAAATATGGATTTCTGAATGACTGACATGATATCAGAAAGAGTCAATGAGTAGGTATAGAAATTTCGAGATCCATGACTAAAACAAGTCGAATTGGTCAAATTTTGGCTTCTCTATGGCTAATTTATCACCAGAAGGAGTCAATTGGGTAGAAATAGAAAGTTCAAAATCGATAACTCTTGGGCCCGATATAGGTCCATTTGGTCAAATATGGACTTCTGAATGACTGATGTAAAATCAGAAGTAGTCAATGAGTATGTATAGAAAGGTCAAGATCAAGGAGTGAAACATGTTGAGTAAGTCAAATATTGGCTACTGTATAGCTAATCTATCACCAAAAGGAGTCCAGTGGACAGAAATAGAAAATTCAAAATCGACAACCCTTGGGCCCGATATTAGTCCATTGGTCAAATATGGATTTCTGAATGACTGACATAATATCAAAAAGAGTCATTGAGTAGGTATAGAAATTTCGTGATCCATGACTGAAACTTGTCAAATGGGTCAAATATTGCCTTCTCTATGGCTAATTTATCACCAGAAGGAGTCAATTGGGTAGAAACAGAAAGTTCAAAATTGATGACTCTTGGGCCCTATATAGGTCCATGTGGTCAAATATGGACTTCTGAATGACTGATGTAAAATCAGAAGTAGTCAATGAGTATGTATAGAAAGTTCAAGATCAAGTACTGAAATATGTTCACTTTGTCAAATATTGGCTACTGTATGGCTGATCTATCACCAAAAGGAGTCCAGTGGGCAGAAATAGAAAATTCAAAATCGACAACCCTTGGGCCCGATATTAGTCCATTTGGTCAAATATGGATTTCTGAATGACTGACATAATATCAGAAAGATTCAATGAGTAGGTATAGAAATTTCGAGATCCATGACTGAAACATGTCAAATGGGTGAAATATTGGCTTCTCTATGGCTAATTTATCACCAGAAGGAGTCAATTGGGTAGGAATAGAAAGTTCAAGATCAAAGACTGAAATATGTTCAGTAGGTCAAAACTTGGCTGAAAACCACTGGATGGAGTCAATGGGTAGAACCAAAAAGTTCAAAATCGATGACTCTTGGGCCCGATATAGGTCCATTTGGTCAAATATACACTTCTGAATGACTGATGTAACAACAGAAGGAGTCAATGAGTACCTTTAGAAATTTCAAGATCCATGACAGAAACATGTCAAATGGGTCAAATATTGGCTTTTCTATTGCTAATTTATCACCAGAAGGAGTCAATTGGGTAGAAATAGAAAGTTCAAAATCGATGACTCTTGGGCCCGATATAGGTCCATTTGGTCAAATATACACTTCTGAATGACTGATGTAAAATCAGAAGTAGTGAATGAGTATGTATAGAAAGGTCAAGATCAAGGAGGGAAACTGGTTGAGTAAGTCAAAAATTGGCTACTGTATTGCTCTATCACCAAATGGAGTTCAGTGGGCAGAAATAGAAAATTCAAAATCGACAACCCTTGGCCCCGATATTAGTCCATTTGGTCAAATATGGATTTCTGAATGACTGACATAATATCAGAAAGAGTCAATGAGTAGGTATAGAAATTTCGAGATCCATGACTGAAACAAGTCGAATTGGTCAAATATTGGCTTCTCTATGGCTAATTTATCACCAGAAGGAGTCAATTGGGTAGAAATAGAAAGTTCAAAATCGATAACTCTTGGGCCCGATATAGGTCCATTTGGTCAAATATGGACTTCTGAATGACTGATGTAAAATCAGAAGTAGTCAATGAGTATGTATAGAAAGTTCAAGATCAAGTGCTGAAATATGTTCACTATGTCAAATATTGGCTACTGTATGGCTGATCTATCACCAAAAGGAGTCCAGTGGGCAGAAATAGAAAATTCAAAATCGACAACCCTTGGGCCCGATATTAGTCCTTTTGGTCAAATATGGATTTCTGAATGACTGACATGATATCAGAAAGAGTCAATGAGTAGGTATAGAAATTTCGAGATCCATGACTAAAACAAGTCGAATTGGTCAAATTTTGGCTTCTCTATGGCTAATTTATCACCAGAAGGAGTCAATTGGGTAGAAATAGAAAGTTCAAAATCGATAACTCTTGGGCCCGATATAGGTCCATTTGGTCAAATATGGACTTCTGAATGACTGATGTAAAATCAGAAGTAGTCAATGAGTATGTATAGAAAGGTCAAGATCAAGGAGTGAAACATGTTGAGTAAGTCAAATATTGGCTACTGTATAGCTAATCTATCACCAAAAGGAGTCCAGTGGACAGAAATAGAAAATTCAAAATCGACAACCCTTGGGCCCGATATTAGTCCATTGGTCAAATATGGATTTCTGAATGACTGACATAATATCAAAAAGAGTCATTGAGTAGGTATAGAAATTTCGTGATCCATGACTGAAACTTGTCAAATGGGTCAAATATTGCCTTCTCTATGGCTAATTTATCACCAGAAGGAGTCAATTGGGTAGAAACAGAAAGTTCAAAATTGATGACTCTTGGGCCCTATATAGGTCCATGTGGTCAAATATGGACTTCTGAATGACTGATGTAAAATCAGAAGTAGTCAATGAGTATGTATAGAAAGTTCAAGATCAAGTACTGAAATATGTTCACTTTGTCAAATATTGGCTACTGTATGGCTGATCTATCACCAAAAGGAGTCCAGTGGGCAGAAATAGAAAATTCAAAATCGACAACCCTTGGGCCCGATATTAGTCCATTTGGTCAAATATGGATTTCTGAATGACTGACATAATATCAAAAAGATTCAATGAGTAGGTATAGAAATTTCGAGATCCATGACTGAAACTTGTCAAATGGGTCAAATATTGCCTTCTCTATGGCTAATTTATCACCAGAAGGAGTCAATTGGGTAGAAAAAGAAAGTTCAAAATTGATGACTCTTGGGCCCGATATAGGTCCATTTGGTCAAATATGGACTTCTGAATGACTGATGTAAAATCAGAAGTAGTCAATGAGTATGTATAGAAAGTTCAAGATCAAGTACTGAAATATGTTCACTTTGTCAAATATTGGCTACTGTATGGCTGATCTATCACCAAAAGGAGTCCAGTGGGCAGAAATAGAAAATTCAAAATCGATGACTCTTGGGCCCGAGATAAGTCCATTTGGTCAAATATGGACTTCTGAATGACTGATGTAAAATCAGAAGTAGTCAATGAGTATGTATAGAAAGGTCAAGATCAAAGAGTGAAACATGTTGAATTAGTCAAATATTGGCTACTGTATGGCTGATCTATCACCAAAAGGAGTCCAGTGGGCAGAAATAGAAATTCAAAATCGACAACCCTTGGGCCCGATATAAGTCCATTTGGTCAAATATGGATTTCTGAATGACTGACATAATATCAAAAAGAGTTAATGAGTAGGTATAGAAAATTAGAGATCCATGACTGAAACAAGTCGAATTGGTCAAATTTTGGCTTCTCTATGGCTAATTTATCACCAGAAGGAGTCAATTGGGTAAAAATAGAAAGTTCCAAATCGATAACTCTTGGTCCCGATATAGGTCCATTTGGTCAAATATGGACTTCTGAATGACTGATGTAAAATCAGAAGTAGTCAATGAGTATGTATAGAAAGTTCAAGATCAAGTGCTGAAATATGTTCACTATGTCAAATATTGGCTACTGTATGGCTGATCTATCACTAAAAGGAGTCCAGTGGACAGAAACAGAAAATTCAAAATCGACAACCCTTGGGCCCGATATTAGTCCATTTGGTCAAATATGGATTTCTGAAAGACTGACATAATATCAGAAAGATTCAATGAGTAGGTATAGAAATTTCGAGATCCATGACTGAAACATGTCAAATGGGTGAAATATTGGCTTCTCTATGGCTAATTTATCACCAGAAGGAGTCAATTGGGTAGGAATAGAAAGTTCAAGATCAAAGACTGAAATATGTTCAGTAGGTCAAAACTTGGCTGAAAACCACTGGAAGGAGTCAATGGGTAGAACCAAAAAGTTCAAAATCGATGACTCTTGGGCCCGATATAGGTCCATTTGGTCAAATATACACTTCTGAATGACTGATGTAACAACAGAAGGAGTCAATGAGTACCTTTAGAAATTTCAAGATCCATGACAGAAACATGTCAAATGGGTCAAATATTGGCTTTTCTATTGCTAATTTATCACCAGAAGGAGTCAATTGGGTAGAAATAGAAAGTTCAAAATCGATGACTCTTGGGCCCGATATAGGTCCATTTGGTCAAATATACACTTCTGAATGACTGATGTAAAATCAGAAGTAGTGAATGAGTATGTATAGAAAGGTCAAGATCAAGGAGGGAAACTGGTTGAGTAAGTGAAAAATTGGCTACTGTATTGCTCTATCACCAAATGGAGTTCAGTGGGCAGAAATAGAAAATTCAAAATCGACAACCCTTGGCCCCGATATTAGTCCATTTGGTCAAATATGGATTTCTGAATGACTGACATAATATCAGAAAGAGTCAATGAGTAGGTATAGAAATTTCGAGATCCATGACTGAAACAAGTCGAATTGGTCAAATATTGGCTTCTCTATGGCTAATTTATCACCAGAAGGAGTCAATTGGGTAGAAATAGAAAGTTCAAAATCGATAACTCTTGGGCCCGATATAGGTCCATTTGGTCAAATATGGACTTCTGAATGACTGATGTAAAATCAGAAGTAGTCAATGAGTATGTATAGAAAGGTCAAGATCAAGGAGTGAAACATGTTGAGTAAGTCAAATATTGGCTACTGTATAGCTAATCTATCACCAAAAGGAGTCCAGTGGACAGAAATAGAAAATTCAAAATCGACAACCCTTGGGCCCGATATTAGTCCATTGGTCAAATATGGATTTCTGAATGACTGACATAATATCAAAAAGAGTCATTGAGTAGGTATAGAAATTTCGTGATCCATGACTGAAACTTGTCAAATGGGTCAAATATTGCCTTCTCTATGGCTAATTTATCACCAGAAGGAGTCAATTGGGTAGAAACAGAAAGTTCAAAATTGATGACTCTTGGGCCCTATATAGGTCCATGTGGTCAAATATGGACTTCTGAATGACTGATGTAAAATCAGAAGTAGTCAATGAGTATGTATAGAAAGTTCAAGATCAAGTACTGAAATATGTTCACTTTGTCAAATATTGGCTACTGTATGGCTGATCTATCACCAAAAGGAGTCCAGTGGGCAGAAATAGAAAATTCAAAATCGACAACCCTTGGGCCCGATATTAGTCCATTTGGTCAAATATGGATTTCTGAATGACTGACATAATATCAGAAAGAGTCAATGAGTAGGTATAGAAATTTTGAGATCCATGACTGAAACAAGTCGAATTGGTCAAATATTGGCTTCTCTATGGCTAATTTATCACCAGAAGGAGTCAATTGGGTAGAAATAGAAAGTTCAAAATCGATAACTCTTGGGCCCGATATAGGTCCATTTTGTCAAATATGGACTTCTGAATGACTGATGTAAAATCAGAAGTAGTGAATGAGTATGTATAGAAAGTTCAAGATCAAGTGCTGAAATATGTTCACTATGTCAAATATTGGCTACTGTATGGCTGATCTATCACCAAAAGGAGTCCAGTGGGCAGAAATAGAAATTCAAAATCGACAACCCTTGGGCCCGATATAAGTCCATTTGGTCAAATATGGATTTCTGAAAGACTGACATAATATCAGAAAGATTCAATGAGTAGGTATAGAAATTTCGAGATCCATGACTGAAACATGTCAAATGGGTGAAATATTGGCTTCTCTATGGCTAATTTATCACCAGAAGGAGTCAATTGGGTAGGAATAGAAAGTTCAAGATCAAAGACTGAAATATGTTCAGTAGGTCAAAACTTGGCTGAAAACCACTGGAAGGAGTCAATGGGTAGAACCAAAAAGTTCAAAATCGATGACTCTTGGGCCCGATATAGGTCCATTTGGTCAAATATACACTTCTGAATGACTGATGTAACAACAGAAGGTGTCAATGAGTACCTTTAGAAATTTCAAGATCCATGACAGAAACATGTCAAATGGGTCAAATATTGGCTTTTCTATTGCTAATTTATCACCAGAAGGAGTCAATTGGGTAGAAATAGAAAGTTCAAAATCGATGACTCTTGGGCCCGATATAGGTCCATTTGGTCAAATATACACTTCTGAATGACTGATGTAAAATCAGAAGTAGTGAATGAGTATGTATAGAAAGGTCAAGATCAAGGAGGGAAACTGGTTGAGTAAGTCAAAAATTGGCTACTGTATTGCTCTATCACCAAATGGAGTTCAGTGGGCAGAAATAGAAAATTCAAAATCGACAACCCTTGGCCCCGATATTAGTCCATTTGGTCAAATATGGATTTCTGAATGACTGACATAATATCAGAAAGAGTCAATGAGTAGGTATAGAAATTTCGAGATCCATGACTGAAACAAGTCGAATTGGTCAAATATTGGCTTCTCTATGGCTAATTTATCACCAGAAGGAGTCAATTGGATAGAAATAGAAAGTTCAAAATCGATAACTCTTGGGCCCGATATAGGTCCATTTGGTCAAATATGGACTTCTGAATGACTGATGTAAAATCAGAAGTAGTCAATGAGTATGTATAGAAAGTTCAAGATCAAGTGCTGAAATATGTTCACTATGTCAAATATTGGCTACTGTATGGCTGATCTATCACCAAAAGGAGTCCAGTGGGCAGAAATAGAAAATTCAAAATCGACAACCCTTGGGCCCGATATTAGTCCTTTTGGTCAAATATGGATTTCTGAATGACTTACATAATATCAAAAAGAGTCAATGAGTAGGTATAGAAATTTCGAGATCCATGACTGAAACTTGTCAAATGGGTCAAATATTGCCTTCTCTATGGCTAATTTATCACCAGAAGGAGTCAATTGGGTAGAAAAAGAAAGTTCAAAATTGATGACTCTTGGGCCCGATATAGGTCCATTTGGTCAAATATGGACTTCTGAATGACTGATGTAAAATCAGAAGTAGTCAATGAGTATGTATAGAAAGTTCAAGATCAAGTACTGAAATATGTTCACTTTGTCAAATATTGGCTACTGTATGGCTGATCTATCACCAAAAGGAGTCCAGTGGGCAGAAATAGAAAATTCAAAATCGATGACTCTTGGGCCCGATATAAGTCCATTTGGTCAAATATGGACTTCTGAATGACTGATGTAAAATCAGAAGTAGTCAATGAGTATGTATAGAAAGGTCAAGATCAAAGAGTGAAACATGTTGAATTAGTCAAAAATTGGCTACTGTATGGCTGATCTATCACCAAAAGGAGTTCAGTGGGCAGAAATAGAAAATTCAAAATCGACAACCCTTGGGCCCGATATTAGTCCATTTGGTCAAATATGGATTTTTGAATGACTGACATAATATCAGAAAGAGTCAATGAGTAGGTATAGAAATTTCGAGATCCATGACTGAAACAAGTCAAATTGGTCGAATATTGGATTCTCATGGCAAATTTATCACCAGAAGGAGTCAATTGGGTAGAAATAGAAAGTTCAAAATCGATGACTCTTTGGCCTGATATAGGTCCATTTGGTCAAATATGGACTTCTGAATGACTGATGTAAAATCAGAAGTAGTGAATGAGTATGTATAGAAAGGTCAAGATCAAGGAGGGAAACTGGTTGAGTAAGTCAAAAATTGGCTACTGTATGACTGATCTATCACCAAATGGAGTCCAGTGGGCAGAAATAGAAAATTCAAAATCGACAACCCTTGGCCCCGATATTAGTCCATTTGGTCAAATATGGATTTCTGAATGACTGACATAATATCAAAAAGATTCAATGAGTAGGTATAGAAATTTCGAGATCCATGACTGAAACTTGTCAAATGGGTCAAATATTGCCTTCTCTATGGCTAATTTATCACCAGAAGGAGTCAATTGGGTAGAAATAGAAAGTTCAAAATTGATGACTCTTGGGCCCGATATAGGTCCATTTGGTCAAATATGGACTTCTGAATGACTGATGTAAAATCAGAAGTAGTCAATGAGTATGTATAGAAAGTTCAAGATCAAGTACTGAAATATGTTCACTTTGTCAAATATTGGCTACTGTATGGCTGATCTATCACCAAAAGGAGTCCAGTGGGCAGAAATAGAAAATTCAAAATCGACAACCCTTGGGCCCGATATTAGTCCATTTGGTCAAATATGGATTTCTGAATGACTGACATAATATCAAAAAGATTCAATGAGTAGGTATAGAAATTTCGAGATCCATGACTGAAACTTGTCAAATGGGTCAAATATTGCCTTCTCTATGGCTAATTTATCACCAGAAGGAGTCAATTGGGTAGAAATAGAAAGTTCAAAATTGATGACTCTTGGGCCCGATATAGGTCCATTTGGTCAAATATGGACTTCTGAATGACTGATGTAAAATCAGAAATAGTCAATGAGTATGTATAGAAAGTTCAAGATCAAGTACTGAAATATGTTCACTTTGTCAAATATTGGCTACTGTATGGCTGATCTATCACCAAAAGGAGTCCAGTGGGCAGAAATAGAAAATTCAAAATCGACAACCCTTGGGCCCGATATTAGTCCATTTGGTCAAATATGGATTTCTGAATGACTGACATAATATCAGAAAGAGTCAATGAGTAGGTATAGAAATTTTGAGATCCATGACTGAAACAAGTCGAATTGGTCAAATATTGGCTTCTCTATGGCTAATTTATCACCAGAAGGAGTCAATTGGGTAGAAATAGAAAGTTCAAAATCGATAACTCTTGGGCCCGATATAGGTCCATTTGGTCAAATATGGACTTCTGAATGACTGATGTAAAATCAGAAGTAGTCAATGAGTATGTATAGAAAGTTCAAGATCAAGTGCTGAAACATGTTCACTATGTCAAATATTGGCTACTGTATGGCTGATCTATCACCAAAAGGAGTCCAGTGGGCAGAAATAGAAAATTCAAAATCGACAACCCTTGGGCCCGATATTAGTCCATTTGGTCAAATATGGATTTCTGAATGACTGACATAATATCAGAAAGAGTCAATGAGTAGGTATAGAAATTTTGAGATCCATGACTGAAACAAGTCGAATTGGTCAAATATTGGCTTCTCTATGGCTAATTTATCACCAGAAGGAGTCAATTGGGTAGAAATAGAAAGTTCAAAATCGATAACTCTTGGGCCCGATATAGGTCCATTTTGTCAAATATGGACTTCTGAATGACTGATGTAAAATCAGAAGTAGTGAATGAGTATGTATAGAAAGTTCAAGATCAAGTGCTGAAATATGTTCACTATGTCAAATATTGGCTACTGTATGGCTGATCTATCACCAAAAGGAGTCCAGTGGGCAGAAATAGAAATTCAAAATCGACAACCCTTGGGCCCGATATAAGTCCATTTGGTCAAATATGGATTTCTGAAAGACTGACATAATATCAGAAAGATTCAATGAGTAGGTATAGAAATTTCGAGATCCATGACTGAAACATGTCAAATGGGTGAAATATTGGCTTCTCTATGGCTAATTTATCACCAGAAGGAGTCAATTGGGTAGGAATAGAAAGTTCAAGATCAAAGACTGAAATATGTTCAGTAGGTCAAAACTTGGCTGAAAACCACTGGAAGGAGTCAATGGGTAGAACCAAAAAGTTCAAAATCGATGACTCTTGGGCCCGATATAGGTCCATTTGGTCAAATATACACTTCTGAATGACTGATGTAACAACAGAAGGTGTCAATGAGTACCTTTAGAAATTTCAAGATCCATGACAGAAACATGTCAAATGGGTCAAATATTGGCTTTTCTATTGCTAATTTATCACCAGAAGGAGTCAATTGGGTAGAAATAGAAAGTTCAAAATCGATGACTCTTGGGCCCGATATAGGTCCATTTGGTCAAATATACACTTCTGAATGACTGATGTAAAATCAGAAGTAGTGAATGAGTATGTATAGAAAGGTCAAGATCAAGGAGGGAAACTGGTTGAGTAAGTCAAAAATTGGCTACTGTATTGCTCTATCACCAAATGGAGTTCAGTGGGCAGAAATAGAAAATTCAAAATCGACAACCCTTGGCCCCGATATTAGTCCATTTGGTCAAATATGGATTTCTGAATGACTGACATAATATCAGAAAGAGTCAATGAGTAGGTATAGAAATTTCGAGATCCATGACTGAAACAAGTCGAATTGGTCAAATATTGGCTTCTCTATGGCTAATTTATCACCAGAAGGAGTCAATTGGATAGAAATAGAAAGTTCAAAATCGATAACTCTTGGGCCCGATATAGGTCCATTTGGTCAAATATGGACTTCTGAATGACTGATGTAAAATCAGAAGTAGTCAATGAGTATGTATAGAAAGTTCAAGATCAAGTGCTGAAATATGTTCACTATGTCAAATATTGGCTACTGTATGGCTGATCTATCACCAAAAGGAGTCCAGTGGGCAGAAATAGAAAATTCAAAATCGACAACCCTTGGGCCCGATATTAGTCCTTTTGGTCAAATATGGATTTCTGAATGACTTACATAATATCAAAAAGAGTCAATGAGTAGGTATAGAAATTTTGAGATCCATGACTGAAACAAGTCGAATTGGTCAAATATTGGCTTCTCTATGGCTAATTTATCACCAGAAGGAGTCAATTGGGTAGAAATAGAAAGTTCAAAATCGATAACTCTTGGGCCCGATATAGGTCCATTTGGTCAAATATGGACTTCTGAATGACTGATGTAAAATCAGAAGTAGTCAATGAGTATGTATAGAAAGTTCAAGATCAAGTGCTGAAACATGTTCACTATGTCAAATATTGGGTACTGTATGGCTGATCTATCACCAAAAGGAGTCCAGTGGGCAGAAATAGAAAATTCAAAATCGACAACCCTTGGGCCCGATATTAGTCCATTTGGTCAAATATGGATTTCTGAATGACTGACATAATATCAGAAAGAGTCAATGAGTAGGTATAGAAATTTTGAGATCCATGACTGAAACAAGTCGAATTGGTCAAATATTGGCTTCTCTATGGCTAATTTATCACCAGAAGGAGTCAATTGGGTAGAAATAGAAAGTTCAAAATCGATAACTCTTGGGCCCGATATAGGTCCATTTTGTCAAATATGGACTTCTGAATGACTGATGTAAAATCAGAAGTAGTGAATGAGTATGTATAGAAAGTTCAAGATCAAGTGCTGAAATATGTTCACTATGTCAAATATTGGCTACTGTATGGCTGATCTATCACCAAAAGGAGTCCAGTGGGCAGAAATAGAAATTCAAAATCGACAACCCTTGGGCCCGATATAAGTCCATTTGGTCAAATATGGATTTCTGAAAGACTGACATAATATCAGAAAGATTCAATGAGTAGGTATAGAAATTTCGAGATCCATGACTGAAACATGTCAAATGGGTGAAATATTGGCTTCTCTATGGCTAATTTATCACCAGAAGGAGTCAATTGGGTAGGAATAGAAAGTTCAAGATCAAAGACTGAAATATGTTCAGTAGGTCAAAACTTGGCTGAAAACCACTGGAAGGAGTCAATGGGTAGAACCAAAAAGTTCAAAATCGATGACTCTTGGGCCCGATATAGGTCCATTTGGTCAAATATACACTTCTGAATGACTGATGTAACAACAGAAGGTGTCAATGAGTACCTTTAGAAATTTCAAGATCCATGACAGAAACATGTCAAATGGGTCAAATATTGGCTTTTCTATTGCTAATTTATCACCAGAAGGAGTCAATTGGGTAGAAATAGAAAGTTCAAAATCGATGACTCTTGGGCCCGATATAGGTCCATTTGGTCAAATATACACTTCTGAATGACTGATGTAAAATCAGAAGTAGTGAATGAGTATGTATAGAAAGGTCAAGATCAAGGAGGGAAACTGGTTGAGTAAGTCAAAAATTGGCTACTGTATTGCTCTATCACCAAATGGAGTTCAGTGGGCAGAAATAGAAAATTCAAAATCGACAACCCTTGGCCCCGATATTAGTCCATTTGGTCAAATATGGATTTCTGAATGACTGACATAATATCAGAAAGAGTCAATGAGTAGGTATAGAAATTTCGAGATCCATGACTGAAACAAGTCGAATTGGTCAAATATTGGCTTCTCTATGGCTAATTTATCACCAGAAGGAGTCAATTGGATAGAAATAGAAAGTTCAAAATCGATAACTCTTGGGCCCGATATAGGTCCATTTGGTCAAATATGGACTTCTGAATGACTGATGTAAAATCAGAAGTAGTCAATGAGTATGTATAGAAAGTTCAAGATCAAGTGCTGAAATATGTTCACTATGTCAAATATTGGCTACTGTATGGCTGATCTATCACCAAAAGGAGTCCAGTGGGCAGAAATAGAAAATTCAAAATCGACAACCCTTGGGCCCGATATTAGTCCTTTTGGTCAAATATGGATTTCTGAATGACTTACATAATATCAAAAAGAGTCAATGAGTAGGTATAGAAATTTCGAGATCCATGACTGAAACTTGTCAAATGGGTCAAATATTGCCTTCTCTATGGCTAATTTATCACCAGAAGGAGTCAATTGGGTAGAAAAAGAAAGTTCAAAATTGATGACTCTTGGGCCCGATATAGGTCCATTTGGTCAAATATGGACTTCTGAATGACTGATGTAAAATCAGAAGTAGTCAATGAGTATGTATAGAAAGTTCAAGATCAAGTACTGAAATATGTTCACTTTGTCAAATATTGGCTACTGTATGGCTGATCTATCACCAAAAGGAGTCCAGTGGGCAGAAATAGAAAATTCAAAATCGATGACTCTTGGGCCCGATATAAGTCCATTTGGTCAAATATGGACTTCTGAATGACTGATGTAAAATCAGAAGTAGTCAATGAGTATGTATAGAAAGGTCAAGATCAAAGAGTGAAACATGTTGAATTAGTCAAAAATTGGCTACTGTATGGCTGATCTATCACCAAAAGGAGTTCAGTGGGCAGAAATAGAAAATTCAAAATCGACAACCCTTGGGCCCGATATTAGTCCATTTGGTCAAATATGGATTTTTGAATGACTGACATAATATCAGAAAGAGTCAATGAGTAGGTATAGAAATTTCGAGATCCATGACTGAAACAAGTCAAATTGGTCGAATATTGGATTCTCATGGCAAATTTATCACCAGAAGGAGTCAATTGGGTAGAAATAGAAAGTTCAAAATCGATGACTCTTTGGCCTGATATAGGTCCATTTGGTCAAATATGGACTTCTGAATGACTGATGTAAAATCAGAAGTAGTGAATGAGTATGTATAGAAAGGTCAAGATCAAGGAGGGAAACTGGTTGAGTAAGTCAAAAATTGGCTACTGTATGACTGATCTATCACCAAATGGAGTCCAGTGGGCAGAAATAGAAAATTCAAAATCGACAACCCTTGGCCCCGATATTAGTCCATTTGGTCAAATATGGATTTCTGAATGACTGACATAATATCAAAAAGATTCAATGAGTAGGTATAGAAATTTCGAGATCCATGACTGAAACTTGTCAAATGGGTCAAATATTGCCTTCTCTATGGCTAATTTATCACCAGAAGGAGTCAATTGGGTAGAAATAGAAAGTTCAAAATTGATGACTCTTGGGCCCGATATAGGTCCATTTGGTCAAATATGGACTTCTGAATGACTGATGTAAAATCAGAAGTAGTCAATAAGTATGTATAGAAAGTTCAAGATCAAGTACTGAAATATGTTCACTTTGTCAAATATTGGCTACTGTATGGCTGATCTATCACCAAAAGGAGTCCAGTGGGCAGAAATAGAAAATTCAAAATCGACAACCCTTGGGCCCGATATTAGTCCATTTGGTCAAATATGGATTTCTGAATGACTGACATAATATCAGAAAGAGTCAATGAGTAGGTATAGAAATTTTGAGATCCATGACTGAAACAAGTCGAATTGGTCAAATATTGGCTTCTCTATGGCTAATTTATCACCAGAAGGAGTCAATTGGGTAGAAATAGAAAGTTCAAAATCGATAACTCTTGGGCCCGATATAGGTCCATTTGGTCAAATATGGACTTCTGAATGACTGATGTAAAATCAGAAGTAGTCAATGAGTATGTATAGAAAGTTCAAGATCAAGTGCTGAAACATGTTCACTATGTCAAATATTGGCTACTGTATGGCTGATCTATCACCAAAAGGAGTCCAGTGGGCAGAAATAGAAATTCAAAATCGACAACCCTTGGGCCCGATATAAGTCCATTTGGTCAAATATGGATTTCTGAATGACTGACATAATATCAAAAAGAGTCAATGAGTAGGTATAGAAAATTAGAGATCCATGACTGAAACAAGTCGAATTGGTCAAATTTTGGCTTCTCTATGGCTAATTTATCACCAGAAGGAGTCAATTGGGTAAAAATAGAAAGTTCCAAATCGATAACTCTTGGTCCCGATATAGGTCCATTTGGTCAAATATGGACTTCTGAATGACTGATGTAAAATCAGAAGTAGTCAATGAGTATGTATAGAAAGTTCAAGATCAAGTGCTGAAATATGTTCACTATGTCAAATATTGGCTACTGTATGGCTGATCTATCACTAAAAGGAGTCCAGTGGACAGAAACAGAAAATTCAAAATCGACAACCCTTGGGCCCGATATTAGTCCATTTGGTCAAATATGGATTTCTGAAAGACTGACATAATATCAGAAAGATTCAATGAGTAGGTATAGAAATTTCGAGATCCATGACTGAAACATGTCAAATGGGTGAAATATTGGCTTCTCTATGGCTAATTTATCACCAGAAGGAGTCAATTGGGTAGGAATAGAAAGTTCAAGATCAAAGACTGAAATATGTTCAGTAGGTCAAAACTTGGCTGAAAACCACTGGAAGGAGTCAATGGGTAGAACCAAAAAGTTCAAAATCGATGACTCTTGGGCCCGATATAGGTCCATTTGGTCAAATATACACTTCTGAATGACTGATGTAACAACAGAAGGAGTCAATGAGTACCTTTAGAAATTTCAAGATCCATGACAGAAACATGTCAAATGGGTCAAATATTGGCTTTTCTATTGCTAATTTATCACCAGAAGGAGTCAATTGGGTAGAAATAGAAAGTTCAAAATCGATGACTCTTGGGCCCGATATAGGTCCATTTGGTCAAATATACACTTCTGAATGACTGATGTAAAATCAGAAGTAGTGAATGAGTATGTATAGAAAGGTCAAGATCAAGGAGGGAAACTGGTTGAGTAAGTGAAAAATTGGCTACTGTATTGCTCTATCACCAAATGGAGTTCAGTGGGCAGAAATAGAAAATTCAAAATCGACAACCCTTGGCCCCGATATTAGTCCATTTGGTCAAATATGGATTTCTGAATGACTGACATAATATCAGAAAGAGTCAATGAGTAGGTATAGAAATTTCGAGATCCATGACTGAAACAAGTCGAATTGGTCAAATATTGGCTTCTCTATGGCTAATTTATCACCAGAAGGAGTCAATTGGGTAGAAATAGAAAGTTCAAAATCGATAACTCTTGGGCCCGATATAGGTCCATTTGGTCAAATATGGACTTCTGAATGACTGATGTAAAATCAGAAGTAGTCAATGAGTATGTATAGAAAGGTCAAGATCAAGGAGTGAAACATGTTGAGTAAGTCAAATATTGGCTACTGTATAGCTAATCTATCACCAAAAGGAGTCCAGTGGACAGAAATAGAAAATTCAAAATCGACAACCCTTGGGCCCGATATTAGTCCATTGGTCAAATATGGATTTCTGAATGACTGACATAATATCAAAAAGAGTCATTGAGTAGGTATAGAAATTTCGTGATCCATGACTGAAACTTGTCAAATGGGTCAAATATTGCCTTCTCTATGGCTAATTTATCACCAGAAGGAGTCAATTGGGTAGAAACAGAAAGTTCAAAATTGATGACTCTTGGGCCCTATATAGGTCCATGTGGTCAAATATGGACTTCTGAATGACTGATGTAAAATCAGAAGTAGTCAATGAGTATGTATAGAAAGTTCAAGATCAAGTACTGAAATATGTTCACTTTGTCAAATATTGGCTACTGTATGGCTGATCTATCACCAAAAGGAGTCCAGTGGGCAGAAATAGAAAATTCAAAATCGACAACCCTTGGGCCCGATATTAGTCCATTTGGTCAAATATGGATTTCTGAATGACTGACATAATATCAGAAAGAGTCAATGAGTAGGTATAGAAATTTTGAGATCCATGACTGAAACAAGTCGAATTGGTCAAATATTGGCTTCTCTATGGCTAATTTATCACCAGAAGGAGTCAATTGGGTAGAAATAGAAAGTTCAAAATCGATAACTCTTGGGCCCGATATAGGTCCATTTTGTCAAATATGGACTTCTGAATGACTGATGTAAAATCAGAAGTAGTGAATGAGTATGTATAGAAAGTTCAAGATCAACTGCTGAAATATGTTCACTATGTCAAATATTGGCTACTGTATGGCTGATCTATCACCAAAAGGAGTCCAGTGGGCAGAAATAGAAATTCAAAATCGACAACCCTTGGGCCCGATATAAGTCCATTTGGTCAAATATGGATTTCTGAAAGACTGACATAATATCAGAAAGATTCAATGAGTAGGTATAGAAATTTCGAGATCCATGACTGAAACATGTCAAATGGGTGAAATATTGGCTTCTCTATGGCTAATTTATCACCAGAAGGAGTCAATTGGGTAGGAATAGAAAGTTCAAGATCAAAGACTGAAATATGTTCAGTAGGTCAAAACTTGGCTGAAAACCACTGGAAGGAGTCAATGGGTAGAACCAAAAAGTTCAAAATCGATGACTCTTGGGCCCGATATAGGTCCATTTGGTCAAATATACACTTCTGAATGACTGATGTAACAACAGAAGGTGTCAATGAGTACCTTTAGAAATTTCAAGATCCATGACAAAAACATGTCAAATGGGTCAAATATTGGCTTTTCTATTGCTAATTTATCACCAGAAGGAGTCAATTGGGTAGAAATAGAAAGTTCAAAATCGATGACTCTTGGGCCCGATATAGGTCCATTTGGTCAAATATACACTTCTGAATGACTGATGTAAAATCAGAAGTAGTGAATGAGTATGTATAGAAAGGTCAAGATCAAGGAGGGAAACTGGTTGAGTAAGTCAAAAATTGGCTACTGTATTGCTCTATCACCAAATGGAGTTCAGTGGGCAGAAATAGAAAATTCAAAATCGACAACCCTTGGCCCCGATATTAGTCCATTTGGTCAAATATGGATTTCTGAATGACTGACATAATATCAGAAAGAGTCAATGAGTAGGTATAGAAATTTCGAGATCCATGACTGAAACAAGTCGAATTGGTCAAATATTGGCTTCTCTATGGCTAATTTATCACCAGAAGGAGTCAATTGGATAGAAATAGAAAGTTCAAAATCGATAACTCTTGGGCCCGATATAGGTCCATTTGGTCAAATATGGACTTCTGAATGACTGATGTAAAATCAGAAGTAGTCAATGAGTATGTATAGAAAGGTCAAGATCAAAGAGTGAAACATGTTGAATTAGTCAAAAATTGGCTACTGTATGGCTGATCTATCACCAAAAGGAGTTCAGTGGGCAGAAATAGAAAATTCAAAATCGACAACCCTTGGGCCCGATATTAGTCCATTTGGTCAAATATGGATTTTTGAATGACTGACATAATATCAGAAAGAGTCAATGAGTAGGTATAGAAATTTCGAGATCCATGACTGAAACAAGTCAAATTGGTCGAATATTGGATTCTCATGGCAAATTTATCACCAGAAGGAGTCAATTGGGTAGAAATAGAAAGTTCAAAATCGATGACTCTTTGGCCTGATATAGGTCCATTTGGTCAAATATGGACTTCTGAATGACTGTTGTAAAATCAGAAGTAGTGAATGAGTATGTATAGAAAGGTCAAGATCAAGGAGGGAAACTGGTTGAGTAAGTCAAAAATTGGCTACTGTATGACTGATCTATCACCAAATGGAGTCCAGTGGGCAGAAATAGAAAATTCAAAATCGACAACCCTTGGCCCCGATATTAGTCCATTTGGTCAAATATGGATTTCTGAATGACTGACATAATATCAAAAAGATTCAATGAGTAGGTATAGAAATTTCGAGATCCATGACTGAAACTTGTCAAATGGGTCAAATATTGCCTTCTCTATGGCTAATTTATCACCAGAAGGAGTCAATTGGGTAGAAATAGAAAGTTCAAAATTGATGACTCTTGGGCCCGATATAGGTCCATTTGGTCAAATATGGACTTCTGAATGACTGATGTAAAATCAGAAGTAGTCAATGAGTATGTATAGAAAGTTCAAGATCAAGTACTGAAATATGTTCACTTTGTCAAATATTGGCTACTGTATGGCTGATCTATCACCAAAAGGAGTCCAGTGGGCAGAAATAGAAAATTCAAAATCGACAACCCTTGGGCCCGATATTAGTCCATTTGGTCAAATATGGATTTCTGAATGACTGACATAATATCAGAAAGAGTCAATGAGTAGGTATAGAAATTTTGAGATCCATGACTGAAACAAGTCGAATTGGTCAAATATTGGCTTCTCTATGGCTAATTTATCACCAGAAGGAGTCAATTGGGTAGAAATAGAAAGTTCAAAATCGATAAATGGCCCGATATAGGTCCATTTGGTCAAATATGGACTTCTGAATGACTGATGTAAAATCAGAAGTAGTCAATGAGTATGTATAGAAAGTTCAAGATCAAGTGCTGAAACATGTTCACTATGTCAAATATTGGCTACTGTATGGCTGATCTATCACCAAAAGGAGTCCAGTGGGCAGAAATAGAAATTCAAAATCGACAACCCTTGGGCCCGATATAAGTCCATTTGGTCAAATATGGATTTCTGAATGACTGACATAATATCAAAAAGAGTCAATGAGTAGGTATAGAAAATTAGAGATCCATGACTGAAACAAGTCGAATTGGTCAAATTTTGGCTTCTCTATGGCTAATTTATCACCAGAAGGAGTCAATTGGGTAAAAATAGAAAGTTCCAAATCGATAACTCTTGGGCCCGATATAGGTCCATTTGGTCAAATATGGACTTCTGAATGACTGATGTAAAATCAGAAGTAGTCAATGAGTATGTATAGAAAGTTCAAGATCAAGTGCTGAAATATGTTCACTATGTCAAATATTGGCTACTGTATGGCTGATCTATCACTAAAAGGAGTCCAGTGGACAGAAATAGAAAATTCAAAATCGACAACCCTTGGGCCCGATATTAGTCCATTTGGTCAAATATGGATTTCTGAAAGACTGACATAATATCAGAAAGATTCAATGAGTAGGTATAGAAATTTCGAGATCCATGACTGAAACATGTCAAATGGGTGAAATATTGGCTTCTCTATGGCTAATTTATCACCAGAAGGAGTCAATTGGGTAGGAATAGAAAGTTCAAGATCAAAGACTGAAATATGTTCAGTAGGTCAAAACTTGGCTGAAAACCACTGGAAGGAGTCAATGGGTAGAACCAAAAAGTTCAAAATCGATGACTCTTGGGCCCGATATAGGTCCATTTGGTCAAATATACACTTCTGAATGACTGATGTAACAACAGAAGGAGTCAATGAATACCTTTAGAAATTTCAAGATCCATGACAGAAACATGTCAAATGGGTCAAATATTGGCTTTTCTATTGCTAATTTATCACCAGAAGGAGTCAATTGGGTAGAAATAGAAAGTTCAAAATCGATGACTCTTGGGCCCGATATAGGTCCATTTGGTCAAATATACACTTCTGAATGACTGATGTAAAATCAGAAGTAGTGAATGAGTATGTATAGAAAGGTCAAGATCAAGGAGGGAAACTGGTTGAGTAAGTCAAAAATTGGCTACTGTATTGCTCTATCACCAAATGGAGTTCAGTGGGCAGAAATAGAAAATTCAAAATCGACAACCCTTGGCCCCGATATTAGTCCATTTGGTCAAATATGGATTTCTGAATGACTGACATAATATCAGAAAGAGTCAATGAGTAGGTATAGAAATTTCGAGATCCATGACTGAAACAAGTCGAATTGGTCAAATATTGGCTTCTCTATGGCTAATTTATCACCAGAAGGAGTCAATTGGATAGAAATAGAAAGTTCAAAATCGATAACTCTTGGGCCCGATATAGGTCCATTTGGTCAAATATGGACTTCTGAATGACTGATGTAAAATCAGAAGTAGTCAATGAGTATGTATAGAAAGTTCAAGATCAAGTGCTGAAATATGTTCACTATGTCAAATATTGGCTACTGTATGGCTGATCTATCACCAAAAGGAGTCCAGTGGGCAGAAATAGAAAATTCAAAATCGACAACCCTTGGGCCCGATATTAGTCCATTTGGTCAAATATGGATTTTTGAATGACTGACATAATATCAGAAAGAGTCAATGAGTAGGTATAGAAATTTCGAGATCCATGACTGAAACAAGTCAAATTGGTCGAATATTGGATTCTCATGGCAAATTTATCACCAGAAGGAGTCAATTGGGTAGAAATAGAAAGTTCAAAATCGATGACTCTTTGGCCTGATATAGGTCCATTTGGTCAAATATGGACTTCTGAATGACTGATGTAAAATCAGAAGTAGTGAATGAGTATGTATAGAAAGGTCAAGATCAAGGAGGGAAACTGGTTGAGTAAGTCAAAAATTGGCTGCTGTATGACTGATCTATCACCAAATGGAGTCCAGTGGGCAGAAATAGAAAATTCAAAATCGACAACCCTTGGCCCCGATATTAGTCCATTTGGTCAAATATGGATTTCTGAATGACTGACATAATATCAAAAAGATTCAATGAGTAGGTATAGAAATTTCGAGATCCATGACTGAAACTTGTCAAATGGGTCAAATATTGCCTTCTCTATGGCTAATTTATCACCAGAAGGAGTCAATTGGGTAGAAATAGAAAGTTCAAAATTGATGACTCTTGGGCCCGATATAGGTCCATTTGGTCAAATATGGACTTCTGAATGACTGATGTAAAATCAGAAGTAGTCAATGAGTATGTATAGAAAGTTCAAGATCAAGTACTGAAATATGTTCACTTTGTCAAATATTGGCTACTGTATGGCTGATCTATCACCAAAAGGAGTCCAGTGGGCAGAAATAGAAAATTCAAAATCGACAACCCTTGGGCCCGATATTAGTCCATTTGGTCAAATATGGATTTCTGAATGACTGACATAATATCAAAAAGATTCAATGAGTAGGTATAGAAATTTCGAGATCCATGACTGAAACTTGTCAAATGGGTCAAATATTGCCTTCTCTATGGCTAATTTATCACCAGAAGGAGTCAATTGGGTAGAAATAGAAAGTTCAAAATTGATGACTCTTGGGCCCGATATAGGTCCATTTGGTCAAATATGGACTTCTGAATGACTGATGTAAAATCAGAAGTAGTCAATGAGTATGTATAGAAAGTTCAAGATCAAGTACTGAAATATGTTCACTTTGTCAAATATTGGCTACTGTATGGCTGATCTATCACCAAAAGGAGTCCAGTGGGCAGAAATAGAAAATTCAAAATCGACAACCCTTGGGCCCGATATTAGTCCATTTGGTCAAATATGGATTTCTGAATGACTGACATAATATCAGAAAGAGTCAATGAGTAGGTATAGAAATTTTGAGATCCATGACTGAAACAAGTCGAATTGGTCAAATATTGGCTTCTCTATGGCTAATTTATCACCAGAAGGAGTCAATTGGGTAGAAATAGAAAGTTCAAAATCGATAACTCTTGGGCCCGATATAGGTCCATTTGGTCAAATATGGACTTCTGAATGACTGATGTAAAATCAGAAGTAGTCAATGAGTATGTATAGAAAGTTCAAGATCAAGTGCTGAAACATGTTCACTATGTCAAATATTGGCTACTGTATGGCTGATCTATCACTAAAAGGAGTCCAGTGGACAGAAACAGAAAATTCAAAATCGACAACCCTTGGGCCCGATATCAGTCCATTTGGTCAAATATGGATTTCTGAAAGACTGACATAATATCAGAAAGATTCAATGAGTAGGTATAGAAATTTCGAGATCCATGACTGAAACATGTCAAATGGGTGAAATATTGGCTTCTCTATGGCTAATTTATCACCAGAAGGAGTCAATTGGGTAGGAATAGAAAGTTCAAGATCAAAGACTGAAATATGTTCAGTAGGTCAAAACTTGGCTGAAAACCACTGGAAGGAGTCAATGGGTAGAACCAAAAAGTTCAAAATCGATGACTCTTGGGCCCGATATAGGTCCATTTGGTCAAATATACACTTCTGAATGACTGATGTAACAACAGAAGGAGTCAATGAGTACCTTTAGAAATTTCAAGATCCATGACAGAAACATGTCAAATGGGTCAAATATTGGCTTTTCTATTGCTAATTTATCACCAGAAGGAGTCAATTGGGTAGAAATAGAAAGTTCAAAATCGATGACTCTTGGGCCCGATATAGGTCCATTTGGTCAAATATACACTTCTGAATGACTGATGTAAAATCAGAAGTAGTGAATGAGTATGTATAGAAAGGTCAAGATCAAGGAGGGAAACTGGTTGAGTAAGTGAAAAATTGGCTACTGTATTGCTCTATCACCAAATGGAGTTCAGTGGGCAGAAATAGAAAATTCAAAATCGACAACCCTTGGCCCCGATATTAGTCCATTTGGTCAAATATGGATTTCTGAATGACTGACATAATATCAGAAAGAGTCAATGAGTAGGTATAGAAATTTCGAGATCCATGACTGAAACAAGTCGAATTGGTCAAATATTGGCTTCTCTATAGCTAATTTATCACCAGAAGGAGTCAATTGGGTAGAAATAGAAAGTTCAAAATCGATAACTCTTGGGCCCGATATAGGTCCATTTGGTCAAATATGGACTTCTGAATGACTGATGTAAAATCAGAAGTAGTCAATGAGTATGTATAGAAAGGTCAAGATCAAGGAGTGAAACATGTTGAGTAAGTCAAATATTGGCTACTGTATAGCTAATCTATCACCAAAAGGAGTCCAGTG
This sequence comes from Zacco platypus, assembly GCA_038088235.1. Taxonomy (NCBI): domain Eukaryota; kingdom Metazoa; phylum Chordata; class Actinopteri; order Cypriniformes; family Xenocyprididae; genus Zacco; species Zacco platypus. The sequence continues at coordinate 17,702,600 of CM076065.1, read as the reverse complement.
GACAGAAATAGAAAATTCAAAATCGACAACCCTTGGGCCCGATATTAGTCCATTGGTCAAATATGGATTTCTGAATGACTGACATAATATCAAAAAGAGTCATTGAGTAGGTATAGAAATTTCGTGATCCATGACTGAAACTTGTCAAATGGGTCAAATATTGCCTTCTCTATGGCTAATTTATCACCAGAAGGAGTCAATTGGGTAGAAACAGAAAGTTCAAAATTGATGACTCTTGGGCCCTATATAGGTCCATGTGGTCAAATATGGACTTCTGAATGACTGATGTAAAATCAGAAGTAGTCAATGAGTATGTATAGAAAGTTCAAGATCAAGTACTGAAATATGTTCACTTTGTCAAATATTGGCTACTGTATGGCTGATCTATCACCAAAAGGAGTCCAGTGGGCAGAAATAGAAAATTCAAAATCGACAACCCTTGGGCCCGATATTAGTCCATTTGGTCAAATATGGATTTCTGAATGACTGACATAATATCAGAAAGAGTCAATGAGTAGGTATAGAAATTTTGAGATCCATGACTGAAACAAGTCGAATTGGTCAAATATTGGCTTCTCTATGGCTAATTTATCACCAGAAGGAGTCAATTGGGTAGAAATAGAAAGTTCAAAATCGATAACTCTTGGGCCCGATATAGGTCCATTTTGTCAAATATGGACTTCTGAATGACTGATGTAAAATCAGAAGTAGTGAATGAGTATGTATAGAAAGTTCAAGATCAACTGCTGAAATATGTTCACTATGTCAAATATTGGCTACTGTATGGCTGATCTATCACCAAAAGGAGTCCAGTGGGCAGAAATAGAAATTCAAAATCGACAACCCTTGGGCCCGATATAAGTCCATTTGGTCAAATATGGATTTCTGAAAGACTGACATAATATCAGAAAGATTCAATGAGTAGGTATAGAAATTTCGAGATCCATGACTGAAACATGTCAAATGGGTGAAATATTGGCTTCTCTATGGCTAATTTATCACCAGAAGGAGTCAATTGGGTAGGAATAGAAAGTTCAAGATCAAAGACTGAAATATGTTCAGTAGGTCAAAACTTGGCTGAAAACCACTGGAAGGAGTCAATGGGTAGAACCAGAAAGTTCAAAATCGATGACTCTTGGGCCCGATATAGGTCCATTTGGTCAAATATACACTTCTGAATGACTGATGTAACAACAGAAGGTGTCAATGAGTACCTTTAGAAATTTCAAGATCCATGACAAAAACATGTCAAATGGGTCAAATATTGGCTTTTCTATTGCTAATTTATCACCAGAAGGAGTCAATTGGGTAGAAATAGAAAGTTCAAAATCGATGACTCTTGGGCCCGATATAGGTCCATTTGGTCAAATATACACTTCTGAATGACTGATGTAAAATCAGAAGTAGTGAATGAGTATGTATAGAAAGGTCAAGATCAAGGAGGGAAACTGGTTGAGTAAGTCAAAAATTGGCTACTGTATTGCTCTATCACCAAATGGAGTTCAGTGGGCAGAAATAGAAAATTCAAAATCGACAACCCTTGGCCCCGATATTAGTCCATTTGGTCAAATATGGATTTCTGAATGACTGACATAATATCAGAAAGAGTCAATGAGTAGGTATAGAAATTTCGAGATCCATGACTGAAACAAGTCGAATTGGTCAAATATTGGCTTCTCTATGGCTAATTTATCACCAGAAGGAGTCAATTGGATAGAAATAGAAAGTTCAAAATCGATAACTCTTGGGCCCGATATAGGTCCATTTGGTCAAATATGGACTTCTGAATGACTGATGTAAAATCAGAAGTAGTCAATGAGTATGTATAGAAAGTTCAAGATCAAGTGCTGAAATATGTTCACTATGTCAAATATTGGCTACTGTATGGCTGATCTATCACCAAAAGGAGTCCAGTGGGCAGAAATAGAAAATTCAAAATCGACAACCCTTGGGCCCGATATTAGTCCTTTTGGTCAAATATGGATTTCTGAATGACTTACATAATATCAAAAAGAGTCAATGAGTAGGTATAGAAATTTCGAGATCCATGACTGAAACTTGTCAAATGGGTCAAATATTGCCTTCTCTATGGCTAATTTATCACCAGAAGGAGTCAATTGGGTAGAAAAAGAAAGTTCAAAATTGATGACTCTTGGGCCCGATATAGGTCCATTTGGTCAAATATGGACTTCTGAATGACTGATGTAAAATCAGAAGTAGTCAATGAGTATGTATAGAAAGTTCAAGATCAAGTACTGAAATATGTTCACTTTGTCAAATATTGGCTACTGTATGGCTGATCTATCACCAAAAGGAGTCCAGTGGGCAGAAATAGAAAATTCAAAATCGATGACTCTTGGGCCCGATATAAGTCCATTTGGTCAAATATGGACTTCTGAATGACTGATGTAAAATCAGAAGTAGTCAATGAGTATGTATAGAAAGGTCAAGATCAAAGAGTGAAACATGTTGAATTAGTCAAAAATTGGCTACTGTATGGCTGATCTATCACCAAAAGGAGTTCAGTGGGCAGAAATAGAAAATTCAAAATCGACAACCCTTGGGCCCGATATTAGTCCATTTGGTCAAATATGGATTTTTGAATGACTGACATAATATCAGAAAGAGTCAATGAGTAGGTATAGAAATTTCGAGATCCATGACTGAAACAAGTCAAATTGGTCGAATATTGGATTCTCATGGCAAATTTATCACCAGAAGGAGTCAATTGGGTAGAAATAGAAAGTTCAAAATCGATGACTCTTTGGCCTGATATAGGTCCATTTGGTCAAATATGGACTTCTGAATGACTGATGTAAAATCAGAAGTAGTGAATGAGTATGTATAGAAAGGTCAAGATCAAGGAGGGAAACTGGTTGAGTAAGTCAAAAATTGGCTACTGTATGACTGATCTATCACCAAATGGAGTCCAGTGGGCAGAAATAGAAAATTCAAAATCGACAACCCTTGGCCCCGATATTAGTCCATTTGGTCAAATATGGATTTCTGAATGACTGACATAATATCAAAAAGATTCAATGAGTAGGTATAGAAATTTCGAGATCCATGACTGAAACTTGTCAAATGGGTCAAATATTGCCTTCTCTATGGCTAATTTATCACCAGAAGGAGTCAATTGGGTAGAAATAGAAAGTTCAAAATTGATGACTCTTGGGCCCGATATAGGTCCATTTGGTCAAATATGGACTTCTGAATGACTGATGTAAAATCAGAAGTAGTCAATGAGTATGTATAGAAAGTTCAAGATCAAGTACTGAAATATGTTCACTTTGTCAAATATTGGCTACTGTATGGCTGATCTATCACCAAAAGGAGTCCAGTGGGCAGAAATAGAAAATTCAAAATCGACAACCCTTGGGCCCGATATTAGTCCATTTGGTCAAATATGGATTTCTGAATGACTGACATAATATCAGAAAGAGTCAATGAGTAGGTATAGAAATTTTGAGATCCATGACTGAAACAAGTCGAATTGGTCAAATATTGGCTTCTCTATGGCTAATTTATCACCAGAAGGAGTCAATTGGGTAGAAATAGAAAGTTCAAAATCGATAAATGGCCCGATATAGGTCCATTTGGTCAAATATGGACTTCTGAATGACTGATGTAAAATCAGAAGTAGTCAATGAGTATGTATAGAAAGTTCAAGATCAAGTGCTGAAACATGTTCACTATGTCAAATATTGGCTACTGTATGGCTGATCTATCACCAAAAGGAGTCCAGTGGGCAGAAATAGAAATTCAAAATCGACAACCCTTGGGCCCGATATAAGTCCATTTGGTCAAATATGGATTTCTGAATGACTGACATAATATCAAAAAGAGTCAATGAGTAGGTATAGAAAATTAGAGATCCATGACTGAAACAAGTCGAATTGGTCAAATTTTGGCTTCTCTATGGCTAATTTATCACCAGAAGGAGTCAATTGGGTAAAAATAGAAAGTTCCAAATCGATAACTCTTGGGCCCGATATAGGTCCATTTGGTCAAATATGGACTTCTGAATGACTGATGTAAAATCAGAAGTAGTCAATGAGTATGTATAGAAAGTTCAAGATCAAGTGCTGAAATATGTTCACTATGTCAAATATTGGCTACTGTATGGCTGATCTATCACTAAAAGGAGTCCAGTGGACAGAAATAGAAAATTCAAAATCGACAACCCTTGGGCCCGATATTAGTCCATTTGGTCAAATATGGATTTCTGAAAGACTGACATAATATCAGAAAGATTCAATGAGTAGGTATAGAAATTTCGAGATCCATGACTGAAACATGTCAAATGGGTGAAATATTGGCTTCTCTATGGCTAATTTATCACCAGAAGGAGTCAATTGGGTAGGAATAGAAAGTTCAAGATCAAAGACTGAAATATGTTCAGTAGGTCAAATCTTGGCTGAAAACCACTGGAAGGAGTCAATGGGTAGAACCAAAAAGTTCAAAATCGATGACTCTTGGGCCCGATATAGGTCCATTTGGTCAAATATACACTTCTGAATGACTGATGTAACAACAGAAGGAGTCAATGAATACCTTTAGAAATTTCAAGATCCATGACAGAAACATGTCAAATGGGTCAAATATTGGCTTTTCTATTGCTAATTTATCACCAGAAGGAGTCAATTGGGTAGAAATAGAAAGTTCAAAATCGATGACTCTTGGGCCCGATATAGGTCCATTTGGTCAAATATACACTTCTGAATGACTGATGTAAAATCAGAAGTAGTGAATGAGTATGTATAGAAAGGTCAAGATCAAGGAGGGAAACTGGTTGAGTAAGTCAAAAATTGGCTACTGTATTGCTCTATCACCAAATGGAGTTCAGTGGGCAGAAATAGAAAATTCAAAATCGACAACCCTTGGCCCCGATATTAGTCCATTTGGTCAAATATGGATTTCTGAATGACTGACATAATATCAGAAAGAGTCAATGAGTAGGTATAGAAATTTCGAGATCCATGACTGAAACAAGTCGAATTGGTCAAATATTGGCTTCTCTATGGCTAATTTATCACCAGAAGGAGTCAATTGGGTAGAAATAGAAAGTTCAAAATCGATAACTCTTGGGCCCGATATAGGTCCATTTGGTCAAATATGGACTTCTGAATGACTGATGTAAAATCAGAAGTAGTCAATGAGTATGTATAGAAAGTTCAAGATCAAGTGCTGAAATATGTTCACTATGTCAAATATTGGCTACTGTATGGCTGATCTATCACCAAAAGGAGTCCAGTGGGCAGAAATAGAAAATTCAAAATCGACAACCCTTGGGCCCGATATTAGTCCTTTTGGTCAAATATGGATTTCTGAATGACTGACATGATATCAGAAAGAGTCAATGAGTAGGTATAGAAATTTCGAGATCCATGACTAAAACAAGTCGAATTGGTCAAATTTTGGCTTCTCTATGGCTAATTTATCACCAGAAGGAGTCAATTGGGTAGAAATAGAAAGTTCAAAATCGATAACTCTTGGGCCCGATATAGGTCCATTTGGTCAAATATGGACTTCTGAATGACTGATGTAAAATCAGAAGTAGTCAATGAGTATGTATAGAAAGGTCAAGATCAAGGAGTGAAACATGTTGAGTAAGTCAAATATTGGCTACTGTATAGCTAATCTATCACCAAAAGGAGTCCAGTGGACAGAAATAGAAAATTCAAAATCGACAACCCTTGGGCCCGATATTAGTCCATTGGTCAAATATGGATTTCTGAATGACTGACATAATATCAAAAAGAGTCATTGAGTAGGTATAGAAATTTCGTGATCCATGACTGAAACTTGTCAAATGGGTCAAATATTGCCTTCTCTATGGCTAATTTATCACCAGAAGGAGTCAATTGGGTAGAAACAGAAAGTTCAAAATTGATGACTCTTGGGCCCTATATAGGTCCATGTGGTCAAATATGGACTTCTGAATGACTGATGTAAAATCAGAAGTAGTCAATGAGTATGTATAGAAAGTTCAAGATCAAGTACTGAAATATGTTCACTTTGTCAAATATTGGCTACTGTATGGCTGATCTATCACCAAAAGGAGTCCAGTGGGCAGAAATAGAAAATTCAAAATCGACAACCCTTGGGCCCGATATTAGTCCATTTGGTCAAATATGGATTTCTGAATGACTGACATAATATCAAAAAGATTCAATGAGTAGGTATAGAAATTTCGAGATCCATGACTGAAACTTGTCAAATGGGTCAAATATTGCCTTCTCTATGGCTAATTTATCACCAGAAGGAGTCAATTGGGTAGAAATAGAAAGTTCAAAATTGATGACTCTTGGGCCCGATATAGGTCCATTTGGTCAAATATGGACTTCTGAATGACTGATGTAAAATCAGAAGTAGTCAATGAGTATGTATAGAAAGTTCAAGATCAAGTACTGAAATATGTTCACTTTGTCAAATATTGGCTACTGTATGGCTGATCTATCACCAAAAGGAGTCCAGTGGGCAGAAATAGAAAATTCAAAATCGACAACCCTTGGGCCCGATATTAGTCCATTTGGTCAAATATGGATTTCTGAATGACTGACATAATATCAGAAAGAGTCAATGAGTAGGTATAGAAATTTTGAGATCCATGACTGAAACAAGTCGAATTGGTCAAATATTGCCTTCTCTATGGCTAATTTATCACCAGAAGGAGTCAATTGGGTAGAAATAGAAAGTTCAAAATCGATAACTCTTGGGCCCGATATAGGTCCATTTGGTCAAATATGGACTTCTGAGTGACTGATGTAAAATCAGAAGTAGTCAATGAGTATGTATAGAAAGTTCAAGATCAAGTGCTGAAACATGTTCACTATGTCAAATATTGGCTACTGTATGGCTGATCTATCACCAAAAGGAGTCCAGTGGGCAGAAATAGAAATTCAAAATCGACAACCCTTGGGCCCGATATAAGTCCATTTGGTCAAATATGGATTTCTGAATGACTGACATAATATCAAAAAGAGTCAATGAGTAGGTATAGAAAATTAGAGATCCATGACTGAAACAAGTCGAATTGGTCAAATTTTGGCTTCTCTATGGCTAATTTATCACCAGAAGGAGTCAATTGGGTAAAAATAGAAAGTTCCAAATCGATAACTCTTGGTCCCGATATAGGTCCATTTGGTCAAATATGGACTTCTGAATGACTGATGTAAAATCAGAAGTAGTCAATGAGTATGTATAGAAAGTTCAAGATCAAGTGCTGAAACATGTTCACTATGTCAAATATTGGCTACTGTATGGCTGATCTATCACCAAAAGGAGTCCAGTGGGCAGAAATAGAAATTCAAAATCGACAACCCTTGGGCCCGATATAAGTCCATTTGGTCAAATATGGATTTCTGAATGACTGACATAATATCAAAAAGAGTCAATGAGTAGGTATAGAAAATTAGAGATCCATGACTGAAACAAGTCGAATTGGTCAAATTTTGGCTTCTCTATGGCTAATTTATCACCAGAAGGAGTCAATTGGGTAAAAATAGAAAGTTCCAAATCGATAACTCTTGGTCCCGATATAGGTCCATTTGGTCAAATATGGACTTCTGAATGACTGATGTAAAATCAGAAGTAGTCAATGAGTATGTATAGAAAGTTCAAGATCAAGTGCTGAAATATGTTCACTATGTCAAATATTGGCTACTGTATGGCTGATCTATCACTAAAAGGAGTCCAGTGGACAGAAATATAAAATTCAAAATCGACAACCCTTGGGCCCGATATTAGTCCATTTGGTCAAATATGGATTTCTGAAAGACTGACATAATATCAGAAAGATTCAATGAGTAGGTATAGAAATTTCGAGATCCATGACTGAAACATGTCAAATGGGTGAAATATTGGCTTCTCTATGGCTAATTTATCACCAGAAGGAGTCAATTGGGTAGGAATAGAAAGTTCAAGATCAAAGACTGAAATATGTTCAGTAGGTCAAAACTTGGCTGAAAACCACTGGAAGGAGTCAATGGGTAGAACCAAAAAGTTCAAAATCGATGACTCTTGGGCCCGATATAGGTCCATTTGGTCAAATATACACTTCTGAATGACTGATGTAACAACAGAAGGAGTCAATGAGTACCTTTAGAAATTTCAAGATCCATGACAGAAACATGTCAAATGGGTCAAATATTGGCTTTTCTATTGCTAATTTATCACCAGAAGGAGTCAATTGGGTAGAAATAGAAAGTTCAAAATCGATGACTCTTGGGCCCGATATAGGTCCATTTGGTCAAATATACACTTCTGAATGACTGATGTAAAATCAGAAGTAGTGAATGAGTATGTATAGAAAGGTCAAGATCAAGGAGGGAAACTGGTTGAGTAAGTCAAAAATTGGCTACTGTATTGCTCTATCACCAAATGGAGTTCAGTGGGCAGAAATAGAAAATTCAAAATCGACAACCCTTGGCCCCGATATTAGTCCATTTGGTCAAATATGGATTTCTGAATGACTGACATAATATCAGAAAGAGTCAATGAGTAGGTATAGAAATTTCGAGATCCATGACTGAAACAAGTCGAATTGGTCAAATATTGGCTTCTCTCTGGCTAATTTATCACCAGAAGGAGTCAATTGGGTAGAAATAGAAAGTTCAAAATCGATAACTCTTGGGCCCGATATAGGTCCATTTGGTCAAATATGGACTTCTGAATGACTGATGTAAAATCAGAAGTAGTCAATGAGTATGTATAGAAAGTTCAAGATCAAGTGCTGAAATATGTTCACTATGTTAAATATTGGCTACTGTATGGCTGATCTATCACCAAAAGGAATCCAGTGGGCAGAAATAGAAAATTCAAAATCGACAACCCTTGGGCCCGATATTAGTCCTTTTGGTCAAATATGGATTTCTGAATGACTGACATGATATCAGAAAGAGTCAATGAGTAGGTATAGAAATTTCGAGATCCATGACTAAAACAAGTCGAATTGGTCAAATTTTGGCTTCTCTATGGCTAATTTATCACCAGAAGGAGTCAATTGGGTAGAAACAGAAAGTTCAAAATCGATGACTCTTGGGCCCGATATAGGTCCATTTGGTCAAATATACACTTCTGAATGACTGATGTAACAACAGAAGGAGTCAATGAATACCTTTAGAAATTTCAAGATCCATGACAGAAACATGTCAAAAGGGTCAAATATTGGCTTTTCTATTGCTAATTTATCACCAGAAGGAGTCAATTGGGTAGAAATAGAAAGTTCAAAATCGATGACTCTTGGGCCCGATATAGGTCCATTTGGTCAAATATACACTTCTGAATGACTGATGTAAAATCAGAAGTAGTGAATGAGTATGTATAGAAAGGTCAAGATCAAGGAGGGAAACTGGTTGAGTAAGTCAAAAATTGGCTACTGTATTGCTCTATCACCAAATGGAGTTCAGTGGGCAGAAATAGAAAATTCAAAATCGACAACCCTTGGCCCCGATATTAGTCCATTTGGTCAAATATGGATTTCTGAATGACTGACATAATATCAGAAAGAGTCAATGAGTAGGTATAGAAATTTCGAGATCCATGACTGAAACAAGTCGAATTGGTCAAATATTGGCTTCTCTATGGCTAATTTATCACCAGAAGGAGTCAATTGGGTAGAAATAGAAAGTTCAAAATCGATAACTCTTGTGCCCGATATAGGTCCATTTGGTCAAATATGGACTTCTGAATGACTGATGTAAAATCAGAAGTAGTCAATGAGTATGTATAGAAAGTTCAAGATCAAGTGCTGAAATATGTTCACTATGTCAAATATTGGCTACTGTATGGCTGATCTATCACCAAAAGGAGTCCAGTGGGCAGAAATAGAAAATTCAAAATCGACAACCCTTGGGCCCGATATTAGTCCTTTTGGTCAAATATGGATTTCTGAATGACTGACATGATATCAGAAAGAGTCAATGAGTAGGTATAGAAATTTCGAGATCCATGACTAAAACAAGTCGAATTGGTCAAATTTTGGCTTCTCTATGGCTAATTTATCACCAGAAGGAGTCAATTGGGTAGAAATAGAAAGTTCAAAATCGATAACTCTTGGGCCCGATATAGGTCCATTTGGTCAAATATGGACTTCTGAATGACTGATGTAAAATCAGAAGTAGTCAATGAGTATGTATAGAAAGGTCAAGATCAAGGAGTGAAACATGTTGAGTAAGTCAAATATTGGCTACTGTATGGCTGATCTATCACCAAAAGGAGTCCAGTGGACAGAAATAGAAAATTCAAAATCGACAACCCTTGGGCCCGATATTAGTCCATTGGTCAAATATGGATTTCTGAATGACTGACATAATATCAAAAAGAGTCATTGAGTAGGTATAGAAATTTCGTGATCCATGACTGAAACTTGTCAAATGGGTCAAATATTGCCTTCTCTATGGCTAATTTATCACCAGAAGGAGTCAATTGGGTAGAAACAGAAAGTTCAAAATTGATGACTCTTGGGCCCTATATAGGTCCATGTGGTCAAATATGGACTTCTGAATGACTGATGTAAAATCAGAAGTAGTCAATGAGTATGTATAGAAAGTTCAAGATCAAGTACTGAAATATGTTCACTTTGTCAAATATTGGCTACTGTATGGCTGATCTATCACCAAAAGGAGTCCAGTGGGCAGAAATAGAAATTCAAAATCGACAACCCTTGGGCCCGATATAAGTCCATTTGGTCAAATATGGATTTCTGAAAGACTGACATAATATCAGAAAGATTCAAAGAGTAGGTATAGAAATTTCGAGATCCATGACTGAAACATGTCAAATGGGTGAAATATTGGCTTCTCTATGGCTAATTTATCACCAGGAGTCAATTGGGTAGGAATAGAAAGTTCAAGATCAAAGACTGAAATATGTTCAGTAGGTCAAAACTTGGCTGAAAACCACTGGAAGGAGTCAATGGGTAGAACCAAAAAGTTCAAAATCGATGACTCTTGGGCCATATATAGGTCCATTTGGTCAAATATACACTTCTGAATGACTGATGTAACAACAGAAGGTGTCAATGAGTACCTTTAGAAATTTCAAGATCCATGACAGAAACATGTCAAATGGGTCAAATATTGGCTTTTCTATTGCTAATTTATCACCAGAAGGAGTCAATTGGGTAGAAATAGAAAGTTCAAAATCGATGACTCTTGGGCCCGATATAGGTCCATTTGGTCAAATATACACTTCTGAATGACTGATGTAAAATCAGAAGTAGTGAATGAGTATGTATAGAAAGGTCAAGATCAAGGAGGGAAACTGGTTGAGTAAGTCAAAAATTGGCTACTGTATTGCTCTATCACCAAATGGAGTCCAGTGGGCAGAAATAGAAAATTCAAAATCGACAACCCTTGGGCCCGATATTAGTCCATTTGGTCAAATATGGATTTCTGAATGACTGACATAATATCAGAAAGAGTCAATGAGTAGGTATAGAAATTTTGAGATCCATGACTGAAACAAGTCGAATTGGTCAAATATTGGCTTCTCTATGGCTAATTTATCACCAGAAGGAGTCAATTGGGTAGAAATAGAAAGTTCAAAATCGATAACTCTTGGGCCCGATATAGGTCCATTTGGTCAAATATGGACTTCTGAATGACTGATGTAAAATCAGAAGTAGTGAATGAGTATGTATAGAAAGTTCAAGATCAAGTGCTGAAATATGTTCACTATGTCAAATATTGGCTACTGTATGGCTGATCTATCACCAAAAGGAGTCCAGTGGGCAGAAATAGAAATTCAAAATCGACAACCCTTGGGCCCGATATATGTCCATTTGGTCAAATATGGATTTCTGAATGACTGACATAATATCAAAAAGAGTCAATGAGTAGGTATAGAAAATTCGAGATCCATGACTGAAACAAGTCGAATTGGTCAAATTTTGGCTTCTCTATGGCTAATTTATCACCAGAAGGAGTCAATTGGGTAAAAATAGAAAGTTCCAAATCGATAACTCTTGGGCCCGATATAGGTCCATTTGGTCAAATATGGACTTCTGAATGACTGATGTAAAATCAGAAGTAGTCAATGAGTAGGTATAGAAAGTTCAAGATCAAGTGCTGAAATATGTTCACTATGTCAAATATTGGCTACTGTATGGCTGATCTATCACTAAAAGGAGTCCAGTGGACAGAAATAGAAAATTCAAAATCGACAACCCTTGGGCCCGATATTAGTCCATTTGGTCAAATATGGATTTCTGAAAGACTGACATAATATCAGAAAGATTCAATGAGTAGGTATAGAAATTTCGAGATCCATGACTGAAACATGTCAAATGGGTGAAATATTGGCTTCTCTATGGCTAATTTATCACCAGAAGGAGTCAATTGGGTAGGAATAGAAAGTTCAAGATCAAAGACTGAAATATGTTCAGTAGGTCAAAACTTGGCTGAAAACCACTGGAAGGAGTCAATGGGTAGAACCAAAAAGTTCAAAATCGATGACTCTTGGGCCCGATATAGGTCCATTTGGTCAAATATACACTTCTGAATGACTGATGTAACAACAGAAGGAGTCAATGAGTACCTTTAGAAATTTCAAGATCCATGACAAAAACATGTCAAATGGGTCAAATATTGGCTTTTCTATTGCTAATTTATCACCAAAAGGAGTCAATTGGGTAGAAATAGAAAGTTCAAAATCGATGACTCTTGGGCCCGATATAGGTCCATTTGGTCAAATATACACTTCTGAATGACTGATGTAAAATCAGAAGTAGTGAATGAGTATGTATAGAAAGGTCAAGATCAAGGAGGGAAACTGGTTGAGTAAGTCAAAAATTGGCTACTGTATTGCTCTATCACCAAATGGAGTTTAGTGGGCAGAAATAGAAAATTCAAAATCGACAACCCTTGGCCCCGATATTAGTCCATTTGGTCAAATATGGATTTCTGAATGACTGACATAATATCAGAAAGAGTCAATGAGTAGGTATAGAAATTTCGAGATCCATGACTGAAACTAGTCGAATTGGTCAAATATTGGCTTCTCTATGGCTAATTTATCACCAGAAGGAGTCAATTGGATAGAAATAGAAAGTTCAAAATCGATAACTCTTGGGCCCGATATAGGTCCATTTGGTCAAATATGGACTTCTGAATGACTGATGTAAAATCAGAAGTAGTCAATGAGTATGTATAGAAAGTTCAAGATCAAGTGCTGAAATATGTTCACTATGTCAAATATTGGCTACTGTATGGCTGATCTATCACCAAAAGGAGTCCAGTGGGCAGAAATAGAAAATTCAAAATCGACAACCCTTGGGCCCGATATTAGTCCATTTGGTCAAATATGGATTTCAGAATGACTGACATGATATCAGAAAGAGTCAATGAGCAGGTATAGAAATTTCGAGATCCATGACTAAAACAAGTCGAATTGGTCAAATTTTGGCTTCTCTATGGCTAATTTATCACCAGAAGGAGTCAATTGGGTAGAAATAGAAAGTTCAAAATCGATAACTCTTGGGCCCGATATAGGTCCATTTGGTCAAATATGGACTTCTGAATGACTGATGTAAAATCAGAAGTAGTCAATGAGTATGTATAGAAAGGTCAAGATCAAGGAGTGAAACATGTTGAGTAAGTCAAAAATTGGCTACTGTATAGCTGATCTATCACCAAAAGGAGTCCAGTGGACAGAAATAGAAAATTCAAAATCGACAACCCTTGGGCCCGATATTAGTCCATTGGTCAAATATGGATTTCTGAATGACTGACATAATATCAAAAAGAGTCAATCAGTAGGTATAGAAATTTCGAGATCCATGACTGAAACTTGTCAAATGGGTCAAATATTGCCTTCTCTATGGCTAATTTATCACCAGAAGGAGTCAATTGGGTAGAAACAGAAAGTTCAAAATTGATGACTCTTGGGCCCTATATAGGTCCATGTGGTCAAATATGGACTTCTGAATGACTGATATAAAATCAGAAGTAGTCAATGAGTATGTATAGAAAGTTCAAGATCAAGTACTGAAATATGTTCACTTTGTCAAATATTGGCTACTGTATGGCTGATCTATCACCAAAAGGAGTCCAGTGGGCAAAAATAGAAAATTCAAAATCGACAACCCTTGGGCCCGATATTAGTCCATTTGGTCAAATATGGATTTCTGAATGACTGACATAATATTAGAAAGAGTCAATGAGTAGGTATAGAAATTTTGAGATCCATGACTGAAACAAGTCGAATTGGTCAAATATTGGCTTCTCTATGGCTAATTTATCACCAGAAGGAGTCAATTGGGTAGAAATAGAAAGTTCAAAATCGATAACTCTTGGGCCCGATATAGGTCCATTTGGTCAAATATGGACTTCTGAATGACTGATGTAAAATCAGAAGTAGTGAATGAGTATGTATAGAAAGTTCAAGATCAAGTGCTGAAATATGTTCACTATGTCAAATATTGGCTACTGTATGGCTGATCTATCACCAAAAGGAGTCCAGTGGGCAAAAATAGAAAATTCAAAATCGACAACCCTTGGGCCCGATATTAGTCCATTTGGTCAAATATGGATTTCTGAATGACTGACATAATATCAGAAAGAGTCAATGAGTAGGTATAGAAATTTTGAGATCCATGACTGAAACAAGTCGAATTGGTCAAATATTGGCTTCTCTATGGCTAATTTATCACCAGAAGGAGTCAATTGGGTAGAAATAGAAAGTTCAAAATCGATAACTCTTGGGCCCGATATAGGTCCATTTGGTCAAATATGGACTTCTGAATGACTGATGTAAAATCAGAAGTAGTGAATGAGTATGTATAGAAAGTTCAAGATCAAGTGCTGAAATATGTTCACTATGTCAAATATTGGCTACTGTATGGCTGATCTATCACCAAAAGGAGTCCAGTGGGCAGAAATAGAAATTCAAAATCGACAACCCTTGGGCCCGATATATGTCCATTTGGTCAAATATGGATTTCTGAATGACTGACATAATATCAAAAAGAGTCAATGAGTAGGTATAGAAAATTCGAGATCCATGACTGAAACAAGTCGAATTGGTCAAATTTTGGCTTCTCTATGGCTAATTTATCACCAGAAGGAGTCAATTGGGTAAAAATAGAAAGTTCCAAATCGATAACTCTTGGGCCCGATATAGGTCCATTTGGTCAAATATGGACTTCTGAATGACTGATGTAAAATCAGAAGTAGTCAATGAGTAGGTATAGAAAGTTCAAGATCAAGTGCTGAAATATGTTCACTATGTCAAATATTGGCTACTGTATGGCTGATCTATCACTAAAAGGAGTCCAGTGGACAGAAATAGAAAATTCAAAATCGACAACCCTTGGGCCCGATATTAGTCCATTTGGTCAAATATGGATTTCTGAAAGACTGACATAATATCAGAAAGATTCAATGAGTAGGTATAGAAATTTCGAGATCCATGACTGAAACATGTCAAATGGGTGAAATATTGGCTTCTCTATGGCTAATTTATCACCAGAAGGAGTCAATTGGGTAGGAATAGAAAGTTCAAGATCAAAGACTGAAATATGTTCAGTAGGTCAAAACTTGGCTGAAAACCACTGGAAGGAGTCAATGGGTAGAACCAAAAAGTTCAAAATCGATGACTCTTGGGCCCGATATAGGTCCATTTGGTCAAATATACACTTCTGAATGACTGATGTAACAACAGAAGGAGTCAATGAGTACCTTTAGAAATTTCAAGATCCATGACAGAAACATGTCAAATGGGTCAAATATTGGCTTTTCTATTGCTAATTTATCACCAGAAGGAGTCAATTGGGTAGAAATAGAAAGTTCAAAATCGATGACTCTTGGGCCCGATATAGGTCCATTTGGTCAAATATACACTTCTGAATGACTGATGTAAAATCAGAAGTAGTGAATGAGTATGTATAGAAAGGTCAAGATCAAGGAGGGAAACTGGTTGAGTAAGTCAAAAATTGGCTACTGTATTGCTCTATCACCAAATGGAGTTTAGTGGGCAGAAATAGAAAATTCAAAATCGACAACCCTTGGCCCCGATATTAGTCCATTTGGTCAAATATGGATTTCTGAATGACTGACATAATATCAGAAAGAGTCAATGAGTAGGTATAGAAATTTCGAGATCCATGACTGAAACTAGTCGAATTGGTCAAATATTGGCTTCTCTATGGCTAATTTATCACCAGAAGGAGTCAATTGGATAGAAATAGAAAGTTCAAAATCGATAACTCTTGGGCCCGATATAGGTCCATTTGGTCAAATATGGACTTCTGAATGACTGATGTAAAATCAGAAGTAGTCAATGAGTATGTATAGAAAGTTCAAGATCAAGTGCTGAAATATGTTCACTATGTCAAATATTGGCTACTGTATGGCTGATCTATCACCAAAAGGAGTCCAGTGGGCAGAAATAGAAAATTCAAAATCGACAACCCTTGGGCCCGATATTAGTCCATTTGGTCAAATATGGATTTCAGAATGACTGACATGATATCAGAAAGAGTCAATGAGCAGGTATAGAAATTTCGAGATCCATGACTAAAACAAGTCGAATTGGTCAAATTTTGGCTTCTCTATGGCTAATTTATCACCAGAAGGAGTCAATTGGGTAGAAATAGAAAGTTCAAAATCGATAACTCTTGGGCCCGATATAGGTCCATTTGGTCAAATATGGACTTCTGAATGACTGATGTAAAATCAGAAGTAGTCAATGAGTATGTATAGAAAGGTCAAGATCAAGGAGTGAAACATGTTGAGTAAGTCAAAAATTGGCTACTGTATAGCTGATCTATCACCAAAAGGAGTCCAGTGGACAGAAATAGAAAATTCAAAATCGACAACCCTTGGGCCCGATATTAGTCCATTGGTCAAATATGGATTTCTGAATGACTGACATAATATCAAAAAGAGTCAATCAGTAGGTATAGAAATTTCGAGATCCATGACTGAAACTTGTCAAATGGGTCAAATATTGCCTTCTCTATGGCTAATTTATCACCAGAAGGAGTCAATTGGGTAGAAACAGAAAGTTCAAAATTGATGACTCTTGGGCCCTATATAGATCCATGTGGTCAAATATGGACTTCTGAATGACTGATATAAAATCAGAAGTAGTCAATGAGTATGTATAGAAAGTTCAAGATCAAGTACTGAAATATGTTCACTTTGTCAAATATTGGCTACTGTATGGCTGATCTATCACCAAAAGGAGTCCAGTGGGCAAAAATAGAAAATTCAAAATCGACAACCCTTGGGCCCGATATTAGTCCATTTGGTCAAATATGGATTTCTGAATGACTGACATAATATCAGAAAGAGTCAATGAGTAGGTATAGAAATTTTGAGATCCATGACTGAAACAAGTCGAATTGGTCAAATATTGGCCTCTCTATGGCTAATTTATCACCAGAAGGAGTCAATTGGGTAGAAATAGAAAGTTCAAAATCGATAACTCTTGGGCCCGATATAGGTCCATTTGGTCAAATATGGACTTCTGAATGACTGATGTAAAATCAGAAGTAGTCAATGAGTATGTATAGAAAGTTCAAGATCAAGTGCTGAAATATGTTCACTATGTCAAATATTGGCTACTGTATGGCTGATCTATCACCAAAAGGAGTCCAGTGGGCAGAAATAGAAAATTCAAAATCGACAACCCTTGGGCCCGATATTAGTCCATTTGGTCAAATATGGATTTCTGAATGACTGACATAATATCAGAAAGAGTCAATGAGTAGGTATAGAAATTTCGAGATCCATGACTGAAACTAGTCGAATTGGTCAAATATTGGCTTCTCTATGGCTAATTTATCACCAGAAGGAGTCAATTGGATAGAAATAGAAAGTTCAAAATCGATAACTCTTGGGCCCGATATAGGTCTATTTGGTCAAATATGGACTTCTGAATGACTGATGTAAAATCAGAAGTAGTCAATGAGTAGGTATAGAAAGTTCAAGATCAAGTGCTGAAATATGTTCACTATGTCAAATATTGGCTACTGTATGGCTGATCTATCACTAAAAGGAGTCCAGTGGACAGAAATATAAAATTCAAAATCGACAACCCTTGGGCCCGATATTAGTCCATTTGGTCAAATATGGATTTCTGAAAGACTGACATAATATCAGAAAGATTCAATGAGTAGGTATAGAAATTTCGAGATCCATGACTGAAACATGTCAAATGGGTGAAATATTGGCTTCTCTATGGCTAATTTATCACCAGAAGGAGTCAATTGGGTAGGAATAGAAAGTTCAAGATCAAAGACTGAAATATGTTCAGTAGGTCAAAACTTGGCTGAAAACCACTGGAAGGAGTCAATGGGTAGAACCAAAAAGTTCAAAATCGATGACTCTTGGGCCCGATATAGGTCCATTTGGTCAAATATACACTTCTGAATGACTGATGTAACAACAGAAGGAGTCAATGAGTACCTTTAGAAATTTCAAGATCCATGACAGAAACATGTCAAATGGGTCAAATATTGGCTTTTCTATTGCTAATTTATCACCAGAAGGAGTCAATTGGGTAGAAATAGAAAGTTCAAAATCGATGACTCTTGGGCCCGATATAGGTCCATTTGGTCAAATATACACTTCTGAATGACTGATGTAAAATCAGAAGTAGTGAATGAGTATGTATAGAAAGGTCAAGATCAAGGAGGGAAACTGGTTGAGTAAGTCAAAAATTGGCTACTGTATTGCTCTATCACCAAAAGGAGTCCAGTGGGCAGAAATAGAAAATTCAAAATCGACAACCCTTGGCCCCGATATTAGTCCATTTGGTCAAATATGGATTTCTGAATGACTGACATAATATCAGAAAGAGTCAATGAGTAGGTATAGAAATTTCGAGATCCATGACTGAAACTAGTCGAATTGGTCAAATATTGGCTTCTCTATGGCTAATTTATCACCAGAAGGAGTCAATTGGATAGAAATAGAAAGTTCAAAATCGATAACTCTTGGGCCCGATATAGGTCCATTTGGTCAAATATGGACTTCTGAATGACTGATGTAAAATCAGAAGTAGTCAATGAGTATGTATAGAAAGTTCAAGATCAAGTGCTGAAATATGTTCACTATGTCAAATATTGGCTACTGTATGGCTGATCTATCACCAAAAGGAGTCCAGTGGGCAGAAATAGAAAATTCAAAATCGACAACCCTTGGGCCCGATATTAGTCCATTTGGTCAAATATGGATTTCAGAATGACTGACATGATATCAGAAAGAGTCAATGAGCAGGTATAGAAATTTCGAGATCCATGACTAAAACAAGTCGAATTGGTCAAATTTTGGCTTCTCTATGGCTAATTTATCACCAGAAGGAGTCAATTGGGTAGAAATAGAAAGTTCAAAATCGTTAACTCTTGGGCCCGATATAGGTCCATTTGGTCAAATATGGACTTCTGAATGACTGATGTAAAATCAGAAGTAGTCAATGAGTATGTATAGAAAGGTCAAGATCAAGGAGTGAAACATGTTGAGTAAGTCAAAAATTGGCTACTGTATAGCTGATCTATCACCAAAAGGAGTCCAGTGGACAGAAATAGAAAATTCAAAATCGACAACCCTTGGGCCCGATATTAGTCCATTGGTCAAATATGGATTTCTGAATGACTGACATAATATCAAAAAGAGTCAATCAGTAGGTATAGAAATTTCGAGATCCATGACTGAAACTTGTCAAATGGGTCAAATATTGCCTTCTCTATGGCTAATTTATCACCAGAAGGAGTCAATTGGGTAGAAACAGAAAGTTCAAAATTGATGACTCTTGGGCCCTATATAGGTCCATGTGGTCAAATATGGACTTCTGAATGACTGATATAAAATCAGAAGTAGTCAATGAGTATGTATAGAAAGTTCAAGATCAAGTACTGAAATATGTTCACTTTGTCAAATATTGGCTACTGTATGGCTGATCTATCACCAAAAGGAGTCCAGTGGGCAAAAATAGAAAATTCAAAATCGACAACCCTTGGGCCCGATATTAGTCCATTTGGTCAAATATGGATTTCTGAATGACTGACATAATATCAGAAAGAGTCAATGAGTAGGTATAGAAATTTTGAGATCCATGACTGAAACAAGTCGAATTGGTCAAATATTGGCTTCTCTATGGCTAATTTATCACCAGAAGGAGTCAATTGGGTAGAAATAGAAAGTTCAAAATCGATAACTCTTGGGCCCGATATAGGTCCATTTGGTCAAATATGGACTTCTGAATGACTGATGTAAAATCAGAAGTAGTCAATGAGTATGTATAGAAAGTTCAAAATCAAGTGCTGAAATATGTTCACTATGTCAAATATTGGCTACTGTATGGCTGATCTATCACCAAAAGGAGTCCAGTGGGCAGAAATAGAAAATTCAAAATCGACAACCCTTGGGCCCGATATAAGTCCATTTGGTCAAATATGGATTTCTGAATGACTGACATAACATCAGAAAGAGTCAATGAGTAGGTATAGAAATTTCAAGATCCATGACTGAAACATGTCCAATGGGTCAAATATATGCTACTCTATGGCTAATGTATCACAAGAAGGAGTCAACTGGGAAGGAATAGAAAGTTCAAGATCAAAGACTGAAATATGTTCAGTAGGTCAAAACTTGGCTGAAAGCCACTGGAAGGAGTCAATGGGTAGAACCAAAAAGTTCAAAATCGATGACTCTTGGGCCATATATTAGTAATTTAGGTCAAATAACACTCTGAATGGCTGATGTAACAACAGAAGGAGTCAATGAGTACCTTTAGAAATTTCAAGATCCATGACAGAAACATGTCAAATGGGTCAAATATTGGCTTTTCTATTGCTAATTTATCACCAGAAGAGTCAATTGGGTAGAAATAGAAAGTTCAAAATCGATGACTCTTGGGCCCGATATAGGTCCATTTGGTCAAATATACACTTCTGAATGACTGATGTAAAATCAGAAGTAGTGAATGAGTATGTATAGAAAGGTCAAGATCAAGGAGGGAAACTGGTTGAGTAAGTCAAAAATTGGCTACTGTATTGCTCTATCACCAAATGGAGTTCAGTGGGCAGAAATAGAAAATTCAAAATCGACAACCCTTGGGCCCGATATTAGTCCTTTTGGTCAAATATGGATTTCTGAATGACTGACATGATATCAGAAAGAGTCAATGAGTAGGTATAGAAATTTCGAGATCCATGACTAAAACAAGTCGAATTGGTCAAATTTTGGCTTCTCTATGGCTAATTTATCACCAGAAGGAGTCAATTGGGTAGAAATAGAAAGTTCAAAATCGATAACTCTTGGGCCCGATATAGGTCCATTTGGTCAAATATGGACTTCTGAATGACTGATGTAAAATCAGAAGTAGTCAATGAGTATGTATAGAAAGGTCAAGATCAAGGAGTGAAACATGTTGAGTAAGTCAAATATTGGCTACTGTATAGCTAATCTATCACCAAAAGGAGTCCAGTGGACAGAAATAGAAAATTCAAAATCGACAACCCTTGGGCCCGATATTAGTCCATTGGTCAAATATGGATTTCTGAATGACTGACATAATATCAAAAAGAGTCATTGAGTAGGTATAGAAATTTCGTGATCCATGACTGAAACTTGTCAAATGGGTCAAATATTGCCTTCTCTATGGCTAATTTATCACCAGAAGGAGTCAATTGGGTAGAAACAGAAAGTTCAAAATTGATGACTCTTGGGCCCTATATAGGTCCATGTGGTCAAATATGGACTTCTGAATGACTGATGTAAAATCAGAAGTAGTGAATGAGTATGTATAGAAAGTTCAAGATCAAGTGCTGAAATATGTTCACTATGTCAAATATTGGCTACTGTATGGCTGATCTATCACCAAATGGAGTCCAGTGGGCAGAAATAGAAATTCAAAATCGACAACCCTTGGGCCCGATATAAGTCCATTTGGTCAAATATGGATTTCTGAAAGACTGACATAATATCAGAAAGATTCAAAGAGTAGGTATAGAAATTTCGAGATCCATGACTGAAACATGTCAAATGGGTGAAATATTGGCTTCTCTATGGCTAATTTATCACCAGGAGTCAATTGGGTAGGAATAGAAAGTTCAAGATCAAAGACTGAAATATGTTCAGTAGGTCAAAACTTGGCTGAAAACCACTGGAAGGAGTCAATGGGTAGAACCAAAAAGTTCAAAATCGATGACTCTTGGGCCCGATATAGGTCCATTTGGTCAAATATACACTTCTGAATGACTGATGTAACAACAGAAGGTGTCAATGAGTACCTTTAGAAATTTCAAGATCCATGACAGAAACATGTCAAATGGGTCAAATATTGGCTTTTCTATTGCTAATTTATCACCAGAAGGAGTCAATTGGGTAGAAATAGAAAGTTCAAAATCGATGACTCTTGGGCCCGATATAGGTCCATTTGGTCAAATATACACTTCTGAATGACTGATGTAAAATCAGAAGTAGTGAATGAGTATGTATAGAAAGGTCAAGATCAAGGAGGGAAACTGGTTGAGTAAGTCAAAAATTGGCTACTGTATTGCTCTATCACCAAATGGAGTCCAGTGGGCAGAAATAGAAAATTCAAAATCGACAACCCTTGGGCCCGATATTAGTCCATTTGGTCAAATATGGATTTCTGAATGACTGACATAATATCAGAAAGAGTCAATGAGTAGGTATAGAAATTTTGAGATCCATGACTGAAACAAGTCGAATTGGTCAAATATTGGCTTCTCTATGGCTAATTTATCACCAGAAGGAGTCAATTGGGTAGAAATAGAAAGTTCAAAATCGATAACTCTTGGGCCCGATAAGGTCCATTTGGTCAAATATGGACTTCTGAATGACTGATGTAAAATCAGAAGTAGTGAATGAGTATGTATAGAAAGTTCAAGATCAAGTGCTGAAATATGTTCACTATGTCAAATATTGGCTACTGTATGGCTGATCTATCACCAAAAGGAGTCCAGTGGGCAGAAATAGAAATTCAAAATCGACAACCCTTGGGCCCGATATATGTCCATTTGGTCAAATATGGATTTCTGAATGACTGACATAATATCAAAAAGAGTCAATGAGTAGGTATAGAAAATTCGAGATCCATGACTGAAACAAGTCGAATTGGTCAAATTTTGGCTTCTCTATGGCTAATTTATCACCAGAAGGAGTCAATTGGGTAAAAATAGAAAGTTCCAAATCGATAACTCTTGGGCCCGATATAGGTCCATTTGGTCAAATATGGACTTCTGAATGACTGATGTAAAATCAGAAGTAGTCAATGAGTAGGTATAGAAAGTTCAAGATCAAGTGCTGAAATATGTTCACTATGTCAAATATTGGCTACTGTATGGCTGATCTATCACTAAAAGGAGTCCAGTGGACAGAAATAGAAAATTCAAAATCGACAACCCTTGGGCCCGATATTAGTCCATTTGGTCAAATATGGATTTCTGAAAGACTGACATAATATCAGAAAGATTCAATGAGTAGGTATAGAAATTTCGAGATCCATGACTGAAACATGTCAAATGGGTGAAATATTGGCTTCTCTATGGCTAATTTATCACCAGAAGGAGTCAATTGGGTAGGAATAGAAAGTTCAAGATCAAAGACTGAAATATGTTCAGTAGGTCAAAACTTGGCTGAAAACCACTGGAAGGAGTCAATGGGTAGAACCAAAAAGTTCAAAATCGATGACTCTTGGGCCCGATATAGGTCCATTTGGTCAAATATACACTTCTGAATGACTGATGTAACAACAGAAGGAGTCAATGAGTACCTTTAGAAATTTCAAGATCCATGACAGAAACATGTCAAATGGGTCAAATATTGGCTTTTCTATTGCTAATTTATCACCAGAAGGAGTCAATTGGGTAGAAATAGAAAGTTCAAAATCGATGACTCTTGGGCCCGATATAGGTCCATTTGGTCAAATATACACTTCTGAATGACTGATGTAAAATCAGAAGTAGTGAATGAGTATGTATAGAAAGGTCAAGATCAAGGAGGGAAACTGGTTGAGTAAGTCAAAAATTGGCTACTGTATTGCTCTATCACCAAATGGAGTTTAGTGGGCAGAAATAGAAAATTCAAAATCGACAACCCTTGGCCCCGATATTAGTCCATTTGGTCAAATATGGATTTCTGAATGACTGACATAATATCAGAAAGAGTCAATGAGTAGGTATAGAAATTTCGAGATCCATGACTGAAACTAGTCGAATTGGTCAAATATTGGCTTCTCTATGGCTAATTTATCACCAGAAGGAGTCAATTGGATAGAAATAGAAAGTTCAAAATCGATAACTCTTGGGCCCGATATAGGTCCATTTGGTCAAATATGGACTTCTGAATGACTGATGTAAAATCAGAAGTAGTCAATGAGTATGTATAGAAAGTTCAAGATCAAGTGCTGAAATATGTTCACTATGTCAAATATTGGCTACTGTATGGCTGATCTTTCACCAAAAGGAGTCCAGTGGGCAGAAATAGAAAATTCAAAATCGACAACCCTTGGGCCCGATATTAGTCCATTTGGTCAAATATGGATTTCAGAATGACTGACATGATATCAGAAAGAGTCAATGAGCAGGTATAGAAATTTCGAGATCCATGACTAAAACAAGTCGAATTGGTCAAATTTTGGCTTCTCTATGGCTAATTTATCACCAGAAGGAGTCAATTGGGTAGAAATAGAAAGTTCAAAATCGATAACTCTTGGGCCCGATATAGGTCCATTTGGTCAAATATGGACTTCTGAATGACTGATGTAAAATCAGAAGTAGTCAATGAGTATGTATAGAAAGGTCAAGATCAAGGAGTGAAACATGTTGAGTAAGTCAAAAATTGGCTACTGTATAGCTGATCTATCACCAAAAGGAGTCCAGTGGACAGAAATAGAAAATTCAAAATCGACAACCCTTGGGCCCGATATTAGTCCATTGGTCAAATATGGATTTCTGAATGACTGACATAATATCAAAAAGAGTCAATCAGTAGGTATAGAAATTTCGAGATCCATGACTGAAACTTGTCAAATGGGTCAAATATTGCCTTCTCTATGGCTAATTTATCACCAGAAGGAGTCAATTGAGTAGAAACAGAAAGTTCAAAATTGATGACTCTTGGGCCCTATATAGGTCCATGTGGTCAAATATGGACTTCTGAATGACTGATATAAAATCAGAAGTAGTCAATGAGTATGTATAGAAAGTTCAAGATCAAGTACTGAAATATGTTCACTTTGTCAAATATTGGCTACTGTATGGCTGATCTATCACCAAAAGGAGTCCAGTGGGCAAAAATAGAAAATTCAAAATCGACAACCCTTGGGCCCGATATTAGTCCATTTGGTCAAATATGGATTTCTGAATGACTGACATAATATCAGAAAGAGTCAATGAGTAGGTATAGAAATTTTGAGATCCATGACTGAAACAAGTCGAATTGGTCAAATATTGGCTTCTCTATGGCTAATTTATCACCAGAAGGAGTCAATTGGGTAGAAATAGAAAGTTCAAAATCGATAACTCTTGGGCCCGATATAGGTCCATTTGGTCAAATATGGACTTCTGAATGACTGATGTAAAATCAGAAGTAGTCAATGAGTATGTATAGAAAGTTCAAGATCAAGTGCTGAAATATGTTCACTATGTCAAATATTGGCTACTGTATGGCTGATCTATCACCAAAAGGAGTCCAGTGGGCAGAAATAGAAATTCAAAATCGACAACCCTTGGGCCCGATATAAGTCCATTTGGTCAAATATGGATTTCTGAATGACTGACATAATATCAAAAAGAGTCAATGAGTAGGTATAGAAATTTCGAGATCCATGACTGAAACTTGTCAAATGGGTCAAATATTGCCTTCTCTATGGCTAATTTTTCACCAGAAGGAGTCAATTGGGTAGAAATAGAAAGTTCAAAATTGATGACTCTTGGGCCCGATATAGGTCCGTTTGATCAAATATGGACTTCTGAATGACTGATGTAAAATCAGAAGTAGTCAATGAGTATGTATAGAAAGTTCAAGATCAAGTGCTGAAATATGTTCACTATGTCAAATATTGGCTACTGTATGGCTGAACTATCACTAAAAGGAGTCCAGTGGGCAGAAATAGAAAATTCAAAATCGACAACCCTTGGGCCCGATATTAGTCCATTTGGTCAAATATGGATTTCTGAAAGACTGACATAATATCAGAAAGATTCAATGAGTAGGTATAGAAATTTCGAGATCCATGACTGAAACAAGTCGAATTGGTCAAATTTTGGCTTCTCTATGGCTAATTTATCACCAGAAGGAGTCAATTGGGTAGAAATGGAAAGTTCAAAATCGATAACTCTTGGGCCCGATATAGGTCCATTTGGTCAAATATGGACTTCTGAATGACTGATGTAAAATCAGAAGTAGTCAATGAGTATGTATAGAAAGTTCAAGATCAAGTGCTGAAATATGTTCACTATGTCAAATATTGGCTACTGTATGGCTGATCTATCACTAAAAGGAGTCCAGTGGGCAGAAATAGAAAATTCAAAATCGACAACCCTTGGGCCCGATATTAGTCCATTTGGTCAAATATGGATTTCTGAAAGACTGACATAATATCAGAAAGATTCAATGAGTAGGTATAGAAATTTCGAGATCCATGACTGAAACATGTCAAATGGGTGAAATATTGGCTTCTCTATGGCTAATTTATCACCAGAAGGAGTCAATTGGGTAGAAATAGAAAGTTCAAAATCGATGACTCTTGGGCCCGATATAGCTCCATTTGGTCAAATATGGACTTCTGAATGACTGACATAACATCAGAAAGAGTCAATGAGTAGGTATAGAAATTTCAAGATCCATGACTGAAACATGTCCAATGGGTCAAATATATGCTACTCTATGGCTAATGTATCACAAGAAGGAGTCAACTGGGAAGGAATAGAAAGTTCAAGATCAAAGACTGAAATATGTTCTGTAGGTCAAAACTTGGCTGAAAGCCACTGGAAGGAGTCAATGGGTAGAACCAAAAAGTTCAAAATCGATGACTCTTGGGCCATATATTAGTAATTTAGGTCAAATAACACTCTGAATGGCTGATGTAACAACAGAAGGAGTCAATGAGTACCTTTAGAAATTTCAAGATCCATGACAGAAACATGTCAAATGGGTCAAATATTGGCTTTTCTATTGCTAATTTATCACCAGAAGAGTCAATTGGGTAGAAATAGAAAGTTCAAAATCGATGACTCTTGGGCCCGATATAGGTCCATTTGGTCAAATATACACTTCTGAATGACTGATGTAAAATCAGAAGTAGTGAATGAGTATGTATAGAAAGGTCAAGATCAAGGAGGGAAACTGGTTGAGTAAGTCAAAAATTGGCTACTGTATTGCTCTATCACCAAATGGAGTTCAGTGGGCAGAAATAGAAAATTCAAAATCGACAACCCTTGGCCCCGATATTAGTCCATTTGGTCAAATATGGATTTCTGAATGACTGACATAATATCAGAAAGAGTCAATGAGTAGGTATAGAAATTTCGAGATCCATGACTAAAACAAGTCGAATTGGTCAAATTTTGGCTTCTCTATGGCTAATTTATCACCAGAAGGAGTCATTTGGGTAGAAATAGAAAGTTCAAAATCGATAACTCTTGGGCCCGATATAGGTCCATTTGGTCAAATATGGACTTCTGAATGACTGATGTAAAATCAGAAGTAGTCAATGAGTATGTATAGAAAGGTCAAGATCAAGGAGTGAAACATGTTGAGTAAGTCAAAAATTGGCTACTGTATAGCTGATCTATCACCAAAAGGAGTCCAGTGGACAGAAATAGAAAATTCAAAATCGACAACCCTTGGGCCCGATATTAGTCCATTGGTCAAATATGGATTTCTAAATGACTGACTTAATATCAAAAAGAGTCAATGAGTAGGTATAGAAATTTCGAGATCCATGACTGAAACTTGTCAAATGGGTCAAATATTGCCTTCTCTATGGCTAATTTATCACCAGAAGGAGTCAATTGGGTAGAAATAGAAAGTTCAAAATTGATGACTCTTGGGCCCGATATAGGTCCATTTGGTCAAATATGGACTTCTGAATGACTGATGTAAAATCAGAAGTAGTCAATGAGTATGTATAGAAAGTTCAAGATCAAGTACTGAAATATGTTCACTTTGTCAAATATTGGCTACTGTATGGCTGATCTATCACCAAAAGGAGTCCAGTGGGCAGAAATAGAAAATTCAAAATCGACAACCCTTGGGCCCGATATTAGTCCATTTGGTCAAATATGGATTTCAGAATGACTGACATGATATCAGAAAGAGTCAATGAGCAGGTATAGAAATTTCGAGATCCATGACTAAAACAAGTCGAATTGGTCAAATTTTGGCTTCTCTATGGCTAATTTATCACCAGAAGGAGTCAATTTGGTAGAAATAGAAAGTTCAAAATCGATAACTCTTGGGCCCGATATAGGTCCATTTGGTCAAATATGGACTTCTGAATGACTGATGTAAAATCAGAAGTAGTCAATGAGTATGTATAGAAAGGTCAAGATCAAGGAGTGAAACATGTTGAGTAAGTCAAAAATTGGCTACTGTATAGCTGATCTATCACCAAAAGGAGTCCAGTGGACAGAAATAGAAAATTCAAAATCGACAACCCTTGGGCCCGATATTAGTCCATTGGTCAAATATGGATTTCTGAATGACTGACATAATATCAAAAAGAGTCAATCAGTAGGTATAGAAATTTCGAGATCCATGACTGAAACTTGTCAAATGGGTCAAATATTGCCTTCTCTATGGCTAATTTATCACCAGAAGGAGTCAATTGGGTAGAAACAGAAAGTTCAAAATTGATGACTCTTGGGCCCTATATAGGTCCATGTGGTCAAATATGGACTTCTGAATGACTGATATAAAATCAGAAGTAGTCAATGAGTATGTATAGAAAGTTCAAGATCAAGTACTGAAATATGTTCACTTTGTCAAATATTGGCTACTGTATGGCTGATCTATCACCAAAAGGAGTCCAGTGGGCAAAAATAGAAAATTCAAAATCGACAACCCTTGGGCCCGATATTAGTCCATTTGGTCAAATATGGATTTCTGAATGACTGACATAATATCAGAAAGAGTCAATGAGTAGGTATAGAAATTTCGAGATCCATGACTGAAACAAGTCGAATTGGTCAAATTTTGGCTTCTCTATGGCTAATTTATCACCAGAAGGAGTCAATTGGGTAGAAATGGAAAGTTCAAAATCGATAACTCTTGGGCCCGATATAGGTCCATTTGGTCAAATATGGACTTCTGAATGACTGATGTAAAATCAGAAGTAGTCAATGAGTATGTATAGAAAGTTCAAGATCAAGTGCTGAAATATGTTCACTATGTCAAATATTGGCTACTGTATGGCTGATCTATCACTAAAAGGAGTCCAGTGGGCAGAAATAGAAAATTCAAAATCGACAACCCTTGGGCCCGATATTAGTCCATTTGGTCAAATATGGATTTCTGAAAGACTGACATAATATCAGAAAGATTCAATGAGTAGGTATAGAAATTTCGAGATCCATGACTGAAACATGTCAAATGGGTGAAATATTGGCTTCTCTATGGCTAATTTATCACCAGAAGGAGTCAATTGGGTAGAAATAGAAAGTTCAAAATCGATGACTCTTGGGCCCGATATAGCTCCATTTGGTCAAATATGGACTTCTGAATGACTGACATAACATCAGAAAGAGTCAATGAGTAGGTATAGAAATTTCAAGATCCATGACTGAAACATGTCCAATGGGTCAAATATATGCTACTCTATGGCTAATGTATCACAAGAAGGAGTCAACTGGGAAGGAATAGAAAGTTCAAGATCAAAGACTGAAATATGTTCAGTAGGTCAAAACTTGGCTGAAAGCCACTGGAAGGAGTCAATGGGTAGAACCAAAAAGTTCAAAATCGATGACTCTTGGGCCATATATTAGTAATTTAGGTCAAATAACACTCTGAATGGCTGATGTAACAACAGAAGGAGTCAATGAGTACCTTTAGAAATTTCAAGATCCATGACAGAAACATGTCAAATGGGTCAAATATTGGCTTTTCTATTGCTAATTTATCACCAGAAGAGTCAATTGGGTAGAAATAGAAAGTTCAAAATCGATGACTCTTGGGCCCGATATAGGTCCATTTGGTCAAATATACACTTCTGAATGACTGATGTAAAATCAGAAGTAGTGAATGAGTATGTATAGAAAGGTCAAGATCAAGGAGGGAAACTGGTTGAGTAAGTCAAAAATTGGCTACTGTATTGCTCTATCACCAAATGGAGTTCAGTGGGCAGAAATAGAAAATTCAAAATCGACAACCCTTGGCCCCGATATTAGTCCATTTGGTCAAATATGGATTTCTGAATGACTGACATAATATCAGAAAGAGTCAATGAGTAGGTATAGAAATTTCGAGATCCATGACTAAAACAAGTCGAATTGGTCAAATTTTGGCTTCTCTATGGCTGATTTATCACCAGAAGGAGTCATTTGGGTAGAAATAGAAAGTTCAAAATCGATAACTCTTGGGCCCGATATAGGTCCATTTGGTCAAATATGGACTTCTGAATGACTGATGTAAAATCAGAAGTAGTCAATGAGTATGTATAGAAAGGTCAAGATCAAGGAGTGAAACATGTTGAGTAAGTCAAAAATTGGCTACTGTATAGCTGATCTATCACCAAAAGGAGTCCAGTGGACAGAAATAGAAAATTCAAAATCGACAACCCTTGGGCCCGATATTAGTCCATTGGTCAAATATGGATTTCTAAATGACTGACTTAATATCAAAAAGAGTCAATGAGTAGGTATAGAAATTTCGAGATCCATGACTGAAACTTGTCAAATGGGTCAAATATTGCCTTCTCTATGGCTAATTTATCACCAGAAGGAGTCAATTGGGTAGAAATAGAAAGTTCAAAATTGATGACTCTTGGGCCCGATATAGGTCCATTTGGTCAAATATGGACTTCTGAATGACTGATGTAAAATCAGAAGTAGTCAATGAGTATGTATAGAAAGTTCAAGATCAAGTACTGAAATATGTTCACTTTGTCAAATATTGGCTACTGTATGGCTGATCTATCACCAAAAGGAGTCCAGTGGGCAGAAATAGAAAATTCAAAATCGACAACCGTTGGGCCCGATATTAGTCCATTTGGTCAAATATGGATTTCTGAATGACTGACATAATATCAGAAAGAGTCAATGAGTAGGTATAGAAATTTTGAGATCCTTGACTGAAACAAGTCGAATTGGTCAAATATTGGCTTCTCTATGGCTAATTTATCACCAGAAGGAGTCAATTGGGTAGAAATAGAAAGTTCAAAATCGATAACTCTTGGGCCCGATATAGGTCCATTTGGTCAAATATGGACTTCTGAATGACTGATGTAAAATCAGAAGTAGTCAATGAGTATGTATAGAAAGGTAAAGATCAAGGAGGGAAACTGGTTGAGTAAGTCAAAAATTGGCTACTGTATGACTGATCTATCACCAAATGGAGTCCAGTGGGTAGAAATAGAAAATTCAAAATCGACAACCCTTGGCCCCGATATTAGTCCATTTGGTCAAATATGGATTTCTGAATGACTGACATAATATCAGAAAGAGTCAATGAGTAGGTATAGAAATTTCAAGATCCATGACTGAAACAAGTCGAATTGGTCAAATATTGGCTTCTCTATGGCTAATTTATCACCAGAAGGAGTCAATTGGGTAGAAATAGAAAGTTCAAAATCGATGACTCTTGGGCCCGATATAGGTCCATTTGGTCAAATATGGACTTCTGAATGACTGATGTAAAATCAGAAGTAGTCAATGAGTATGTATAGAAAGTTCAAGATCAAGTGCTGAAATATGTTCACTATGTTAAATATTGGCTACTGTATGGCTGATCTATCACTAAAAGGAGTCCAGTGGGCAGAAATAGAAAATTCAAAATCGACAACCCTTGGGCCCGATATTAGTCCATTTGGTCAAATATGGATTTCTGAAAGACTGACATAATATCAGAAAGATTCAATGAGTAGGTATAGAAATTTCGAGATCCATGACTGAAACATGTCAAATGGGTGAAATATTGGCTTCTCTATGGCTAATTTATCACCAGAAGGAGTCAATTGGGTAGAAATAGAAAGTTCAAAATCGATGACTCTTGGGCCCGATATAGGTCCATTTGGTCAAATATGGACTTCTGAATGACTGATGTAAAATCAGAAGTAGTCAATGAGTATGTATAGAAAGTTCAAGATCAAGTGCTGAAATATGTTCACTATGTTAAATATTGGCTACTGTATGGCTGATCTATCACTAAAAGGAGTCCAGTGGGCAGAAATAGAAAATTCAAAATCGACAACCCTTGGGCCCGATATTAGTCCATTTGGTCAAATATGGATTTCTGAAAGACTGACATAATATCAGAAAGATTCAATGAGTAGGTATAGAAATTTCGAGATCCATGACAGAAACATGTCAAATGGGTGAAATATTGGCTTCTCTATGGCTAATTTATCACCAGAAGGAGTCAATTGGGTAGAAATAGAAAGTTCAAAATCAATGACTCTTGGGCCCGATATAAGTCCATTTGGTCAAATATGGACTTCTGAATGACTGATGTAAAATCAGAAGTAGTCAATGAGTATGTATAGAAAGGTCAAGATCAAGGAGTGAAACATGTTGAGTAAGTCAAAAATTGGCCACTGTATGGCTGATCTATCACCAAAAGGAGTCCAGTGGACAGAAATAGAAAATTCAAAATCGACAACCCTTGGGCCCGATATTAGTCCATTTGGTCAAATATGGATTTTTGAATGACTGACATAATATCAGAAAGAGTCAATGAGTAGGTATAGAAATTTCGAGATCCATGACTGAAACAAGTCAAATTGGTCGAATATTGGCTTCTCATGGCAAATTTATCACCAGAAGGAGTCAATTGGGTCGAAATAGAAAGTTCAAAATCGATAACTCTTGGGCCCAATATAGGTCCATTTGGTCAAATATGGACTTCTGAATGACTGATGTAAAATCAGAAGTAGTCAATGAGTATGTATAGAAAGGTCAAGATCAAGGAGTGAAACATGTTGAGAAAGTCAAAAATTGGCTACTGTATGGCTGATCTATCACCAAAAGGAGTCCAGTGGACAGAAATAGAAAATTCAAAATCGACAACCCTTGGGCCCGATATTAGTCCATTGGTCAAATATGGATTTCTGAATGACTGACATAATATCAAAAAGAGTCAATGAGTAGGTATAGAAATTTCGAGATCCATGACTGAAACTTGTCAAATGGGTCAAATATTGCCTTCTCTATGGCTAATTTATCACCAGAAGGAGTCAATTGGGTAGAAATAGAAAGTTCAAAATTGATGACTCTTGGGCCCGATATAGGTCCATTTGGTCAAATATGGACTTCTGAATGACTGATGTAAAATCAGAAGTAGTCAATGAGTATGTATAGAAAGTTCAAGATCAAGTACTGAAATATGTTCACTTTGTCAAATATTGGCTACTGTATGGCTGATCTATCACCAAAAGGAGTCCAGTGGGCAGAAATAGAAAATTCAAAATCGATGACTCTTGGGCCCGATATAAGTCCATTTGGTCAAATATGGACTTCTGAATGACTGATGTAAAATCAGAAGTAGTCAATGAGTAAGTATAGAAAGGTCAAGATCAAAGAGTGAAACATGTTGAATTAGTCAAAAATTGGCTACTGTATGGCTGATCTATCACCAAAAGGAGTTCAGTGGGCAGAAATAGAAAATTCAAAATCGACAACCCTTGGGCCCGATATTAGTCCATTTGGTCAAATATGGATTTTTGAATGACTGACATAATATCAGAAAGAGTCAATGAGTAGGTATAGAAATTTCGAGATCCATGACTGAAACAAGTCAAATTGGTCGAATATTGGCTTCTCATGGCAAATTTATCACCAGAAGGAGTCAATTGGGTAGAAATAGAAAGTTCAAAATCGATGACTCTTTGGCCTGATTATAGGTCCATTTGGTCAAATATGGACTTCTGAATGACTGATGTAAAATCAGAAGTAGTGAATGAGTATGTATAGAAAGGTCAAGATCAAGGAGGGAAACTGATTGAGTAAGTCAAAAATTGGCTACTGTATGACTGATCTATCACCAAATGGAGTCCAGTGGGCAGAAATAGAAAATTCAAAATCGACAACCCTTGGCCCCGATATTAGTCCATTTGGTCAAATATGGATTTCTGAATGACTGACATAATATCAGAAAGAGTCAATGAGTAGGTATAGAAATTTCGAGATCCATGACTGAAACAAGTCGAATTGGTCAAATATTGGCTTGTCTATGGCTAATTTATCACCAGAAGGAGTCAATTGGGTAAAAATAGAAAGTTCCAAATCGATAACTCTTGGGCCCGATATAGGTCCATTTGGTCAAATATGGACTTCTGAATGACTGATGTAAAATCAGAAGTAGTCAATGAGTATGTATAGAAAGTTCAAGATCAAGTGCTGAAATATGTTCACTATGTCAAATATTGGCTACTGTATGGATGATCTATCACTAAAAGGAGTCCAGTGGACAGAAATAGAAAATTCAAAATCGACAACCCTTGGGCCAGATATTAGTCCATTTGGTCAAATATGGATTTCTGAAAGACTGACATATTATCAGAAAGATTCAATGAGTAGGTATAGAAATTTCGAGATCCATGACTGAAACATGTCAAATGGGTGAAATATTGGCTTCTCTATGGCTAATTTATCACCAGAAGGAGTCAATTGGGTAGGAATAGAAAGTTCAAGATCAAAGACTGAAATATGTTCAGTAGGTCAAAACTTGGCTGAAAACCACTGGAAGGAGTCAATGGGTAGAACCAAAAAGTTCAAAATCGATGACTCTTGGGCCCGATATAGGTCCATTTGGTCAAATATACACTTCTGAATGACTGATGTAACAACAGAAGGAGTCAATGAGTACCTTTAGAAATTTCAAGATCCATGACAGAAACATGTCAAATGGGTCAAATATTGGCTTTTCTATTGCTAATTTATCACCAGAAGGAGTCAATTGGGTAGAAATAGAAAGTTCAAAATCGATGACTCTTGGGCCCGATATAGGTCCATTTGGTCAAATATACACTTCTGAATGACTGATGTAAAATCAGAAGTAGTGAATGAGTATGTATAGAAAGGTCAAGATCAAGGAGGGAAACTGGTTGAGTAAGTCAAAAATTGGCTACTGTATTGCTCTATCACCAAATGGAGTTCAGTGGGCAGAAATAGAAAATTCAAAATCGACAACCCTTGGCCCCGATATTAGTCCATTTGGTCAAATATGGATTTCTGAATGACTGACATAATATCAGAAAGAGTCAATGAGTAGGTATAGAAATTTCGAGATCCATGACTAAAACAAGTCGAATTGGTCAAATATTGGCTTCTCTATGGCTAATTTATCACCAGAAGGAGTCAATTGGATAGAAATAGAAAGTTCAAAATCGATAACTCTTGGGCCCGATATAGGTCCATTTGGTCAAATATGGACTTCTGAATGACTGATGTAAAATCAGAAGTAGTCAATGAGTATGTATAGAAAGTTCAAGATCAAGTGCTGAAATATGTTCACTATGTCAAATATTGGCTACTGTATGACTGATCTATCACCAAAAGGAGTCCAGTGGGCAGAAATAGAAAATTAAAAATCGACAACCCTTGGGCCCGATATTAGTCCATTTGGTCAAATATGGATTTCAGAATGACTGACATGATATCAGAAAGAGTCAATGAGTAGGTATAGAAATTTCGAGATCCATGACTAAAACAAGTCGAATTGGTCAAATTTTGGCTTCTCTATGGCTAATTTATCACCAGAAGGAGTCAATTGGGTAGAAATAGAAAGTTCAAAATCGATAACTCTTGGGCCCGATATAGGTCCATTTGGTCAAATATGGACTTCTGAATGACTGATGTAAAATCAGAAGTAGTCAATGAGTATGTATAGAAAGGTCAAGATCAAGGAGTGAAACATGTTGAGTAAGTCAAAAATTGGCTACTGTATAGCTGATCTATCACCAAAAGGAGTCCAGTGGACAGAAATAGAAAATTCAAAATCGACAACCCTTGGGCCCGATATTAGTCCATTGGTCAAATATGGATTTCTGAATGACTGACATAATATCAGAAAGAGTCAATGAGTAGGTATAGAAATTTCAAGATCCATGACTGAAACAAGTCGAATTGGTCAAATTTTGGCTTCTCTATGGCTAATTTATCACCAGAAGGAGTCAATTGGGTAGAAATAGAAAGTTCAAAATCGATGACTCTTGGGCCCGATATTAGTCCATTTGGTCAAATATGGACTTCTGAATGACTGATGTAAAATCAGAAGTAGTCAATGAGTATGTATAGAAAGTTCAAGATCAAGTGCTGAAATATGTTCACTATGTCAAATATTGGCTACTGTATGGATGATCTATCACTAAAAGGAGTCCAGTGGACAGAAATAGAAAATTCAAAATCGACAACCCTTGGGCCAGATATTAGTCCATTTGGTCAAATATGGATTTCTGAAAGACTGACATATTATCAGAAAGATTCAATGAGTAGGTATAGAAATTTCGAGATCCATGACTGAAACATGTCAAATGGGTGAAATATTGGCTTCTCTATGGCTAATTTATCACCAGAAGGAGTCAATTGGGTAGGAATAGAAAGTTCAAGATCAAAGACTGAAATATGTTCAGTA
The DNA here is from genome assembly GCA_038088235.1 of Zacco platypus. Lineage (NCBI taxonomy): Eukaryota > Metazoa > Chordata > Actinopteri > Cypriniformes > Xenocyprididae > Zacco > Zacco platypus. Next base: position 17,665,836 of record CM076065.1, on the reverse strand, counting down.
GGTCAAAACTTGGCTGAAAACCACTGGAAGGAGTCAATGGGTAGAACCAAAAAGTTCAAAATCGATGACTCTTGGGCCCGATATAGGTCCATTTGGTCAAATATACACTTCTGAATGACTGATGTAACAACAGAAGGAGTCAATGAGTACCTTTAGAAATTTCAAGATCCATGACAGAAACATGTCAAATGGGTCAAATATTGGCTTTTCTATTGCTAATTTATCACCAGAAGGAGTCAATTGGGTAGAAATAGAAAGTTCAAAATCGATGACTCTTGGGCCCGATATAGGTCCATTTGGTCAAATATACACTTCTGAATGACTGATGTAAAATCAGAAGTAGTGAATGAGTATGTATAGAAAGGTCAAGATCAAGGAGGGAAACTGGTTGAGTAAGTCAAAAATTGGCTACTGTATTGCTCTATCACCAAATGGAGTTCAGTGGGCAGAAATAGAAAATTCAAAATCGACAACCCTTGGCCCCGATATTAGTCCATTTGGTCAAATATGGATTTCTGAATGACTGACATAATATCAGAAAGAGTCAATGAGTAGGTATAGAAATTTCGAGATCCATGACTAAAACAAGTCGAATTGGTCAAATATTGGCTTCTCTATGGCTAATTTATCACCAGAAGGAGTCAATTGGATAGAAATAGAAAGTTCAAAATCGATAACTCTTGGGCCCGATATAGGTCCATTTGGTCAAATATGGACTTCTGAATGACTGATGTAAAATCAGAAGTAGTCAATGAGTATGTATAGAAAGTTCAAGATCAAGTGCTGAAATATGTTCACTATGTCAAATATTGGCTACTGTATGACTGATCTATCACCAAAAGGAGTCCAGTGGGCAGAAATAGAAAATTAAAAATCGACAACCCTTGGGCCCGATATTAGTCCATTTGGTCAAATATGGATTTCAGAATGACTGACATGATATCAGAAAGAGTCAATGAGTAGGTATAGAAATTTCGAGATCCATGACTAAAACAAGTCGAATTGGTCAAATTTTGGCTTCTCTATGGCTAATTTATCACCAGAAGGAGTCAATTGGGTAGAAATAGAAAGTTCAAAATCGATAACTCTTGGGCCCGATATAGGTCCATTTGGTCAAATATGGACTTCTGAATGACTGATGTAAAATCAGAAGTAGTCAATGAGTATGTATAGAAAGGTCAAGATCAAGGAGTGAAACATGTTGAGTAAGTCAAAAATTGGCTACTGTATAGCTGATCTATCACCAAAAGGAGTCCAGTGGACAGAAATAGAAAATTCAAAATCGACAACCCTTGGGCCCGATATTAGTCCATTGGTCAAATATGGATTTCTGAATGACTGACATAATATCAGAAAGAGTCAATGAGTAGGTATAGAAATTTCAAGATCCATGACTGAAACAAGTCGAATTGGTCAAATTTTGGCTTCTCTATGGCTAATTTATCACCAGAAGGAGTCAATTGGGTAGAAATAGAAAGTTCAAAATTGATGACTCTTGGGCCCGATATAGGTCCATTTGGTCAAATATGGACTTCTGAATGACTGATGTAAAATCAGAAGTAGTCAATGAGTATGTATAGAAAGTTCAAGATCAAGTACTGAAATATGTTCACTTTGTCAAATATTGGCTACTGTATGGCTGATCTATCACCAAAAGGAGTCCAGTGGGCAGAAATAGAAAATTCAAAATCGATGACTCTTGGGCCCGATATAAGTCCATTTGGTCAAATATGGACTTCTGAATGACTGATGTAAAATCAGAAGTAGTCAATGAGTAAGTATAGAAAGGTCAAGATCAAAGAGTGAAACATGTTGAATTAGTCAAAAATTGGCTACTGTATGGCTGATCTATCACCAAAAGGAGTTCAGTGGGCAGAAATAGAAAATTCAAAATCGACAACCCTTGGGCCCGATATTAGTCCATTTGGTCAAATATGGATTTTTGAATGACTGACATAATATCAGAAAGAGTCAATGAGTAGGTATAGAAATTTCGAGATCCATGACTGAAACAAGTCAAATTGGTCGAATATTGGCTTCTCATGGCAAATTTATCACCAGAAGGAGTCAATTGGGTAGAAATAGAAAGTTCAAAATCGATGACTCTTTGGCCTGATTATAGGTCCATTTGGTCAAATATGGACTTCTGAATGACTGATGTAAAATCAGAAGTAGTGAATGAGTATGTATAGAAAGGTCAAGATCAAGGAGGGAAACTGGTTGAGTAAGTCAAAAATTGGCTACTGTATGACTGATCTATCACCAAATGGAGTCCAGTGGGCAGAAATAGAAAATTCAAAATCGACAACCCTTGGCCCCGATATTAGTCCATTTGGTCAAATATGGATTTCTGAATGACTGACATAATATCAGAAAGAGTCAATGAGTAGGTATAGAAATTTCGAGATCCATGACTGAAACAAGTCGAATTGGTCAAATATTGGCTTGTCTATGGCTAATTTATCACCAGAAGGAGTCAATTGGGTAAAAATAGAAAGTTCCAAATCGATAACTCTTGGGCCCGATATAGGTCCATTTGGTCAAATATGGACTTCTGAATGACTGATGTAAAATCAGAAGTAGTCAATGAGTATGTATAGAAAGTTCAAGATCAAGTGCTGAAATATGTTCACTATGTCAAATATTGGCTACTGTATGGATGATCTATCACTAAAAGGAGTCCAGTGGACAGAAATAGAAAATTCAAAATCGACAACCCTTGGGCCAGATATTAGTCCATTTGGTCAAATATGGATTTCTGAAAGACTGACATAATATCAGAAAGATTCAATGAGTAGGTATAGATATTTCGAGATCCATGACTGAAACATGTCAAATGGGTGAAATATTGGCTTCTCTATGGCTAATTTATCACCAGAAGGAGTCAATTGGGTAGGAATAGAAAGTTCAAGATCAAAGACTGAAATATGTTCAGTAGGTCAAAACTTGGCTGAAAACCACTGGAAGGAGTCAATGGGTAGAACCAAAAAGTTCAAAATCGATGACTCTTGGGCCCGATATAGGTCCATTTGGTCAAATATACACTTCTGAATGACTGATGTAACAACAGAAGGAGTCAATGAGTACCTTTAGAAATTTCAAGATCCATGACAGAAACATGTCAAATGGGTCAAATATTGGCTTTTCTATTGCTAATTTATCACCAGAAGGAGTCAATTGGGTAGAAATAGAAAGTTCAAAATCGATGACTCTTGGGCCCGATATAGGTCCATTTGGTCAAATATACACTTCTGAATGACTGATGTAAAATCAGAAGTAGTGAATGAGTATGTATAGAAAGGTCAAGATCAAGGAGGGAAACTGGTTGAGTAAGTCAAAAATTGGCTACTGTATTGCTCTATCACCAAATGGAGTTCAGTGGGCAGAAATAGAAAATTCAAAATCGACAACCCTTGGCCCCGATATTAGTCCATTTGGTCAAATATGGATTTCTGAATGACTGACATAATATCAGAAAGAGTCAATGAGTAGGTATAGAAATTTCGAGATCCATGACTAAAACAAGTCGAATTGGTCAAATATTGGCTTCTCTATGGCTAATTTATCACCAGAAGGAGTCAATTGGATAGAAATAGAAAGTTCAAAATCGATAACTCTTGGGCCCGATATAGGTCCATTTGGTCAAATATGGACTTCTGAATGACTGATGTAAAATCAGAAGTAGTCAATGAGTATGTATAGAAAGTTCAAGATCAAGTGCTGAAATATGTTCACTATGTCAAATATTGGCTACTGTATGACTGATCTATCACCAAAAGGAGTCCAGTGGGCAGAAATAGAAAATTAAAAATCGACAACCCTTGGGCCCGATATTAGTCCATTTGGTCAAATATGGATTTCTGAATGACTGACATGATATCAGAAAGAGTCAATGAGTAGGTATAGAAATTTCGAGATCCATGACTAAAACAAGTCGAATTGGTCAAATTTTGGCTTCTCTATGGCTAATTTATCACCAGAAGGAGTCAATTGGGTAGAAATAGAAAGTTCAAAATCGATAACTCTTGGGCCCGATATAGGTCCATTTGGTCAAATATGGACTTCTGAATGACTGATGTAAAATCAGAAGTAGTCAATGAGTATGTATAGAAAGGTCAAGATCAAGGAGTGAAACATGTTGAGTAAGTCAAAAATTGGCTACTGTATAGCTGATCTATCACCAAAAGGAGTCCAGTGGACAGAAATAGAAAATTCAAAATCGACAACCCTTGGGCCCGATATTAGTCCATTGGTCAAATATGGATTTCTGAATGACTGACATAATATCAGAAAGAGTCAATGAGTAGGTATAGAAATTTCAAGATCCATGACTGAAACAAGTCGAATTGGTCAAATTTTGGCTTCTCTATGGCTAATTTATCACCAGAAGGAGTCAATTGGGTAGAAATAGAAAGTTCAAAATCGATGACTCTTGGGCCCGATATTAGTCCATTTGGTCAAATATGGACTTCTGAATGACTGATGTAAAATCAGAAGTAGTCAATGAGTATGTATAGAAAGTTCAAGATCAAGTGCTGAAATATGTTCACTATGTCAAATATTGGCTACTGTATGGATGATCTATCACTAAAAGGAGTCCAGTGGACAGAAATAGAAAATTCAAAATCGACAACCCTTGGGCCAGATATTAGTCCATTTGGTCAAATATGGATTTCTGAAAGACTGACATATTATCAGAAAGATTCAATGAGTAGGTATAGAAATTTCGAGATCCATGACTGAAACATGTCAAATGGGTGAAATATTGGCTTCTCTATGGCTAATTTATCACCAGAAGGAGTCAATTGGGTAGGAATAGAAAGTTCAAGATCAAAGACTGAAATATGTTCAGTAGGTCAAAACTTGGCTGAAAACCACTGGAAGGAGTCAATGGGTAGAACCAAAAAGTTCAAAATCGATGACTCTTGGGCCCGATATAGGTCCATTTGGTCAAATATACACTTCTGAATGACTGATGTAACAACAGAAGGAGTCAATGAGTACCTTTAGAAATTTCAAGATCCATGACAGAAACATGTCAAATGGGTCAAATATTGGCTTTTCTATTGCTAATTTATCACCAGAAGGAGTCAATTGGGTAGAAATAGAAAGTTCAAAATCGATGACTCTTGGGCCCGATATAGGTCCATTTGGTCAAATATACACTTCTGAATGACTGATGTAAAATCAGAAGTAGTGAATGAGTATGTATAGAAAGGTCAAGATCAAGGAGGGAAACTGGTTGAGTAAGTCAAAAATTGGCTACTGTATTGCTCTATCACCAAATGGAGTTCAGTGGGCAGAAATAGAAAATTCAAAATCGACAACCCTTGGCCCCGATATTAGTCCATTTGGTCAAATATGGATTTCTGAATGACTGACATAATATCAGAAAGAGTCAATGAGTAGGTATAGAAATTTCGAGATCCATGACTAAAACAAGTCGAATTGGTCAAATATTGGCTTCTCTATGGCTAATTTATCACCAGAAGGAGTCAATTGGATAGAAATAGAAAGTTCAAAATCGATAACTCTTGGGCCCGATATAGGTCCATTTGGTCAAATATGGACTTCTGAATGACTGATGTAAAATCAGAAGTAGTCAATGAGTATGTATAGAAAGTTCAAGATCAAGTGCTGAAATATGTTCACTATGTCAAATATTGGCTACTGTATGACTGATCTATCACCAAAAGGAGTCCAGTGGGCAGAAATAGAAAATTAAAAATCGACAACCCTTGGGCCCGATATTAGTCCATTTGGTCAAATATGGATTTCAGAATGACTGACATGATATCAGAAAGAGTCAATGAGTAGGTATAGAAATTTCGAGATCCATGACTAAAACAAGTCGAATTGGTCAAATTTTGGCTTCTCTATGGCTAATTTATCACCAGAAGGAGTCAATTGGGTAGAAATAGAAAGTTCAAAATCGATAACTCTTGGGCCCGATATAGGTCCATTTGGTCAAATATGGACTTCTGAATGACTGATGTAAAATCAGAAGTAGTCAATGAGTATGTATAGAAAGGTCAAGATCAAGGAGTGAAACATGTTGAGTAAGTCAAAAATTGGCTACTGTATAGCTGATCTATCACCAAAAGGAGTCCAGTGGACAGAAATAGAAAATTCAAAATCGACAACCCTTGGGCCCGATATTAGTCCATTGGTCAAATATGGATTTCTGAATGACTGACATAATATCAGAAAGAGTCAATGAGTAGGTATAGAAATTTCAAGATCCATGACTGAAACAAGTCGAATTGGTCAAATTTTGGCTTCTCTATGGCTAATTTATCACCAGAAGGAGTCAATTGGGTAGAAATAGAAAGTTCAAAATCGATGACTCTTGGGCCCGATATAGCTCCATTTGGTCAAATATGGACTTCTGAATGACTGACATAACATCAGAAAGAGTCAATGAGTAGGTATAGAAATTTCAAGATCCATGACTGAAACATGTCCAATGGGTCAAATATATGCTACTCTATGGCTAATGTATCACAAGAAGGAGTCAACTGGGAAGGAATAGAAAGTTCAAGATCAAAGACTGAAATATGTTCAGTAGGTCAAAACTTGGCTGAAAGCCACTGGAAGGAGTCAATGGGTAGAACCAAAAAGTTCAAAATCGATGACTCTTGGGCCATATATTAGTAATTTAGGTCAAATAACACTCTGAATGGCTGATGTAACAACAGAAGGAGTCAATGAGTACCTTTAGAAATTTCAAGATCCATGACAGAAACATGTCAAATGGGTCAAATATTGGCTTTTCTATTGCTAATTTATCACCAGAAGAGTCAATTGGGTAGAAATAGAAAGTTCAAAATCGATGACTCTTGGGCCCGATATAGGTCCATTTGGTCAAATATACACTTCTGAATGACTGATGTAAAATCAGAAGTAGTGAATGAGTATGTATAGAAAGGTCAAGATCAAGGAGGGAAACTGGTTGAGTAAGTCAAAAATTGGCTACTGTATTGCTCTATCACCAAATGGAGTTCAGTGGGCAGAAATAGAAAATTCAAAATCGACAACCCTTGGCCCCGATATTAGTCCATTTGGTCAAATATGGATTTCTGAATGACTGACATAATATCAGAAAGAGTCAATGAGTAGGTATAGAAATTTCGAGATCCATGACTAAAACAAGTCGAATTGGTCAAATTTTGGCTTCTCTATGGCTAATTTATCACCAGAAGGAGTCATTTGGGTAGAAATAGAAAGTTCAAAATCGATAACTCTTGGGCCCGATATTGGTCCATTTGGTCAAATATGGACTTCTGAATGACTGATGTAAAATCAGAAGTAGTCAATGAGTATGTATAGAAAGGTCAAGATCAAGGAGTGAAACATGTTGAGTAAGTCAAAAATTGGCTACTGTATAGCTGATCTATCACCAAAAGGAGTCCAGTGGACAGAAATAGAAAATTCAAAATCGACAACCCTTGGGCCCGATATTAGTCCATTGGTCAAATATGGATTTCTAAATGACTGACTTAATATCAAAAAGAGTCAATGAGTAGGTATAGAAATTTCGAGATCCATGACTGAAACTTGTCAAATGGGTCAAATATTGCCTTCTCTATGGCTAATTTATCACCAGAAGGAGTCAATTGGATAGAAATAGAAAGTTCAAAATCGATAACTCTTGGGCCCGATATAGGTCCATTTGGTCAAATATGGACTTCTGAATGACTGATGTAAAATCAGAAGTAGTCAATGAGTATGTATAGAAAGTTCAAGATCAAGTGCTGAAATATGTTCACTATGTCAAATATTGGCTACTGTATGACTGATCTATCACCAAAAGGAGTCCAGTGGGCAGAAATAGAAAATTAAAAATCGACAACCCTTGGGCCCGATATTAGTCCATTTGGTCAAATATGGATTTCAGAATGACTGACATGATATCAGAAAGAGTCAATGAGTAGGTATAGAAATTTCGAGATCCATGACTAAAACAAGTCGAATTGGTCAAATTTTGGCTTCTCTATGGCTAATTTATCACCAGAAGGAGTCAATTGGGTAGAAATAGAAAGTTCAAAATCGATAACTCTTGGGCCCGATATAGGTCCATTTGGTCAAATATGGACTTCTGAATGACTGATGTAAAATCAGAAGTAGTCAATGAGTATGTATAGAAAGGTCAAGATCAAGGAGTGAAACATGTTGAGTAAGTCAAAAATTGGCTACTGTATAGCTGATCTATCACCAAAAGGAGTCCAGTGGACAGAAATAGAAAATTCAAAATCGACAACCCTTGGGCCCGATATTAGTCCATTGGTCAAATATGGATTTCTGAATGACTGACATAATATCAGAAAGAGTCAATGAGTAGGTATAGAAATTTCAAGATCCATGACTGAAACAAGTCGAATTGGTCAAATTTTGGCTTCTCTATGGCTAATTTATCACCAGAAGGAGTCAATTGGGTAGAAATAGAAAGTTCAAAATCGATGACTCTTGGGCCCGATATTAGTCCATTTGGTCAAATATGGACTTCTGAATGACTGATGTAAAATCAGAAGTAGTCAATGAGTATGTATAGAAAGTTCAAGATCAAGTGCTGAAATATGTTCACTATGTCAAATATTGGCTACTGTATGGATGATCTATCACTAAAAGGAGTCCAGTGGACAGAAATAGAAAATTCAAAATCGACAACCCTTGGGCCCGATATTAGTCCATTTGGTCAAATATGGATTTCTGAAAGACTGACATATTATCAGAAAGAGTCAATGAGTAGGTATAGAAATTTCGAGATCCATGACTAAAACAAGTCGAATTGGTCAAATATTGGCTTCTCTATGGCTAATTTATCACCAGAAGGAGTCAATTGGATAGAAATAGAAAGTTCAAAATCGATAACTCTTGGGCCCGATATAGGTCCATTTGGTCAAATATGGACTTCTGAATGACTGATGTAAAATCAGAAGTAGTCAATGAGTATGTATAGAAAGTTCAAGATCAAGGAGGGAAACTGGTTGAGTAAGTCAAAAATTGGCTACTGTATTGCTCTATCACCAAATGGAGTTCAGTGGGCAGAAATAGAAAATTCAAAATCGACAACCCTTGGCCCCGATATTAGTCCATTTGGTCAAATATGGATTTCTGAATGACTGACATAATATCAGAAAGAGTCAATGAGTAGGTATAGAAATTTCGAGATCCATGACTAAAACAAGTCGAATTGGTCAAATATTGGCTTCTCTATGGCTAATTTATCACCAGAAGGAGTCAATTGGATAGAAATAGAAAGTTCAAAATCGATAACTCTTGTGCCCGATATAGGTCCATTTGTTCAAATATGGACTTCTGAATGACTGATGTAAAATCAGAAGCAGTCAATGAGTATGTATAGAAAGGTCAAGATCAAGGAGGGAAACATGTTGAGTAAGTCAAAAATTGGCTACTGTATGGCTTATCTATCACCAAAAGGAGTCCAGTGGGCAGAAATAGAAAATTCAAAATCGACAACCCTTGGGCCCGATATTAGTCCAATTGGTCAAATATGGATTTCTGAATGACTGACATAATATCAGAAAGAGTCAATGAGTATATATAGAAATTTCGAGATCCATGACTGAAACATGTCAAATGGGTGAAATATTGGCTTCTGTATGGCTGATCTATCACCAAAAGGAGTCCACTGGGCAGAAATAGAAAATTCAAAATCGACAACCCTTGGGCCCGATATTAGTCCAATTGGTCAAATATGGATTTCTGAATGACTGACATAATATCAGAAAGAGTCAATGAGTAGGTATAGAAATTTCGAGATCCATGACTGAAACAAGTCAAATTGGTCAAATATTGGCTTTTCTATGGCTAATTTATCACCAGAAGGAGTCAATTGGGTAGAAATAGAAAGTTCAAAATCGATGACTCTTGGGCCATATATAAGTCCCTTTGGTCAAATATGGACTTCTGAATGACTGATGTAAAATCAGATGTAGTCAATGAGTATGTATAGAAAGTTCAAGATCAAGGAGAGAAACAGGTTAAGTCAAAATTTGGCTACTGTATGGCTGATGTATTACCAGAAGAAGTCAATGGTTAGAAATAAAAAGTTCAATATTGATGAGTCTTTGGGCTAGATATTAGTATTTCATGTGAAATATAGACTTCTGATGTATGCTGATGTAACAACAGAAGGAATCAATGAGTACATATAAAAAGTTCAAGATCAAGTACTGAAATATGTTCACTATGTCAAATATTGGCTACTGTATGGCTGATCTATCACCAAAAGGAGTCCAGTGGGCAGAAATAGAAAATTCAAAATCGACAACCCTTGGGCCCGATATTAGTCCATTTGGTCAAATATGGATTTCTGAATGACTGATGTAAAATCAGAAGTAGTCAATGAGTATGTATAGAAAGGTCAAGATCAAGTAGGGAAACATGTTGAGTAAGTCAAAAATTGGCTACTGTATGGCTGATCTATCACCAAAAGAAGTCCAGTGGGCAGAAATAGAAAATTCAAAATCAACAACCCTTGGGCCCGATATTAGTCCATTTGGTCAAATATGGATTTCTGAATGACTGACATAATATCAGAAAGAGTCAATGAGTAGGTATAGAAATTTCGAGATCCATGACTGAAACAAGTCAAATTGGTCAAATATTGGCTTCTCTATGGCTAATTTATCACCAGAAGGAGTCAATTGGGTAGAAATAGAAAGTTCAAAATCGATAACTGTTGGGCCCGATATAGGTCCATTTGGTCAAATATGGACTTCTGAAAGAAGAAGTAAAATCAGTATTAGTCAATGAGTATGTATAGAAAGTTCAAGATCAAGTACTGAAATATGTTCACTATGTCAAATATTGGCTACTGTATGGCTGATCTATCACCAAAAGGAGTCCAGTGGGCAGAAATAGAGAATTCAAAATCGAAAACCCTTGGGCCCGAAATTAGTCCATTTGGTCAAATATGGATTTCTGAATGACTGACATAATATCAGAAAGAGTCAATGAGTAGGTATAGAAATTTCGAGATCCATGACTGAAACATGTCAAATGGGTGAAATATTGGCTTCTCTATGGCTAATTTATCACCAGAAGGAGTCAATTGGGTAGAAATAGAAAGTTCAAAATTGATGACTCTTGGTCCCGATATAAGTCCATTTGGTCAAATATGGACTTCTGAATGACTGATGTAAAATCAGAAGTAGTCAATGAGTATGTATAAAAAGTTCAAGATCAAGTGCTGAAATATGTTCACTATGTCAAATATTGGCTACTGCATGGCTGATCTATCACTAAAAGGAGTCCAGTGGGCAGAAATAGAAAATTCAAAATCGACAACCCTTGGGCCCGATATTAGTCCATTTGGTCAAATATGGATTTCTGAATGACTGACATAATATCAGAAAGAGTCAATGAGTAGGTATAGAAATTTCGAGATCCATGACTGAAACATGTCAAATGGGTGAAATATTGGCTTCTCTATGGCTAATTTATCACCAGAAGGAGTCAATTGGGTAGAAATAGAAAGTTCAAAATCGATAACTCTTGGGCCCGATATAGGTCCATTTGGTCAAATATGGACTTCTGAATGACTGATGTAAAATCAGAAGTAGTCAATGAGTATGTATAGAAGGTTCAAGAACAAGTGCTGAAATATGTTCACTATGTCAAATATTGGCTACTGTATGGCTGATCTATCACCAAAAGGAGTCCAGTGGGCAGAAATAGAAAATTCAAAATCGACAACCCTTGGGCCCGATATAGGTCCATTTGTTCAAATATGGACTTCTGAATGACTGATGTAAAATCAGAAGCAGTCAATGAGTATGTATAGAAAGGTCAAGATCAAGGAGGGAAACATGTTGAGTAAGTCAAAAATTGGCTACTGTATGGCTGATCTATCACCAAAAGGAGTCCAGTGGGCAGAAATAGAAAATTCAAAATCGACAACCCTTGGGCCCGATATTAGTCCAATTGGTCAAATATGGATTTCTGAATGACTGACATAATATCAGAAAGAGTCAATGAGTATATATAGAAATTTCGAGATCCATGACTGAAACATGTCAAATGGGTGAAATATTGGCTTCTGTATGGCTGATCTATCACCAAAAGGAGTCCACTGGGCAGAAATAGAAAATTCAAAATCGACAACCCTTGGGCCCGATATTAGTCCAATTGGTCAAATATGGATTTCTGAATGACTGACATAATATCAGAAAGAGTCAATGAGTATATATAGAAATTTCGAGATCCATGAGTGAAACAAGTCAAATGGGTGAAATATTGGCTTCTCTATGGCTGATCTATCACCAAAAGGAGTCCACTGGGCAGAAATAGAAAATTCAAAATCGACAACCCTTGGGCCCGATATTAGTCCATTTGGTCAAATATGGATTTCTGAATGACTGACATAATATCAGAAAGAGTCAATGAGTAGGTATAGAAATTTCGAGATCCATGACTGAAACAAATCAAATTGGTCAAATATTGGCTTCTCTATGGCTAATTTATCACCAGAAGGAGTCAATTGGGTAGAAATAGAAAGTTCAAAATCGATAACTCTTCGGCCCGATATAAGTCCATTTGGTCAAATATGGACTTCTGAATGACTGATGTAAAATCAGAAGTAGTCAATGAGTATGTATAGAAAGGTCAAGATCAAGTAGGGAAACATGTTGAGTAAGTCAAAAATTGGCTACTGTATGGCTGATCTATCACCAAAAGAAGTCCAGTGGGCAGAAATAGAAAATTCAAAATCAACAACCCTTGGGCCCGATATTAGTCCATTTGGTCAAATATGGATTTCTGAATGACTGACATAATATCAGAAAGAGTCAATGAGTAGGTATAGAAATTTCGAGATCCATGACTGAAACAAGTCAAATTGGTCAAATATTGGCTTCTCTATGGCTAATTTATCACCAGAAGGAGTCAATTGGGTAGAAATAGAAAGTTCAAAATCGATAACTGTTGGGCCCGATATAGGTCCATTTGGTCAAATATGGACTTCTGAAAGAAGAAGTAAAATCAGTAGTAGTCAATGAGTATGTATAGAAAGTTCAAGATCAAGTACTGAAATATGTTCACTATGTCAAATATTGGCTACTGTATGGCTGATCTATCACCAAAAGGAGTCCAGTGGGCAGAAATAGAGAATTCAAAATCGAAAACCCTTGGGCCCGAAATTAGTCCATTTGGTCAAATATGGATTTCTGAATGACTGACATAATATCAGAAAGAGTCAATGAGTAGGTATAGAAATTTCGAGATCCATGACTGAAACATGTCAAATGGGTGAAATATTGGCTTCTCTATGGCTAATTTATCACCAGAAGGAGTCAATTGGGTAGAAATAGAAAGTTCAAAATTGATGACTCTTGGTCCCGATATAAGTCCATTTGGTCAAATATGGACTTCTGAATGACTGATGTAAAATCAGAAGTAATCAATGAGTATGTATAAAAAGTTCAAGATCAAGTGCTGAAATATGTTCACTATGTCAAATATTGGCTACTGCATGGCTGATCTATCACCAAAAGGAGTCCAGTGGGCAGAAATAGAAAATTCAAAATCGACAACCCTTGGGCCCGATATTAGACCATTTGTTCAATTATGGATTTCTGAATGACTGACATAATATCAGAAAGAGTCAATGAGTAGGTATAGAAATTTCGAGATCCATGACTGAAACAAGTCAAATTGGTCAAATATTGGCTTCTCTATGGCTAATTTATCACCAGAAGGAGTCAATTGGGTAGAAATAGAAAGTTCAAAATCGATGACTCTTGGGCCCGATATAAGTCCATTTGTTCAAATATGGACTTCTGAATGTCTGATGTAAAATCAGTAGTAGTCAATGAGTATGTATAGAAAGTTCAAGATCAAGTGCTGAAATATGTTCACTATGTCAAATATTGGCTACTGTATGGCTGATCTATCACCAAAAGGAGTCCAGTGGGCAGAAATAGAAAATTCAAAATCGACAACCCTTGGGCCCGATATTAGTCCATTTGGTCAAATATGGATTTCTGAATGACTGACATAATATCAGAAAGAACCAATGAGTAGGTATAGAAATTTCGAGATCCATGACTGAAACATGTCAAATGGGTGAAATATTGGCTTCTCTATGGCTAATTTATCACCAGAAGGAGTCAATTGGGTAGAAATAGAAAGTTCAAAATCGATAACTCTTGGGCCCGATATAGGTCCATTTGGTCAAATATGGACTTCTGAATGACTGATGTAAAATCAGAAGTAGTCAATGAGTATGTATAGAAAGTTCAAGAACAAGTGCTGAAATATGTTCACTATGTCAAATATTGGCTACTGTATGGCTGATCTATCACCAAAAGGAGTCCAGTGGGCAGAAATAGAAAATTCAAAATCGACAACCCTTGGGCCCGATATTAGTCCATTTGGTCAAATATGGATTTCTAAATGACTGACATAATATCAGAAAGAGTCAATGAGTAGGTATAGAAATTTCGAGATCCATGACTGAAACATGTCAAATGGGTGAAATATTGGCTTCTCTATGGCTAATTTATCACCAGAAGGAGTCAATTGGGTAGAAATAGAAAGTTCAAAATCGATAACTCTTGGGCCCGATATAGGTCCATTTGGTCAAATATGGACTTCTCAATGACTGATGTAAAATCAGAAGTAGTCAATGAGTATGTATAGAAGGTTCAAGAACAAGTGCTGAAATATGTTCACTATGTCAAATATTGGCTACTGTATGGCTGATCTATCACCAAAAGGAGTCCAGTGGGCAGAAATAGAAAATTCAAAATCGACAACCCTTGGGCCCGATATAGGTCCATTTGTTCAAATATGGACTTCTGAATGACTGATGTAAAATCAGAAGCAGTCAATGAGTATGTATAGAAAGGTCAAGATCAAGGAGGGAAACATGTTGAGTAAGTCAAAAATTGGCTACTGTATGGCTGATCTATCACCAAAAGGAGTCCAGTGGGCAGAAATAGAAAATTCAACATCGACAACCCTTGGGCCCGATATTAGTCCATTTGGTCAAATATGGATTTCTGAATGACTGACATAATATCAGAAAGAGTCAATGAGTAGGTATAGAAATTTCGAGATCGATGACTGAAACATGTCAAATGGGTCAAATATTTGTTTCTCTATGGCTAATTTATCACCAGAAGGAGTCAATTGGGTAGAAATAAAAAGTTCAAAATCGATGACTCTTGGGCCCGATATAGGTCCATTTGGTCAAATATGGACTTCTGAATGACTGATGTAAAATCAGAAGTAGTCAATGAGTATGTATAGAAAGTTCAAGATCAAGTGCTGAAATATGTTCACTATGTCAAATATTGGCTACTGGATAGCTGATCTATCACTAAAAGGAGTCCAGTGGGCAGAAATAGAAAATTCAAAATCGACAACCCTTGGGCCCCTTGTTAGTCCATTTGGTCAAATGTGGATTTCTGAATGACTGACATAAAATCAGAAAGAGTCAATGAGTAGGTATAGAAATTTCGAGATCCATGACTGAAACATGTCAAATGGGTGAAATATTGGCTTCTGTATGGCTGATCTATCACCAAAAGGAGTCCACTGGGCAGAAATAGAAAATTCAAAATCGACAACCCTTGGGCCCGATATTAGTCCAATTGGTCAAATATGGATTTCTGAATGACTGACATAATATCAGAAAGAGTCAATGAGTATATATAGAAATTTCGAGATCCATGAGTGAAACAAGTCAAATGGGTGAAATATTGGCTTCTCTATGGCTGATCTATCACCAAAAGGAGTCCACTGGGCAGAAATAGAAAATTCAAAATCGACAACCCTTGGGCCCGATATTAGTCCATTTGGTCAAATATGGATTTCTGAATCACTGACATAATATCAGAAAGAGTCAATGAGTAGGTATAGAAATTTCGAGATCCATGACTGAAACAAGTCAAATTGGTCAAATATTGGCTTTTCTATGGCTAATTTATCACCAGAAGGAGTCAATTGGGTAGAAATAGAAAGTTCAAAATCGATGACTCTTGGGCCATATATAAGTCCCTTTGGTCAAATATGGACTTCTGAATGACTGATGTAAAATCAGAAGTAGTCAATGAGTATGTATAGAAAGTTCAAGATCAAGGAGAGAAACAGGTTAAGTCAAAATTTGGCTACTGTATGGCTGATGTATTACCAGAAGAAGTCAATGGTTAGAAATAAAAAGTTCAATATTGATGAGTCTTTGGGCTAGATATTAGTATTTCATGTGAAATATAGACTTCTGATGTATGCTGATGTAACAACAGAAGGAATCAATGAGTACATATAAAAAGTTCAAGATCAAGTACTGAAATATGTTCACTATGTCAAATATTGGCTACTGTATGGCTGATCTATCACCAAAAGGAGTCCAGTGGGCAGAAATAGAAAATTCAAAATCGACAACCCTTGGGCCCGATATTAGTCCATTTGGTCAAATATGGATTTCTGAATGACTGATGTAAAATCAGAAGTAGTCAATGAGTATGTATAGAAAGGTCAAGATCAAGTAGGGAAACATGTTGAGTAAGTCAAAAATTGGCTACTGTATGGCTGATCTATCACCAAAAGAAGTCCAGTGGGCAGAAATAGAAAATTCAAAATCAACAACCCTTGGGCCCGATATTAGTCCATTTGGTCAAATATGGATTTCTGAATGACTGACATAATATCAGAAAGAGTCAATGAGTAGGTATAGAAATTTCGAGATCCATGACTGAAACAAGTCAAATTGTTCAAATATTGGCTTCTCTATGGCTAATTTATCACCAGAAGGAGTCAATTGGGTAGAAATAGAAAGTTCAAAATCGATAACTGTTGGGCCCGATATAGGTCCATTTGGTCAAATATGGACTTCTGAAAGAAGAAGTAAAATCAGTATTAGTCAATGAGTATGTATAGAAAGTTCAAGATCAAGTACTGAAATATGTTCACTATGTCAAATATTGGCTACTGTATGGCTGATCTATCACCAAAAGGAGTCCAGTGGGCAGAAATAGAGAATTCAAAATCGAAAACCCTTGGGCCCGAAATTAGTCCATTTGGTCAAATATGGATTTCTGAATGACTGACATAATATCAGAAAGAGTCAATGAGTAGGTATAGAAATTTCGAGATCCATGACTGAAACATGTCAAATGGGTGAAATATTGGCTTCTCTATGGCTAATTTATCACCAGAAGGAGTCAATTGGGTAGAAATAGAAAGTTCAAAATTGATGACTCTTGGTCCCGATATAAGTCCATTTGGTCAAATATGGACTTCTGAATGACTGATGTAAAATCAGAAGTAGTCAATGAGTATGTATAAAAAGTTCAAGATCAAGTGCTGAAATATGTTCACTATGTCAAATATTGGCTACTGCATGGCTGATCTATCACCAAAAGGAGTCCAGTGGGCAGAAATAGAAAATTCAAAATCGACAACCCTTGGGCCCGATATTAGTCCATTTGGTCAAATATGGATTTCTGAATGACTGACATAATATCAGAAAGAGTCAATGAGTAGGTATAGAAATTTCGAGATCCATGAATGAAACATGTCAAATGGGTGAAATATTGGCTTCTCTATGGCTAATTTATCACCAGAAGGAGTCAATTGGGTAGAAATAGAAAGTTCAAAATCGATAACTCTTGGGCCCGATATAGGTCCATTTGGTCAAATATGGACTTCTGAATGACTGATGTAAAATCAGAAGTAGTCAATGAGTATGTATAGAAGGTTCAAGAACAAGTGCTGAAATATGTTCACTATGTCAAATATTGGCTACTGTATGGCTGATCTATCACCAAAAGGAGTCCAGTGGGCAGAAATAGAAAATTCAAAATCGACAACCCTTGGGCCCGATATAGGTCCATTTGTTCAAATATGGACTTCTGAATGACTGATGTAAAATCAGAAGCAGTCAATGAGTATGTATAGAAAGGTTAAGATCAAGGAGGGAAACATGTTGAGTAAGTCAAAAATTGGCTACTGTATGGCTGATCTATCACCAAAAGGAGTCCAGTGGGCAGAAATAGAAAATTCAAAATCGACAACCCTTGGGCCCGATATTAGTCCAATTGGTCAAATATGGATTTCTGAATGACTGACATAATATCAGAAAGAGTCAATGAGTATATATAGAAATTTCGAGATCCATGACTGAAACATGTCAAATGGGTGAAATATTGGCTTCTGTATGGCTGATCTATCACCAAAAGGAGTCCACTGGGCAGAAATAGAAAATTCAAAATCGACAACCCTTGGGCCCGATATTAGTCCAATTGGTCAAATATGGATTTCTGAATGACTGACATAATATCAGAAAGAGTCAATGAGTATATATAGAAATTTCGAGATCCATGAGTGAAACAAGTCAAATGGGTGAAATATTGGCTTCTCTATGGCTGATCTATCACCAAAAGGAGTCCAGTGGGCAGAAATAGAAAATTCAAAATCGACAACCCTTGGGCCCGATATTAGTCCATTTGTTCAAATATGGATTTCTGAATGACTGACATAATATCAGAAAGAGTCAATGAGTAGGTATAGAAATTTCGAGATCCATGACTGAAACAAGTCAAATTGGTCAAATATTGGCTTCTCTATGGCTAATTTATCACCAGAAGGAGTCAATTGGGTAGAAATAGAAAGTTCAAAATCGATAACTCTTGGGCCCGATATAGGTCCATTTGGTCAAATATGGACTTCTGAATGACTGATGTAAAATCAGAAGTAGTCAATGAGTATGTATAAAAAGTTCAAGATCAAGTGCTGAAATATGTTCACTATGTCAAATATTGGCTACTGCATGGCTGATCTATCACCAAAAGGAGTCCAGTGGGCAGAAATAGAAAATTCAAAATCGACAACCCTTGGGCCCGATATTAGTCCATTTGGTCAAATATGGTTTTCTGAATGACTGACATAATATCAGAAAGAGTCAATGAGTAGGTATAGAAATTTCGAGATCCATGACTGAAACAAGTCAAATTGGTCAAATATTGGCTTCTCTATGGCTAATTTATCACCAGAAGGAGTCAATTGGGTAGAAATAGAAAGTTCAAAATCGATGACTCTTGGGCCCGATATAGGTCCATTTGTTCAAATATGGACTTCTGAATGTCTGATGTAAAATCAGTAGTAGTCAATGAGTATGTATAGAAAGTTCAATATCAAGTGCTGAAATATGTTCACTATGTCAAATATTGGCTACTGTATGGCTGATCTATCACCAAAAGGAGTCCAGTGGGCAGAAATAGAAAATTCAAAATCGACAACCCTTGGGCCCGATATTAGTCCATTTGGTCAAATATGGATTTCTGAATGACTGACATAATATCAGAAAGAGTCAATGAGTAGGTATAGAAATTTCGAGATCTATGAATGAAACATGTCAAATGGGTGAAATATTGGCTTCTCTATGGCTAATTTATCACCAGAAGGAGTCAATTGGGTAGAAATAAAAAGTTCAAAATCGATGACTCTTGGGCCCGATATAGGTCCATTTGGTCAAATATGGACTTCTGAATGACTGATGTAAAATCAGAAGTAGTCAATGAGTATGTATAGAAGGTTCAAGAACAAGTGCTGAAATATGTTCACTATGTCAAATATTGGCTACTGTATGGCTGATCTATCACCAAAAGGAGTCCAGTGGGCAGAAATAGAAAATTCAAAATCGACAACCCTTGGGCCCCATGTTAGTCCATTTGGTCAAATATGGATTTCTGAATGACTGACATAATATCAGAAAGAGTCAATGAGTAGGTATAGAAATTTCGAGATCCATGACTGAAACATGTCAAATGGGTGAAATATTGGCTTCTGTATGGCTGATCTATCACCAAAAGGAGTCCACTGGGCAGAAATAGAAAATTCAAAATCGACAACCCTTGGGCCCGATATTAGTCCAATTGGTCAAATATGGATTTCTGAATGACTGACATAATATCAGAAAGAGTCAATGAGTAGGTATAGAAATTTCGAGATCCATGACTGAAACAAGTCAAATTGGTCAAATATTGGCTTTTCTATGGCTAATTTATCACCAGAAGGAGTCAATTGGGTAGAAATAGAAAGTTCAAAATCGATGACTCTTGGGCCATATATAAGTCCCTTTGGTCAAATATGGACTTCTGAATGACTGATGTAAAATCAGATGTAGTCAATGAGTATGTATAGAAAGTTCAAGATCAAGGAGAGAAACAGGTTAAGTCAAAATTTGGCTACTGTATGGCTGATGTATTACCAGAAGAAGTCAATGGTTAGAAATAAAAAGTTCAATATTGATGAGTCTTTGGGCTAGATATTAGTATTTCATGTGAAATATAGACTTCTGATGTATGCTGATGTAACAACAGAAGGAATCAATGTGTACATATAAAAAGTTCAAGATCAAGTACTGAAATATGTTCACTATGTCAAATATTGGCTACTGTATGGCTGATCTATCACCAAAAGGAGTCCAGTGGGCAGAAATAGAAAATTCAAAATCGACAACCCTTGGGCCCGATATTAGTCCATTTGGTCAAATATGGATTTCTGAATGACTGATGTAAAATCAGAAGTAGTCAATGAGTATGTATAGAAAGGTCAAGATCAAGTAGGGAAACATGTTGAGTAAGTCAAAAATTGGCTACTGTATGGCTGATCTATCACCAAAAGAAGTCCAGTGGGCAGAAATAGAAAATTCAAAATCAACAACCCTTGGGCCCGATATTAGTCCATTTGGTCAAATATGGATTTCTGAATGACTGACATAATATCAGAAAGAGTCAATGAGTAGGTATAGAAATTTCGAGATCCATGACTGAAACAAGTCAAATTGGTCAAATATTGGCTTCTCTATGGCTAATTTATCACCAGAAGGAGTCAATTGGGTAGAAATAGAAAGTTCAAAATCGATAACTGTTGGGCCCGATATAGGTCCATTTGGTCAAATATGGACTTCTGAAAGAAGAAGTAAAATCAGTATTAGTCAATGAGTATGTATAGAAAGTTCAAGATCAAGTACTGAAATATGTTCACTATGTCAAATATTGGCTACTGCATGGCTGATCTATCACCAAAAGGAGTCCAGTGGGCAGAAATAGAGAATTCAAAATCGAAAACCCTTGGGCCCGAAATTAGTCCATTTGGTCAAATATGGATTTCTGAATGACTGACATAATATCAGAAAGAGTCAATGAGTAGGTATAGAAATTTCGAGATCCATGACTGAAACATGTCAAATGGGTGAAATATTGGCTTCTCTATGGCTAATTTATCACCAGAAGGAGTCAATTGGGTAGAAATAGAAAGTTCAAAATTGATGACTCTTGGTCCCGATATAAGTCCATTTGGTCAAATATGGACTTCTGAATGACTGATGTAAAATCAGAAGTAGTCAATGAGTATGTATAAAAAGTTCAAGATCAAGTGCTGAAATATGTTCACTATGTCAAATATTGGCTACTGCATGGCTGATCTATCACCAAAAGGAGTCCAGTGGGCAGAAATAGAAAATTCAAAATCGACAACCCTTGGGCCCGATATTAGTCCATTTGGTCAAATATGGATTTCTGAATGACTGACATAATATCAGAAAGAGTCAATGAGTAGGTATAGAAATTTCGAGATCCATGACTGAAACATGTCAAATGGGTGAAATATTGGCTTCTCTATGGCTAATTTATCACCAGAAGGAGTCAATTGGGTAGAAATAGAAAGTTCAAAATCGATAACTCTTGGGCCCGATATAGGTCCATTTGGTCAAATATGGACTTCTGAATGACTGATGTAAAATCAGAAGTAGTCAATGAGTATGTATAGAAGGTTCAAGAACAAGTGCTGAAATATGTTCACTATGTCAAATATTGGCTACTGTATGGCTGATCTATCACCAAAAGGAGTCCAGTGGGCAGAAATAGAAAATTCAAAATCGACAACCCTTGGGCCCGATATAGGTCCATTTGTTCAAATATGGACTTCTGAATGACTGATGTAAAATCAGAAGCAGTCAATGAGTATGTATAGAAAGGTCAAGATCAAGGAGGGAAACATGTTGAGTAAGTCAAAAATTGGCTACTGTATGGCTGATCTATCACCAAAAGGAGTCCAGTGGGCAGAAATAGAAAATTCAAAATCGACAACCCTTGGGCCCGATATTAGTCCAATTGGTCAAATATGGATTTCTGAATGACTGACATAATATCAGAAAGAGTCAATGAGTATATATAGAAATTTCGAGATCCATGACTGAAACATGTCAAATGGGTGAAATATTGGCTTCTGTATGGCTGATCTATCACCAAAAGGAGTCCACTGGGCAGAAATAGAAAATTCAAAATCGACAACCCTTGGGCCCGATATTAGTCCAATTGGTCAAATATGGATTTCTGAATGACTGACATAATATCAGAAAGAGTCAATGAGTATATATAGAAATTTCGAGATCCATGAGTGAAACAAGTCAAATGGGTGAAATATTGGCTTCTCTATGGCTGATCTATCACCAAAAGGAGTCCACTGGGCAGAAATAGAAAATTCAAAATCGACAACCCTTGGGCCCGATATTAGTCCATTTGGTCAAATATGGATTTCTGAATGACTGACATAATATCAGAAAGAGTCAATGAGTAGGTATAGAAATTTCGAGATCCATGACTGAAACAAGTCAAATTGGTCAAATATTGGCTTCTCTATGGCTAATTTATCACCAGAAGGAGTCAATTGGGTAGAAATAGAAAGTTCAAAATCGATAACTCTTCGGCCCGATATAAGTCCATTTGGTCAAATATGGACTTCTGAATGACTGATGTAAAATCAGAAGTAGTCAATGAGTATGTATAGAAAGGTCAAGATCAAGTAGGGAAACATGTTGAGTAAGTCAAAAATTGGCTACTGTATGGCTGATCTATCACCAAAAGAAGTCCAGTGGGCAGAAATAGAAAATTCAAAATCAACAACCCTTGGGCCCGATATTAGTCCATTTGGTCAAATATGGATTTCTGAATGACTGACATAATATCAGAAAGAGTCAATGAGTAGGTATAGAAATTTCGAGATCCATGACTGAAACAAGTCAAATTGGTCAAATATTGGCTTCTCTATGGCTAATTTATCACCAGAAGGAGTCAATTGGGTAGAAATAGAAAGTTCAAAATCGATAACTGTTGGGCCCGATATAGGTCCATTTGGTCAAATATGGACTTCTGAAAGAAGAAGTAAAATCAGTAGTAGTCAATGAGTATGTATAGAAAGTTCAAGATCAAGTACTGAAATATGTTCACTATGTCAAATATTGGCTACTGTATGGCTGATCTATCACCAAAAGGAGTCCAGTGGGCAGAAATAGAGAATTCAAAATCGAAAACCCTTGGGCCCGAAATTAGTCCATTTGGTCAAATATGGATTTCTGAATGACTGACATAATATCAGAAAGAGTCAATGAGTAGGTATAGAAATTTCGAGATCCATGACTGAAACATGTCAAATGGGTGAAATATTGGCTTCTCTATGGCTAATTTATCACCAGAAGGAGTCAATTGGGTAGAAATAGAAAGTTCAAAATTGATGACTCTTGGTCCCGATATAAGTCCATTTGGTCAAATATGGACTTCTGAATGACTGATGTAAAATCAGAAGTAATCAATGAGTATGTATAAAAAGTTCAAGATCAAGTGCTGAAATATGTTCACTATGTCAAATATTGGCTACTGCATGGCTGATCTATCACCAAAAGGAGTCCAGTGGGCAGAAATAGAAAATTCAAAATCGACAACCCTTGGGCCCGATATTAGACCATTTGTTCAATTATGGATTTCTGAATGACTGACATAATATCAGAAAGAGTCAATGAGTAGGTATAGAAATTTCGAGATCCATGACTGAAACAAGTCAAATTGGTCAAATATTGGCTTCTCTATGGCTAATTTATCACCAGAAGGAGTCAATTGGGTAGAAATAGAAAGTTCAAAATCGATGACTCTTGGGCCCGATATAAGTCCATTTGTTCAAATATGGACTTCTGAATGTCTGATGTAAAATCAGTAGTAGTCAATGAGTATGTATAGAAAGTTCAAGATCAAGTGCTGAAATATGTTCACTATGTCAAATATTGGCTACTGTATGGCTGATCTATCACCAAAAGGAGTCCAGTGGGCAGAAATAGAAAATTCAAAATCGACAACCCTTGGGCCCGATATTAGTCCATTTGGTCAAATATGGATTTCTGAATGACTGACATAATATCAGAAAGAGTCAATGAGTAGGTATAGAAATTTCGAGATCCATGACTGAAACATGTCAAATGGGTGAAATATTGGCTTCTCTATGGCTAATTTATCACCAGAAGGAGTCAATTGGGTAGAAATAGAAAGTTCAAAATCGATAACTCTTGGGCCCGATATAGGTCCATTTGGTCAAATATGGACTTCTGAATGACTGATGTAAAATCAGAAGTAGTCAATGAGTATGTATAGAAAGTTCAAGAACAAGTGCTGAAATATGTTCACTATGTCAAATATTGGCTACTGTATGGCTGATCTATCACCAAAAGGAGTCCAGTGGGCAGAAATAGAAAATTCAAAATCGACAACCCTTGGGCCCGATATTAGTCCATTTGGTCAAATATGGATTTCTAAATGACTGACATAATATCAGAAAGAGTCAATGAGTAGGTATAGAAATTTCGAGATCCATGACTGAAACATGTCAAATGGGTGAAATATTGGCTTCTCTATGGCTAATTTATCACCAGAAGGAGTCAATTGGGTAGAAATAGAAAGTTCAAAATCGATAACTCTTGGGCCCGATATAGGTCCATTTGGTCAAATATGGACTTCTCAATGACTGATGTAAAATCAGAAGTAGTCAATGAGTATGTATAGAAGGTTCAAGAACAAGTGCTGAAATATGTTCACTATGTCAAATATTGGCTACTGTATGGCTGATCTATCACCAAAAGGAGTCCAGTGGGCAGAAATAGAAAATTCAAAATCGACAACCCTTGGGCCCGATATAGGTCCATTTGTTCAAATATGGACTTCTGAATGACTGATGTAAAATCAGAAGCAGTCAATGAGTATGTATAGAAAGGTCAAGATCAAGGAGGGAAACATGTTGAGTAAGTCAAAAATTGGCTACTGTATGGCTGATCTATCACCAAAAGGAGTCCAGTGGGCAGAAATAGAAAATTCAACATCGACAACCCTTGGGCCCGATATTAGTCCATTTGGTCAAATATGGATTTCTGAATGACTGACATAATATCAGAAAGAGTCAATGAGTAGGTATAGAAATTTCGAGATCGATGACTGAAACATGTCAAATGGGTCAAATATTTGTTTCTCTATGGCTAATTTATCACCAGAAGGAGTCAATTGGGTAGAAATAAAAAGTTCAAAATCGATGACTCTTGGGCCCGATATAGGTCCATTTGGTCAAATATGGACTTCTGAATGACTGATGTAAAATCAGAAGTAGTCAATGAGTATGTATAGAAAGTTCAAGATCAAGTGCTGAAATATGTTCACTATGTCAAATATTGGCTACTGGATAGCTGATCTATCACTAAAAGGAGTCCAGTGGGCAGAAATAGAAAATTCAAAATCGACAACCCTTGGGCCCCTTGTTAGTCCATTTGGTCAAATGTGGATTTCTGAATGACTGACATAAAATCAGAAAGAGTCAATGAGTAGGTATAGAAATTTCGAGATCCATGACTGAAACATGTCAAATGGGTGAAATATTGGCTTCTGTATGGCTGATCTATCACCAAAAGGAGTCCACTGGGCAGAAATAGAAAATTCAAAATCGACAACCCTTGGGCCCGATATTAGTCCAATTGGTCAAATATGGATTTCTGAATGACTGACATAATATCAGAAAGAGTCAATGAGTATATATAGAAATTTCGAGATCCATGAGTGAAACAAGTCAAATGGGTGAAATATTGGCTTCTCTATGGCTGATCTATCACCAAAAGGAGTCCACTGGGCAGAAATAGAAAATTCAAAATCGACAACCCTTGGGCCCGATATTAGTCCATTTGGTCAAATATGGATTTCTGAATCACTGACATAATATCAGAAAGAGTCAATGAGTAGGTATAGAAATTTCGAGATCCATGACTGAAACAAGTCAAATTGGTCAAATATTGGCTTTTCTATGGCTAATTTATCACCAGAAGGAGTCAATTGGGTAGAAATAGAAAGTTCAAAATCGATGACTCTTGGGCCATATATAAGTCCCTTTGGTCAAATATGGACTTCTGAATGACTGATGTAAAATCAGAAGTAGTCAATGAGTATGTATAGAAAGTTCAAGATCAAGGAGAGAAACAGGTTAAGTCAAAATTTGGCTACTGTATGGCTGATGTATTACCAGAAGAAGTCAATGGTTAGAAATAAAAAGTTCAATATTGATGAGTCTTTGGGCTAGATATTAGTATTTCATGTGAAATATAGACTTCTGATGTATGCTGATGTAACAACAGAAGGAATCAATGAGTACATATAAAAAGTTCAAGATCAAGTACTGAAATATGTTCACTATGTCAAATATTGGCTACTGTATGGTTGATCTATCACCAAAAGGAGTCCAGTGGGCAGAAATAGAAAATTCAAAATCGACAACCCTTGGGCCCGATATTAGTCCATTTGGTCAAATATGGATTTCTGAATGACTGATGTAAAATCAGAAGTAGTCAATGAGTATGTATAGAAAGGTCAAGATCAAGTAGGGAAACATGTTGAGTAAGTCAAAAATTGGCTACTGTATGGCTGATCTATCACCAAAAGAAGTCCAGTCGGCAGAAATAGAAAATTCAAAATCAACAACCCTTGGGCCCGATATTAGTCCATTTGGTCAAATATGGATTTCTGAATGACTGACATAATATCAGAAAGAGTCAATGAGTAGGTATAGAAATTTCGAGATCCATGACTGAAACAAGTCAAATTGTTCAAATATTGGCTTCTCTATGGCTAATTTATCACCAGAAGGAGTCAATTGGGTAGAAATAGAAAGTTCAAAATCGATAACTGTTGGGCCCGATATAGGTCCATTTGGTCAAATATGGACTTCTGAAAGAAGAAGTAAAATCAGTATTAGTCAATGAGTATGTATAGAAAGTTCAAGATCAAGTACTGAAATATGTTCACTATGTCAAATATTGGCTACTGTATGGCTGATCTATCACCAAAAGGAGTCCAGTGGGCAGAAATAGAGAATTCAAAATCGAAAACCCTTGGGCCCGAAATTAGTCCATTTGGTCAAATATGGATTTCTGAATGACTGACATAATATCAGAAAGAGTCAATGAGTAGGTATAGAAATTTCGAGATCCATGACTGAAACATGTCAAATGGGTGAAATATTGGCTTCTCTATGGCTAATTTATCACCAGAAGGAGTCAATTGGGTAGAAATAGAAAGTTCAAAATTGATGACTCTTGGTCCCGATATAAGTCCATTTGGTCAAATATGGACTTCTGAATGACTGATGTAAAATCAGAAGTAGTCAATGAGTATGTATAAAAAGTTCAAGATCAAGTGCTGAAATATGTTCACTATGTCAAATATTGGCTACTGCATGGCTGATCTATCACCAAAAGGAGTCCAGTGGGCAGAAATAGAAAATTCAAAATCGACAACCCTTGGGCCCGATATTAGTCCATTTGGTCAAATATGGATTTCTGAATGACTGACATAATATCAGAAAGAGTCAATGAGTAGGTATAGAAATTTCGAGATCCATGAATGAAACATGTCAAATGGGTGAAATATTGGCTTCTCTATGGCTAATTTATCACCAGAAGGAGTCAATTGGGTAGAAATAGAAAGTTCAAAATCGATAACTCTTGGGCCCGATATAGGTCCATTTGGTCAAATATGGACTTCTGAATGACTGATGTAAAATCAGAAGTAGTCAATGAGTATGTATAGAAGGTTCAAGAACAAGTGCTGAAATATGTTCACTATGTCAAATATTGGCTACTGTATGGCTGATCTATCACCAAAAGGAGTCCAGTGGGCAGAAATAGAAAATACAAAATCGACAACCCTTGGGCCCGATATAGGTCCATTTGTTCAAATATGGACTTCTGAATGACTGATGTAAAATCAGAAGCAGTCAATGAGTATGTATAGAAAGGTCAAGATCAAGGAGGGAAACATGTTGAGTAAGTCAAAAATTGGCTACTGTATGGCTGATCTATCACCAAAAGGAGTCCAGTGGGCAGAAATAGAAAATTCAAAATCGACAACCCTTGGGCCCGATATTAGTCCAATTGGTCAAATATGGATTTCTGAATGACTGACATAATATCAGAAAGAGTCAATGAGTATATATAGAAATTTCGAGATCCATGACTGAAACATGTCAAATGGGTGAAATATTGGCTTCTGTATGGCTGATCTATCACCAAAAGGAGTCCACTGGGCAGAAATAGAAAATTCAAAATCGACAACCCTTGGGCCCGATATTAGTCCAATTGGTCAAATATGGATTTCTGAATGACTGACATAATATGAGAAAGAGTCAATGAGTATATATAGAAATTTCGAGATCCATGAGTGAAACAAGTCAAATGGGTGAAATATTGGCTTCTCTATGGCTGATCTATCACCAAAAGGAGTCCACTGGGCAGAAATAGAAAATTCAAAATCGACAACCCTTGGGCCCGATATTAGTCCATTTGGTCAAATATGGATTTCTGAATGACTGACATAATATCAGAAAGAGTCAATGAGTAGGTATAGAAATTTCGAGATCCATGACTGAAACAAGTCAAATTGGTCAAATATTGGCTTCTCTATGGCTAATTTATCACCAGAAGGAGTCAATTGGGTAGAAATAGAAAGTTCAAAATCGATAACTCTTCGGCCCGATATAAGTCCATTTGGTCAAATATGGACTTCTGAATGACTGATGTAAAATCAGAAGTAGTCAATGAGTATGTATAGAAAGGTCAAGATCAAGTAGGGAAACATGTTGAGTAAGTCAAAAATTGGCTACTGTATGGCTGATCTATCACCAAAAGAAGTCCAGTGGGCAGAAATAGAAAATTCAAAATCAACAACCCTTGGGCCCGATATTAGTCCATTTGGTCAAATATGGATTTCTGAATGACTGACATAATATCAGAAAGAGTCAATGAGTAGGTATAGAAATTTCGAGATCCATGACTGAAACAAGTCAAATTGGTCAAATATTGGCTTCTCTATGGCTAATTTATCACCAGAAGGAGTCAATTGGGTAGAAATAGAAAGTTCAAAATCGATAACTGTTGGGCCCGATATAGGTCCATTTGGTCAAATATGGACTTCTGAAAGAAGAAGTAAAATCAGTAGTAGTCAATGAGTATGTATAGAAAGTTCAAGATCAAGTACTGAAATATGTTCACTATGTCAAATATTGGCTACTGTATGGCTGATCTATCACCAAAAGGAGTCCAGTGGGCAGAAATAGAGAATTCAAAATCGAAAACCCTTGGGCCCGAAATTAGTCCATTTGGTCAAATATGGATTTCTGAATGACTGACATAATATCAGAAAGAGTCAATGAGTAGGTATAGAAATTTCGAGATCCATGACTGAAACATGTCAAATGGGTGAAATATTGGCTTCTCTATGGCTAATTTATCACCAGAAGCAGTCAATTGGGTAGAAATAGAAAGTTCAAAATTGATGACTCTTGGTCCCGATATAAGTCCATTTGGTCAAATATGGACTTCTGAATGACTGATGTAAAATCAGAAGTAATCAATGAGTATGTATAAAAAGTTCAAGATCAAGTGCTGAAATATGTTCACTATGTCAAATATTGGCTACTGCATGGCTGATCTATCACCAAAAGGAGTCCAGTGGGCAGAAATAGAAAATTCAAAATCGACAACCCTTGGGCCCGATATTAGACCATTTGTTCAATTATGGATTTCTGAATGACTGACATAATATCAGAAAGAGTCAATGAGTAGGTATAGAAATTTCGAGATCCATGACTGAAACAAGTCAAATTGGTCAAATATTGGCTTCTCTATGGCTAATTTATCACCAGAAGGAGTCAATTGGGTAGAAATAGAAAGTTCAAAATCGATGACTCTTGGGCCCGATATAAGTCCATTTGTTCAAATATGGACTTCTGAATGTCTGATGTAAAATCAGTAGTAGTCAATGAGTATGTATAGAAAGTTCAAGATCAAGTGCTGAAATATGTTCACTATGTCAAATATTGGCTACTGTATGGCTGATCTATCACCAAAAGGAGTCCAGTGGGCAGAAATAGAAAATTCAAAATCGACAACCCTTGGGCCCGATATTAGTCCATTTGGTCAAATATGGATTTCTGAATGACTGACATAATATCAGAAAGAGTCAATGAGTAGGTATAGAAATTTCGAGATCCATGACTGAAACATGTCAAATGGGTGAAATATTGGCTTCTCTATGGCTAATTTATCACCAGAAGGAGTCAATTGGGTAGAAATAGAAAGTTCAAAATCGATAACTCTTGGGCCCGATATAGGTCCATTTGGTCAAATATGGACTTCTGAATGACTGATGTAAAATCAGAAGTAGTCAATGAGTATGTATAGAAAGTTCAAGAACAAGTGCTGAAATATGTTCACTATGTCAAATATTGGCTAATGTATGGCTGATCTATCACCAAAAGGAGTCCAGTGGGCAGAAATAGAAAATTCAAAATCGACAACCCTTGGGCCCGATATTAGTCCATTTGGTCAAATATGGATTTCTAAATGACTGACATAATATCAGAAAGAGTCAATGAGTAGGTATAGAAATTTCGAGATCCATGACTGAAACATGTCAAATGGGTGAAATATTGGCTTCTCTATGGCTAATTTATCACCAGAAGGAGTCAATTGGGTAGAAATAGAAAGTTCAAAATCGATAACTCTTGGGCCCGATATAGGTCCATTTGGTCAAATATGGACTTCTGAATGACTGATGTAAAATCAGAAGTAGTCAATGAGTATGTATAGAAGGTTCAAGAACAAGTGCTGAAATATGTTCACTATGTCAAATATTGGCTACTGTATGGCTGATCTATCACCAAAAGGAGTCCAGTGGGCAGAAATAGAAAATTCAAAATCGACAACCCTTGGGCCCGATATAGGTCCATTTGTTCAAATATGGACTTCTGAATGACTGATGTAAAATCAGAAGCAGTCAATGAGTATGTATAGAAAGGTCAAGATCAAGGAGGGAAACATGTTGAGTAAGTCAAAAATTGGCTACTGTATGGCTGATCTATCACCAAAAGGAGTCCAGTGGGCAGAAATAGAAAATTCAAAATCGACAACCCTTGGGCCCGATATTAGTCCAATTGGTCAAATATGGATTTCTGAATGACTGACATAATATCAGAAAGAGTCAATGAGTATATATAGAAATTTCGAGATCCATGAGTGAAACAAGTCAAATGGGTGAAATATTGGCTTCTCTATGGCTGATCTATCACCAAAAGGAGTCCACTGGGCAGAAATAGAAAATTCAAAATCGACAACCCTTGGGCCCGATATTAGTCCATTTGGTCAAAAATGGATTTCTGAATGACTGACATAATATCAGAAAGAGTCAATGAGTAGGTATAGAAATTTCGAGATCCATGACTGAAACAAGTGAAATTGGTCAAATATTGGCTTTTCTATGGCTAATTTATCACCAGAAGGAGTCAATTGGGTAGAAATAGAAAGTTCAAAATCGATGACTCTTGGGCCATATATAAGTCCCTTTGGTCAAATATGGACTTCTGAATGACTGATGTAAAATCAGATGTAGTCAATGAGTATGTATAGAAAGTTCAAGATCAAGGAGAGAAACAGGTTAAGTCAAAATTTGGCTACTGTATGGCTGATGTATTACCAGAAGAAGTCAATGGTTAGAAATAAAAAGTTCAATATTGATGAGTCTTTGGGCTAGATATTAGTATTTCATGTGAAATATAGACTTCTGATGTATGCTGATGTAACAACAGAAGGAATCAATGAGTACATATAAAAAGTTCAAGATCAAGTACTGAAATATGTTCACTATGTCAAATATTGGCTACTGTATGGCTGATCTATCACCAAAAGGAGTCCAGTGGGCAGAAATAGAAAATTCAAAATCGACAACCCTTGGGCCCGATATTAGTCCATTTGGTCAAATATGGATTTCTGAATGACTGATGTAAAATCAGAAGTAGTCAATGAGTATGTATAGAAAGGTCAAGATCAAGTAGGGAAACATGTTGAGTAAGTCAAAAATTGGCTACTGTATGGCTGATCTATCACCAAAAGAAGTCCAGTGGGCAGAAATAGAAAATTCAAAATCAACAACCCTTGGGCCCGATATTAGTCCATTTGGTCAAATATGGATTTCTGAATGACTGACATAATATCAGAAAGAGTCAATGAGTAGGTATAGAAATTTCGAGATCCATGACTGAAACAAGTCAAATTGGTCAAATATTGGCTTCTCTATGGCTAATTTATCACCAG
Organism: Zacco platypus; assembly: GCA_038088235.1. Classification (NCBI taxonomy): domain Eukaryota; kingdom Metazoa; phylum Chordata; class Actinopteri; order Cypriniformes; family Xenocyprididae; genus Zacco; species Zacco platypus. Next base: position 17,633,363 of record CM076065.1, on the reverse strand, counting down.
AAGGAGTCAATTGGGTAGAAATAGAAAGTTCAAAATCGATAACTGTTGGGCCCGATATAGGTCCATTTGGTCAAATATGGACTTCTGAAAGAAGAAGTAAAATCAGTATTAGTCAATGAGTATGTATAGAAAGTTCAAGATCAAGTACTGAAATATGTTCACTATGTCAAATATTGGCTACTGTATGGCTGATCTATCACCAAAAGGAGTCCAGTGGGCAGAAATAGAGAATTCAAAATCGAAAACCCTTGGGCCCGAAATTAGTCCATTTGGTCAAATATGGATTTCTGAATGACTGACATAATATCAGAAAGAGTCAATGAGTAGGTATAGAAATTTCGAGATCCATGACTGAAACATGTCAAATGGGTGAAATATTGGCTTCTCTATGGCTAATTTATCACCAGAAGGAGTCAATTGGGTAGAAATAGAAAGTTCAAAATTGATGACTCTTGGTCCCGATATAAGTCCATTTGGTCAAATATGGACTTCTGAATGACTGATGTAAAATCAGAAGTAGTCAATGAGTATGTATAAAAAGTTCAAGATCAAGTGCTGAAATATGTTCACTATGTCAAATATTGGCTACTGCATGGCTGATCTATCACCAAAAGGAGTCCAGTGGGCAGAAATAGAAAATTCAAAATCGACAACCCTTGGGCCCGATATTAGTCCATTTGGTCAAATATGGATTTCTGAATGACTGACATAATATCAGAAAGAGTCAATGAGTAGGTATAGAAATTTCGAGATCCATGACTGAAACATGTCAAATGGGTGAAATATTGGCTTCTCTATGGCTAATTTATCACCAGAAGGAGTCAATTGGGTAGAAATAGAAAGTTCAAAATCGATAACTCTTGGGCCCGATATAGGTCCATTTGGTCAAATATGGACTTCTGAATGACTGATGTAAAATCAGAAGTAGTCAATGAGTATGTATAGAAGGTTCAAGAACAAGTGCTGAAATATGTTCACTATGTCAAATATTGGCTACTGTATGGCTGATCTATCACCAAAAGGAGTCCAGTGGGCAGAAATAGAAAATTCAAAATCGACAACCCTTGGGCCCGATATAGGTCCATTTGTTCAAATATGGACTTCTGAATGACTGATGTAAAATCAGAAGCAGTCAATGAGTATGTATAGAAAGGTCAAGATCAAGGAGGGAAACATGTTGAGTAAGTCAAAAATTGGCTACTGTATGGCTGATCTATCACCAAAAGGAGTCCACTGGGCAGAAATAGAAAATTCAAAATCGACAACCCTTGGGCCCGATATTAGTCCAATTGGTCAAATATGGATTTCTGAATGACTGACATAATATCAGAAAGAGTCAATGAGTATATATAGAAATTTCGAGATCCATGAGTGAAACAAGTCAAATGGGTGAAATATTGGCTTCTCTATGGCTGATCTATCACCAAAAGGAGTCCACTGGGCAGAAATAGAAAATTCAAAATCGACAACCCTTGGGCCCGATATTAGTCCATTTGGTCAAATATGGATTTCTGAATGACTGACATAATATCAGAAAGAGTCAATGAGTAGGTATAGAAATTTCGAGATCCATGACTGAAACAAGTCAAATTGGTCAAATATTGGCTTCTCTATGGCTAATTTATCACCAGAAGGAGTCAATTGGGTAGAAATAGAAAGTTCAAAATCGATAACTCTTCGGCCCGATATAAGTCCATTTGGTCAAATATGGACTTCTGAATGACTGATGTAAAATCAGAAGTAGTCAATGAGTATGTATAGAAAGGTCAAGATCAAGTAGGGAAACATGTTGAGTAAGTCAAAAATTGGCTACTGTATGGCTGATCTATCACCAAAAGAAGTCCAGTGGGCAGAAATAGAAAATTCAAAATCAACAACCCTTGGGCCCGATATTAGTCCATTTGGTCAAATATGGATTTCTGAATGACTGACATAATATCAGAAAGAGTCAATGAGTAGGTATAGAAATTTCGAGATCCATGACTGAAACAAGTCAAATTGGTCAAATATTGGCTTCTCTATGGCTAATTTATCACCAGAAGGAGTCAATTGGGTAGAAATAGAAAGTTCAAAATCGATAACTGTTGGGCCCGATATAGGTCCATTTGGTCAAATATGGACTTCTGAAAGAAGAAGTAAAATCAGTAGTAGTCAATGAGTATGTATAGAAAGTTCAAGATCAAGTACTGAAATATGTTCACTATGTCAAATATTGGCTACTGTATGGCTGATCTATCACCAAAAGGAGTCCAGTGGGCAGAAATAGAGAATTCAAAATCGAAAACCCTTGGGCCCGAAATTAGTCCATTTGGTCAAATATGGATTTCTGAATGACTGACATAATATCAGAAAGAGTCAATGAGTAGGTATAGAAATTTCGAGATCCATGACTGAAACATGTCAAATGGGTGAAATATTGGCTTCTCTATGGCTAATTTATCACCAGAAGGAGTCAATTGGGTAGAAATAGAAAGTTCAAAATTGATGACTCTTGGTCCCGATATAAGTCCATTTGGTCAAATATGGACTTCTGAATGACTGATGTAAAATCAGAAGTAATCAATGAGTATGTATAAAAAGTTCAAGATCAAGTGCTGAAATATGTTCACTATGTCAAATATTGGCTACTGCATGGCTGATCTATCACCAAAAGGAGTCCAGTGGGCAGAAATAGAAAATTCAAAATCGACAACCCTTGGGCCCGATATTAGTCCATTTGGTCAAATATGGATTTCTGAATGACTGACATAATATCAGAAAGAGTCAATGAGTAGGTATAGAAATTTCGAGATCCATGACTGAAACATGTCAAATGGGTGAAATATTGGCTTCTCTATGGCTAATTTATCACCAGAAGGAGTCAATTGGGTAGAAATAGAAAGTTCAAAATCGATAACTCTTGGGCCCGATATAGGTCCATTTGGTCAAATATGGACTTCTGAATGACTGATGTAAAATCAGAAGTAGTCAATGAGTATGTATAGAAGGTTCAAGAACAAGTGCTGAAATATGTTCACTATGTCAAATATTGGCTACTGTATGGCTGATCTATCACCAAAAGGAGTCCAGTGGGCAGAAATAGAAAATTCAAAATCGACAACCCTTGGGCCCGATATAGGTCCATTTGTTCAAATATGGACTTCTGAATGACTGATGTAAAATCAGAAGCAGTCAATGAGTATGTATAGAAAGGTCAAGATCAAGGAGGGAAACATGTTGAGTAAGTCAAAAATTGGCTACTGTATGGCTGATCTATCACCAAAAGGAGTCCAGTGGGCAGAAATAGAAAATTCAAAATCGACAACCCTTGGGCCCGATATTAGTCCAATTGGTCAAATATGGATTTCTGAATGACTGACATAATATCAGAAAGAGTCAATGAGTATATATAGAAATTTCGAGATCCATGACTGAAACATGTCAAATGGGTGAAATATTGGCTTCTGTATGGCTGATCTATCACCAAAAGGAGTCCACTGGGCAGAAATAGAAAATTCAAAATCGACAACCCTTGGGCCCGATATTAGTCCAATTGGTCAAATATGGATTTCTGAATGACTGACATAATATCAGAAAGAGTCAATGAGTATATATAGAAATTTCGAGATCCATGAGTGAAACAAGTCAAATGGGTGAAATATTGGCTTCTCTATGGCTGATCTATCACCAAAAGGAGTCCACTGGGCAGAAATAGAAAATTCAAAATCGACAACCCTTGGGCCCGATATTAGTCCATTTGGTCAAATATGGATTTCTGAATGACTGACATAATATCAGAAAGAGTCAATGAGTAGGTATAGAAATTTCGAGATCCATGACTGAAACAAGTCAAATTGGTCAAATATTGGCTTCTCTATGGCTAATTTATCACCAGAAGGAGTCAATTGGGTAGAAATAGAAAGTTCAAAATCGATAACTCTTCGGCCCGATATAAGTCCATTTGGTCAAATATGGACTTCTGAATGACTGATGTAAAATCAGAAGTAGTCAATGAGTATGTATAGAAAGGTCAAGATCAAGTAGGGAAACATGTTGAGTAAGTCAAAAATTGGCTACTGTATGGCTGATCTATCACCAAAAGAAGTCCAGTGGGCAGAAATAGAAAATTCAAAATCAACAACCCTTGGGCCCGATATTAGTCCATTTGGTCAAATATGGATTTCTGAATGACTGACATAATATCAGAAAGAGTCAATGAGTAGGTATAGAAATTTCGAGATCCATGACTGAAACAAGTCAAATTGGTCAAATATTGGCTTCTCTATGGCTAATTTATCACCAGAAGGAGTCAATTGGGTAGAAATAGAAAGTTCAAAATCGATAACTGTTGGGCCCGATATAGGTCCATTTGGTCAAATATGGACTTCTGAAAGAAGAAGTAAAATCAGTAGTAGTCAATGAGTATGTATAGAAAGTTCAAGATCAAGTACTGAAATATGTTCACTATGTCAAATATTGGCTACTGTATGGCTGATCTATCACCAAAAGGAGTCCAGTGGGCAGAAATAGAGAATTCAAAATCGAAAACCCTTGGGCCCGAAATTAGTCCATTTGGTCAAATATGGATTTCTGAATGACTGACATAATATCAGAAAGAGTCAATGAGTAGGTATAGAAATTTCGAGATCCATGACTGAAACATGTCAAATGGGTGAAATATTGGCTTCTCTATGGCTAATTTATCACCAGAAGGAGTCAATTGGGTAGAAATAGAAAGTTCAAAATTGATGACTCTTGGTCCCGATATAAGTCCATTTGGTCAAATATGGACTTCTGAATGACTGATGTAAAATCAGAAGTAATCAATGAGTATGTATAAAAAGTTCAAGATCAAGTGCTGAAATATGTTCACTATGTCAAATATTGGCTACTGCATGGCTGATCTATCACCAAAAGGAGTCCAGTGGGCAGAAATAGAAAATTCAAAATCGACAACCCTTGGGCCCGATATTAGACCATTTGTTCAATTATGGATTTCTGAATGACTGACATAATATCAGAAAGAGTCAATGAGTAGGTATAGAAATTTCGAGATCCATGACTGAAACAAGTCAAATTGGTCAAATATTGGCTTCTCTATGGCTAATTTATCACCAGAAGGAGTCAATTGGGTAGAAATAGAAAGTTCAAAATCGATGACTCTTGGGCCCGATATAAGTCCATTTGTTCAAATATGGACTTCTGAATGTCTGATGTAAAATCAGTAGTAGTCAATGAGTATGTATAGAAAGTTCAAGATCAAGTGCTGAAATATGTTCACTATGTCAAATATTGGCTACTGTATGGCTGATCTATCACCAAAAGGAGTCCAGTGGGCAGAAATAGAAAATTCAAAATCGACAACCCTTGGGCCCGATATTAGTCCATTTGGTCAAATATGGATTTCTGAATGACTGACATAATATCAGAAAGAGTCAATGAGTAGGTATAGAAATTTCGAGATCCATGACTGAAACATGTCAAATGGGTGAAATATTGGCTTCTCTATGGCTAATTTATCACCAGAAGGAGTCAATTGGGTAGAAATAGAAAGTTCAAAATCGATAACTCTTGGGCCCGATATAGGTCCATTTGGTCAAATATGGACTTCTGAATGACTGATGTAAAATCAGAAGTAGTCAATGAGTATGTATAGAAAGTTCAAGAACAAGTGCTGAAATATGTTCACTATGTCAAATATTGGCTACTGTATGGCTGATCTATCACCAAAAGGAGTCCAGTGGGCAGAAATAGAAAATTCAAAATCGACAACCCTTGGGCCCGATATTAGTCCATTTGGTCAAATATGGATTTCTAAATGACTGACATAATATCAGAAAGAGTCAATGAGTAGGTATAGAAATTTCGAGATCCATGACTGAAACATGTCAAATGGGTGAAATATTGGCTTCTCTATGGCTAATTTATCACCAGAAGGAGTCAATTGGGTAGAAATAGAAAGTTCAAAATCGATAACTCTTGGGCCCGATATAGGTCCATTTGGTCAAATATGGACTTCTGAATGACTGATGTAAAATCAGAAGTAGTCAATGAGTATGTATAGAAGGTTCAAGAACAAGTGCTGAAATATGTTCACTATGTCAAATATTGGCTACTGTATGGCTGATCTATCACCAAAAGGAGTCCAGTGGGCAGAAAATGAAAATTCAAAATCGACAACCCTTGGGCCCGATATAGGTCCATTTGTTCAAATATGGACTTCTGAATGACTGATGTAAAATCAGAAGCAGTCAATGAGTATGTATAGAAAGGTCAAGATCAAGGAGGGAAACATGTTGAGTAAGTCAAAAATTGGCTACTGTATGGCTGATCTATCACCAAAAGAAGTCCAGTGGGCAGAAATAGAAAATTCAAAATCAACAACCCTTGGGCCCGATATTAGTCCATTTGGTCAAATATGGATTTCTGAATGACTGACATAATATCAGAAAGAGTCAATGAGTAGGTATAGAAATTTCGAGATCCATGACTGAAACAAGTCAAATTGGTCAAATATTGGCTTCTCTATGGCTAATTTATCACCAGAAGGAGTCAATTGGGTAGAAATAGAAAGTTCAAAATCGATAACTGTTGGGCCCGATATAGGTCCATTTGGTCAAATATGGACTTCTGAAAGAAGAAGTAAAATCAGTAGTAGTCAATGAGTATGTATAGAAAGTTCAAGATCAAGTACTGAAATATGTTCACTATGTCAAATATTGGCTACTGTATGGCTGATCTATCACCAAAAGGAGTCCAGTGGGCAGAAATAGAGAATTCAAAATCGAAAACCCTTGGGCCCGAAATTAGTCCATTTGGTCAAATATGGATTTCTGAATGACTGACATAATATCAGAAAGAGTCAATGAGTAGGTATAGAAATTTCGAGATCCATGACTGAAACATGTCAAATGGGTGAAATATTGGCTTCTCTATGGCTAATTTATCACCAGAAGGAGTCAATTGGGTAGAAATAGAAAGTTCAAAATTGATGACTCTTGGTCCCGATATAAGTCCATTTGGTCAAATATGGACTTCTGAATGACTGATGTAAAATCAGAAGTAATCAATGAGTATGTATAAAAAGTTCAAGATCAAGTGCTGAAATATGTTCACTATGTCAAATATTGGCTACTGCATGGCTGATCTATCACCAAAAGGAGTCCAGTGGGCAGAAATAGAAAATTCTAAATCGACAACCCTTGGGCCCGATATTAGACCATTTGTTCAATTATGGATTTCTGAATGACTGACATAATATCAGAAAGAGTCAATGAGTAGGTATAGAAATTTCGAGATCCATGACTGAAACAAGTCAAATTGGTCAAATATTGGCTTCTCTATGGCTAATTTATCACCAGAAGGAGTCAATTGGGTAGAAATAGAAAGTTCAAAATCGATGACTCTTGGGCCCGATATAAGTCCATTTGTTCAAATATGGACTTCTGAATGTCTGATGTAAAATCAGTAGTAGTCAATGAGTATGTATAGAAAGTTCAAGATCAAGTGCTGAAATATGTTCACTATGTCAAATATTGGCTACTGTATGGCTGATCTATCACCAAAAGGAGTCCAGTGGGCAGAAATAGAAAATTCAAAATCGACAACCCTTGGGCCCGATATTAGTCCATTTGGTCAAATATGGATTTCTGAATGACTGACATAATATCAGAAAGAGTCAATGAGTAGGTATAGAAATTTCGAGATCCATGACTGAAACATGTCAAATGGGTGAAATATTGGCTTCTCTATGGCTAATTTATCACCAGAAGGAGTCAATTGGGTAGAAATAGAAAGTTCAAAATCGATAACTCTTGGGCCCGATATAGGTCCATTTGGTCAAATATGGACTTCTGAATGACTGATGTAAAATCAGAAGTAGTCAATGAGTATGTATAGAAAGTTCAAGAACAAGTGCTGAAATATGTTCACTATGTCAAATATTGGCTACTGTATGGCTGATCTATCACCAAAAGGAGTCCAGTGGGCAGAAATAGAAAATTCAAAATCGACAACCCTTGGGCCCGATATTAGTCCATTTGGTCAAATATGGATTTCTAAATGACTGACATAATATCAGAAAGAGTCAATGAGTAGGTATAGAAATTTCGAGATCCATGACTGAAACATGTCAAATGGGTGAAATATTGGCTTCTCTATGGCTAATTTATCACCAGAAGGAGTCAATTGGGTAGAAATAGAAAGTTCAAAATCGATAACTCTTGGGCCCGATATAGGTCCATTTGGTCAAATATGGACTTCTGAATGACTGATGTAAAATCAGAAGTAGTCAATGAGTATGTATAGAAGGTTCAAGAACAAGTGCTGAAATATGTTCACTATGTCAAATATTGGCTACTGTATGGCTGATCTATCAGCAAAAGGAGTCCAGTGGGCAGAAATAGAAAATTCAAAATCGACAACCCTTGGGCCCGATATAGGTCCATTTGTTCAAATATGGACTTCTGAATGACTGATGTAAAATCAGAAGCAGTCAATGAGTATGTATAGAAAGGTCAAGATCAAGGAGGGAAACATGTTGAGTAAGTCAAAAATTGGCTACTGTATGGCTGATCTATCACCAAAAGGAGTCCAGTGGGCAGAAATAGAAAATTCAAAATCGACAACCCTTGGGCCTGATATTAGTCCATTTGGTCAAATATGGATTTCTGAATGACTGACATAATATCAGAAAGAGTCAATGAGTAGGTATAGAAATTTCGAGATCGATGACTGAAACATGTCAAATGGGTCAAATATTTGTTTCTCTATGGCTAATTTATCACCAGAAGGAGTCAATTGGGTAGAAATAAAAAGTTCAAAATCGATGACTCTTGGGCCCGATATAGGTCCATTTGGTCAAATATGGACTTCTGAATGACTGATGTAAAATCAGAAGTAGTCAATGAGTATGTATAGAAAGTTCAAGATCAAGTGCTGAAATATGTTCACTATGTCAAATATTGGCTACTGGATAGCTGATCTATCACTAAAAGGAGTCCAGTGGGCAGAAATAGAAAATTCAAAATCGACAACCCTTGGGCCCCTTGTTAGTCCATTTGGTCAAATATGGATTTCTGAATGACTGACATAAAATCAGAAAGAGTCAATGAGTAGGTATAGAAATTTCGAGATCCATGAGTGAAACAAGTCAAATGGGTGAAATATTGGCTTCTCTATGGCTGATCTATCACCAAAAGGAGTCCACTGGGCAGAAATAGAAAATTCAAAATCGACAACCCTTGGGCCCGATATTAGTCCATTTGGTCAAATATGGATTTCTGAATGACTGACATAATATCAGAAAGAGTCAATGAGTAGGTATAGAAATTTCGAGATCCATGACTGAAACAAGTCAAATTGGTCAAATATTGGCTTTTCTATGGCTAATTTATCACCAGAAGGAGTCAATTGGGTAGAAATAGAAAGTTCAAAATCGATGACTCTTGGGCCATATATAAGTCCCTTTGGTCAAATATGGACTTCTGAATGACTGATGTAAAATCAGAAGTAGTCAATGAGTATGTATAGAAAGTTCAAGATCAAGGAGAGAAACAGGTTAAGTCAAAATTTGGCTACTGTATGGCTGATGTATTACCAGAAGAAGTCAATGGTTAGAAATAAAAAGTTCAATATTGATGAGTCTTTGGGCTAGATATTAGTATTTCATGTGAAATATAGACTTCTGATGTATGCTGATGTAACAACAGAAGGAATCAATGAGTACATATAAAAAGTTCAAGATCAAGTACTGAAATATGTTCACTATGTGAAATATTGGCTACTGTATGGCTGATCTATCACCAAAAGGAGTCCAGTGGGCAGAAATAGAAAATTCAAAATCGACAACCCTTGGGCCTGATATTAGTCCATTTGGTCAAATATGGATTTCTGAATGACTGACATAATATCAGAAAGAGTCAATGAGTAGGTATAGAAATTTCGAGATCCATGACTGAAACATGTCAAATGGGTGAAATATTGGCTTCTCTATGGCTAATTTATCACCAGAAGGAGTCAATTGGGTAGAAATAGAAAGTTCAAAATCGATAACTCTTGGGCCCGATATAGGTCCATTTGGTCAAATATGGACTTCTGAATGACTGATGTAAAATCAGAAGTAGTCAATGAGTATGTATAGAAAGTTCAAGAACAAGTGCTGAAATATGTTCACTATGTCAAATATTGGCTACTGTATGGCTGATCTATCACCAAAAGGAGTCCAGTGGGCAGAAATAGAAAATTCAAAATCGACAACCCTTGGGCCCGATATTAGTCCATTTGGTCAAATATGGATTTCTAAATGACTGACATAATATCAGAAAGAGTCAATGAGTAGGTATAGAAATTTCGAGATCCATGACTGAAACATGTCAAATGGGTGAAATATTGGCTTCTCTATGGCTAATTTATCACCAGAAGGAGTCAATTGGGTAGAAATAGAAAGTTCAAAATCGATAACTCTTGGGCCCGATATAGGTCCATTTGGTCAAATATGGACTTCTGAATGACTGATGTAAAATCAGAAGTAGTCAATGAGTATGTATAGAAGGTTCAAGAACAAGTGCTGAAATATGTTCACTATGTCAAATATTGGCTACTGTATGGCTGATCTATCAGCAAAAGGAGTCCAGTGGGCAGAAATAGAAAATTCAAAATCGACAACCCTTGGGCCCGATATAGGTCCATTTGTTCAAATATGGACTTCTGAATGACTGATGTAAAATCAGAAGCAGTCAATGAGTATGTATAGAAAGGTCAAGATCAAGGAGGGAAACATGTTGAGTAAGTCAAAAATTGGCTACTGTATGGCTGATCTATCACCAAAAGGAGTCCAGTGGGCAGAAATAGAAAATTCAAAATCGACAACCCTTGGGCCTGATATTAGTCCATTTGGTCAAATATGGATTTCTGAATGACTGACATAATATCAGAAAGAGTCAATGAGTAGGTATAGAAATTTCGAGATCGATGACTGAAACATGTCAAATGGGTCAAATATTTGTTTCTCTATGGCTAATTTATCACCAGAAGGAGTCAATTGGGTAGAAATAAAAAGTTCAAAATCGATGACTCTTGGGCCCGATATAGGTCCATTTGGTCAAATATGGACTTCTGAATGACTGATGTAAAATCAGAAGTAGTCAATGAGTATGTATAGAAAGTTCAAGATCAAGTGCTGAAATATGTTCACTATGTCAAATATTGGCTACTGGATAGCTGATCTATCACTAAAAGGAGTCCAGTGGGCAGAAATAGAAAATTCAAAATCGACAACCCTTGGGCCCCTTGTTAGTCCATTTGGTCAAATATGGATTTCTGAATGACTGACATAAAATCAGAAAGAGTCAATGAGTAGGTATAGAAATTTCGAGATCCATGAGTGAAACAAGTCAAATGGGTGAAATATTGGCTTCTCTATGGCTGATCTATCACCAAAAGGAGTCCACTGGGCAGAAATAGAAAATTCAAAATCGACAACCCTTGGGCCCGATATTAGTCCATTTGGTCAAATATGGATTTCTGAATGACTGACATAATATCAGAAAGAGTCAATGAGTAGGTATAGAAATTTCGAGATCCATGACTGAAACAAGTCAAATTGGTCAAATATTGGCTTTTCTATGGCTAATTTATCACCAGAAGGAGTCAATTGGGTAGAAATAGAAAGTTCAAAATCGATGACTCTTGGGCCATATATAAGTCCCTTTGGTCAAATATGGACTTCTGAATGACTGATGTAAAATCAGAAGTAGTCAATGAGTATGTATAGAAAGTTCAAGATCAAGGAGAGAAACAGGTTAAGTCAAAATTTGGCTACTGTATGGCTGATGTATTACCAGAAGAAGTCAATGGTTAGAAATAAAAAGTTCAATATTGATGAGTCTTTGGGCTAGATATTAGTATTTCATGTGAAATATAGACTTCTGATGTATGCTGATGTAACAACAGAAGGAATCAATGAGTACATATAAAAAGTTCAAGATCAAGTACTGAAATATGTTCACTATGTGAAATATTGGCTACTGTATGGCTGATCTATCACCAAAAGGAGTCCAGTGGGCAGAAATAGAAAATTCAAAATCGACAACCCTTGGGCCCGATATTAGTCCATTTGGTCAAATATGGATTTCTGAATGACTGATGTAAAATCAGAAGTAGTCAATGAGTATGTATAGAAAGGTCAAGATCAAGTAGGGAAACATGTTGAGTAAGTCAAAAATTGGCTACTGTATGGCTGATCTATCACCAAAAGAAGTCCAGTGGGCAGAAATAGAAAATTCAAAATCAACAACCCTTGGGCCCGATATTAGTCCATTTGGTCAAATATGGATTTCTGAATGACTGACATAATATCAGAAAGAGTCAATGAGTAGGTATAGAAATTTCGAGATCCATGACTGAAACAAGTCAAATTGTTCAAATATTGGCTTCTCTATGGCTAATTTATCACCAGAAGGAGTCAATTGGGTAGAAATAGAAAGTTCAAAATCGATAACTGTTGGGCCCGATATAGGTCCATTTGGTCAAATATGGACTTCTGAAAGAAGAAGTAAAATCAGTATTAGTCAATGAGTATGTATAGAAAGTTCAAGATCAAGTACTGAAATATGTTCACTATGTCAAATATTGGCTACTGTATGGCTGATCTATCACCAAAAGGAGTCCAGTGGGCAGAAATAGAGAATTCAAAATCGAAAACCCTTGGGCCCGAAATTAGTCCATTTGGTCAAATATGGATTTCTGAATGACTGACATAATATCAGAAAGAGTCAATGAGTAGGTATAGAAATTTCGAGATCCATGACTGAAACATGTCAAATGGGTGAAATATTGGCTTCTCTATGGCTAATTTATCACCAGAAGGAGTCAATTGGGTAGAAATAGAAAGTTCAAAATTGATGACTCTTGGTCCCGATATAAGTCCATTTGGTCAAATATGGACTTCTGAATGACTGATGTAAAATCAGAAGTAGTCAATGAGTATGTATAAAAAGTTCAAGATCAAGTGCTGAAATATGTTCACTATGTCAAATATTGGCTACTGCATGGCTGATCTATCACCAAAAGGAGTCCAGTGGGCAGAAATAGAAAATTCAAAATCGACAACCCTTGGGCCCGATATTAGTCCATTTGGTCAAATATGGATTTCTGAATGACTGACATAATATCAGAAAGAGTCAATGAGTATGTATAGAAGGTTCAAGAACAAGTGCTGAAATATGTTCACTATGTCAAATATTGGCTTCTCTATGGCTAATTTATCACCAGAAGGAGTCAATTGGGTAGAAATAGAAAGTTCAAAATCGATAACTCTTGGGCCCGATATAGGTCCATTTGGTCAAATATGGACTTCTGAATGACTGATGTAAAATCAGAAGTAGTCAATGAGTATGTATAGAAGGTTCAAGAACAAGTGCTGAAATATGTTCACTATGTCAAATATTGGCTACTGTATGGCTGATCTATCACCAAAAGGAGTCCAGTGGGCAGAAATAGAAAATTCAAAATCGACAACCCTTGGGCCCGATATAGGTCCATTTGTTCAAATATGGACTTCTGAATGACTGATGTAAAATCAGAAGCAGTCAATGAGTATGTATAGAAAGGTCAAGATCAAGGAGGGAAACATGTTGAGTAAGTCAAAAATTGGCTACTGTATGGCTGATCTATCACCAAAAGGAGTCCAGTGGGCAGAAATAGAAAATTCAAAATCGACAACCCTTGGGCCCGATATTAGTCCATTTGGTCAAATATGGATTTCTGAATGACTGACATAATATCAGAAAGAGTCAATGAGTAGGTATAGAAATTTCGAGATCGATGACTGAAACATGTCAAATGGGTCAAATATTTGTTTCTCTATGGCTAATTTATCACCAGAAGGAGTCAATTGGGTAGAAATAAAAAGTTCAAAATCGATGACTCTTGGGCCCGATATAGGTCCATTTGGTCAAATATGGACTTCTGAATGACTGATGTAAAATCAGAAGTAGTCAATGAGTATGTATAGAAAGTTCAAGATCAAGTGCTGAAATATGTTCACTATGTCAAATATTGGCTACTGGATAGCTGATCTATCACTAAAAGGAGTCCAGTGGGCAGAAATAGAAAATTCAAAATCGACAACCCTTGGGCCCCTTGTTAGTCCATTTGGTCAAATATGGATTTCTGAATGACTGACATAAAATCAGAAAGAGTCAATGAGTAGGTATAGAAATTTCGAGATCCATGACTGAAACATGTCAAATGGGTGAAATATTGGCTTCTGTATGGCTGATCTATCACCAAAAGGAGTCCACTGGGCAGAAATAGAAAATTCAAAATCGACAACCCTTGGGCCCGATATTAGTCCAATTGGTCAAATATGGATTTCTGAATGACTGACATAATATCAGAAAGAGTCAATGAGTATATATAGAAATTTCGAGATCCATGAGTGAAACAAGTCAAATGGGTGAAATATTGGCTTCTCTATGGCTGATCTATCACCAAAAGGAGTCCACTGGGCAGAAATAGAAAATTCAAAATCGACAACCCTTGGGCCCGATATTAGTCCATTTGGTCAAATATGGATTTCTGAATGACTGACATAATATCAGAAAGAGTCAATGAGTAGGTATAGAAATTTCGAGATCCATGACTGAAACAAGTCAAATTGGTCAAATATTGGCTTTTCTATGGCTAATTTATCACCAGAAGGAGTCAATTGGGTAGAAATAGAAAGTTCAAAATCGATGACTCTTGGGCCATATATAAGTCCCTTTGGTCAAATATGGACTTCTGAATGACTGATGTAAAATCAGAAGTAGTCAATGAGTATGTATAGAAAGTTCAAGATCAAGGAGAGAAACAGGTTAAGTCAAAATTTGGCTACTGTATGGCTGATGTATTACCAGAAGAAGTCAATGGTTAGAAATAAAAAGTTCAATATTGATGAGTCTTTGGGCTAGATATTAGTATTTCATGTGAAATATAGACTTCTGATGTATGCTGATGTAACAACAGAAGGAATCAATGAGTACATATAAAAAGTTCAAGATCAAGTACTGAAATATGTTCACTATGTGAAATATTGGCTACTGTATGGCTGATCTATCACCAAAAGGAGTCCAGTGGGCAGAAATAGAAAATTCAAAATCGACAACCCTTGGGCCCGATATTAGTCCATTTGGTCAAATATGGATTTCTGAATGACTGATGTAAAATCAGAAGTAGTCAATGAGTATGTATAGAAAGGTCAAGATCAAGTAGGGAAACATGTTGAGTAAGTCAAAAATTGGCTACTGTATGGCTGATCTATCACCAAAAGAAGTCCAGTGGGCAGAAATAGAAAATTCAAAATCAACAACCCTTGGGCCCGATATTAGTCCATTTGGTCAAATATGGATTTCTGAATGACTGACATAATATCAGAAAGAGTCAATGAGTAGGTATAGAAATTTCGAGATCCATGACTGAAACAAGTCAAATTGGTCAAATATTGGCTTCTCTATGGCTAATTTATCACCAGAAGGAGTCAATTGGGTAGAAATAGAAAGTTCAAAATCGATAACTGTTGGGCCCGATATAGGTCCATTTGGTCAAATATGGACTTCTGAAAGAAGAAGTAAAATCAGTATTAGTCAATGAGTATGTATAGAAAGTTCAAGATCAAGTACTGAAATATGTTCACTATGTCAAATATTGGCTACTGCATGGCTGATCTATCACCAAAAGGAGTCCAGTGGGCAGAAATAGAGAATTCAAAATCGAAAACCCTTGGGCCCGAAATTAGTCCATTTGGTCAAATATGGATTTCTGAATGACTGACATAATATCAGAAAGAGTCAATGAGTAGGTATAGAAATTTCAAGATCCATGACTGAAACATGTCAAATGGGTGAAATATTGGCTTCTCTATGGCTAATTTATCACCAGAAGGAGTCAATTGGGCAGAAATAGAAAATTCAAAATCGACAACCCTTGGGCCCGATATAGGTCCATTTGTTCAAATATGGACTTCTGAATGACTGATGTAAAATCAGAAGCAGTCAATGAGTATGTATAGAAAGGTCAAGATCAAGGAGGGAAACATGTTGAGTAAGTCAAAAATTGGCTACTGTATGGCTGATCTATCACCAAAAGGAGTCCAGTGGGCAGAAATAGAAAATTCAAAATCGACAACCCTTGGGCCCGATATTAGTCCATTTGGTCAAATATGGATTTCTGAATGACTGACATAATATCAGAAAGAGTCAATGAGTAGGTATAGAAATTTCGAGATCGATGACTGAAACATGTCAAATGGGTCAAATATTTGTTTCTCTATGGCTAATTTATCACCAGAAGGAGTCAATTGGGTAGAAATAAAAAGTTCAAAATCGATGACTCTTGGGCCCGATATAGGTCCATTTGGTCAAATATGGACTTCTGAATGACTGATGTAAAATCAGAAGTAGTCAATGAGTATGTATAGAAAGTTCAAGATCAAGTGCTGAAATATGTTCACTATGTCAAATATTGGCTACTGGATAGCTGATCTATCACTAAAAGGAGTCCAGTGGGCAGAAATAGAAAATTCAAAATCGACAACCCTTGGGCCCCTTGTTAGTCCATTTGGTCAAATATGGATTTCTGAATGACTGACATAAAATCAGAAAGAGTCAATGAGTAGGTATAGAAATTTCGAGATCCATGACTGAAACATGTCAAATGGGTGAAATATTGGCTTCTGTATGGCTGATCTATCACCAAAAGGAGTCCACTGGGCAGAAATAGAAAATTCAAAATCGACAACCCTTGGGCCCGATATTAGTCCAATTGGTCAAATATGGATTTCTGAATGACTGACATAATATCAGAAAGAGTCAATGAGTATATATAGAAATTTCGAGATCCATGAGTGAAACAAGTCAAATGGGTGAAATATTGGCTTCTCTATGGCTGATCTATCACCAAAAGGAGTCCACTGGGCAGAAATAGAAAATTCAAAATCGACAACCCTTGGGCCCGATATTAGTCCATTTGGTCAAATATGGATTTCTGAATGACTGACATAATATCAGAAAGAGTCAATGAGTAGGTATAGAAATTTCGAGATCCATGACTGAAACAAGTCAAATTGGTCAAATATTGGCTTTTCTATGGCTAATTTATCACCAGAAGGAGTCAATTGGGTAGAAATAGAAAGTTCAAAATCGATGACTCTTGGGCCATATATAAGTCCCTTTGGTCAAATATGGACTTCTGAATGACTGATGTAAAATCAGAAGTAGTCAATGAGTATGTATAGAAAGTTCAAGATCAAGGAGAGAAACAGGTTAAGTCAAAATTTGGCTACTGTATGGCTGATGTATTACCAGAAGAAGTCAATGGTTAGAAATAAAAAGTTCAATATTGATGAGTCTTTGGGCTAGATATTAGTATTTCATGTGAAATATAGACTTCTGATGTATGCTGATGTAACAACAGAAGGAATCAATGAGTACATATAAAAAGTTCAAGATCAAGTACTGAAATATGTTCACTATGTGAAATATTGGCTACTGTATGGCTGATCTATCACCAAAAGGAGTCCAGTGGGCAGAAATAGAAAATTCAAAATCGACAACCCTTGGGCCCGATATTAGTCCATTTGGTCAAATATGGATTTCTGAATGACTGATGTAAAATCAGAAGTAGTCAATGAGTATGTATAGAAAGGTCAAGATCAAGTAGGGAAACATGTTGAGTAAGTCAAAAATTGGCTACTGTATGGCTGATCTATCACCAAAAGAAGTCCAGTGGGCAGAAATAGAAAATTCAAAATCAACAACCCTTGGGCCCGATATTAGTCCATTTGGTCAAATATGGATTTCTGAATGACTGACATAATATCAGAAAGAGTCAATGAGTAGGTATAGAAATTTCGAGATCCATGACTGAAACAAGTCAAATTGGTCAAATATTGGCTTCTCTATGGCTAATTTATCACCAGAAGGAGTCAATTGGGTAGAAATAGAAAGTTCAAAATCGATAACTGTTGGGCCCGATATAGGTCCATTTGGTCAAATATGGACTTCTGAAAGAAGAAGTAAAATCAGTATTAGTCAATGAGTATGTATAGAAAGTTCAAGATCAAGTACTGAAATATGTTCACTATGTCAAATATTGGCTACTGCATGGCTGATCTATCACCAAAAGGAGTCCAGTGGGCAGAAATAGAGAATTCAAAATCGAAAACCCTTGGGCCCGAAATTAGTCCATTTGGTCAAATATGGATTTCTGAATGACTGACATAATATCAGAAAGAGTCAATGAGTAGGTATAGAAATTTCGAGATCCATGACTGAAACATGTCAAATGGGTGAAATATTGGCTTCTCTATGGCTAATTTATCACCAGAAGGAGTCAATTGGGTAGAAATAGAAAGTTCAAAATTGATGACTCTTGGTCCCGATATAAGTCCATTTGGTCAAATATGGACTTCTGAATGACTGATGTAAAATCAGAAGTAGTCAATGAGTATGTATAAAAAGTTCAAGATCAAGTGCTGAAATATGTTCACTATGTCAAATATTGGCTACTGCATGGCTGATCTATCACCAAAAGGAGTCCAGTGGGCAGAAATAGAAAATTCAAAATCGACAACCCTTGGGCCCGATATTAGTCCATTTGGTCAAATATGGATTTCTGAATGACTGACATAATATCAGAAAGAGTCAATGAGTAGGTATAGAAATTTCGAGATCCATGAATGAAACATGTCAAATGGGTGAAATATTGGCTTCTCTATGGCTAATTTATCACCAGAAGGAGTCAATTGGGTAGAAATAGAAAGTTCAAAATCGATAACTCTTGGGCCCGATATAGGTCCATTTGGTCAAATATGGACTTCTGAATGACTGATGTAAAATCAGAAGTAGTCAATGAGTATGTATAGAAGGTTCAAGAACAAGTGCTGAAATATGTTCACTATGTCAAATATTGGCTACTGTATGGCTGATCTATCACCAAAAGGAGTCCAGTGGGCAGAAATAGAAAATTCAAAATCGACAACCCTTGGGCCCGATATAGGTCCATTTGTTCAAATATGGACTTCTGAATGACTGATGTAAAATCAGAAGCAGTCAATGAGTATGTATAGAAAGGTCAAGATCAAGGAGGGAAACATGTTGAGTAAGTCAAAAATTGGCTACTGTATGGCTGATCTATCACCAAAAGGAGTCCAGTGGGCAGAAATAGAAAATTCAAAATCGACAACCCTTGGGCCCGATATTAGTCCAATTGGTCAAATATGGATTTCTGAATGACTGACATAATATCAGAAAGAGTCAATGAGTATATATAGAAATTTCGAGATCCATGACTGAAACATGTCAAATGGGTGAAATATTGGCTTCTGTATGGCTGATCTATCACCAAAAGGAGTCCACTGGGCAGAAATAGAAAATTCAAAATCGACAACCCTTGGGCCCGATATTAGTCCAATTGGTCAAATATGGATTTCTGAATGACTGACATAATATCAGAAAGAGTCAATGAGTATATATAGAAATTTCGAGATCCATGAGTGAAACAAGTCAAATGGGTGAAATATTGGCTTCTCTATGGCTGATCTATCACCAAAAGGAGTCCACTGGGCAGAAATAGAAAATTCAAAATCGACAACCCTTGGGCCCGATATTAGTCCATTTGGTCAAATATGGATTTCTGAATGACTGACATAATATCAGAAAGAGTCAATGAGTAGGTATAGAAATTTCGAGATCCATGACTGAAACAAGTCAAATTGGTCAAATATTGGCTTCTCTATGGCTAATTTATCACCAGAAGGAGTCAATTGGGTAGAAATAGAAAGTTCAAAATCGATAACTCTTCGGCCCGATATAAGTCCATTTGGTCAAATATGGACTTCTGAATGACTGATGTAAAATCAGAAGTAGTCAATGAGTATGTATAGAAAGGTCAAGATCAAGTAGGGAAACATGTTGAGTAAGTCAAAAATTGGCTACTGTATGGCTGATCTATCACCAAAAGAAGTCCAGTGGGCAGAAATAGAAAATTCAAAATCAACAACCCTTGGGCCCGATATTAGTCCATTTGGTCAAATATGGATTTCTGAATGACTGACATAATATCAGAAAGAGTCAATGAGTAGGTATAGAAATTTCGAGATCCATGACTGAAACAAGTCAAATTGGTCAAATATTGGCTTCTCTATGGCTAATTTATCACCAGAAGGAGTCAATTGGGTAGAAATAGAAAGTTCAAAATCGATAACTGTTGGGCCCGATATAGGTCCATTTGGTCAAATATGGACTTCTGAAAGAAGAAGTAAAATCAGTAGTAGTCAATGAGTATGTATAGAAAGTTCAAGATCAAGTACTGAAATATGTTCACTATGTCAAATATTGGCTACTGTATGGCTGATCTATCACCAAAAGGAGTCCAGTGGGCAGAAATAGAGAATTCAAAATCGAAAACCCTTGGGCCCGAAATTAGTCCATTTGGTCAAATATGGATTTCTGAATGACTGACATAATATCAGAAAGAGTCAATGAGTAGGTATAGAAATTTCGAGATCCATGACTGAAACATGTCAAATGGGTGAAATATTGGCTTCTCTATGGCTAATTTATCACCAGAAGGAGTCAATTGGGTAGAAATAGAAAGTTCAAAATTGATGACTCTTGGTCCCGATATAAGTCCATTTGGTCAAATATGGACTTCTGAATGACTGATGTAAAATCAGAAGTAATCAATGAGTATGTATAAAAAGTTCAAGATCAAGTGCTGAAATATGTTCACTATGTCAAATATTGGCTACTGCATGGCTGATCTATCACCAAAAGGAGTCCAGTGGGCAGAAATAGAAAATTCTAAATCGACAACCCTTGGGCCCGATATTAGACCATTTGTTCAATTATGGATTTCTGAATGACTGACATAATATCAGAAAGAGTCAATGAGTAGGTATAGAAATTTCGAGATCCATGACTGAAACAAGTCAAATTGGTCAAATATTGGCTTCTCTATGGCTAATTTATCACCAGAAGGAGTCAATTGGGTAGAAATAGAAAGTTCAAAATCGATGACTCTTGGGCCCGATATAAGTCCATTTGTTCAAATATGGACTTCTGAATGTCTGATGTAAAATCAGTAGTAGTCAATGAGTATGTATAGAAAGTTCAAGATCAAGTGCTGAAATATGTTCACTATGTCAAATATTGGCTACTGTATGGCTGATCTATCACCAAAAGGAGTCCAGTGGGCAGAAATAGAAAATTCAAAATCGACAACCCTTGGGCCCGATATTAGTCCATTTGGTCAAATATGGATTTCTGAATGACTGACATAATATCAGAAAGAGTCAATGAGTAGGTATAGAAATTTCGAGATCCATGACTGAAACATGTCAAATGGGTGAAATATTGGCTTCTCTATGGCTAATTTATCACCAGAAGGAGTCAATTGGGTAGAAATAGAAAGTTCAAAATCGATAACTCTTGGGCCCGATATAGGTCCATTTGGTCAAATATGGACTTCTGAATGACTGATGTAAAATCAGAAGTAGTCAATGAGTATGTATAGAAAGTTCAAGAACAAGTGCTGAAATATGTTCACTATGTCAAATATTGGCTACTGTATGGCTGATCTATCACCAAAAGGAGTCCAGTGGGCAGAAATAGAAAATTCAAAATCGACAACCCTTGGGCCCGATATTAGTCCATTTGGTCAAATATGGATTTCTAAATGACTGACATAATATCAGAAAGAGTCAATGAGTAGGTATAGAAATTTCGAGATCCATGACTGAAACATGTCAAATGGGTGAAATATTGGCTTCTCTATGGCTAATTTATCACCAGAAGGAGTCAATTGGGTAGAAATAGAAAGTTCAAAATCGATAACTCTTGGGCCCGATATAGGTCCATTTGGTCAAATATGGACTTCTGAATGACTGATGTAAAATCAGAAGTAGTCAATGAGTATGTATAGAAGGTTCAAGAACAAGTGCTGAAATATGTTCACTATGTCAAATATTGGCTACTGTATGGCTGATCTATCACCAAAAGGAGTCCAGTGGGCAGAAATAGAAAATTCAAAATCGACAACCCTTGGGCCCGATATAGGTCCATTTGTTCAAATATGGACTTCTGAATGACTGATGTAAAATCAGAAGCAGTCAATGAGTATGTATAGAAAGGTCAAGATCAAGGAGGGAAACATGTTGAGTAAGTCAAAAATTGGCTACTGTATGGCTGATCTATCACCAAAAGGAGTCCAGTGGGCAGAAATAGAAAATTCAAAATCGACAACCCTTGGGCCCGATATTAGTCCATTTGGTCAAATATGGATTTCTGAATGACTGACATAATATCAGAAAGAGTCCATGAGTAGGTATAGAAATTTCGAGATCGATGACTGAAACATGTCAAATGGGTCAAATATTTGTTTCTCTATGGCTAATTTATCACCAGAAGGAGTCAATTGGGTAGAAATAAAAAGTTCAAAATCGATGACTCTTGGGCCCGATATAGGTCCATTTGGTCAAATATGGACTTCTGAATGACTGATGTAAAATCAGAAGTAGTCAATGAGTATGTATAGAAAGTTCAAGATCAAGTGCTGAAATATGTTCACTATGTCAAATATTGGCTACTGGATAGCTGATCTATCACTAAAAGGAGTCCAGTGGGCAGAAATAGAAAATTCAAAATCGACAACCCTTGGGCCCCTTGTTAGTCCATTTGGTCAAATATGGATTTCTGAATGACTGACATAAAATCAGAAAGAGTCAATGAGTAGGTATAGAAATTTCGAGATCCATGACTGAAACATGTCAAATGGGTGAAATATTGGCTTCTGTATGGCTGATCTATCACCAAAAGGAGTCCACTGGGCAGAAATAGAAAATTCAAAATCGACAACCCTTGGGCCCGATATTAGTCCAATTGGTCAAATATGGATTTCTGAATGACTGACATAATATCAGAAAGAGTCAATGAGTATATATAGAAATTTCGAGATCCATGAGTGAAACAAGTCAAATGGGTGAAATATTGGCTTCTCTATGGCTGATCTATCACCAAAAGGAGTCCACTGGGCAGAAATAGAATATTCAAAATCGACAACCCTTGGGCCCGAAATTAGTCCATTTGGTCAAATATGGATTTCTGAATGACTGACATAATATCAGAAAGAGTCAATGAGTAGGTATAGAAATTTCGAGATCCATGACTGAAACAAGTCAAATTGGTCAAATATTGGCTTTTCTATGGCTAATTTATCACCAGAAGGAGTCAATTGGGTAGAAATAGAAAGTTCAAAATCGATAACTCTTGGGCCCGATATAGGTCCATTTGGTCAAATATGGACTTCTGAATGACTGATGTAAAATCAGAAGTAGTCAATGAGTATGTATAAAAAGTTCAAGATCAAGTGCTGAAATATGTTCACTATGTCAAATATTGGCTACTGCATGGCTTATCTATCACCAAAAGGAGTCCAGTGGGCAGAAATAGAAAATTCAAAATCGACAACCCTTGGGCCCGATATTAGTCCATTTGTTCAAATATGGATTTCTGAATGACTGACATAATATCAGAAAGAGTCAATGAGTAGGTATAGAAATTTCGAGATCCATGACTGAAACAAGTCAAATTGGTCAAATATTGGCTTCTCTATGGCTAATTTATCACCAGAAGGAGTCAATTGGGTAGAAATAGAAAGTTCAAAATCGATGACTCTTGGGCCCGATATAGGTCCATTTGTTCAAATATGGACTTCTGAATGTCTGATGTAAAATCAGTAGTAGTCAATGAGTATGTATAGAAAGTTCAAGATCAAGTGCTGAAATATGTTCACTATGTCAAATATTGGCTACTGTATGGCTGATCTATCACCAAAAGGAGTCCAGTGGGCAGAAATAGAAAATTCAAAATCGACAACCCTTGGGCCCGATATTAGTCCATTTGGTCAAATATGGATTTCTGAATGACTGACATAATATCAGAAAGAGTCAATGAGTAGGTATAGAAATTTCGAGATCTATGACTGAAACATGTCAAATGGGTGAAATATTGGCTTCTCTATGGCTAATTTATCACCAGAAGGAGTCAATTGGGTAGAAATAGAAAGTTCAAAATCGATAACTCTTGGGCCCGATATAGGTCCATTTGGTCAAATATGGACTTCTGAATGACTAATGTAAAATCAGAAGTAGTCAATGAGTATGTATAGAAGGTTCAAGAACAAGTGCTGAAATATGTTCACTATGTCAAATATTGGCTACTGTATGGCTGATCTATCACCAAAAGGAGTCCAGTGGGCAGAAATAGAAAATTCAAAATCGACAACCCTTGGGCCCCATGTTAGTCCATTTGGTCAAATATGGATTTCTGAATGACTGACATAATATCAGAAAGAGTCAATGAGTAGGTATAGAAATTTCGAGATCCATGACTGAAACATGTCAAATGGGTGAAATATTGGCTTCTCTATGGCTAATTTATCACCAGAAGGAGTCAATTGGGTAGAAATAGAAAGTTCAAAATCGATAACTCTTGGGCCCGATATAGGTCCATTTGGTCAAATATGGACTTCTGAATGACTGATGTAAAATCAGAAGTAGTCAATGAGTATGTATAGAAAGTTCAAGAACAAGTGCTGAAATATGTTCACTATGTCAAATATTGGCTACTGTATGGCTGATCTATCACCAAAAGGAGTCCAGTGGGCAGAAATAGAAAATTCAAAATCGACAACCCTTGGGCCCGATATTAGTCCATTTGGTCAAATATGGATTTCTAAATGACTGACATAATATCAGAAAGAGTCAATGAGTAGGTATAGAAATTTCGAGATCCATGACTGAAACATGTCAAATAGGTGAAATATTGGCTTCTCTATGGCTAATTTATCACCAGAAGGAGTCAATTGGGTAGAAATAGAAAGTTCAAAATCGATAACTCTTGGGCCCGATATAGGTCCATTTGGTCAAATATGGACTTCTGAATGACTGATGTAAAATCAGAAGTAGTCAATGAGTATGTATAGAAGGTTCAAGAACAAGTGCTGAAATATGTTCACTATGTCAAATATTGGCTACTGTATGGCTGATCTATCACCAAAAGGAGTCCAGTGGGCAGAAATAGAAAATTCAAAATCGACAACCCTTGGGCCCGATATAGGTCCATTTGTTCAAATATGGACTTCTGAATGACTGATGTAAAATCAGAAGCAGTCAATGAGTATGTATAGAAAGGTCAAGATCAAGGAGGGAAACATGTTGAGTAAGTCAAAAATTGGCTACTGTATGGCTGATCTATCACCAAAAGGAGTCCAGTGGGCAGAAATAGAAAATTCAAAATCGACAACCCTTGGGCCCGATATTAGTCCATTTGGTCAAATATGGATTTCTGAATGACTGACATAATATCAGAAAGAGTCAATGAGTAGGTATAGAAATTTCGAGATCGATGACTGAAACATGTCAAATGGGTCAAATATTTGTTTCTCTATGGCTAATTTATCACCAGAAGGAGTCAATTGGGTAGAAATAAAAAGTTCAAAATCGATGACTCTTGGGCCCGATATAGGTCCATTTGGTCAAATATGGACTTCTGAATGACTGATGTAAAATCAGAAGTAGTCAATGAGTATGTATAGAAAGTTCAAGATCAAGTGCTGAAATATGTTCACTATGTCAAATATTGGCTACTGGATAGCTGATCTATCACTAAAAGGAGTCCAGTGGGCAGAAATAGAAAATTCAAAATCGACAACCCTTGGGCCCCTTGTTAGTCCATTTGGTCAAATATGGATTTCTGAATGACTGACATAAAATCAGAAAGAGTCAATGAGTAGGTATAGAAATTTCGAGATCCATGACTGAAACATGTCAAATGGGTGAAATATTGGCTTCTGTATGGCTGATCTATCACCAAAAGGAGTCCACTGGGCAGAAATAGAAAATTCAAAATCGACAACCCTTGGGCCCGATATTAGTCCAATTGGTCAAATATGGATTTCTGAATGACTGACATAATATCAGAAAGAGTCAATGAGTATATATAGAAATTTCGAGATCCATGAGTGAAACAAGTCAAATGGGTGAAATATTGGCTTCTCTATGGCTGATCTATCACCAAAAGGAGTCCACTGGGCAGAAATAGAAAATTCAAAATCGACAACCCTTGGGCCCGATATTAGTCCATTTGGTCAAATATGGATTTCTGAATGACTGACATAATATCAGAAAGAGTCAATGAGTAGGTATAGAAATTTCGAGATCCATGACTGAAACAAGTCAAATTGGTCAAATATTGGCTTTTCTATGGCTAATTTATCACCAGAAGGAGTCAATTGGGTAGAAATAGAAAGTTCAAAATCGATGACTCTTGGGCCATATATAAGTCCCTTTGGTCAAATATGGACTTCTGAATGACTGATGTAAAATCAGAAGTAGTCAATGAGTATGTATAGAAAGTTCAAGATCAAGGAGAGAAACAGGTTAAGTCAAAATTTGGCTACTGTATGGCTGATGTATTACCAGAAGAAGTCAATGGTTAGAAATAAAAAGTTCAATATTGATGAGTCTTTGGGCTAGATATTAGTATTTCATGTGAAATATAGACTTCTGATGTATGCTGATGTAACAACAGAAGGAATCAATGAGTACATATAAACAGTTCAAGATCAAGTACTGAAATATGTTCACTATGTCAAATATTGGCTACTGTATGGCTGATCTATCACCAAAAGTAGTCCAGTGGGCAGAAATAGAAAATTCAAAATCGACAACCCTTGGGCCCGATATTAGTCCATTTGGTCAAATATGGATTTCTGAATGACTGACATAATATCAGAAAGAGTCAATGAGTAGGTATAGAAATTTCGAGATCCATGACTGAAACAAGTCAAATTGGTCAAATATTGGCTTCTCTATGGCTAATTTATCACCAGAAGGAGTCAATTGGGTAGAAATAGAAAGTTCAAAATCGATAACTCTTCGGCCCGATATAAGTCCATTTGGTCAAATATGGATTTCTGAATGACTGATGTAAAATCAGAAGTAGTCAATGAGTATGTATAGAAAGGTCAAGATCAAGTAGGGAAACATGTTGAGTAAGTCAAAAATTGGCTACTGTATTGCTGATCTATCACCAAAAGAAGTCCAGTGGGCAGAAATAGAAAATTCAAAATCAACAACCCTTGGGCCCAATATTAGTCCATTTGGTCAAATATGGATTTCTGAATGACTGACATAATATCAGAAAGAGTCAATGAGTAGGTATAGAAATTTCGAGATCCATGACTGAAACAAGTCAAATTGGTCAAATATTGGCTTCTCTATGGCTAATTTATCACCAGAAGGAGTCAATTGGGTAGAAATAGAAAGTTCAAAATCGATAACTGTTGGGCCCGATATAGGTCCATTTGGTCAAATATGGACTTCTGAAAGAAGAAGTAAAATCAGTAGTAGTCAATGAGTATGTATAGAAAGTTCAAGATCAAGTACTGAAATATGTTCACTATGTCAAATATTGGCTACTGTATGGCTGATCTATCACCAAAAGGAGTCCAGTGGGCAGAAATAGAGAATTCAAAATCGAAAACCCTTGGGCCCGAAATTAGTCCATTTGGTCAAATATGGATTTCTGAATGACTGACATAATATCAGAAAGAGTCAATGAGTAGGTATAGAAATTTCGAGATCCATGACTGAAACATGTCAAATGGGTGAAATATTGGCTTCTCTATGGCTAATTTATCACCAGAAGGAGTCAATTGGGTAGAAATAGAAAGTTCAAAATTGATGACTCTTGGTCCCGATATAAGTCCATTTGGTCAAATATGGACTTCTGAATGACTGATGTAAAATCAGAAGTAGTCAATGAGTATGTATAAAAAGTTCAAGATCAAGTGCTGAAATATGTTCACTATGTCAAATATTGGCTACTGCATGGCTGATCTATCACCAAAAGGAGTCCAGTGGGCAGAAATAGAAAATTCAAAATCGACAACCCTTGGGCCCGATATTAGTCCATTTGTTCAAATATGGATTTCTGAATGACTGACATAATATCAGAAAGAGTCAATGAGTAGGTATAGAAATTTCGAGATCCATGACTGAAACAAGTCAAATTGGTCAAATATTGGCTTCTCTATGGCTAATTTATCACCAGAAGGAGTCAATTGGGTAGAAATAGAAAGTTCAAAATCGATAACTCTTGGGCCCGATATAGGTCCATTTGGTCAAATATGGACTTCTGAATGACTGATGTAAAATCAGAAGTAGTCAATGAGTATGTATAAAAAGTTCAAGATCAAGTGCTGAAATATGTTCACTATGTCAAATATTGGCTACTGCATGGCTGATCTATCACCAAAAGGAGTCCAGTGGGCAGAAATAGAAAATTCAAAATCGACAACCCTTGGGCCCGATATTAGTCCATTTGGTCAAATATGGTTTTCTGAATGACTGACATAATATCAGAAAGAGTCAATGAGTAGGTATAGAAATTTCGAGATCCATGACTGAAACAAGTCAAATTGGTCAAATATTGGCTTCTCTATGGCTAATTTATCACCAGAAGGAGTCAATTGGGTAGAAATAGAAAGTTCAAAATCGATGACTCTTGGGCCCGATATAGGTCCATTTGTTCAAATATGGACTTCTGAATGTCTGATGTAAAATCAGTAGTAGTCAATGAGTATGTATAGAAAGTTCAAGATCAAGTGCTGAAATATGTTCACTATGTCAAATATTGGCTACTGTATGGCTGATCTATCACCAAAAGGAGTCCAGTGGGCAGAAATAGAAAATTCAAAATCGACAACCCTTGGGCCCGATATTAGTCCATTTGGTCAAATATGGATTTCTGAATGACTGACATAATATCAGAAAGAGTCAATGAGTAGGTATAGAAATTTCGAGATCTATGACTGAAACATGTCAAATGGGTGAAATATTGGCTTCTCTATGGCTAATTTATCACCAGAAGGAGTCAATTGGGTAGAAATAGAAAGTTCAAAATCGATAACTCTTGGGCCCGATATAGGTCCATTTGGTCAAATATGGACTTCTGAATGACTGATGTAAAATCAAAAGTAGTCAATGAGTATGTATAGAAGGTTCAAGAACAAGTGCTGAAATATGTTCACTATGTCAAATATTGGCTACTGTATGGCTGATCTATCACCAAAAGGAGTCCAGTGGGCAGAAATAGAAAATTCAAAATCGACAACCCTTGGGCCCCATGTTAGTCCATTTGGTCAAATATGGATTTCTGAATGACTGACATAATATCAGAAAGAGTCAATGAGTAGGTATAGAAATTTCGAGATCCATGACTGAAACATGTCAAATGGGTGAAATATTGGCTTCTGTATGGCTGATCTATCACCAAAAGGAGTCCACTGGGCAGAAATAGAAAATTCAAAATCGACAACCCTTGGGCCCGATATTAGTCCAATTGGTCAAATATGGATTTCTGAATGACTGACATAATATCAGAAAGAGTCAATGAGTATATATAGAAATTTCGAGATCCATGAGTGAAACAAGTCAAATGGGTGAAATATTGGCTTCTCTATGGCTGATCTGTCACCAAAAGGAGTAAACTGGGCAGAAATAGAAAATTCAAAATCGACAACCCTTGGGCCCGATATTAGTCCATTTGGTCAAATATGGATTTCTGAATGACTGACATAATATCAGAAAGAGTCAATGAGTAGGTATAGAAATTTCGAGATCCATGACTGAAACAAGTCAAATTGGTCAAATATTGGCTTTTCTATGGCTAATTTATCACCAGAAGGAGTCAATTGGGTAGAAATAGAAAGTTCAAAATCGATGACTCTTGGGCCATATATAAGTCCCTTTGGTCAAATATGGACTTCTGAATGACTGATGTAAAATCAGAAGTAGTCAATGAGTATGTATAGAAAGTTCAAGATCAAGGAGAGAAACAGGTTAAGTCAAAATTTGGCTACTGTATGGCTGATGTATTACCAGAAGAAGTCAATGGTTAGAAATAAAAAGTTCAATATTGATGAGTCTTTGGGCTAGATATTAGTATTTCATGTGAAATATAGACTTCTGATGTATGCTGATGTAACAACAGAAGGAATCAATGAGTACATATAAAAAGTTCAAGATCAAGTACTGAAATATGTTCACTATGTCAAATATTGGCTACTGTATGGCTGATCTATCACCAAAAGGAGTCCAGTGGGCAGAAATAGAAAATTCAAAATCGACAACCCTTGGGCCCGATATTAGTCCATTTGGTCAAATATGGATTTCTGAATGACTGATGTAAAATCAGAAGTAGTCAATGAGTATGTATAGAAAGGTCAAGATCAAGTAGGGAAACATGTTGAGTAAGTCAAAAATTGGCTACTGTATGGCTGATCTATCACCAAAAGAAGTCCAGTGGGCAGAAATAGAAAATTCAAAATCAACAACCCTTGGGCCCGATATTAGTCCATTTGGTCAAATATGGATTTCTGAATGACTGACATACTATCAGAAAGAGTCAATGAGTAGGTATAGAAATTTCGAGATCCATGACTGAAACAAGTCAAATTGGTCAAATATTGGCTTCTCTATGGCTAATTTATCACCAGAAGGAGTCAATTGGGTAGAAATAGAAAGTTCAAAATCGATAACTGTTGGGCCCGATATAGGTCCATTTGGTCAAATATGGACTTCTGAAAGAAGAAGTAAAATCAGTAGTAGTCAATGAGTATGTATAGAAAGTTCAAGATCAAGTACTGAAATATGTTCACTATGTCAAATATTGGCTACTGTATGGCTGATCTATCACCAAAAGGAGTCCAGTGGGCAGAAATAGAAAATTCAAAATCGACAACCCTTGGGCCCCATGTTAGTCCATTTGGTCAAATATGGATTTCTGAATGACTGACATAATATCAGAAAGAGTCAATGAGTAGGTATAGAAATTTCGAGATCCATGACTGAAACATGTCAAATGGGTGAAATATTGGCTTCTGTATGGCTGATCTATCACCAAAAGGAGTCCACTGGGCAGAAATAGAAAATTCAAAATCGACAACCCTTGGGCCCGATATTAGTCCAATTGGTCAAATATGGATTTCTGAATGACTGACATAATATCAGAAAGAGTCAATGAGTATATATAGAAATTTCGAGATCCATGAGTGAAACAAGTCAAATGGGTGAAATATTGGCTTCTCTATGGCTGATCTATCACCAAAAGGAGTCCACTGGGCAGAAATAGAAAATTCAAAATCGACAACCCTTGGGCCCGATATTAGTCCATTTGGTCAAATATGGATTTCTGAATGACTGACATAATATCAGAAAGAGTCAATGAGTAGGTATAGAAATTTCGAGATCCATGACTGAAACAAGTCAAATTGGTCAAATATTGGCTTTTCTATGGCTAATTTATCACCAGAAGGAGTCAATTGGGTAGAAATAGAAAGTTCAAAATCGATGACTCTTGGGCCATATATAAGTCCCTTTGGTCAAATATGGACTTCTGAATGACTGATGTAAAATCAGAAGTAGTCAATGAGTATGTATAGAAAGTTCAAGATCAAGGAGAGAAACAGGTTAAGTCAAAATTTGGCTACTGTATGGCTGATGTATTACCAGAAGAAGTCAATGGTTAGAAATAAAAAGTTCAATATTGATGAGTCTTTGGGCTAGATATTAGTATTTCATGTGAAATATAGACTTCTGATGTATGCTGATGTAACAACAGAAGGAATCAATGAGTACATATAAAAAGTTCAAGATCAAGTACTGAAATATGTTCGCTATGTCAAATATTGGCTACTGTATGGCTGATCTATCACCAAAAGGAGTCCAGTGGGCAGAAATAGAAAATTCAAAATCGACAACCCTTGGGCCCGATATTAGTCCATTTGGTCAAATATGGATTTCTGAATGACTGATGTAAAATCAGAAGTAGTCAATGAGTATGTATAGAAAGGTCAAGATCAAGTAGGGAAACATGTTGAGTAAGTCAAAAATTGGCTACTGTATGGCTGATCTATCACCAAAAGAAGTCCAGTGGGCAGAAATAGAAAATTCAAAATCAACAACCCTTGGGCCCGATATTAGTCCATTTGGTCAAATATGGATTTCTGAATGACTGACATAATATCAGAAAGAGTCAATGAGTAGGTATAGAAATTTCGAGATCCATGACTGAAACAAGTCAAATTGGTCAAATATTGGCTTCTCTATGGCTAATTTATCACCAGAAGGAGTCAATTGGGTAGAAATAGAAAGTTCAAAATCGATAACTGTTGGGCCCGATATAGGTCCATTTGGTCAAATATGGACTTCTGAAAGAAGAAGTAAAATCAGTAGTAGTCAATGAGTATGTATAGAAAGTTCAAGATCAAGTACTGAAATATGTTCACTATGTCAAATATTGGCTACTGTATGGCTGATCTATCACCAAAAGGAGTCCAGTGGGCAGAAATAGAGAATTCAAAATCGAAAACCCTTGGGCCCGAAATTAGTCCATTTGGTCAAATATGGATTTCTGAATGACTGACATAATATCAGAAAGAGTCAATGAGTAGGTATAGAAATTTCGAGATCCATGACTGAAACATGTCAAATGGGTGAAATATTGGCTTCTCTATGGCTAATTTATCACCAGAAGGAGTCAATTGGGTAGAAATAGAAAGTTCAAAATTGATGACTCTTGGTCCCGATATAAGTCCATTTGGTCAAATATGGACTTCTGAATGACTGATGTAAAATCAGAAGTAGTCAATGAGTATGTATAAAAAGTTCAAGATCAAGTGCTGAAATATGTTCACTATGTCAAATATTGGCTACTGCATGGCTGATCTATCACCAAAAGGAGTCCAGTGGGCAGAAATAGAAAATTCAAAATCGACAACCCTTGGGCCCGATATTAGTCCATTTGTTCAAATATGGATTTCTGAATGACTGACATAATATCAGAAAGAGTCAATGAATAGGTATAGAAATTTCGAGATCCATGACTGAAACAAGTCAAATTGGTCAAATATTGGCTTCTCTATGGCTAATTTATCACCAGAAGGAGTCAACTGGGTAGAAATAGAAAGTTCAAAACCGATAACTCTTGGGCCCGATATAGGTCCATTTGGTCAAATATGGACTTCTGAATGTCTGATGTAAAATCAGTAGTAGTCAATGAGTATGTATAGAAAGTTCAAGATCAAGTGCTGAAATATGTTCACTATGTCAAATATTGGCTACTGTATGGCTGATCTATCACCAAAAGGAGTCCAGTGGGCAGAAATAGAAAATTCAAAATCGACAACCCTTGGGCCCGATATTAGTCCATTTGGTCAAATATGGATTTCTGAATGACTGACATAATATCAGAAAGAGTCAATGAGTAGGTATAGAAATTTCGAGATCTATGACTGAAACATGTCAAATGGGTAAAATATTGGCTTCTCTATGGCTAATTTTTCACCAGAAGGAGTCAATTGGGTAGAAATAGAAAGTTCAAAATCGATAACTCTTGGGCCCGATATAGGTCCATTTGGTCAAATATGGACTTCTGAATGACTGATGTAAAATCAGAAGTAGTCAATGAGTATGTATAGAAGGTTCAAGAACAAGTGCTGAAATATGTTCACTATGTCAAATATTGGCTACTGTATGGCTGATCTATCACCAAAAGGAGTCCAGTGGGCAGAAATAGAAAATTCAAAATCGACAACCCTTGGGCCCGATATAGGTCCATTTGTTCAAATATGGACTTCTGAATGACTGATGTAAAATCAGAAGCAGTCAATGAGTAGGTATAGAAATTTCGAGATCCATGACTGAAACATGTCAAATGGGTGAAATATTGGCTTCTGTATGGCTGATCTATCACCAAAAGGAGTCCACTGGGCAGAAATAGAAAATTCTAAATCGACAACCCTTGGGCCCGATATTAGTCCAATTGGTCAAATATGGTTTTCTGAATGACTGACATAATATCAGAAAGAGTCAATGAGTATATATAGAAATTTCGAGATCCATAAGTGAAACAAGTCAAATGGGTGAAATATTGGCTTCTCTATGGCTGATCTATCACCAAAAGGAGTCCACTGGGCAGAAATAGAAAATTCAAAATTGACAACCCTTGGGCCCGATATTAGTCCATTTGGTCAAATATGGATTTCTGAATGACTGACATAATATCAGAAAGAGTCAATGAGTAGGTATAGAAATTTCGAGATCCATGACTGAAACAAGTCAAATTGGTCAAATATTGGCTTTTCTATGGCTAATTTATCACCAGAAGGAGTCAATTGGGTAGAAATAGAAAGTTCAAAATCGATGACTCTTGGGCCATATATAAGTCCCTTTGGTCAAATATGGACTTCTGAATGACTGATGTAAAATCAGAAGTAGTCAATGAGTATGTATAAAAAGTTCAAGATCAAGTGCTGAAATATGTTCACTATGTCAAATATTGGCTACTGCATGGCTGATCTATCACCAAAAGGAGTCCAGTGGGCAGAAATAGAAAATTCAAAATCGACAACCCTTGGGCCCGATATTAGTCCATTTGTTCAAATATGGATTTCTGAATGACTGACATAATATCAGAAAGAGTCAATGAGTAGGTATAGAAATTTCGAGATCCATGACTGAAACAAGTCAAATTGGTCAAATATTGGCTTCTCTATGGCTAATTTATCACCAGAAGGAGTCAACTGGGTAGAAATAGAAAGTTCAAAATTGATGACTCTTGGTCCCGATATAAGTCCATTTGATCAAATATGGACTTCTGAATGACTGATGTAAAATCAGAACTAGTCAATGAGTATGTATAAAAAGTTCAAGATCAAGTGCTGAAATATGTTCACTATGTCAAATATTGGCTACTGCATGGCTTATCTATCACCAAAAGGAATCCAGTGGGCAGAAATAGAAAATTCAAAATCGACAACCCTTGGGCCCGATATTAGTCCATTTGTTCAAATATGGATTTCTGAATGACTGACATAATATCAG
The DNA here is from genome assembly GCA_038088235.1 of Zacco platypus. Lineage (NCBI taxonomy): Eukaryota > Metazoa > Chordata > Actinopteri > Cypriniformes > Xenocyprididae > Zacco > Zacco platypus. The sequence continues at coordinate 17,598,397 of CM076065.1, read as the reverse complement.
AAAGAGTCAATGAGTAGGTATAGAAATTTCGAGATCCATGACTGAAACAAGTCAAATTGGTCAAATATTGGCTTCTCTATGGCTAATTTATCACCAGAAGTAGTCAATTGGGTAGAAATAGAAAGTTCAAAATCGATAACTCTTGGGCCCGATATAGGTCCATTTGGTCAAATATGGACTTCTGAATGACTGATGTAAAATCAGAAGTAGTCAATGAGTATGTATAAAAAGTTCAAGATCAAGTGCTGAAATATGTTCACTATGTCAAATATTGGCTACTGCATGGCTGATCTATCACCAAAAGGAGTCCAGTGGGCAGAAATAGAAAATTCAAAATCGACAACCCTTGGGCCCGATATTAGTCCATTTGGTCAAATATGGTTTTCTGAATGACTGACATAATATCAGAAAGAGTCAATGAGTAGGTATAGAAATTTCGAGATCCATGACTGAAACAAGTCAAATTGGTCAAATATTGGCTTCTCTATGGCTAATTTATCACCAGAAGGAGTCAATTGGGTAGAAATAGAAAGTTCAAAATCGATGACTCTTGGGCCCGATATAGGTCCATTTGTTCAAATATGGACTTCTGAATGTCTGATGTAAAATCAGTAGTAGTCAATGAGTATGTATAGAAAGTTCAAGATCAAGTGCTGAAATATGTTCACTATGTCAAATATTGGCTACTGTATGGCTGATCTATCACCAAAAGGAGTCCAGTGGGCAGAAATAGAAAATTCAAAATCGACAACCCTTGGGCCCGATATTAGTCCATTTGGTCAAATATGGATTTCTGAATGACTGACATAATATCAGAAAGAGTCAATGAGTAGGTATAGAAATTTCGAGATCCATGACTGAAACATGTCAAATGGGTGAAATATTGGCTTCTCTATGGCTAATTTATCACCAGAAGGAGTCAATTGGGTAGAAATAGAAAGTTCAAAATCGATAACTCTTGGGCCCGATATAGGTCCATTTGGTCAAATATGGACTTCTGAATGACTGATGTAAAATCAGAAGTAGTCAATGAGTATGTATAGAAGGTTCAAGAACAAGTGCTGAAATATGTTCACTATGTCAAATATTGGCTACTGTATGGCTGATCTATCACCAAAAGGAGTCCAGTGGGCAGAAATAGAAAATTCAAAATCGACAACCCTTGGGCCCGATATAGGTCCATTTGTTCAAATATGGACTTCTGAATGACTGATGTAAAATCAGAAGCAGTCAATGAGTATGTATAGAAAGGTCAAGATCAAGGAGGGAAACATGTTGAGTAAGTCAAAAATTGGCTACTGTATGGCTGATCTATCACCAAAAGGAGTCCAGTGGGCAGAAATAGAAAATTCAAAATCGACAACCCTTGGGCCCGATATTAGTCCATTTGGTCAAATATGGATTTCTGAATGACTGACATAATATCAGAAAGAGTCAATGAGTAGGTATAGAAATTTCGAGATCGATGACTGAAACATGTCAAATGGGTCAAATATTTGTTTCTCTATGGCTAATTTATCACCAGAAGGAGTCAATTGGGTAGAAATAAAAAGTTCAAAATCGATGACTCTTGGGCCCGATATAGGTCCATTTGGTCAAATATGGACTTCTGAATGACTGATGTAAAATCAGAAGTAGTCAATGAGTATGTATAGAAAGTTCAAGATCAAGTGCTGAAATATGTTCACTATGTCAAATATTGGCTACTGGATAGCTGATCTATCACTAAAAGGAGTCCAGTGGGCAGAAATAGAAAATTCAAAATCGACAACCCTTGGGCCCCATGTTAGTCCATTTGGTCAAATATGGATTTCTCAATGACTGACATAATATCAGAAAGAGTCAATGAGTAGGTATAGAAATTTTGAGATCCATGACTGAAACATGTCAAATGGGTGAAATATTGGCTTCTGTATGGCTGATCTATCACCAAAAGGAGTCCACTGGGCAGAAATAGAAAATTCAAAATCGACAACCCTTGGGCCCGATATTAGTCCAATTGGTCAAATATGGTTTTCTGAATGACTGACATAATATCAGAAAGAGTCAATGAGTAGGTATAGAAATTTCGAGATCCATGACTGAAACAAGTCAAATTGGTCAAATATTGGCTTCTCTATGGCTAATTTATCACCAGAAGGAGTCAATTGGGTAGAAATAGAAAGTTCAAAATCGATGACTCTTGGGCCCGATATAGGTCCATTTGTTCAAATATGGACTTCTGAATGTCTGATGTAAAATCAGTAGTAGTCAATGAGTATGTATAGAAAGTTCAAGATCAAGTGCTGAAATATGTTCACTATGTCAAATATTGGCTACTGTATGGCTGATCTATCACCAAAAGGAGTCCAGTGGGCAGAAATAGAAAATTCAAAATCGACAACCCTTGGGCCCGATATTAGTCCATTTGGTCAAATATGGATTTCTGAATGACTGACATAATATCAGAAAGAGTCAATGAGTAGGTATAGAAATTTCGAGATCCATGACTGAAACATGTCAAATGGGTGAAATATTGGCTTCTCTATGGCTAATTTATCACCAGAAGGAGTCAATTGGGTAGAAATAGAAAGTTCAAAATCGATAACTCTTGGGCCCGATATAGGTCCATTTGGTCAAATATGGACTTCTGAATGACTGATGTAAAATCAGAAGTAGTCAATGAGTATGTATAGAAGGTTCAAGAACAAGTGCTGAAATATGTTCACTATGTCAAATATTGGCTACTGTATGGCTGATCTATCACCAAAAGGAGTCCAGTGGGCAGAAATAGAAAATTCAAAATCGACAACCCTTGGGCCCGATATAGGTCCATTTGTTCAAATATGGACTTCTGAATGACTGATGTAAAATCAGAAGCAGTAAATGAGTATGTATAGAAAGGTCAAGATCAAGGAGGGAAACATGTTGAGTAAGTCAAAAATTGGCTACTGTATGGCTGATCTATCACCAAAAGGAGTCCAGTGGGCAGAAATAGAAAATTCAAAATCGACAACCCTTGAGCCCGATATTAGTCCATTTGGTCAAATATGGATTTCTGAATGACTGACATAATATCAGAAAGAGTCAATGAGTAGGTATAGAAATTTCGAGATCGATGACTGAAACATGTCAAATGGGTCAAATATTTGTTTCTCTATGGCTAATTTATCACCAGAAGGAGTCAATTGGGTAGAAATAAAAAGTTCAAAATCGATGACTCTTGGGCCCGATATAGGTCCATTTGGTCAAATATGGACTTCTGAATGACTGATGTAAAATCAGAAGTAGTCAATGAGTATGTATAGAAAGTTCAAGATCAAGTGCTGAAATATGTTCACTATGTCAAATATTGGCTACTGGATAGCTGATCTATCACCAAAAGGAGTCCAGTGGGCAGAAATAGAAAATTCAAAATCGACAACCCTTGGGCCCGATATTAGTCCATTTGGTCAAATATGGTTTTCTGAATGACTGACATAATATCAGAAAGAGTCAATGAGTAGGTATAGAAATTTCGAGATCCATGACTGAAACAAGTCAAATTGGTCAAATATTGGCTTCTCTATGGCTAATTTATCACCAGAAGGAGTCAATTGGGTAGAAATAGAAAGTTCAAAATCGATGACTCTTGGGCCCGATATAGGTCCATTTGTTCAAATATGGACTTCTGAATGTCTGATGTAAAATCAGTAGTAGTCAATGAGTATGTATAGAAAGTTCAAGATCAAGTGCTGAAATATGTTCACTATGTCAAATATTGGCTACTGTATGGCTGATCTATCACCAAAAGGAGTCCAGTGGGCAGAAATAGAAAATTCAAAATCGACAACCCTTGGGCCCGATATAGGTCCATTTGTTCAAATATGGACTTCTGAATGACTGATGTAAAATCAGAAGCAGTAAATGAGTATGTATAGAAAGGTCAAGATCAAGGAGGGAAACATGTTGAGTAAGTCAAAAATTGGCTACTGTATGGCTGATCTATCACCAAAAGGAGTCCAGTGGGCAGAAATAGAAAATTCAAAATCGACAACCCTTGGGCCCGATATTAGTCCATTTGGTCAAATATGGATTTCTGAATGACTGACATAATATCAGAAAGAGTCAATGAGTAGGTATAGAAATTTCGAGATCGATGACTGAAACATGTCAAATGGGTCAAATATTTGTTTCTCTATGGCTAATTTATCACCAGAAGGAGTCAATTGGGTAGAAATAAAAAGTTCAAAATCGATGACTCTTGGGCCCGATATAGGTCCATTTGGTCAAATATGGACTTCTGAATGACTGATGTAAAATCAGAAGTAGTCAATGAGTATGTATAGAAAGTTCAAGATCAAGTGCTGAAATATGTTCACTATGTCAAATATTGGCTACTGGATAGCTGATCTATCACCAAAAGGAGTCCAGTGGGCAGAAATAGAAAATTCAAAATCGACAACCCTTGGGCCCGATATTAGTCCATTTGGTCAAATATGGTTTTCTGAATGACTGACATAATATCAGAAAGAGTCAATGAGTAGGTATAGAAATTTCGAGATCCATGACTGAAACAAGTCAAATTGGTCAAATATTGGCTTCTCTATGGCTAATTTATCACCAGAAGGAGTCAATTGGGTAGAAATAGAAAGTTCAAAATCGATGACTCTTGGGCCCGATATAGGTCCATTTGTTCAAATATGGACTTCTGAATGTCTGATGTAAAATCAGTAGTAGTCAATGAGTATGTATAGAAAGTTCAAGATCAAGTGCTGAAATATGTTCACTATGTCAAATATTGGCTACTGTATGGCTGATCTATCACCAAAAGGAGTCCAGTGGGCAGAAATAGAAAATTCAAAATCGACAACCCTTGGGCCCGATATTAGTCCATTTGGTCAAATATGGATTTCTGAATGACTGACATAATATCAGAAAGAGTCAATGAGTAGGTATAGAAATTTCGAGATCCATGACTGAAACATGTCAAATGGGTGAAATATTGGCTTCTCTATGGCTAATTTATCACCAGAAGGAGTCAATTGGGTAGAAATAGAAAGTTCAAAATCGATAACTCTTGGGCCCGATATAGGTCCATTTGGTCAAATATGGACTTCTGAATGACTGATGTAAAATCAGAAGTAGTCAATGAGTATGTATAGAAGGTTCAAGAACAAGTGCTGAAATATGTTCACTATGTCAAATATTGGCTACTGTATGGCTGATCTATCACCAAAAGGAGTCCAGTGGGCAGAAATAGAAAATTCAAAATCGACAACCCTTGGGCCCGATATAGGTCCATTTGTTCAAATATGGACTTCTGAATGACTGATGTAAAATCAGAAGCAGTCAATGAGTATGTATAGAAAGGTCAAGATCAAGGAGGGAAACATGTTGAGTAAGTCAAAAATTGGCTACTGTATGGCTGATCTATCACCAAAAGGAGTCCAGTGGGCAGAAATAGAAAATTCAAAATCGACAACCCTTGGGCCCGATATTAGTCCATTTGGTCAAATATGGATTTCTGAATGACTGACATAATATCAGAAAGAGTCAATGAGTAGGTATAGAAATTTCGAGATCGATGACTGAAACATGTCAAATGGGTCAAATATTTGTTTCTCTATGGCTAATTTATCACCAGAAGGAGTCAATTGGGTAGAAATAAAAAGTTCAAAATCGATGACTCTTGGGCCCGATATAGGTCCATTTGGTCAAATATGGACTTCTGAATGACTGATGTAAAATCAGAAGTAGTCAATGAGTATGTATAGAAAGTTCAAGATCAAGTGCTGAAATATGTTCACTATGTCAAATATTGGCTACTGGATAGCTGATCTATCACTAAAAGGAGTCCAGTGGGCAGAAATAGAAAATTCAAAATCGACAACCCTTGGGCCCCATGTTAGTCCATTTGGTCAAATATGGATTTCTCAATGACTGACATAATATCAGAAAGAGTCAATGAGTAGGTATAGAAATTTTGAGATCCATGACTGAAACATGTCAAATGGGTGAAATATTGGCTTCTGTATGGCTGATCTATCACCAAAAGGAGTCCACTGGGCAGAAATAGAAAATTCAAAATCGACAACCCTTGGGCCCGATATTAGTCCAATTGGTCAAATATGGTTTTCTGAATGACTGACATAATATCAGAAAGAGTCAATGAGTAGGTATAGAAATTTCGAGATCCATGACTGAAACAAGTCAAATTGGTCAAATATTGGCTTCTCTTTGGCTAATTTATCACCAGAAGGAGTCAATTGGGTAGAAATAGAAAGTTCAAAATCGATGACTCTTGGTCCCGATATAGGTCCATTTGTTCAAATATGGACTTCTGAATGTCTGATGTAAAATCAGTAGTAGTCAATGAGTATGTATAGAAAGTTCAAGATCAAGTGCTGAAATATGTTCACTATGTCAAATATTGGCTACTGTATGGCTGATCTATCACCAAAAGGAGTCCAGTGGGCAGAAATAGAAAATTCAAAATCGACAACCCTTGGGCCCGATATTAGTCCATTTGGTCAAATATGGATTTCTGAATGACTGACATAATATCAGAAAGAGTCAATGAGTAGGTATAGAAATTTCGAGATCCATGACTGAAACATGTCAAATGGGTGAAATATTGGCTTCTCTATGGCTAATTTATCACCAGAAGGAGTCAATTGGGTAGAAATAGAAAGTTCAAAATCGATATATCTTGGGCCCGATATAGGTCCATTTGGTCAAATATGGACTTCTGAATGACTGATGTAAAATCAGAAGTAGTCAATGAGTATGTATAGAAGGTTCAAGAACAAGTGCTGAAATATGTTCACTATGTCAAATATTGGCTACTGTATGGCTGATCTATCACCAAAAGGAGTCCAGTGGGCAGAAATAGAAAATTCAAAATCGACAACCCTTGGGCCCGATATAGGTCCATTTGTTCAAATATGGACTTCTGAATGACTGATGTAAAATCAGAAGCAGTAAATGAGTATGTATAGAAAGGTCAAGATCAAGGAGGGAAACATGTTGAGTAAGTCAAAAATTGGCTACTGTATGGCTGATCTATCACCAAAAGGAGTCCAGTGGGCAGAAATAGAAAATTCAAAATCGACAACCCTTGGGGACGATATTAGTCCATTTGGTCAAATATGGATTTCTGAATGACTGACATAATATCAGAAAGAGTCAATGAGTAGGTATAGAAATTTCGAGATCGATGACTGAAACATGTCAAATGGGTCAAATATTTGTTTCTCTATGGCTAATTTATCACCAGAAGGAGTCAATTGGGTAGAAATAAAAAGTTCAAAATCGATGACTCTTGGGCCCGATATAGGTCCATTTGGTCAAATATGGACTTCTGAATGACTGATGTAAAATCAGAAGTAGTCAATGAGTATGTATAGAAAGTTCAAGATCAAGTGCTGAAATATGTTCACTATGTCAAATATTGGCTACTGGATAGCTGATCTATCACTAAAAGGAGTCCAGTGGGCAGAAATAGAAAATTCAAAATCGACAACCCTTGGGCCCCATGTTAGTCCATTTGGTCAAATATGGATTTCTCAATGACTGACATAATATCAGAAAGAGTCAATGAGTAGGTATAGAAATTTTGAGATCCATGACTGAAACATGTCAAATGGGTGAAATATTGGCTTCTGTATGGCTGATCTATCACCAAAAGGAGTCCACTGGGCAGAAATAGAAAATTCAAAATCGACAACCCTTGGGCCCGATATTAGTCCAATTGGTCAAATATGGATTTCTGAATGACTGACATAATATCAGAAAGAGTCAATGAGTATATATAGAAATTTCGAGATCCATGAGTGAAACAAGTCAAATGGGTGAAATATTGGCTTCTCTATGGCTGATCTATCACCAAAAGGAGTCAATTGGGTAGAAATAGAAAATTCAAAATCGATGACTCTTCGGCCATATATAAGTCCCTTTGGTCAAATATGGACTTCTGAATGACTGATGTAAAATCAGAAGTAGTCAATGAGTATGTATAGAAAGTTCAAGATCAAGGAGAGAAACAGGTTAAGTCAAAATTTGGCTACTGTATTGCTGATGTATTACCAGAAGAAGTCAATGGTTAGAAATAAAAAGTTCAATATTGATGAGTCTTTGGGCTAGATATTAGTATTTCATGTGAAATATAGACTTCTGATGTATGCTGATGTAACAACAGAAGGAATCAATGAGTACATATAAAAAGTTCAAGATCAAGTACTGAAATATGTTCACTATGTCAAATATTGGCTACTGTATGGCTGATCTATCACCAAAAGGAGTCCAGTGGGCAGAAATAGAAAATTCAAAATCGACAACCCTTGGGCCCGATATTAGTCCATTTGGTCAAATATGGATTTCTGAATGACTGACATAATATCAGAAAGAGTCAATGAGTAGGTATAGAAATTTCGAGATCCATGACTGAAACAAGTCAAATTGGTCAAATATTGGCTTCTCTATGGGTAATTTATCACCAGAAGGAGTCAATTGGGTAGAAATAGAAAGTTCAAAATCGATAACTCTTCGGCCCGGTATAAGTCCATTTGGTCAAATATGGACTTCTGAATGACTGATGTAAAATCAGAAGTAGTCAATGAGTATGTATAGAAAGGTCAAGATCAAGTAGGGAAACATGTTGAGTAAGTCAAAAATTGGCTACTGTATGGCTGATGTATCACCAAAAGAAGTCCAGTGGGCAGAAATAGAAAATTCAAAATCAACAACCCTTGGGCCCGATATTAGTCCATTTCGTCAAATATGGATTTCTGAATGACTGACATAATATCAGAAAGAGTCAATGAGTAGGTATAGAAATTTCGAGATCGATGACTGAAACATGTCAAATGGGTCAAATATTTGTTTCTCTATGACTAATTTATCACCAGAAGGAGTCAATTGGGTAGAAATAAAAAGTTCAAAATCGATGACTCTTGGGCCCGATATAGGTCCATTTGGTCAAATATGGACTTCTGAATGACTGATGTAAAATCAGAAGTAGTCAATGAGTATGTATAGAAAGTTCAATATCAAGTGCTGAAATATGTTCACTATGTCAAATATTGGCTACTGCATGGCTGATCTATCACCAAAAGGAGTCCAGTGGGCAGAAATAGAAAATTCAAAATCGACAACCCTTGGGCCCGATATTAGTCCAATTGGTCAAATATGGTTTTCTGAATGACTGACATAATATCAGAAAGAGTCAATGAGTAGGTATAGAAATTTCGAGATCCATGACTGAAACAAGTCAAATTGGTCAAATATTGGCTTCTCTTTGGCTAATTTATCACCAGAAGGAGTCAATTGGGTAGAAATAGAAAGTTCAAAATCGATGACTCTTGGTCCCGATATAGGTCCATTTGTTCAAATATGGACTTCTGAATGTCTGATGTAAAATCAGTAGTAGTCAATGAGTATGTATAGAAAGTTCAAGATCAAGTGCTGAAATATGTTCACTATGTCAAATATTGGCTACTGTATGGCTGATCTATCACCAAAAGGAGTCCAGTGGGCAGAAATAGAAAATTCAAAATCGACAACCCTTGGGCCCGATATTAGTCCATTTGGTCAAATATGGATTTCTGAATGACTGACATAATATCAGAAAGAGTCAATGAGTAGGTATAGAAATTTCGAGATCCATGACTGAAACATGTCAAATGGGTGAAATATTGGCTTCTCTATGGCTAATTTATCACCAGAAGGAGTCAATTGGGTAGAAATAGAAAGTTCAAAATCGATATATCTTGGGCCCGATATAGGTCCATTTGGTCAAATATGGACTTCTGAATGACTGATGTAAAATCAGAAGTAGTCAATGAGTATGTATAGAAGGTTCAAGAACAAGTGCTGAAATATGTTCACTATGTCAAATATTGGCTACTGTATGGCTGATCTATCACCAAAAGGAGTCCAGTGGGCAGAAATAGAAAATTCAAAATCGACAACCCTTGGGCCCGATATAGGTCCATTTGTTCAAATATGGACTTCTGAATGACTGATGTAAAATCAGAAGCAGTAAATGAGTATGTATAGAAAGGTCAAGATCAAGGAGGGAAACATGTTGAGTAAGTCAAAAATTGGCTACTGTATGGCTGATCTATCACCAAAAGGAGTCCAGTGGGCAGAAATAGAAAATTCAAAATCGACAACCCTTGGGGACGATATTAGTCCATTTGGTCAAATATGGATTTCTGAATGACTGACATAATATCAGAAAGAGTCAATGAGTAGGTATAGAAATTTCGAGATCGATGACTGAAACATGTCAAATGGGTCAAATATTTGTTTCTCTATGGCTAATTTATCACCAGAAGGAGTCAATTGGGTAGAAATAAAAAGTTCAAAATCGATGACTCTTGGGCCCGATATAGGTCCATTTGGTCAAATATGGACTTCTGAATGACTGATGTAAAATCAGAAGTAGTCAATGAGTATGTATAGAAAGTTCAAGATCAAGTGCTGAAATATGTTCACTATGTCAAATATTGGCTACTGGATAGCTGATCTATCACTAAAAGGAGTCCAGTGGGCAGAAATAGAAAATTCAAAATCGACAACCCTTGGGCCCCATGTTAGTCCATTTGGTCAAATATGGATTTCTCAATGACTGACATAATATCAGAAAGAGTCAATGAGTAGGTATAGAAATTTTGAGATCCATGACTGAAACATGTCAAATGGGTGAAATATTGGCTTCTGTATGGCTGATCTATCACCAAAAGGAGTCCACTGGGCAGAAATAGAAAATTCAAAATCGACAACCCTTGGGCCCGATATTAGTCCAATTGGTCAAATATGGATTTCTGAATGACTGACATAATATCAGAAAGAGTCAATGAGTATATATAGAAATTTCGAGATCCATGAGTGAAACAAGTCAAATGGGTGAAATATTGGCTTCTCTATGGCTGATCTATCACCAAAAGGAGTCAATTGGGTAGAAATAGAAAATTCAAAATCGATGACTCTTCGGCCATATATAAGTCCCTTTGGTCAAATATGGACTTCTGAATGACTGATGTAAAATCAGAAGTAGTCAATGAGTATGTATAGAAAGTTCAAGATCAAGGAGAGAAACAGGTTAAGTCAAAATTTGGCTACTGTATTGCTGATGTATTACCAGAAGAAGTCAATGGTTAGAAATAAAAAGTTCAATATTGATGAGTCTTTGGGCTAGATATTAGTATTTCATGTGAAATATAGACTTCTGATGTATGCTGATGTAACAACAGAAGGAATCAATGAGTACATATAAAAAGTTCAAGATCAAGTACTGAAATATGTTCACTATGTCAAATATTGGCTACTGTATGGCTGATCTATCACCAAAAGGAGTCCAGTGGGCAGAAATAGAAAATTCAAAATCGACAACCCTTGGGCCCGATATTAGTCCATTTGGTCAAATATGGATTTCTGAATGACTGACATAATATCAGAAAGAGTCAATGAGTAGGTATAGAAATTTCGAGATCCATGACTGAAACAAGTCAAATTGGTCAAATATTGGCTTCTCTATGGGTAATTTATCACCAGAAGGAGTCAATTGGGTAGAAATAGAAAGTTCAAAATCGATAACTCTTCGGCCCGGTATAAGTCCATTTGGTCAAATATGGACTTCTGAATGACTGATGTAAAATCAGAAGTAGTCAATGAGTATGTATAGAAAGGTCAAGATCAAGTAGGGAAACATGTTGAGTAAGTCAAAAATTGGCTACTGTATGGCTGATGTATCACCAAAAGAAGTCCAGTGGGCAGAAATAGAAAATTCAAAATCAACAACCCTTGGGCCCGATATTAGTCCATTTCGTCAAATATGGATTTCTGAATGACTGACATAATATCAGAAAGAGTCAATGAGTAGGTATAGAAATTTCGAGATCGATGACTGAAACATGTCAAATGGGTCAAATATTTGTTTCTCTATGACTAATTTATCACCAGAAGGAGTCAATTGGGTAGAAATAAAAAGTTCAAAATCGATGACTCTTGGGCCCGATATAGGTCCATTTGGTCAAATATGGACTTCTGAATGACTGATGTAAAATCAGAAGTAGTCAATGAGTATGTATAGAAAGTTCAATATCAAGTGCTGAAATATGTTCACTATGTCAAATATTGGCTACTGCATGGCTGATCTATCACCAAAAGGAGTCCAGTGGGCAGAAATAGAAAATTCAAAATCGACAACCCTTGGACCCGATATTAGTCCATTTGTTCAAATATGGATTACTGAATGACTGACATAATATCAGAAAGAGTCAATGAGTAGGTATAGAAATTTCGAGATCCATGACTGAAACAAGTCAAATTGGTCAAATATTGGCTTCTCTATGGCTAATTTATCACCAGAAGGAGTCAATTGGGTAGAAATAGAAAGTTCAAAATCGATGACTCTTGGGCCCGATATAGGTCCATTTGTTCAAATATGGACTTCTGAATGTCTGATGTAAAATCAGTAGTAGTCAATGAGTATGTATAGAAAGTTCAATATCAAGTGCTGAAATATGTTCACTATGTCAAATATTGGCTACTGTATGGCTGATCTATCACCAAAAGGAGTCCAGTGGGCAGAAATAGAAAATTCAAAATCGACAACCCTTGGGCCCCGATATTAGTCCATTTTTTCAAATATGGATTTCTGAATGACTGACATAATATCAGAAAGAGTCAATGAGTAGGTATAGAAATTTCGAGATCCATGACTGAAACATGTCAAATGGGTGAAATATTGGCTTCTCTATGGCTAATTTATCACCAGAAGGAGTCAATTGGGTAGAAATAGAAAGTTCAAAATCGATAACTCTTGGGCCCGATATAGGTCCATTTGGTCAAATATGGACTTCTGAATGATTGATGTAAAATCAGAAGTAGTCAATGAGTATGTATAGAAGGTTCAAGAACAAGTGCTGAAATATGTTCACTATGTCAAATATTGGCTACTGTATGGCTGATCTATCACCAAAAGGAGTCCAGTGGGCAGAAATAGAAAATTCAAAATCGACAACCCTTGGGCCCGATATAGGTCCATTTGTTCAAATATGGACTTCTGAATGACTGATGTAAAATCAGAAGCAGTCAATGAGTATGTATAGAAAGGTCAAGATCAAGGAGGGAAACATGTTGAGTAAGTCAAAAATTGGCTACTGTATGGCTGATCTATCACCAAAAGGAGTCCAGTGGGCAGAAATAGAAAATTCAAAATCGACAACCCTTGGGCCCGATATTAGTCCATTTGGTCAAATATGGATTTCTGAATGACTGACATAATATCAGAAAGAGTCAATGAGTAGGTATAGAAATTTCGAGATCGATGACTGAAACATGTCAAATGGGTCAAATATTTGTTTCTCTATGGCTAATTTATCACCAGAAGGAGTCAATTGGGTAGAAATAAAAAGTTCAAAATCGATGACTCTTGGGCCCGATATAGGTCCATTTGGTCAAGTATGGACTTCTGAATGACTGATGTAAAATCAGAAGTAGTCAATGAGTATGTATAGAAAGTTCAAGATCAAGTGCTGAAATATGTTCACTATGTCAAATATTGGCTACTGGATAGCTGATCTATCACTAAAAGGAGTCCAGTGGGCAGAAATAGAAAATTCAAAATCGACAACCCTTGGGCCCCATGTTAGTCCATTTGGTCAAATATGGATTTCTGAATGACTGACATAATATCAGAAAGAGTCAATGAGTAGGTATAGAAATTTCGAGATCCATGACTGAAACATGTCAAATGGGTGAAATATTGGCTTCTGTATGGCTGATCTATCACCAAAAGGAGTCCACTGGGCAGAAATAGAAAATTCAAAATCGACAACCCTTGGGCCCGATATTAGTCCAATTGGTCAAATATGGATTTCTGAATGACTGACATAATATCAGAAAGAGTCAATGAGTATATATAGAAATTTCGAGATCCATGAGTGAAACAAGTCAAATGGGTGAAATATTGGCTTCTCTATGGCTAATTTATCACCAGAAGGAGTCAATTGGGTAGAAATAGAAAGTTCAAAATCGATAACTCTTGGGCCCGATATAGGTCCATTTGGTCAAATATGGACTTCTGAATGACTGATGTAAAATCAGAAGTAGTCAATGAGTATGTATAGAAGGTTCAAGAACAAGTGCTGAAATATGTTCACTATGTCAAATATTGGCTACTGTATGGCTGATCTATCACCAAAAGGAGTCCAGTGGGCAGAAATAGAAAATTCAAAATCGACAACCCTTGGGCCCGAAATAGGTCCATTTGTTCAAATATGGACTTCTGAATGACTGATGTAAAATCAGAAGCAGTCAATGAGTATGTATAGAAAGGTCAAGATCAAGGAGGGAAACATGTTGAGTAAGTCAAAAATTGGCTACTGTATGGCTGATCTATCACCAAAAGGAGTCCAGTGGGCAGAAATAGAAAATTCAAAATCGACAACCCTTGGGCCCGATATTAGTCCATTTGGTCAAATATGGATTTCTGAATGACTGACATAATATCAGAAAGAGTCAATGAGTAGGTATAGAAATTTCGAGATCGATGACTGAAACATGTCAAATGGGTCAAATATTTGTTTCTCTATGGCTAATTTATCACCAGAAGGAGTCAATTGGGTAGAAATAAAAAGTTCAAAATCGATGACTCTTGGGCCCGATATAGGTCCATTTGGTCAAATATGGACTTCTGAATGACTGATGTAAAATCAGAAGTAGTCAATGAGTATGTATAGAAAGTTCAAGATCAAGGAGAGAAACAGGTTAAGTCAAAATTTGGCTACTGTATTGCTGATGTATTACCAGAAGAAGTCAATGGTTAGAAATAAAAAGTTCAATATTGATGAGTCTTTGGGCTAGATATTAGTATTTCATGTGAAATATAGACTTCTGATGTATGCTGATGTAACAACAGAAGGAATCAATGAGTACATATAAAAAGTTCAAGATCAAGTACTGAAATATGTTCACTATGTCAAATATTGGCTACTGTATGGCTGATCTATCACCAAAAGGAGTCCAGTGGGCAGAAATAGAAAATTCAAAATCGACAACCCTTGGGCCCGATATTAGTCCATTTGGTCAAATATGGATTTCTGAATGACTGACATAATATCAGAAAGAGTCAATGAGTAGGTATAGAAATTTCGAGATCCATGACTGAAACAAGTCAAATTGGTCAAATATTGGCTTCTCTATGGGTAATTTATCACCAGAAGGAGTCAATTGGGTAGAAATAGAAAGTTCAAAATCGATAACTCTTCGGCCCGGTATAAGTCCATTTGGTCAAATATGGACTTCTGAATGACTGATGTAAAATCAGAAGTAGTCAATGAGTATGTATAGAAAGGTCAAGATCAAGTAGGGAAACATGTTGAGTAAGTCAAAAATTGGCTACTGTATGGCTGATGTATCACCAAAAGAAGTCCAGTGGGCAGAAATAGAAAATTCAAAATCAACAACCCTTGGGCCCGATATTAGTCCATTTCGTCAAATATGGATTTCTGAATGACTGACATAATATCAGAAAGAGTCAATGAGTAGGTATAGAAATTTCGAGATCGATGACTGAAACATGTCAAATGGGTCAAATATTTGTTTCTCTATGACTAATTTATCACCAGAAGGAGTCAATTGGGTAGAAATAAAAAGTTCAAAATCGATGACTCTTGGGCCCGATATAGGTCCATTTGGTCAAATATGGACTTCTGAATGACTGATGTAAAATCAGAAGTAGTCAATGAGTATGTATAGAAAGTTCAATATCAAGTGCTGAAATATGTTCACTATGTCAAATATTGGCTACTGCATGGCTGATCTATCACCAAAAGGAGTCCAGTGGGCAGAAATAGAAAATTCAAAATCGACAACCCTTGGACCCGATATTAGTCCATTTGTTCAAATATGGATTACTGAATGACTGACATAATATCAGAAAGAGTCAATGAGTAGGTATAGAAATTTCGAGATCCATGACTGAAACAAGTCAAATTGGTCAAATATTGGCTTCTCTATGGCTAATTTATCACCAGAAGGAGTCAATTGGGTAGAAATAGAAAGTTCAAAATCGATGACTCTTGGGCCCGATATAGGTCCATTTGTTCAAATATGGACTTCTGAATGTCTGATGTAAAATCAGTAGTAGTCAATGAGTATGTATAGAAAGTTCAATATCAAGTGCTGAAATATGTTCACTATGTCAAATATTGGCTACTGTATGGCTGATCTATCACCAAAAGGAGTCCAGTGGGCAGAAATAGAAAATTCAAAATCGACAACCCTTGGGCCCCGATATTAGTCCATTTTTTCAAATATGGATTTCTGAATGACTGACATAATATCAGAAAGAGTCAATGAGTAGGTATAGAAATTTCGAGATCCATGACTGAAACATGTCAAATGGGTGAAATATTGGCTTCTCTATGGCTAATTTATCACCAGAAGGAGTCAATTGGGTAGAAATAGAAAGTTCAAAATCGATAACTCTTGGGCCCGATATAGGTCCATTTGGTCAAATATGGACTTCTGAATGACTGATGTAAAATCAGAAGTAGTCAATGAGTATGTATAGAAGGTTCAAGAACAAGTGCTGAAATATGTTCACTATGTCAAATATTGGCTACTGTATGGCTGATCTATCACCAAAAGGAGTCCAGTGGGCAGAAATAGAAAATTCAAAATCGACAACCCTTGGGCCCGATATAGGTCCATTTGTTCAAATATGGACTTCTGAATGACTGATGTAAAATCAGAAGCAGTCAATGAGTATGTATAGAAAGGTCAAGATCAAGGAGGGAAACATGTTGAGTAAGTCAAAAATTGGCTACTGTATGGCTGATCTATCACCAAAAGGAGTCCAGTGGGCAGAAATAGAAAATTCAAAATCGACAACCCTTGGGCCCGATATTAGTCCATTTGGTCAAATATGGATTTCTGAATGACTGACATAATATCAGAAAGAGTCAATGAGTAGGTATAGAAATTTCGAGATCGATGACTGAAACATGTCAAATGGGTCAAATATTTGTTTCTCTATGGCTAATTTATCACCAGAAGGAGTCAATTGGGTAGAAATAAAAAGTTCAAAATCGATGACTCTTGGGCCCGATATAGGTCCATTTGGTCAAGTATGGACTTCTGAATGACTGATGTAAAATCAGAAGTAGTCAATGAGTATGTATAGAAAGTTCAAGATCAAGTGCTGAAATATGTTCACTATGTCAAATATTGGCTACTGGATAGCTGATCTATCACTAAAAGGAGTCCAGTGGGCAGAAATAGAAAATTCAAAATCGACAACCCTTGGGCCCCATGTTAGTCCATTTGGTCAAATATGGATTTCTGAATGACTGACATAATATCAGAAAGAGTCAATGAGTAGGTATAGAAATTTCGAGATCCATGACTGAAACATGTCAAATGGGTGAAATATTGGCTTCTGTATGGCTGATCTATCACCAAAAGGAGTCCACTGGGCAGAAATAGAAAATTCAAAATCGACAACCCTTGGGCCCGATATTAGTCCAATTGGTCAAATATGGATTTCTGAATGACTGACATAATATCAGAAAGAGTCAATGAGTATATATAGAAATTTCGAGATCCATGAGTGAAACAAGTCAAATGGGTGAAATATTGGCTTCTCTATGGCTAATTTATCACCAGAAGGAGTCAATTGGGTAGAAATAGAAAGTTCAAAATCGATAACTCTTGGGCCCGATATAGGTCCATTTGGTCAAATATGGACTTCTGAATGACTGATGTAAAATCAGAAGTAGTCAATGAGTATGTATAGAAGGTTCAAGAACAAGTGCTGAAATATGTTCACTATGTCAAATATTGGCTACTGTATGGCTGATCTATCACCAAAAGGAGTCCAGTGGGCAGAAATAGAAAATTCAAAATCGACAACCCTTGGGCCCGAAATAGGTCCATTTGTTCAAATATGGACTTCTGAATGACTGATGTAAAATCAGAAGCAGTCAATGAGTATGTATAGAAAGGTCAAGATCAAGGAGGGAAACATGTTGAGTAAGTCAAAAATTGGCTACTGTATGGCTGATCTATCACCAAAAGGAGTCCAGTGGGCAGAAATAGAAAATTCAAAATCGACAACCCTTGGGCCCGATATTAGTCCATTTGGTCAAATATGGATTTCTGAATGACTGACATAATATCAGAAAGAGTCAATGAGTAGGTATAGAAATTTCGAGATCGATGACTGAAACATGTCAAATGGGTCAAATATTTGTTTCTCTATGGCTAATTTATCACCAGAAGGAGTCAATTGGGTAGAAATAAAAAGTTCAAAATCGATGACTCTTGGGCCCGATATAGGTCCATTTGGTCAAATATGGACTTCTGAATGACTGATGTAAAATCAGAAGTAGTCAATGAGTATGTATAGAAAGTTCAAGATCAAGTGCTGAAATATGTTCACTATGTCAAATATTGGCTACTGGATAGCTGATCTATCACTAAAAGGAGTCCAGTGGGCAGAAATAGAAAATTCAAAATCGACAACCCTTGGGCCCCATGTTAGTCCATTTGGTCAAATATGGATTTCTCAATGACTGACATAATATCAGAAAGAGTCAATGAGTAGGTATAGAAATTTTGAGATCCATGACTGAAACATGTCAAATGGGTGAAATATTGGCTTCCGTATTTTCTGATCTATCACCAAAAGGAGTCCACTGGGCAGAAATAGAAAATTCAAAATCGACAACCCTTGGGCCCGATATTAGTCCAATTGGTCAAATATGGATTTCTGAATGACTGACATAATATCAGAAAGAGTCAATGAGTATATATAGAAATTTCGAGATCCATGAGTGAAACAAGTCAAATTTGTGAAATATTGGCTTCTCTATGGCTGATCTATCACCAAAAGGAGTCAATTGGGTAGAAATAGAAAGTTCAAAATCGATGACTCTTCGGCCATATATAAGTCCCTTTGGTCAAATATGGACTTCTGAATGACTGATGTAAAATCAGAAGTAGTCAATGAGTATGTATAGAAAGTTCAAGATCAAGGAGAGAAACAGGTTAAGTCAAAATTTGGCTACTGTATGGCTGATGTATTACCAGAAGAAGTCAATGGTTAGAAATAAAAAGTTCAATATTGATGAGTCTTTGGGCTAGATATTAGTATTTCATGTGAAATATAGACTTCTGATGTATGCTGATGTAACAACAGAAGGAATCAATGAGTACATATAAAAAGTTCAAGATCAAGTACTGAAATATGTTCACTATGTCAAATATTGGCTACTGTATGGCTGATCTATCACCAAAAGGAGTCCAGTGGGCAGAAATAGAAAATTCAAAATCGACAACCCTTGGGCCCGATATTAGTCCATTTGGTCAAATATGGATTTCTGAATGACTGACATAATATCAGAAAGAGTCAATGAGTAGGTATAGAAATTTCGAGATCCATGACTGAAACAAGTCAAATTGGTCAAATATTGGCTTCTCTATGGCTAATTTATAACCAGAAGGAGTCAATTGGGTAGAAATAGAAAGTTCAAAATCGATAACTCTTCGGCCCGGTATAAGTCCATTTGGTCAAATATGGACTTCTGAATGACTGATGTAAAATCAGAAGTAGTCAATGAGTATGTATAGAAAGGTCAAGATCAAGTAGGGAAACATGTTGAGTAAGTCAAAAATTGGCTACTGTATGGCTGATGTATCACCAAAAGAAGTCCAGTGGGCAGAAATAGAAAATTCAAAATCAACAACCCTTGGTTCCGATATTAGTCCATTTCGTCAAATATGGATTTCTGAATGACTGACATAATATCAGAAAGAGTCAATGAGTAGGTATAGAAATTTCGAGATCGATGACTGAAACATGTCAAATGGGTCAAATATTTATTTCTCTATGACTAATTTATCACCAGAAGGAGTCAATTGGGTAGAAATAAAAAGTTCAAAATCGATGACTCTTGGGCCCGATATAGGTCCATTTGGTCAAATATGGACTTCTGAATGACTGATGTAAAATCAGAAGTAGTCAATGAGTATGTATAGAAAGTTCAAGATCAAGTGCTGAAATATGTTCACTATGTCAAATATTGGCTACTGCATGGCTGATCTATCACCAAAAGGAGTCCAGTGGGCAGAAATAGAAAATTCAAAATCGACAACCCTTGGACCCGATATTAGTCCATTTGTTCAAATATGGATTACTGAATGATTGACATAATATCAGAAAGAGTCAATGAGTAGGTATAGAAATTTCGAGATCCATGACTGAAACAAGTCAAATTGGTCAAATATTGGCTTCTCTATGGCTAATTTATCACCAGAAGGAGTCAATTGGGTAGAAATAGAAAGTTCAAAATCGATGACTCTTGGGCCCGATATAGGTCCATTTGTTCAAATATGGACTTCTGAATGTCTGATGTAAAATCAGTAGTAGTCAATGAGTATGTATAGAAAGTTCAATATCAAGTGCTGAAATATGTTCACTATGTCAAATATTGGCTACTGTATGGCTGATCTATCACCAAAAGGAGTCCAGTGGGCAGAAATAGAAAATTCAAAATCGACAACCCTTGGGCCCGATATAGGTCCATTTGTTCAAATATGGACTTCTGAATGACTGATGTAAAATCAGAAGCAGTCAATGAGTATGTATAGAAAGGTCAAGATCAAGGAGGGAAACATGTTGAGTAAGTCAAAAATTGGCTACTGTATGGCTGATCTATCACCAAAAGGAGTCCAGTGGGCAGAAATAGAAAATTCAAAATCGACAACCCTTGGGCCCGATATTAGTCCATTTGGTCAAATATGGATTTCTGAATGACTGACATAATATCAGAAAGAGTCGATGAGTAGGTATAGAAATTTCGAGATCGATGACTGAAACATGTCAAATGGGTCAAATATTTGTTTCTCTATGGCTAATTTATCACCAGAAGGAGTCAATTGGGTAGAAATAAAAAGTTCAAAATCGATGACTCTTGGGCCCGATATAGGTCCATTTGGTCAAGTATGGACTTCTGAATGACTGATGTAAAATCAGAAGTAGTCAATGAGTATGTATAGAAAGTTCAAGATCAAGTGCTGAAATATGTTCACTATGTCAAATATTGGCTACTGGATAGCTGATCTATCATTAAATGGAGTCCAGTGGGCAGAAATAGAAAATTCAAAATCGACAACCCTTGGGCCCCATGTTAGTCCATTTGGTCAAATATGGATTTCTGAATGACTGACATAATATCAGAAAGAGTCAATGAGTAGGTATAGAAATTTCGAGATCCATGACTGAAACATGTCAAATGGGTGAAATATTGGCTTCTGTATGGCTGATCTATCACCAAAAGGAGTCCACTGGGCAGAAATAGAAAATTCAAAATCGACAACCCTTGGGCCCGATATTAGTCCAATTGGTCAAATATGGATTTCTGAATGACTGACATAATATCAGAAAGAGTCAATGAGTATATATAGAAATTTCGAGATCCATGAGTGAAACAAGTCAAATGGGTGAAATATTGGCTTCTCTATGGCTGATCTATCACCAAAAGGAGTCCACTGGGCAGAAATAGAAAATTCAAAATCGACAACCCTTGGGCCCGGTGTTAGTCCATTTGGTCAAATATGGATTTCTGAATGACTGACATAATATCAGAAAGAGTCAATGAGTAGGTATAGAAATTTCGAGATCCATGACTGAAACATGTCAAATGGGTGAAATATTGGCTTCTCTATGGCTAATTTATCACCAGAAGGAGTCAATTGGGTAGAAATAGAAAGTTCAAAATCGATAACTCTTGGGCCCGATATAGGTCCATTTGGTCAAATATGGACTTCTGAATGACTGATGTAAAATCAGAAGTAGTCAATGAGTATGTATAGAAGGTTCAAGAACAAGTGCTGAAATATGTTCACTATGTCAAATATTGGCTACTGTATGGCTGATCTATCACCAAAAGGAGTCCAGTGGGCAGAAATAGAAAATTCAAAATCGACAACCCTTGGGCCCGATATAGGTCCATTTGTTCAAATATGGACTTCTGAATGACTGATGTAATATCAGAAGCAGTCAATGAGTATGTATAGAAAGGTCAAGATCAAGGAGGGAAACATGTTGAGTAAGTCAAAAATTGGCTACTGTATGGCTGATCTATCACCAAAAGGAGTCCAGTGGGCAGAAATAGAAAATTCAAAATCGACAACCCTTGGGCCCGATATTAGTCCATTTGGTCAAATATGGATTTCTGAATGACTGACATAATATCAGAAAGAGTCAATGAGTAGGTATAGAAATTTCGAGATCGATGACTGAAACATGTCAAATGGGTCAAATATTTGTTTCTCTATGGCTAATTTATCACCAGAAGGAGTCAATTGGGTAGAAATAAAAAGTTCAAAATCGATGACTCTTGGGCCCGATATAGGTCCATTTGGTCAAATATGGACTTCTGAATGACTGATGTAAAATCAGAAGTAGTCAATGAGTATGTATAGAAAGTTCAAGATCAAGTGCTGAAATATGTTCACTATGTCAAATATTGGCTACTGGATAGCTGATCTATCACTAAAAGGAGTCCAGTGGGCAGAAATAGAAAATTCAAAATCGACAACCCTTGGGCCCCATGTTAGTCCATTTGGTCAAATATGGATTTCTCAATGACTGACATAATATCAGAAAGAGTCAATGAGTAGGTATAGAAATTTTGAGATCCATGACTGAAACATGTCAAATGTGTGAAATATTGGCTTCTGTATTTTCTGATCTATCACCAAAAGGAGTCCACTGGGCAGAAATAGAAAATTCAAAATCGACAACCCTTGGGCCCGATATTAGTCCAATTGGTCAAATATGGATTTCTGAATGACTGACATAATATCAGAAAGAGTCAATGAGTATATATAGAAATTTCGAGATCCATGAGTGAAACAAGTCAAATGGGTGAAATATTGGCTTCTCTATGGCTGATCTATCACCAAAAGGAGTCAATTGGGTAGAAATAGAAAGTTCAAAATCGATGACTCTTCGGCCATATATAAGTCCCTTTGGTCAAATATGGACTTCTGAATGACTGATGTAAAATCAGAAGTAGTCAATGAGTATGTATAGAAAGTTCAAGATCAAGGAGAGAAACAGGTTAAGTCAAAATTTGGCTACTGTATGGCTGATGTATTACCAGAAGAAGTCAATGGTTAGAAATAAAAAGTTCAATATTGATGAGTCTTTGGGCTAGATATTAGTATTTCATGTGAAATATAGACTTCTGATGTATGCTGATGTAACAACAGAAGGAATCAATGAGTACATATAAAAAGTTCAAGATCAAGTACTGAAATATGTTCACTATGTCAAATATTGGCTACTGTATGGCTGATCTATCACCAAAAGGAGTCCAGTGGGCAGAAATAGAAAATTCAAAATCGACAACCCTTGGGCCCGATATTAGTCCATTTGGTCAAATATGGATTTCTGAATGACTGACATAATATCAGAAAGAGTCAATGAGTAGGTATAGAAATTTCGAGATCCATGACTGAAACAAGTCAAATTGGTCAAATATTGGCTTCTCTATGGCTAATTTATCACCAGAAGGAGTCAATTGGGTAGAAATAGAAAGTTCAAAATCGATAACTCTTCGGCCCGGTATAAGTCCATTTGGTCAAATATGGACTTCTGAATGACTGATGTAAAATCAGAAGTAGTCAATGAGTATGTATAGAAAGGTCAAGATCAAGTAGGGAAACATGTTGAGTAAGTCAAAAATTGGCTACTGTATGGCTGATGTATCACCAAAAGAAGTCCAGTGGGCAGAAATAGAAAATTCAAAATCAACAACCCTTGGGCCCGATATTAGTCCATTTCGTCAAATATGGATTTCTGAATGACTGACATAATATCAGAAAGAGTCAATGAGTAGGTATAGAAATTTCGAGATCGATGACTGAAACATGTCAAATGGGTCAAATATTTGTTTCTCTATGACTAATTTATCACCAGAAGGAGTCAATTGGGTAGAAATAAAAAGTTCAAAATCGAAGACTCTTGG
This sequence comes from Zacco platypus, assembly GCA_038088235.1. Taxonomy (NCBI): domain Eukaryota; kingdom Metazoa; phylum Chordata; class Actinopteri; order Cypriniformes; family Xenocyprididae; genus Zacco; species Zacco platypus. The sequence continues at coordinate 17,574,389 of CM076065.1, read as the reverse complement.
GCCCGATATAGGTCCATTTGGTCAAATATGGACTTCTGAATGACTGATGTAAAATCAGAAGTAGTCAATGAGTATGTATAGAAAGTTCAAGATCAAGTGCTGAAATATGTTCACTATGTCAAATATTGGCTACTGCATGGCTGATCTATCACCAAAAGGAGTCCAGTGGGCAGAAATAGAAAATTCAAAATCGACAACCCTTGGACCCGATATTAGTCCATTTGTTCAAATATGGATTACTGAATGATTGACATAATATCAGAAAGAGTCAATGAGTAGGTATAGAAATTTCGAGATCCATGACTGAAACAAGTCAAATTGGTCAAATATTGGCTTCTCTATGGCTAATTTATCACCAGAAGGAGTCAATTGGGTAGAAATAGAAAGTTCAAAATCGATGACTCTTGGGCCCGATATAGGTCCATTTGTTCAAATATGGACTTCTGAATGTCTGATGTAAAATCAGTAGTAGTCAATGAGTATGTATAGAAAGTTCAAGAACAAGTGCTGAAATATGTTCACTATGTCAAATATTGGCTACTGTATGGCTGATCTATCACCAAAAGGAGTCCAGTGGGCAGAAATAGAAAATTCAAAATCGACAACCCTTGGGCCCGATATAGGTCCATTTGTTCAAATATGGACTTCTGAATGACTGATGTAAAATCAGAAGCAGTCAATGAGTATGTATAGAAAGGTCAAGATCAAGGAGGGAAACATGTTGAGTAAGTCAAAAATTGGCTACTGTATGGCTGATCTATCACCAAAAGGAGTCCAGTGGGCAGAAATAGAAAATTCAAAATCGACAACCCTTGGGCCCGATATTAGTCCATTTGGTCAAATATGGATTTCTGAATGACTGACATAATATCAGAAAGAGTCAATGAGTAGGTATAGAAATTTCGAGATCGATGACTGAAACATGTCAAATGGGTCAAATATTTGTTTCTCTATGGCTAATTTATCACCAGAAGGAGTCAATTGGGTAGAAATAAAAAGTTCAAAATCGATGACTCTTGGGCCCGATATAGGTCCATTTGGTCAAGTATGGACTTCTGAATGACTGATGTAAAATCAGAAGTAGTCAATGAGTATGTATAGAAAGTTCAAGATCAAGTGCTGAAATATGTTCACTATGTCAAATATTGGCTACTGGATAGCTGATCTATCACTAAAAGGAGTCCAGTGGGCAGAAATAGAAAATTCAAAATCGACAACCCTTGGGCCCCATGTTAGTCCATTTGGTCAAATATGGATTTCTGAATGACTGACATAATATCAGAAAGAGTCAATGAGTAGGTATAGAAATTTCGAGATCCATGACTGAAACATGTCAAATGGGTGAAATATTGGCTTCTGTATGGCTGATCTATCACCAAAAGGAGTCCACTGGGCAGAAATAGAAAATTCAAAATCGACAACCCTTGGGCCCGATATTAGTCCAATTGGTCAAATATGGATTTCTGAATGACTGACATAATATCAGAAAGAGTCAATGAGTATGTATAGAAAGTTCAATATCAAGTGCTGAAATATGTTCACTATGTCAAATATTGGCTACTGTATGGCTGATCTATCACCAAAAGGAGTCCAGTGGGCAGAAATAGAAAATTCAAAATCGACAACCCTTGGGCCCGATATTAGTCCATTTGGTCAAATATGGATTTCTGAATGACTGACATAATATCAGAAAGAGTCAATGAGTAGGTATAGAAATTTCGAGATCCATGACTGAAACATGTCAAATGGGTGAAATATTGGCTTCTCTATGGCTAATTTATCACCAGAAGGAGTCAATTGGGTAGAAATAGAAAGTTCAAAATCGATAACTCTTGGGCCCGATATAGGTCCATTTGGTCAAATATGGACTTCTGAATGACTGATGTAAAATCAGAAGTAGTCAATGAGTATGTATAGAAGGTTCAAGAACAAGTGCTGAAATATGTTCACTATGTCAAATATTGGCTACTGTATGGCTGATCTATCACCAAAAGGAGTCCAGTGGGCAGAAATAGAAAATTCAAAATCGACAACCCTTGGGCCCGATATAGGTCCATTTGTTCAAATATGGACTTCTGAATGACTGATGTAAAATCAGAAGCAGTCAATGAGTATGTATAGAAAGGTCAAGATCAAGGAGGGAAACATGTTGAGCAAGTCAAAAATTGGCTACTGTATGGCTGATCTATCACCAAAAGGAGTCCAGTGGGCAGAAATAGAAAATTCAAAATCGACAACCCTTGGGCCCGATATTAGTCCATTTGGTCAAATATGGATTTCTGAATGACTGACATAATATCAGAAAGAGTCAATGAGTAGGTATAGAAATTTCGAGATCGATGACTGAAACATGTCAAATGGGTCAAATATTTGTTTCTCTATGGCTAATTTATCACCAGAAGGAGTCAATTGGGTAGAAATAAAAAGTTCAAAATCGATGACTCTTGGGCCCGATATAGGTCCATTTGGTCAAGTATGGACTTCTGAATGACTGATGTAAAATCAGAAGTAGTCAATGAGTATGTATAGAAAGTTCAAGATCAAGTGCTGAAATATGTTCACTATGTCAAATATTGGCTACTGGATAGCTGATCTATCACTAAAAGGAGTCCAGTGGGCAGAAATAGAAAATTCAAAATCGACAACCCTTGGCCCCCATGTTAGTCCATTTGGTCAAATATGGATTTCTGAATGACTGACATAATATCAGAAAGAGTCAATGAGTAGGTATAGAAATTTCGAGATCCATGACTGAAACATGTCAAATGGGTGAAATATTGGCTTCTGTATGGCTGATCTATCACCAAAAGGAGTCCACTGGGCAGAAATAGAAAATTCAAAATCGACAACCCTTGGGCCCGATATTAGTCCAATTGGTCAAATATGGATTTCTGAATGACTGACATAATATCAGAAAGAGTCAATGAGTATATATAGAAATTTCGAGATCCATGAGTGAAACAAGTCAAATGGGTGAAATATTGGCTTCTCTATGGCTGATCTATCACCAAAAGGAGTCCACTGGGCAGAAATAGAAAATTCAAAATCGACAACCCTTGGGCCCGATGTTAGTCCATTTGGTCAAATATGGATTTCTGAATGACTGACATAATATCAGAAAGAGTCAATGAGTAGGTATAGAAATTTCGAGATCCATGACTGAAACAAGTCAAATTGGTCAAATATTGGCTTTTCTATGGCTAATTTATCACCAGAAGGAGTCAATTGGGTAGAAATAGAAAGTTCAAAATCGATGACTCTTCGGCCATATATAAGTCCCTTTGGTCAAATATGGACTTCTGAATGACTGATGTAAAATCAGAAGTAGTCAATGAGTATGTATGGAAAGTTCAAGATCAAGGAGAGAAACAGGTTAAGTCAAAATTTGGCTACTGTATGGCTGATGTATTACCAGAAGAAGTCAATGGTTAGAAATAAAAAGTTCAATATTGATGAGTCTTTGGGCTAGATATTAGTATTTCATGTGAAATATAGACTTCTGATGTATGCTGATGTAACAACAGAAGGAATCAATGAGTACATATAAAAAGTTCAAGATCAAGTACTGAAATATGTTCACTATGTCAAATATTGGCTACTGTATGGCTGATCTATCACCAAAAGGAGTCCAGTGGGCAGAAATAGAAAATTCAAAATCGACAACCCTTGGGCCCGATATTAGTCCATTTGGTCAAATATGGATTTCTGAATGACTGACATAATATCAGAAAGAGTCAATGAGTAGGTATAGAAATTTCGAGATCGATGACTGAAACATGTCAAATGGGTCAAATATTTGTTTCTCTATGGCTAATTTATCACCAGAAGGAGTCAATTGGGTAGAAATAAAAAGTTCAAAATCGATGACTCTTGGGCCCGATATAGGTCCATTTGGTCAAATATGGACTTCTGAATGACTGATGTAAAATCAGAAGTAGTCAATGAGTATGTATAGAAAGTTCAAGATCAAGTGCTGAAATATGTTCACTATGTCAAATATTGGCTACTGGATAGCTGATCTATCACTAAAAGGAGTCCAGTGGGCAGAAATAGAAAATTCAAAATCGACAACCCTTGGGCCCCATGTTAGTCCATTTGGTCAAATATGGATTTCTCAATGACTGACATAATATCAGAAAGAGTCAATGAGTAGGTATAGAAATTTTGAGATCCATGACTGAAACATGTCAAATGGGTGAAATATTGGCTTCTGTATTTTCTGATCTATCACCAAAAGGAGTCCACTGGGCAGAAATAGAAAATTCAAAATCGACAACCCTTGGGCCCGATATTAGTCCATTTGGTCAAATATGGATTTCTGAATGACTGACATAATATCAGAAAGAGTCAATGAGTAGGTATAGAAATTTCGAGATCCATGACTGAAACAAGTCAAATTGGTCAAATATTGGCTTTTCTATGGCTAATTTATCACCAGAAGGAGTCAATTGGGTAGAAATAGAAAATTCAAAATCGACAACCCTTGGGCCCGATATAGGTCCATTTGGTCAAATATGGACTTCTGAATGACTGATGTAAAATCAGAAGTAGTCAATGAGTATGTATAGAAAGTTCAAGATCAAGGAGAGAAACAGGTTAAGTCAAAATTTGGCTACTGTATGGCTGATGTATTACCAGAAGAAGTCAATGGTTAGAAATAAAAAGTTCAATATTGATGAGTCTTTGGGCTAGATATTAGTATTTCATGTGAAATATAGACTTCTGATGTATGCTGATGTAACAACAGAAGGAATCAATGAGTACATATAAAAAGTTCAAGATCAAGTACTGAAATATGTTCACTATGTCAAATATTGGCTATTGTATGGCTGATCTATCACCAAAAGGAGTCCAGTGGGCAGAAATAGAAAATTCAAAATCGACAACCCTTGGGCCCGATATTAGTCCATTTGGTCAAATATGGATTTCTGAATGACTGACATAATATCAGAAAGAGTCAATGAGTAGGTATAGAAATTTCGAGATCCATGACTGAAACAAGTCAAATTGGTCAAATATTGGCTTCTCTATGGCTAATTTATCACCAGAAGGAGTCAATTGGGTAGAAATAGAAAGTTCAAAATTGATAACTCTTCGGCCCGATATAAGTCCATTTGGTCAAATATGGACTTCTGAATGACTGATGTAAAATCAGAAGTAGTCAATGAGTATGTATAGAAAGGTCAAGATCAAGTAGGGAAACATGTTGAGTAAGTCAAAAATTGGCTACTGTATGGCTGATCTATCACCAAAAGAAGTCCAGTGGGCAGAAATAGAAAATTCAAAATCAACAACCCTTGGGCCCGATATTAGTCCATTTGGTCAAATATGGATTTCTGAATGACTGACATAATATCAGAAAGAGTCAATGAGTAGGTATAGAAATTTCGAGATCCATGACTGAAACAAGTCAAATTGGTCAAATATTGGCTTCTCTATGGCTAATTTATCACCAGAAGGAGTCAATTGGGTAGAAATAGAAAGTTCAAAATCGATAACTGTTGGGCCCGATATAGGTCCATTTGGTCAAATATGGACTTCTGAAAGAAGAAGTAAAATCAGTAGTAGTCAATGAGTATGTATAGAAAGTTCAAGAACAAGTGCTGAAATATGTTCACTATGTCAAATATTGGCTACTGTATGGCTGATCTATCACCAAAAGGAGTCCAGTGGGCAGAAATAGAAAATTCAAAATCGACAACCCTTGGGCCCGATATAGGTCCATTTGTTCAAATATGGACTTCTGAATGACTGATGTAAAATCAGAAGCAGTCAATGAGTATGTATAGAAAGGTCAAGATCAAGGAGGGAAACATGTTGAGTAAGTCAAAAATTGGCTACTGTATGGCTGATCTATCACCAAAAGGAGTCCAGTGGGCAGAAATAGAAAATTCAAAATCGACAACCCTTGGGCCCGATATTAGTCCATTTGGTCAAATATGGATTTCTGAATGACTGACATAATATCAGAAAGAGTCAATGAGTAGGTATAGAAATTTCGAGATCGATGACTGAAACATGTCAAATGGGTCAAATATTTGTTTCTCTATGGCTAATTTATCACCAGAAGGAGTCAATTGGGTAGAAATAAAAAGTTCAAAATCGATGACTCTTGGGCCCGATATAGGTCCATTTGGTCAAGTATGGACTTCTGAATGACTGATGTAAAATCAGAAGTAGTCAATGAGTATGTATAGAAAGTTCAAGATCAAGTGCTGAAATATGTTCACTATGTCAAATATTGGCTACTGGATAGCTGATCTATCACTAAAAGGAGTCCAGTGGGCAGAAATAGAAAATTCAAAATCGACAACCCTTGGGCCCGATATTAGTCCATTTGGTCAAATATGGATTTCTGAATGACTGACATAATATCAGAAAGAGTCAATGAGTATATATAGAAATTTCGAGATCCATGAGTGAAACAAGTCAAATGGGTGAAATATTGGCTTCTCTATGGCTGATCTATCACCAAAAGGAGTCCACTGGGCAGAAATAGAAAATTCAAAATCAACAACCCTTGGGCCTGATGTTAGTCCATTTGGTCAAATATGGATTTCTGAATGACTGACATAATATCAGAAAAAGTCAATGAGTAGGTATAGAAATTTCGAGATCCATGACTGAAACAAGTCAAATTGGTCAAATATTGGCTTCTCTATGGCTAATTTATCACCAGGAGGAGTCAATTGGGTAGAAATAGAAAGTTCAAAATCGATGACTCTTGGGCCCGATATAAGTCCATTTGTTCAAATATGGACTTCTGAATGTCTGATGTAAAATCAGAAGCAGTCAATGAGTATGTATAGAAAGGTCAAGATCAAGGAGGGAAACATGTTGAGTAAGTCAAAAATTGGCTACTGTATGGCTGATCTATCACCAAAAGGAGTCCAGTGGGCAGAAATAGAAAATTCAAAATCGACAACCCTTGGGCCCGATGTTAGTCCATTTGGTCAAATATGGATTTCTGAATGACTGACATAATATCAGAAAAAGTCAATGAGTAGGTATAGAAATTTCGAGATCCATGACTGAAACATGTCAAATTGGTCAAATATTGGCTTCTCTATGGCTAATTTATCACCAGAAGGAGTCAATTGGGTAGAAATAGAAAGTTCAAAATCGATAACTCTTGGGCCCGATATAGGTCCATTTGGTCAAATATGGACTTCTGAATGACTGATGTAAAATCAGAAGTAGTCAATGAGTATGTATAAAAAGTTCAAGATCAAGTGCTGAAATATGTTCACTAGGTCAAATATTGGCTACTGTATGGCTGATCTATCACCAAATGGAGTCCAGTGGGCAGAAATAGAAAATTCAAAATCGACAACCCTTGGGCCCGATATTAGTCCATTTGGTCAAATACGGATTTCTGAATGACTGACATAATATCAGAAAGAGTCAATGAGTAGGTATAGAAATTTCTAGATCCATGACTGAAAAATGTCAAATGGGTCAAATATTGGCTTCTCTATGGCTAATTTATCACCAGAAGGAGTCAATTGAGTGGAAAGAAAAAGTTCAAATTCGACAACCCTTGGGCCCGATATTAGTCCATTTGGTCAAATGTGGATTTCTGAATGACTGACATAATATCAGAAAGAGTCAATGAGTACGTATAGAAATTTCGAGATCAAGTACTGAAATATGTTCACTATGTCAAATATTGGCTACTGTATGGCTGATCTATCACCAAAAGGAGTCCAGTGGGCAGAAATAGAAAATTCAAAATCGACAACCCTTGGGCCCGATATTAGTCCATTTGGTCAAATATGGATTTCTGAATGACTGACATAATATCAGAAAGAGTCAATGAGTAGGTATAGAAATTTCGAGATCCATGACTGAAACAAGTCAAATTGGTCAAATATTGGCTTCTCTATGGCTAATTTATCACCAGAAGGAGTCAATTGGGTAGAAATAGAAAGTTCAAAATCGATGACTCTTGGGCCCGATATAAGTCCATTTGTTCAAATATGGACTTCTGAATGTCTGATGTAAAATCAGAAGCAGTCAATGAGTATGTATAGAAAGGTCAAGATCAAGGAGGGAAACATGTTGAGTAAGTCAAAAATTGGCTACTGTATGGCTGATCTATCACCAAAAGGAGTCCAGCAGGCAGAAATAGAAAATTCAAAATCGACAACCCTTGGGCCCCATATTAGTCCATTTGGTCAAATATGGACTTCTGAATGACTGATGTAAAATCAGAAGTAGTCAATGAGTATGTATAAAAAGTTCAAGATCAAGTGCTGAAATATGTTCACTATGTCAAATATTGGCTACTGCATGGCTGATCTATCACCAAAAGGAGTTCAGTGGGCAGAAATAGAAAATTCAAAATCGACAACCCTTGGGCCCGATTTTAGTCCATTTGGTCAAATATGGTTTTCTGAATGACTGACATAATATCAGAAAGAGTCAATGAGTAGGTATAGAAATTTCGAGATCCATGACTGAAACAAGTCAAATTGGTCAAATATTGGCTTCTCTATGGCTAATTTATCACCAGAAGGAGTCAATTGGGTAGAAATAGAAAGTTCAAAATCGATGACTCTTGGGCCCGATATAAGTCCATTTGTTCAAATATGGACTTCTGAATGTATGATGTAAAATCAGAAGCAGTCAATGAGTATGTATAGAAAGGTCAAGATCAAGGAGGGAAACATGTTGAGTAAGTCAAATATTGGCTACTGCATGGCTGATCTATCACCAAAAGGAGTCCAGTGGGCAGAAATAGAAAATTCAAAATCGACAACCTTTGGGCCCGATATTAGTCCATTTGGTCAAATATGGATTTCTGAATGACTGACATAATATCAGAAAGAGTCAATGAGTAGGTATAGAAATTTCTAGATCCATGACTGAAACATGTCAAATGGGTGAAATATTGGCTTCTCTATGGCTAATTTATCACCAGAAGGAGTCCACTGGGCAGAAATAGAAAATTCAAAATCGATAACCCTTGGGCCCGATATTAGTCCATTTGGTCAAATATGGACTTCTGAAAGAAGAAGTAAAATCAGTAGTAGTCAATGAGTATGTATAGAAAGTTCAAGATCAAGTACTGAAATATGTTCACTATGTCAAATATTGGCTACTGTATGGCTGATCTATCACCAAAAGGAGTGCAGTGGGCAGAAATAGAAAATTCAAAATCGAAAACCCTTGGGCCCGAAATTAGTCCATTTGGTCAAATATGGATTTCTGAATGACTGACATAATATCAGAAAGAGTCAATGAGTAGGTATAGAAATTTCGAGATCCATGACTGAAACAAGTCAAATTGGTCAAATATTGGCTTCTCTATGGCTAATTTATCACCAGAAGGAGTCAATTGGGTAGAAATAGAAAGTTCAAAATCGATGACTCTTGGGCCCGATATAAGTCCATTTGTTCAAATATGGACTTCTGAATGTCTGATGTAAAATCAGAAGCAGTCAATGAGTATGTATAGAAAGGTCAAGATCAAGGAGGGAAACATGTTGAGTAAGTCAAAAATTGGCTACTGTATGGCTGATCTATCACCAAAAGGAGTCCAGCAGGCAGAAATAGAAAATTCAAAATCGACAACCCTTGGGCCCCATATTAGTCCATTTGGTCAAATATGGACTTCTGAATGACTGATGTAAAATCAGAAGTAGTCAATGAGTATGTATAAAAAGTTCAAGATCAAGTGCTGAAATATGTTCACTATGTCAAATATTGGCTACTGCATGGCTGATCTATCACCAAAAGGAGTTCAGTGGGCAGAAATAGAAAATTCAAAATCGACAACCCTTGGGCCCGATTTTAGTCCATTTGGTCAAATATGGTTTTCTGAATGACTGACATAATATCAGAAAGAGTCAATGAGTAGGTATAGAAATTTCGAGATCCATGACTGAAACAAGTCAAATTGGTCAAATATTGGCTTCTCTATGGCTAATTTATCACCAGAAGGAGTCAATTGGGTAGAAATAGAAAGTTCAAAATCGATGACTCTTGGGCCCGATATAAGTCCATTTGTTCAAATATGGACTTCTGAATGTATGATGTAAAATCAGAAGCAGTCAATGAGTATGTATAGAAAGGTCAAGATCAAGGAGGGAAACATGTTGAGTAAGTCAAATATTGGCTACTGCATAGCTGATCTATCACCAAAAGGAGTCCAGTGGGCAGAAATAGAAAATTCAAAATCGACAACCTTTGGGCCCGATATTAGTCCATTTGGTCAAATATGGATTTCTGAATGACTGACATAATATCAGAAAGAGTCAATGAGTAGGTATAGAAATTTCTAGATCCATGACTGAAACATGTCAAATGGGTGAAATATTGGCTTCTCTATGGCTAATTTATCACCAGAAGGAGTCCACTGGGCAGAAATAGAAAATTCAAAATCGATAACCCTTGGGCCCGATATTAGTCCATTTGGTCAAATATGGACTTCTGAAAGAAGAAGTAAAATCAGTAGTAGTCAATGAGTATGTATAGAAAGTTCAAGATCAAGTACTGAAATATGTTCACTATGTCAAATATTGGCTACTGTATGGCTGATCTATCACCAAAAGGAGTGCAGTGGGCAGAAATAGAAAATTCAAAATCGAAAACCCTTGGGCCCGAAATTAGTCCATTTGGTCAAATATGGATTTCTGAATGACTGACATAATATCAGAAAGAGTCAATGAGTAGGTATAGAAATTTCGAGATCCATGACTGAAACATGTCAAATGGGTGAAATATTGGCTTCTCTATGGCTAATTTATCACCAGAAGGAGTCAATTGGGTAGAAATAGAAAGTTCAAAATTGATGACTCTTGGTCCCGATATAAGTCCATTTGGTCAAATATGGACTTCTGAATGACTGATGTGAAATCAGAAGTAGTCAATGAGTATGTATAAAAAGTTCAAGATCAAGTGCTGAAATATGTTCACTATGTCAAATATTGGCTACTGCATGGCTGATCTATCAACAAAAGGAGTCCAGTGGGCAGAAATAGAAAATTCAAAATCGACAACCCTTGGGCCCGATATTAGTCCATTTGTTCAAATATGGATTTCTGAATGACTGACATAATATCAGAAAGAGTCAATGAGTAGGTATAGAAATTTCGAGATCCATGACTGAAACAAGTCAAATTGGTCAAATATTGGCTTCTCTATGGCTAATTTATCACCAGAAGGAGTCAATTGGGTAGAAATAGAAAGTTCAAAATCGATGACTCTTGGGCCCGATATAAGTCCATTTGTTCAAATATGGACTTCTGAATGTCTGATGTAAAATCAGAAGCAGTCAATGAGTATGTATAGAAAGGTCAAGATCAAGGAGGGAAACATGTTGAGTAAGTCAAAAATTGGCTACTGTATGGCTGATCTATCACCAAAAGGAGTCCAGTGGGCAGAAATAGAAAATTCAAAATCGACAACCCTTGGGCCTGATGTTAGTCCATTTGGTCAAATATGGATTTCTGAATGACTGACATAATATCAGAAAAAGTCAATGAGTAGGTATAGAAATTTCGAGATCCATGACTGAAACAAGTCAAATTGGTCAAATATTGGCTTCTCTATGGCTAATTTATCACCAGAAGGAGTCAATTGGGTAGAAATAGAAAGTTCAAAATCGATGACTCTTGGGCCCGATATAAGTCCATTTGTTCAAATATGGACTTCTGAATGTCTGATGTAAAATCAGAAGCAGTCAATGAGTATGTATAGAAAGGTCAAGATCAAGGAGGGAAACATGTTGAGTAAGTCAAAAATTGGCTACTGTATGGCTGATCTATCACCAAAAGAAGTCCAGTGGGCAGAAATAGAAAATTCAAAATCAACAACCCTTGGGCCCGATGTTAGTCCATTTGGTCAAATATGGATTTCTGAATGACTGACATAATATCAGAAAGAGTCAATGAGTAGGTATAGAAATTTCGAGATCCATGACTGAAACAAGTCAAATTGGTCAAATATTGGCTTCTCTATGGCTAATTTATCACCAGAAGGAGTCAATTGGGTAGAAATAGAAAGTTCAAAATCGATAACTGTTGGGCCCGATATAGGTCCATTTGGTCAAATATGGACTTCTGAAAGAAGAAGTAAAATCAGTAGTAGTCAATGAGTATGTATAGAAAGTTCAAGAACAAGTGCTGAAATATGTTCACTATGTCAAATATTGGCTACTGTATGGCTGATCTATCACCAAAAGGAGTCCAGTGGGCAGAAATAGAAAATTCAAAATCGACAACCCTTGGGCCCGATATAGGTCCATTTGTTCAAATATGGACTTCTGAATGACTGATGTAAAATCAGAAGCAGTCAATGAGTATGTATAGAAAGGTCAAGATCAAGGAGGGAAACATGTTGAGTAAGTCAAAAATTGGCTACTGTATGGCTGATCTATCACCAAAAGGAGTCCAGTGGGCAGAAATAGAAAATTCAAAATCGACAACCCTTGGGCCCGATATTAGTCCATTTGGTCAAATATGGATTTCTGAATGACTGACATAATATCAGAAAGAGTCAATGAGTAGGTATAGAAATTTCGAGATCGATGACTGAAACATGTCAAATGGGTCAAATATTTGTTTCTCTATGGCTAATTTATCACCAGAAGGAGTCAATTGGGTAGAAATAAAAAGTTCAAAATCGATGACTCTTGGGCCCGATATAGGTCCATTTGGTCAAGTATGGACTTCTGAATGACTGATGTAAAATCAGAAGTAGTCAATGAGTATGTATAGAAAGTTCAAGATCAAGTGCTGAAATATGTTCACTATGTCAAATATTGGCTACTGGATAGCTGATCTATCACTAAAAGGAGTCCAGTGGGCAGAAATAGAAAATTCAAAATCGACAACCCTTGGGCCCGATATTAGTCCATTTGGTCAAATATGGATTTCTGAATGACTGACATAATATCAGAAAGAGTCAATGAGTATATATAGAAATTTCGAGATCCATGAGTGAAACAAGTCAAATGGGTGAAATATTGGCTTCTCTATGGCTGATCTATCACCAAAAGGAGTCCACTGGGCAGAAATAGAAAATTCAAAATCAACAACCCTTGGGCCTGATGTTAGTCCATTTGGTCAAATATGGATTTCTGAATGACTGACATAATATCAGAAAAAGTCAATGAGTAGGTATAGAAATTTCGAGATCCATGACTGAAACAAGTCAAATTGGTCAAATATTGGCTTCTCTATGGCTAATTTATCAGCAGGAGGAGTCAATTGGGTAGAAATAGAAAGTTCAAAATCGATGACTCTTGGGCCCGATATAAGTCCATTTGTTCAAATATGGACTTCTGAATGTCTGATGTAAAATCAGAAGCAGTCAATGAGTATGTATAGAAAGGTCAAGATCAAGGAGGGAAACATGTTGAGTAAGTCAAAAATTGGCTACTGTATGGCTGATCTATCACCAAAAGGAGTCCAGTGGGCAGAAATAGAAAATTCAAAATCGACAACCCTTGGGCCCGATGTTAGTCCATTTGGTCAAATATGGATTTCTGAATGACTGACATAATATCAGAAAAAGTCAATGAGTAGGTATAGAAATTTCGAGATCCATGACTGAAACATGTCAAATTGGTCAAATATTGGCTTCTCTATGGCTAATTTATCACCAGAAGGAGTCAATTGGGTAGAAATAGAAAGTTCAAAATCGATAACTCTTGGGCCCGATATAGGTCCATTTGGTCAAATATGGACTTCTGAATGACTGATGTAAAATCAGAAGTAGTCAATGAGTATGTATAAAAAGTTCAAGATCAAGTGCTGAAATATGTTCACTAGGTCAAATATTGGCTACTGTATGGCTGATCTATCACCAAATGGAGTCCAGTGGGCAGAAATAGAAAATTCAAAATCGACAACCCTTGGGCCCGATATTAGTCCATTTGGTCAAATACGGATTTCTGAATGACTGACATAATATCAGAAAGAGTCAATGAGTAGGTATAGAAATTTCTAGATCCATGACTGAAAAATGTCAAATGGGTCAAATATTGGCTTCTCTATGGCTAATTTATCACCAGAAGGAGTCAATTGAGTGGAAAGAAAAAGTTCAAATTCGACAACCCTTGGGCCCGATATTAGTCCATTTGGTCAAATGTGGATTTCTGAATGACTGACATAATATCAGAAAGAGTCAATGAGTACGTATAGAAATTTCGAGATCAAGTACTGAAATATGTTCACTATGTCAAATATTGGCTACTGTATGGCTGATCTATCACCAAAAGGAGTCCAGTGGGCAGAAATAGAAAATTCAAAATCGACAACCCTTGGGCCCGATATTAGTCCATTTGGTCAAATATGGATTTCTGAATGACTGACATAATATCAGAAAGAGTCAATGAGTAGGTATAGAAATTTCGAGATCCATGACTGAAACAAGTCAAATTGGTCAAATATTGGCTTCTCTATGGCTAATTTATCACCAGAAGGAGTCAATTGGGTAGAAATAGAAAGTTCAAAATCGATGACTCTTGGGCCCGATATAAGTCCATTTGTTCAAATATGGACTTCTGAATGTCTGATGTAAAATCAGAAGCAGTCAATGAGTATGTATAGAAAGGTCAAGATCAAGGAGGGAAACATGTTGAGTAAGTCAAAAATTGGCTACTGTATGGCTGATCTATCACCAAAAGGAGTCCAGCAGGCAGAAATAGAAAATTCAAAATCGACAACCCTTGGGCCCCATATTAGTCCATTTGGTCAAATATGGACTTCTGAATGACTGATGTAAAATCAGAAGTAGTCAATGAGTATGTATAAAAAGTTCAAGATCAAGTGCTGAAATATGTTCACTATGTCAAATATTGGCTACTGCATGGCTGATCTATCACCAAAAGGAGTTCAGTGGGCAGAAATAGAAAATTCAAAATCGACAACCCTTGGGCCCGATTTTAGTCCATTTGGTCAAATATGGTTTTCTGAATGACTGACATAATATCAGAAAGAGTCAATGAGTAGGTATAGAAATTTCGAGATCCATGACTGAAACAAGTCAAATTGGTCAAATATTGGCTTCTCTATGGCTAATTTATCACCAGAAGGAGTCAATTGGGTAGAAATAGAAAGTTCAAAATCGATGACTCTTGGGCCCGATATAAGTCCATTTGTTCAAATATGGACTTCTGAATGTATGATGTAAAATCAGAAGCAGTCAATGAGTATGTATAGAAAGGTCAAGATCAAGGAGGGAAACATGTTGAGTAAGTCAAATATTGGCTACTGCATGGCTGATCTATCACCAAAAGGAGTCCAGTGGGCAGAAATAGAAAATTCAAAATCGACAACCTTTGGGCCCGATATTAGTCCATTTGGTCAAATATGGATTTCTGAATGACTGACATAATATCAGAAAGAGTCAATGAGTAGGTATAGAAATTTCTAGATCCATGACTGAAACATGTCAAATGGGTGAAATATTGGCTTCTCTATGGCTAATTTATCACCAGAAGGAGTCCACTGGGCAGAAATAGAAAATTCAAAATCGATAACCCTTGGGCCCGATATTAGTCCATTTGGTCAAATATGGACTTCTGAAAGAAGAAGTAAAATCAGTAGTAGTCAATGAGTATGTATAGAAAGTTCAAGATCAAGTACTGAAATATGTTCACTATGTCAAATATTGGCTACTGTATGGCTGATCTATCACCAAAAGGAGTGCAGTGGGCAGAAATAGAAAATTCAAAATCGAAAACCCTTGGGCCCGAAATTAGTCCATTTGGTCAAATATGGATTTCTGAATGACTGACATAATATCAGAAAGAGTCAATGAGTAGGTATAGAAATTTCGAGATCCATGACTGAAACATGTCAAATGGGTGAAATATTGGCTTCTCTATGGCTAATTTATCACCAGAAGGAGTCAATTGGGTAGAAATAGAAAGTTCAAAATTGATGACTCTTGGTCCCGATATAAGTCCATTTGGTCAAATATGGACTTCTGAATGACTGATGTGAAATCAGAAGTAGTCAATGAGTATGTATAAAAAGTTCAAGATCAAGTGCTGAAATATGTTCACTATGTCAAATATTGGCTACTGCATGGCTGATCTATCAACAAAAGGAGTCCAGTGGGCAGAAATAGAAAATTCAAAATCGACAACCCTTGGGCCCGATATTAGTCCATTTGTTCAAATATGGATTTCTGAATGACTGACATAATATCAGAAAGAGTCAATGAGTAGGTATAGAAATTTCGAGATCCATGACTGAAACAAGTCAAATTGGTCAAATATTGGCTTCTCTATGGCTAATTTATCACCAGAAGGAGTCAATTGGGTAGAAATAGAAAGTTCAAAATCGATGACTCTTGGGCCCGATATAAGTCCATTTGTTCAAATATGGACTTCTGAATGTCTGATGTAAAATCAGAAGCAGTCAATGAGTATGTATAGAAAGGTCAAGATCAAGGAGGGAAACATGTTGAGTAAGTCAAAAATTGGCTACTGTATGGCTGATCTATCACCAAAAGGAGTCCAGTGGGCAGAAATAGAAAATTCAAAATCGACAACCCTTGGGCCTGATGTTAGTCCATTTGGTCAAATATGGATTTCTGAATGACTGACATAATATCAGAAAAAGTCAATGAGTAGGTATAGAAATTTCGAGATCCATGACTGAAACAAGTCAAATTGGTCAAATATTGGCTTCTCTATGGCTAATTTATCACCAGAAGGAGTCAATTGGGTAGAAATAGAAAGTTCAAAATCGATGACTCTTGGGCCCGATATAAGTCCATTTGTTCAAATATGGACTTCTGAATGTCTGATGTAAAATCAGAAGCAGTCAATGAGTATGTATAGAAAGGTCAAGATCAAGGAGGGAAACATGTTGAGTAAGTCAAAAATTGGCTACTGTATGGCTGATCTATCACCAAAAGGAGTCCAGTGGGCAGAAATAGAAAATTCAAAATCGACAACCCTTGGGCCCGATGTTAGTCCATTTGGTCAAATATGGATTTCTGAATGACTGACATAATATCAGAAAAAGTCAATGAGTAGGTATAGAAATTTCGAGATCCATGACTGAAACATGTCAAATTGGTCAAATATTGGCTTCTCAATGGCTAATTTATCACCAGAAGGAGTCAATTGGGTAGAAATAGAAAGTTCAAAATCGATAACTCTTGGGCCCGATATAGGTCCATTTGGTCAAATATGGACTTCTGAATGACTGATGTAAAATCAGAAGTAGTCAATGAGTATGTATAAAAAGTTCAGGATCAAGTGCTGAAATATGTTCACTAGGTCAAATATTGGCTACTGTATGGCTGATCTATCACCAAAAGGAGTCCAGTGGGCAGAAATAGAAAATTCAAAATCGACAACCCTTGGGCCCGATATTAGTCCATTTGGTCAAATATGGATTTCTGAATGACTGACATAATATCAGAAAGAGTCAATGAGTAGGTATAGAAATTTCGAGATCCATGACTGAAACAAGTCAAATTGGTCAAATATTGGCTTCTCTATGGCTAATTTATCACCAGAAGGAGTCAATTGGGTAGAAATAGAAAGTTCAAAATTGATAACTCTTCGGCCCGATATAAGTCCATTTGGTCAAATATGGACTTCTGAATGACTGATGTAAAATCAGAAGTAGTCAATGAGTATGTATAGAAAGGTCAAGATCAAGTAGGGAAACATGTTGAGTAAGTCAAAAATTGGCTACTGTATGGCTGATCTATCACCAAAAGAAGTCCAGTGGGCAGAAATAGAAAATTCAAAATCAACAACCCTTGGGCCCGATAATAGTCCATTTGGTCAAATATGGATTTCTGAATGACTGACATAATATCAGAAAGAGTCAATGAGTAGGTATAGAAATTTCGAGATCCATGACTGAAACAAGTCAAATTGGTCAAATATTGGCTTCTCTATGGCTAATTTATCACCAGAAGGAGTCAATTGGGTAGAAATAGAAAGTTCAAAATCGATAACTGTTGGGCCCGATATAGGTCCATTTGGTCAAATATGGACTTCTGAAAGAAGAAGTAAAAT
Organism: Zacco platypus; assembly: GCA_038088235.1. Lineage (NCBI taxonomy): Eukaryota > Metazoa > Chordata > Actinopteri > Cypriniformes > Xenocyprididae > Zacco > Zacco platypus. The sequence continues at coordinate 17,556,391 of CM076065.1, read as the reverse complement.
CAGTAGTAGTCAATGAGTATGTATAGAAAGTTCAAGATCAAGTACTGCAATATGTTCACTATGTCAAATATTGGCTACTGTATGGCTGATCTATCACGAAAAGGAGTCCAGTGGGCAGAAATAGAAAATTCAAAATCGAAAACCCTTGGGCCCGAAATTAGTCCATTTGGTCAAATATGGATTTCTGAATGACTGACATAATATCAGAAAGAGTCAATGAGTAGGTATAGAAATTTCGAGATCCATGACTGAAACATGTCAAATGGGTGAAATATTGGCTTCTCTATGGCTAATTTATCACCAGAAGGAGTCAATTGGGTAGAAATAGAAAGTTCAAAATTGATGACTCTTGGTCCCGATATAAGTCCATTTGGTCATATATGGACTTCTGAATGACTGATGTAAAATCAGAAGTAGTCAATGAGTATGTATAAAAAGTTCAAGATCAAGTGCTGAAATATGTTCACTATGTCAAATATTGGCTACTGCATGGCTGATCTATCACCAAAAGGAGTCCAGTGGGCAGAAATAGAAAATTCAAAATCGACAACCCTTGGGCCCGATATTAGTCCATTTGTTCAAATATGGATTTCTGAATGACTGACATAATATCAGAAAGAGTCAATGAGTAGGTATAGAAATTTCGAGATCCATGACTGAAACAAGTCAAATTGGTCAAATATTGGCTTCTCTATGGCTAATTTATCACCAGAAGGAGTCAATTGGGTAGAAATAGAAAGTTCAAAATCGATGACTCTTGGGCCCGATATAGGTCCATTTGTTCAAATATGGACTTCTGAATGTCTGATGTAAAATCAGTAGTAGTCAATGAGTATGTATAGAAAGTTCAATATCAAGTGCTGAAATATGTTCACTATGTCAAATATTGGCTACTGTATGGCTGATCTATCACCAAAAGGAGTCCAGTGGGCAGAAATAGAAAATTCAAAATCGACAACCCTTGGGCCCGATATTAGTCCATTTGGTCAAATATGGATTTCTGAATGACTGACATAATATCAGAAAGAGTCAATGAGTAGGTATAGAAATTTCGAGATCCATGACTGAAACATGTCAAATGGGTGAAATATTGGCTTCTCTATGGCTAATTTATCACCAGAAGGAGTCAATTGGGTAGAAATAGAAAGTTCAAAATTGATGACTCTTGGTCCCGATATAAGTCCATTTGGTCATATATGGACTTCTGAATGACTGATGTAAAATCAGAAGTAGTCAATGAGTATGTATAAAAAGTTCAAGATCAAGTGCTGAAATATGTTCACTATGTCAAATATTGGCTACTGCATGGCTGATCTATCACCAAAAGGAGTCCAGTGGGCAGAAATAGAAAATTCAAAATCGACAACCCTTGGGCCCGATATTAGTCCATTTGTTCAAATATGGATTTCTGAATGACTGACATAATATCAGAAAGAGTCAATGAGTAGGTATAGAAATTTCGAGATCCATGACTGAAACAAGTCAAATTGGTCAAATATTGGCTTCTCTATGGCTAATTTATCACCAGAAGGAGTCAATTGGGTAGAAATAGAAAGTTCAAAATCGATGACTCTTGGGCCCGATATAGGTCCATTTGTTCAAATATGGACTTCTGAATGTCTGATGTAAAATCAGTAGTAGTCAATGAGTATGTATAGAAAGTTCAATATCAAGTGCTGAAATATGTTCACTATGTCAAATATTGGCTACTGTATGGCTGATCTATCACCAAAAGGAGTCCAGTGGGCAGAAATAGAAAATTCAAAATCGACAACCCTTGGGCCCGATATTAGTCCATTTGGTCAAATATGGATTTCTGAATGACTGACATAATATCAGAAAGAGTCAATGAGTAGGTATAGAAATTTCGAGATCCATGACTGAAACATGTCAAATGGGTGAAATATTGGCTTCTCTATGGCTAATTTATCACCAGAAGGAGTCAATTGGGTAGAAATAGAAAGTTCAAAATCGATAACTCTTGGGCCCGATATAGGTCCATTTGGTCAAATATGGACTTCTGAATGACTGATGTAAAATCAGAAGTAGTCAATGAGTATGTATAGAAGGTTCAAGAACAAGTGCTGAAATATGTTCACTATGTCAAATATTGGCTACTGTATGGCTGATCTATCACCAAAAGGAGTCCAGTGGGCAGAAATAGAAAATTCAAAATCGACAACCCTTGGGCCCGATATAGGTCCATTTGTTCAAATATGGACTTCTGAATGACTGATGTAAAATCAGAAGCAGTCAATGAGTATGTATAGAAAGGTCAAGATCAAGGAGGGAAACATGTTGAGTAAGTCAAAAATTGGCTACTGTATGGCTGATCTATCACCAAAAGGAGTCCAGTGGGCAGAAATAGAAAATTCAAAATCGACAACCCTTGGGCCCGATATTAGTCCATTTGGTCAAATATGGATTTCTGAATGACTGACATAATATCAGAAAGAGTCAATGAGTAGGTATAGAAATTTCGAGATCGATGACTGAAACATGTCAAATGGGTCAAATATTTGTTTCTCTATGGCTAATTTATCACCAGAAGGAGTCAATTGGGTAGAAATAAAAAGTTCAAAATCGATGACTCTTGGGCCCGATATAGGTCCATTTGGTCAAGTATGGACTTCTGAATGACTGATGTAAAATCAGAAGTAGTCAATGAGTATGTATAGAAAGTTCAAGATCAAGTGCTGAAATATGTTCACTATGTCAAATATTGGCTACTGGATAGCTGATCTATCACTAAAAGGAGTCCAGTGGGCAGAAATAGAAAATTCAAAATCGACAACCCTTGGGCCCGATATTAGTCCATTTGGTCAAATATGGATTTCTGAATGACTGACATAATATCAGAAAGAGTCAATGAGTATATATAGAAATTTCGAGATCCATGAGTGAAACAAGTCAAATGGGTGAAATATTGGCTTCTCTATGGCTGATCTATCACCAAAAGGAGTCCACTGGGCAGAAATAGAAAATTCAAAATCAACAACCCTTGGGCCTGATGTTAGTCCATTTGGTCAAATATGGATTTCTGAATGACTGACATAATATCAGAAAAAGTCAATGAGTAGGTATAGAAATTTCGAGATCCATGACTGAAACAAGTCAAATTGGTCAAATATTGGCTTCTCTATGGCTAATTTATCACCAGGAGGAGTCAATTGGGTAGAAATAGAAAGTTCAAAATCGATGACTCTTGGGCCCGATATAAGTCCATTTGTTCAAATATGGACTTCTGAATGTCTGATGTAAAATCAGAAGCAGTCAATGAGTATGTATAGAAAGGTCAAGATCAAGGAGGGAAACATGTTGAGTAAGTCAAAAATTGGCTACTGTATGGCTGATCTATCACCAAAAGGAGTCCAGTGGGCAGAAATAGAAAATTCAAAATCGACAACCCTTGGGCCCGATGTTAGTCCATTTGGTCAAATATGGATTTCTGAATGACTGACATAATATCAGAAAAAGTCAATGAGTAGGTATAGAAATTTCGAGATCCATGACTGAAACATGTCAAATTGGTCAAATATTGGCTTCTCTATGGCTAATTTATCACCAGAAGGAGTCAATTGGGTAGAAATAGAAAGTTCAAAATCGATAACTCTTGGGCCCGATATAGGTCCATTTGGTCAAATATGGACTTCTGAATGACTGATGTAAAATCAGAAGTAGTCAATGAGTATGTATAAAAAGTTCAAGATCAAGTGCTGAAATATGTTCACTAGGTCAAATATTGGCTACTGTATGGCTGATCTATCACCAAATGGAGTCCAGTGGGCAGAAATAGAAAATTCAAAATCGACAACCCTTGGGCCCGATATTAGTCCATTTGGTCAAATACGGATTTCTGAATGACTGACATAATATCAGAAAGAGTCAATGAGTAGGTATAGAAATTTCTAGATCCATGACTGAAAAATGTCAAATGGGTCAAATATTGGCTTCTCTATGGCTAATTTATCACCAGAAGGAGTCAATTGAGTGGAAAGAAAAAGTTCAAATTCGACAACCCTTGGGCCCGATATTAGTCCATTTGGTCAAATGTGGATTTCTGAATGACTGACATAATATCAGAAAGAGTCAATGAGTACGTATAGAAATTTCGAGATCAAGTACTGAAATATGTTCACTATGTCAAATATTGGCTACTGTATGGCTGATCTATCACCAAAAGGAGTCCAGTGGGCAGAAATAGAAAATTCAAAATCGACAACCCTTGGGCCCGATATTAGTCCATTTGGTCAAATATGGATTTCTGAATGACTGACATAATATCAGAAAGAGTCAATGAGTAGGTATAGAAATTTCGAGATCCATGACTGAAACAAGTCAAATTGGTCAAATATTGGCTTCTCTATGGCTAATTTATCACCAGAAGGAGTCAATTGGGTAGAAATAGAAAGTTCAAAATCGATGACTCTTGGGCCCGATATAAGTCCATTTGTTCAAATATGGACTTCTGAATGTCTGATGTAAAATCAGAAGCAGTCAATGAGTATGTATAGAAAGGTCAAGATCAAGGAGGGAAACATGTTGAGTAAGTCAAAAATTGGCTACTGTATGGCTGATCTATCACCAAAAGGAGTCCAGCAGGCAGAAATAGAAAATTCAAAATCGACAACCCTTGGGCCCCATATTAGTCCATTTGGTCAAATATGGACTTCTGAATGACTGATGTAAAATCAGAAGTAGTCAATGAGTATGTATAAAAAGTTCAAGATCAAGTGCTGAAATATGTTCACTATGTCAAATATTGGCTACTGCATGGCTGATCTATCACCAAAAGGAGTCCAGTGGGCAGAAATAGAAAATTCAAAATCGACAACCCTTGGGCCCGATTTTAGTCCATTTGGTCAAATATGGTTTTCTGAATGACTAACATAATATCAGAAAGAGTCAATGAGTAGGTATAGAAATTTCGAGATCCATGACTGAAACAAGTCAAATTGGTCAAATATTGGCTTCTCTATGGCTAATTTATCACCAGAAGGAGTCAATTGGGTAGAAATAGAAAGTTCAAAATCGATGACTCTTGGGCCCGATATAAGTCCATTTGTTCAAATATGGACTTCTGAATGTATGATGTAAAATCAGAAGCAGTCAATGAGTATGTATAGAAAGGTCAAGATCAAGGAGGGAAACATGTTGAGTAAGTCAAATATTGGCTACTGCATGGCTGATCTATCACCAAAAGGAGTCCAGTGGGCAGAAATAGAAAATTCAAAATCGACAACCTTTGGGCCCGATATTAGTCCATTTGGTCAAATATGGATTTCTGAATGACTGACATAATATCAGAAAGAGTCAATGAGTAGGTATAGAAATTTCTAGATCCATGACTGAAACATGTCAAATGGGTGAAATATTGGCTTCTCTATGGCTAATTTATCACCAGAAGGAGTCCACTGGGCAGAAATAGAAAATTCAAAATCGATAACCCTTGGGCCCGATATTAGTCCATTTGGTCAAATATGGACTTCTGAAAGAAGAAGTAAAATCAGTAGTAGTCAATGAGTATGTATAGAAAGTTCAAGATCAAGTACTGAAATATGTTCACTATGTCAAATATTGGCTACTGTATGGCTGATCTATCACCAAAAGGAGTGCAGTGGGCAGAAATAGAAAATTCAAAATCGAAAACCCTTGGGCCCGAAATTAGTCCATTTGGTCAAATATGGATTTCTGAATGACTGACATAATATCAGAAAGAGTCAATGAGTAGGTATAGAAATTTCGAGATCCATGACTGAAACATGTCAAATGGGTGAAATATTGGCTTCTCTATGGCTAATTTATCACCAGAAGGAGTCAATTGGGTAGAAATAGAAAGTTCAAAATTGATGACTCTTGGTCCCGATATAAGTCCATTTGGTCAAATATGGACTTCTGAATGACTGATGTGAAATCAGAAGTAGTCAATGAGTATGTATAAAAAGTTCAAGATCAAGTGCTGAAATATGTTCACTATGTCAAATATTGGCTACTGCATGGCTGATCTATCAACAAAAGGAGTCCAGTGGGCAGAAATAGAAAATTCAAAATCGACAACCCTTGGGCCCGATATTAGTCCATTTGTTCAAATATGGATTTCTGAATGACTGACATAATATCAGAAAGAGTCAATGAGTAGGTATAGAAATTTCGAGATCCATGACTGAAACAAGTCAAATTGGTCAAATATTGGCTTCTCTATGGCTAATTTATCACCAGAAGGAGTCAATTGGGTAGAAATAGAAAGTTCAAAATCGATGACTCTTGGGCCCGATATAAGTCCATTTGTTCAAATATGGACTTCTGAATGTCTGATGTAAAATCAGAAGCAGTCAATGAGTATGTATAGAAAGGTCAAGATCAAGGAGGGAAACATGTTGAGTAAGTCAAAAATTGGCTACTGTATGGCTGATCTATCACCAAAAGGAGTCCAGTGGGCAGAAATAGAAAATTCAAAATCGACAACCCTTGGGCCTGATGTTAGTCCATTTGGTCAAATATGGATTTCTGAATGACTGACATAATATCAGAAAAAGTCAATGAGTAGGTATAGAAATTTCGAGATCCATGACTGAAACAAGTCAAATTGGTCAAATATTGGCTTCTCTATGGCTAATTTATCACCAGAAGGAGTCAATTGGGTAGAAATAGAAAGTTCAAAATCGATGACTCTTGGGCCCGATATAAGTCCATTTGTTCAAATATGGACTTCTGAATGTCTGATGTAAAATCAGAAGCAGTCAATGAGTATGTATAGAAAGGTCAAGATCAAGGAGGGAAACATGTTGAGTAAGTCAAAAATTGGCTACTGTATGGCTGATCTATCACCAAAAGGAGTCCAGTGGGCAGAAATAGAAAATTCAAAATCGACAACCCTTGGGCCCGATGTTAGTCCATTTGGTCAAATATGGATTTCTGAATGACTGACATAATATCAGAAAAAGTCAATGAGTAGGTATAGAAATTTCGAGATCCATGACTGAAACATGTCAAATTGGTCAAATATTGGCTTCTCAATGGCTAATTTATCACCAGAAGGAGTCAATTGGGTAGAAATAGAAAGTTCAAAATCGATAACTCTTGGGCCCGATATAGGTCCATTTGGTCAAATATGGACTTCTGAATGACTGATGTAAAATCAGAAGTAGTCAATGAGTATGTATAAAAAGTTCAAGATCAAGTGCTGAAATATGTTCACTAGGTCAAATATTGGCTACTGTATGGCTGATCTATCACCAAATGGAGTCCAGTGGGCAGAAATAGAAAATTCAAAATCGACAACCCTTGGGCCCGATATTAGTCCATTTGGTCAAATACGGATTTCTGAATGACTGACATAATATCAGAAAGAGTCAATGAGTAGGTATAGAAATTTCTAGATCCATGACTGAAAAATGTCAAATGGGTCAAATATTGGCTTCTCTATGCCTAATTTATCACCAGAAGGAGTCAATTGAGTGGAAAGAAAAAGTTCAAATTCGATGACTCTTGGGCCCGATATTAGTCCATTTGGTCAAATATGGATGTCTGAATGACTGACATAATATCAGAAAGAGTCAATGAGTAGGTATAGAAATTTCTAGATCCGTGACTGAAACATGTCAAATGGGTCAAATATTGGCTTCTCTATGGCTAATTTATCACCAGAACTAGTCAATTCGGTAGGAATAGAAAATTCAAAATCGACAACCCTTGGGCCCGATATTAGTCCATTTGGTCAAATGTGGATTTCTGAATGACTGACATAATATCAGAAAGAGTCAATGAGTACGTATAGAAATTTCGAGATCAAGTACTGAAATATGTTCACTATGTCAAATATTGGCTACTGTATGGCTGATCTATCACCAAAAGGAGTCCAGTGGGCAGAAATAGAAAATTCAAAATCGACAACCCTTGGGCCCGATATTAGTCCATTTGGTCAAATATGGATTTCTGAATGACTGACATAATATCAGAAAGAGTCAATGAGCAGGTATAGAAATTTCGAGATCCATGACTGAAACAAGTCAAATTGGTCAAATATTGGCTTCTCTATGGCTAATTTATCACCAGAAGGAGTCAATTGGGTAGAAATAGAAAGTTCAAAATCGATGACTCTTGGGCCCGATATAAGTCCATTTGTTCAAATATGGACTTCTGAATGTCTGATGTAAAATCAGAAGCAGTCAATGAGTATGTATAGAAAGGTCAAGATCAAGGAGGGAAACATGTTGAGTAAGTCAAAAATTGGCTACTGTATGGCTGATCTATCACCAAAAGGAGTCCAGCAGGCAGAAATAGAAAATTCAAAATCGACAACCCTTGGGCCCCATATTAGTCCATTTGGTCAAATATGGATTTCTGAATGACTGACATAATATAAGAAAGAGTCAATGAGGAGGTATAGAAATTTCGAAATCCATGACTGAAACATGTCAAATGGGTGAAATATTGGCTTCTCTATGGCTAATTTATCACCAGAAGGAGTCGATTGGGTAGAAATAGAAAGTTCAAAATCGATGACTCTTGGGCAATATATTAGTCCATTTGGTCAAATATGGATTTCTGAATGACTGACATAATATCAGAAAGAGTCAATGAGTATATATAGAAATTTCGAGATCCATGAGTGAAACAAGTCAAATGGGTGAAATATTGGCTTCTCTATGGCTGATCTATCACCAAAAGGAGTCCACTGGGCAGAAATAGAAAGTTCAAAATCGATGACTCTTGGGCCCGATATAAGTCCATTTGTTCAAATATGGACTTCTGAATGTCTGATGTAAAATCAGAAGCAGTCAATGAGTATGTATAGAAAGGTCAAGATCAAGGAGGGAAACATGTTGAGTGTCAAAAATTGGCTACTGTATGGCTGATCTATCACCAAAAGGAGTCCAGTGGGCAGAAATAGAAAATTCAAAATCGACAACCCTTGGGCCCTATGTTAGTCCATTTGGTCAAATATGGATTTCTGAATGACTGACATAATATCAGAAAAAGTCAATGAGTAGGTATAGAAATTTCGAGATCCATGACTGAAACATGTGAAATTGGTCAAATATTGGCTTCTCTATGGCTAATTTATCACCAGAAGGAGTCAATTGGGTAGAAATAGAAAGTTCAAAATCGATAACTCTTGGGCCCGATATAGGTCCATTTGGTCAAATATGGACTTCTGAATGACTGATGTAAAATCAGAAGTAGTCAATGAGTATGTATAAAAAGTTCAAGATCAAGTGCTGAAATATGTTCACTAGGTCAAATATTGGCTACTGTATGGCTGATCTATCACCAAATGGAGTCCAGTGGGCAGAAATAGAAAATTCAAAATCGACAATCCTTGGGCCCGATATTAGTCCATTTGGTCAAATATGGACTTCTGAATGACTGATGTAAAATAAAAAGTAGTCAATGTGTATGTATAGAAAGTTCAAGATCAAGGAGTGAAACATGTTTAGTAAGTCAATAATTGGCTACTGTATGGCAAATGTATCACCAGAAGGAGTCAATTGGGTAGAAATAGAAAGTTCAAAATGGACAACCCTTGGGCCCGATATTAGTCCATTTGGTCAAATATGGATTTCTGAATGACTGACATAATATCAGAAAGAGTCAATGATTAGGTATAGAAATTTCGAGATCCATAACTGAAACATGTGAAATGTTTGAAATATTGGCTTCTCTATGGCTAATTTATCACCAGAAGGAGTCAATTGGGTAGAAATAGAAAGTTCAAAATCGATAACTCATTTGCCCGATATAGGTCCATTTGGTCAAATTTGGACTTCTGAATGACTGATGTAAAATCAGAAGTAGTCAATGAGTATGTATTGAAAGTTCAAGATCAAGTATTGAAATATGTTCACTATGTCAAATATTGGCTACTGTATGGCTGATCTATCACCAAAAGGAGTCAATTGGGTAGAAATAGAAAGTTCAAAATTGATGAGTCTTGAGCTAGATATTAGTATTTTTATTCAAATATTGACTTCTGAATGACTGATGTAACAACAGAAGTAGTCAATGAGTACCTTTAGAAATGTCAAGATCCATGACTGAAACATGTTCAATGGGTCAAATATTGGCTACTGTATGGCTGATCTATCACCAAATGGAGTCCACTGGGCAGAAATAGAAAATTCAAAATCGACAACCCTTGGGCCCGATATTAGTCCATTTGGTCAAATATGGATTTCTGAATGACTGACATAATATCAGAAAGAATCAATGAGTAGGTATAGAAATTTCGAGATCCATGACTGAAACATGTCAAATGGGTGAAATATTGGCTTCTCTATGGCTAATTTATCACCAGAAGGAGTCAATTGGGTAGAAATAGAAAGTTCAAAATTGATGACTCTTGGTCCCGATATAAGTCCATTTGGTCAAATATGGATTTCTGAAGGACTGACATAATATCAGAAAGAGTCAATGAGTATATATAGAAATTTCGAGATCCATGAGTGAAACAAGTCAAATGGGTGAAATATTGGCTTCTCTATGGCTGATCTATCACCAAAAGGAGTCCACTGGGCAGAAATAGAAAATTCAAAATCGACAACCCTTGGGCCTGATGTTAGTCCATTTGGTCAAATATGGATTTCTGAATGACTGACATAATATCAGAAAAAGTCAATGAGTAGGTATAGAAATTTCGAGATCCATGACTGAAACAAGTCAAATTGGTCAAATATTGGCTTCTCTATGGCTAATTTATCACCAGAAGGAGTAAATTGGGTAGAAATAGAAAGTTCAAAATCGATGACTCTTGGGCCCGATATAAGTCCATTTGTTCAAATATGGACTTCTGAATGTCTGATGTAAAATCAGAAGCAGTCAATGAGTATGTATAGAAAGGTCAAGATCAAGGAGGGAAACATGTTGAGTAAGTCAAAAATTGGCTACTGTATGGCTGATCTATCACCAAAAGGAGTCCAGCAGGCAGAAATAGAAAATTCAAAATCGACAACCCTTGGGCCCGATATTAGTCCATTTGGTCAAATATGGATTTCTGAATGACTGACATGTTATAAGAAAGAGTCAATGAGGAGGTATAGAAATTTCGAAATCCATGAATGAAACATGTCAAATGGGTGAAATATTGGCTTCTCTATGGCTAATTTATCACCAGAAGGAGTCAATTGGGTAGAAATATAAAGTTCAAAATCGATGACTCTTGGGCCCATTATAGGTCCATTTGGTCAAATATGGACTTCTGAATGACTGAAGTAAAATCAGAAGTAGTCAATGAGAATGTATAGAAAGTTCAAGATCAAGTACTGAAATACGTTCACTATGTCAAATATTGGCTACTGTATGGCTGATATATCACCAAAAGGAGTCAATTGGGTAGAAATAGAAAGTTCAAAATTGATGAGTCTTGAGCTAGATATTAGTATTTTTATTCAAATATTGACTTCTGAATGACTGATGTAACAACAGAAGTAGTCAATGAGTACCTTTAGAAATGTCAAGATCCATGACTGAAACATGTTCAATGGGTCAAATATTGGCTACTGTATGGCTGATCTATCACCAAATGGAGTCCAGTGGGCAGAAATAGAAAATTCAAAATCGACAACCCTTGGGCCCGATATTAGTCCATTTGGTCAAATACGGATTTCTGAATGACTGACATAACATCAGAAAGAGTCAATGAGTAGGTATAGAAATTTCGAGATCCATGACTGAAACATGTCAAATGGGTCAAATATTTGTTTCTCTATGGCTAATTTATCACCAGAAGGAGTCAATTGAGTGGAAAGAAAAAGTTCAAATTCGATGACTCTTGGGCCCGATATTAGTCCATTTGGTCAAATATGGATGTCTGAATGACTGACATAATATCAGAAAGAGTCAATGAGTAGGTATAGAAATATCTAGATCCGTGACTGAAACATGTCAAATGGGTCAAATATTGGCTTCTCTATGGCTAATTTATCACCAGAACTAGTCAATTCGGTAGGAATAGAAAATTCAAAATCGACAACCCTTGGGCCCGATATTAGTCCATTTGGTCAAATGTGGATTTCTGAATGACTGACATAATATCAGAAAGAGTCAATGAGTACGTATAGAAATTTCGAGATCAAGTACTGAAATATGTTCACTATGTCAAATATTGGCTACTGTATGGCTGATCTATCACCAAAAGGAGTCCAGTGGGCAGAAATAGAAAATTCAAAATCGACAACCCTTGGGCCCGATATTAGTCCATTTGGTCAAATATGGATTTCTGAATGACTGACATAATATCAGAAAGAGTCAATGAGTAGGTATAGAAATTTCGAGATCCCTGACTGAAACAAGTCAAATTGGTCAAATATTGGCTTCTCTATGGCTAATTTATCACCAGAAGGAGTCAATTGGGTAGAAATAGAAAGTTCAAAATCGATGACTCTTGGGCCCGATATAAGTCCATTTGTTCAAATATGGACTTCTGAATGTCTGATGTAAAATCAGAAGCAGTCAATGAGTATGTATAGAAAGGTCAAGATCAAGGAGGGAAACATGTTGAGTAAGTCAAAAATTGGCTACTGTATGGCTGATCTATCACCAAAAGGAGTCCAGCAGGCAGAAATAGAAAATTCAAAATCGACAACCCTTGGGCCCCATATTAGTCCATTTGGTCAAATATGGATTTCTGAATGACTGACATAATATAAGAAAGAGTCAATGAGGAGGTATAGAAATTTCGAAATCCATGACTGAAACATGTCAAATGGGTGAAATATTGGCTTCTCTATGGCTAATTTATCACCAGAAGGAGTCGATTGGGTAGAAATAGAAAGTTCAAAATCGATGACTCTTGGGCAATATATTAGTCCATTTGGTCATATATGGATTTCTGAATGACTGACATAATATCAGAAAGAGTCAATGAGTATATATAGAAATTTCGAGATCCATGAGTGAAACAAGTCAAATGGGTGAAATATTGGCTTCTCTATGGCTGATCTATCACCAAAAGGAGTCCACTGGGCAGAAATAGAAAGTTCAAAATCGATGACTCTTGGGCCCGATATAAGTCCATTTGTTCAAATATGGACTTCTGAATGTCTGATGTAAAATCAGAAGCAGTCAATGAGTATGTATAGAAAGGTCAAGATCAAGGAGGGAAACATGTTGAGTGTCAAAAATTGGCTACTGTATGGCTGATCTATCACCAAAAGGAGTCCAGTGGGCAGAAATAGAAAATTCAAAATCGACAACCCTTGGGCCCTATGTTAGTCCATTTGGTCAAATATGGATTTCTGAATGACTGACATAATATCAGAAAAAGTCAATGAGTAGGTATAGAAATTTCGAGATCCATGACTGAAACATGTCAAATTGGTCAAATATTGGCTTCTCTATGGCTAATTTATCACCAGAAGGAGTCAATTGGGTAGAAATAGAAAGTTCAAAATCGATAACTCTTGGGCCCGATATAGGTCCATTTGGTCAAATATGGACTTCTGAATGACTGATGTAAAATCAGAAGTAGTCAATGAGTATGTATAAAAAGTTCAAGATCAAGTGCTGAAATATGTTCACTAGGTCAAATATTGGCTACTGTATGGCTGATCTATCACCAAATGGAGTCCAGTGGGCAGAAATAGAAAATTCAAAATCGACAATCCTTGGGCCCGATATTAGTCCATTTGGTCAAATACGGATTTCTGAATGACTGACATAACATCAGAAAGAGTCAATGAGTAGGTATAGAAATTTCGAGATCCATGACTGAAACATGTCAAATGGGTCAAATATTGGCTTCTCTATGGCTAATTTATCACCAGAATGAGTCAATTGGGTAGAATTAGAAAGTTCAAAATCAATGACTCTTGGGCCCGATATAGGTCCATTTGGTCAAATATGGACTTCTGAATGACTGATGTAAAATAAAAAGTAGTCAATGTGTATGTATAGAAAGTTCAAGATCAAGGAGTGAAACATGTTTAGTAAGTCAATAATTGGCTACTGTATGGCAAATGTATCACCAGAAGGAGTCAATTGGGTAGAAATAGAAAGTTCAAAATGGACAACCCTTGGGCCCGATATTAGTCCATTTGGTCAAATATGGATTTCTGAATGACTGACATAATATCAGAAAGAGTCAATGAGTAGGTATAGAAATTTCGAGATCCATGACTGAAACTTGTCAAATGGGTGAAATATTGGCTTCTCTATGGCTAATTTATCACCAGAAGGAGTCAATTGGGTAGAAATAGAAAGTTCAAAATCGATGACTCTTGGGCCCATTATAGGTCCATTTGGTCAAATATGGACTTCTGAATGACTGAAGTAAAATCAGAAGTAGTCAATGAGAATGTATAGAAAGTTCAAGATCAAGTACTGAAATACGTTCACTATGTCAAATATTGGCTACTGTATGGCTGATATATCACCAAAAGGAGTCCAGTGGGCAGAAATAGAAAATTCAAAATCGACAACCCTTGGGCCCGATATTAGTCTATTTGGTCAAATATGGATTTCTGAATGACTGACATAATATCAGAAAGAGTCAATGATTAGGTATAGAAATTTCGAGATCCATAACTGAAACATGTGAAATGTTTGAAATATTGGCTTCTCTATGGCTAATTTATCACCAGAAGGAGTCAATTGGGTAGAAATAGAAAGTTCAAAATCGATAACTCATTTGCCCGATATAGGTCCATTTGGTCAAATTTGGACTTCTGAATGACTGATGTAAAATCAGAAGTAGTCAATGAGTATGTATTGAAAGTTCAAGATCAAGTATTGAAATATGTTCACTATGTCAAATATTGGCTACTGTATGGCTGATCTATCACCAAAAGGAGTCAATTGGGTAGAAATAGAAAGTTCAAAATTGATGAGTCTTGAGCTAGATATTAGTATTTTTATTCAAATATTGACTTCTGAATGACTGATGTAACAACAGAAGTAGTCAATGAGTACCTTTAGAAATGTCAAGATCCCTGACTGAAACATGTTCAATGGGTCAAATATTGGCTACTGTATGGCTGATCTATCACCAAATGGAGTCCACTGGGCAGAAATAGAAAATTCAAAATCGACAACCCTTGGGCCCGATATTAGTCCATTTGGTCAAATATGGATTTCTGAATGACTGACATAATATCAGAAAGAATCAATGAGTAGGTATAGAAATTTCGAGATCCATGACTGAAACATGTCAAATGAGTGAAATATTGGCTTCTCTATGGCTAATTTATCACCAGAAGGAGTCAATTGGGTAGAAATAGAAAGTTCAAATTTGATGACTCTTGGTCCCGATATAAGTCCATTTGGTCAAATATGGATTTCTGAAGGACTGACATAATATCAGAAAGAGTCAATGAGTATATATAGAAATTTCGAGATCCATGAGTGAAACAAGTCAAATGGGTGAAATATTGGCTTCTCTATGGCTGATCTATCACCAAAAGGAGTCCACTGGGCAGAAATAGAAAATTCAAAATCGACAACCCTTGGGCCTGATGTTAGTCCATTTGGTCAAATATGGATTTCAGAATGACTGACATAATATCAGAAAAAGTCAATGAGTAGGTATAGAAATTTCGAGATCCATGACTGAAACAAGTCAAATTGGTCAAATATTGGCTTCTCTATGGCTAATTTATCACCAGAAGGAGTAAATTGGGTAGAAATAGAAAGTTCAAAATCGATGACTCTTGGGCCCGATATAAGTCCATTTGTTCAAATATGGACTTCTGAATGTCTGATGTAAAATCAGAAGCAGTCAATGAGTATGTATAGAAAGGTCAAGATCAAGGAGGGAAACATGTTGAGTAAGTCAAAAATTGGCTACTGTATGGCTGATCTATCACCAAATGGAGTCCAGTGGGCAGAAATAGAAAATTCAAAATCGACAACCCTTGGGCCCGATATTAGTCCATTTGGTCAAATACGGATTTCTGAATGACTGACATAACATCAGAAAGAGTCAATGAGTAGGTATAGAAATTTCGAGATCCATGACTGAAACATGTCAAATGGGTCAAATATTTGTTTCTCTATGGCTAATTTATCACCAGAAGGAGTCAATTGGGTAGAAATAAAAAGTTCAAAATCGATGACTCTTGGGCCCGATATAGGTCCATTTGGTCAAGTATGGACTTCTGAATGACTGATGTAAAATCAGAAGTAGTCAATGAGTATGTATAGAAAGTTCAAGATCAAGTGCTGAAATATGTTCACTATGTCAAATATTGGCTACTGGATGGCTGATCTATCACCAAAAGGAGTCCAGTCGGCAGAAATAGAAAATTCAAAATCGACAACCCTTGGGCCCGATGTTAGTCCATTTGGTCAAATATGGATTTCTGAATGACTGACATAATATCAGAAAAAGTCAATGAGTAGGTATAGAAATTTCGAGATCCATGACTGAAACATGTCAAATTGGTCAAATATTGGCCTCTCTATGGCTAATTTATCACCAGAAGGAGTCAATTGGGTAGAAATAGAAAGTTCAAAATTGATGACTCTTGGTCCCGATATAAGTCCATTTGGTCAAATATGGATTTCTGAATGACTGACATAATATCAGAAAGAGTCAATGAGTATATATAGAAATTTCGAGATCCATGAGTGAAACAAGTCAAATGGGTGAAATATTGGCTTCTCTATGGCTGATCTATCACCAAAAGGAGTCCACTGGGCAGAAATAGAAAATTCAAAATCGACAACCCTTGGGCCTGATGTTAGTCCATTTGGTCAGATATGGATTTCTGAATGACTGACATAATATCAGAAAAAGTCAATGAGTAGGTATAGAAATTTCGAGATCCATGACTGAAACAAGTCAAATTGGTCAAATATTGGCTTCTCTATGGCTAATTTATCACCAGAAGGAGTCAATTGGTTAGAAATAGAAAGTTCAAAATCGATAACTCATTTGCCCGATATATGTCCATTTGGTCAAATTTGGACTTCTGAATGACTGTTGTAAAATCAGAAGTAGTCAATGAGTATGTATTGAAAGTTCAAGATCAAGTATTGAAATATGTTCACTATGTCAAATATTGGCTACTGTATGGCTGATCTATCACCAAAAGGAGTCAATTGGGTAGAAATAGAAAGTTCAAAATTGATGAGTCTTGAGCTAGATATTAGTATTTTTATTCAAATATTGACTTCTGAATGACTGATGTAACAACAGAAGTAGTCAATGAGTACCTTTAGAAATGTCAAGATCCATGACTGAAACATGTTCAATGGGTCAAATATTGGCTACTGTATGGCTGATCTATCACCAAATGGAGTCCAGTGGGCAGAAATAGAAAATTCAAAATCGACAACCCTTGGGCCCGATATTAGTCCATTTGGTCAAATACGGATTTCTGAATGACTGACATAACATCAGAAAGAGTCAATGAGTAGGTATAGAAATTTCGAGATCCATGACTGAAACATGTCAAATGGGTCAAATATTTGTTTCTCTATGGCTAATTTATCACCAGAAGGAGTCAATTGGGTAGAAATAGAAAGTTCAAAATCAATGACTCTTGGGCCCGATATAGGTCCATCTGGTCAAGTATGGACTTCTGAATGACTGATGTAAAATCAGAAGTAGTCAATGAGTATGTATAGAAAGTTCAAGATCAAGTGCTGAAATATGTTCACTATGTCAAATATTGGCTACTGGATGGCTGATCTATCACCAAAAGGAGTCCAGTGGGCAGAAATAGAAAATTCAAAATCGACAACCCTTGGGCCCGATATTAGTCCATTTGGTCAAATATGGATTTCTGAATGACTGACATAATATCAGAAAGAATCAATGAGTAGGTATAGAAATTTCGAGATCCATGACTGAAACATGTCAAATGGGTCAAATATTGGCTTCTCTATGGCTAATTTATCACCAGAAGGAGTCAATTGGGTAGAAATAGAAAGTTCAAAATCAATGACTCTTGGGCCCGATATAGGTCCATTTGGTCAAATATGGACTTCTGAATGACTGATGTAAAATCAAAAGTAGTCAATGTGTATGTATAGAAAGTTCAAGATCAAGGAGTGAAACATGTTTAGTAAGTCAAAAATTGGCTACTGTATGGCAAATGTATCACCAGAAGGAGTCAATTGAGTAGAAATAGAAAGTTCAAAATGGACAACCCTTGGGCCCGATATTAGTCCATTTGGTCAAATATGGATTTCTGAATGACTGACATAATATCAGAAAGAGTCAATGAGTAGGTATTGAAAGTTCAAGATCAAGTACTGAAATATGTTCACTATGTCAAATATTGGCTACTGTATGGCTGATCTATCACCAAAAGGAGTCAATTGGGTAGAAATAGAAAGTTCAAAATTGATGAGTCTTGAGCTAGATATTAGTATTTTTATTCAAATATTGACTTCTGAATGGCTGATGTAACAACAGAAGTAGTCAATGAGTACCTTTAGAAATTTCAAGATCCATGACTGAAACATGTTCAATGGGTCAAATATTGGCTTTTCTATGGCTAATTTATCACCAGAAGGAGTCAATTGGGTAGAAATAGAAAGTTCAAAATCCATGACTCTTGGGCCCGATATAAGTCCATTTGGTCAAATATGGACTTCTGAATGACTGATGTAAAATCAGAAGTAGTCAATGAGTATGTATAGAAAGGTCAAGATCAAGGAGTGAAACATGTTGAGTAAGTCAAAAATTGGCTACTGTATTGCTGATCTATCACCAAAAGGAGTCCAGTGGGCAGAAATAGAAAATTCAAAATCGACAACCCTTGGGCTAGATATTAGTATTTTATTTCAAATATTGACATCTGACTGGCTGATGTAACAACAGAAAGAGTCAATGAGTAGGTATAGAAATTTCGAGATCCATGACTAAAACATGTCAAATGGGTCAAATATTGGCTTCTCTATGGCTAATTTATCACCAGAAGGAGTCAATTGGGTAGAAATAGAAAGTTCAAAATCAATGACTCTTGGGCCCGATATAGGTCCATTTGGTCAAATATGGACTTCTGAATGACTGATGTAATATCAAAAGTAGTCAATGTGTATGTATAGAAAGTTCAAGATCAAGGAGTGAAACATGTTTAGTAAGTCAAAAATTGGCTACTGTATGGCAAATGTATCACCAGAAGGAGTCAATTGGGTAGAAATAGAAAGTTCAAAATCGATAACTCTTGGGCCCGATATAGGTCCATTTGGTCAAATATGGACTTCTGAATGACTGATGTAAAATCAGAAGTAGTCAATGAGTATGTATAGAAGGTTCAAGATCAAGTGCTGAAATATGTTCACTATGTCAAATATTGGCTACTGTATGGCTAATTTATCACCAAAAGGAGTCCACTGGGCAGAAATAGAAAGTTCAAAATCGATGACTCTTGGGCCCGATATAAGTCCATTTGTTCAAATATGGACTTCTGAATGTCTGATGTAAAATCAGAAGCAGTCAATGAGTATGTATAGAAAGGTCAAGATCAAGGAGGGAAACATGTTGAGTGTCAAAAATTGGCTACTGTATGGCTGATCTATCACCAAAAGGAGTCCAGTGGGCAGAAATAGAAAATTCAAAATCGACAACCCTTGGGCCCGATGTTAGTCCATTTGGTCAAATATGGATTTCTGAATGAGTGACATAATATCAGAAAAAGTCAATGAGTAGGTATAGAAATTTCGAGATCCATGACTGAAACATGTCAAATTGGTCATATATTGGCTTCTCTATGGCTAATTTATCACCAGAAGGAGTCAATTGGGTAGAAATAGAAAGTTCAAAAGCGATAACTCTTGGGCCCGATATAGGTCCATTTGGTCAAATATGGACTTCTGAATGACTGATGTAAAATCAGAGTAGTCAATGAGTATGTATAAAAAGTTCAAGATCAAGTGCTGAAATATGTTCACTAGGTCAAATATTGGCTACTGTATGGCTGATCTATCACCAAATGGAGTCCAGTGGGCAGAAATAGAAAATTCAAAATCGACAACCCTTGGGCCCGATATTAGTCCATTTGGTCAAATACGGATTTCTGAATGACTGACATAACATCAGAAAGAGTCAATGAGTAGGTATAGAAATTTCGAGATCCATGACTGAAACATGTCAAATGGGTCAAATATTGGCTTCTCTATGGCTAATTTATCACCAGAATGAGTCAATTGGGTAGAATTAGAAAGTTCAAAATCAATGACTCTTGGGCCCGATATAGGTCCATTTGGTCAAATATGGACTTCTGAATGACTGATGTAAAATAAAAAGTAGTCAATGTGTATGTATAGAAAGTTCAAGATCAAGGAGTGAAACATGTTTAGTAAGTCAATAATTGGCTACTGTATGGCAAATGTATCACCAGAAGGAGTCAATTGGGTAGAAATAGAAAGTTCAAAATGGACAACCCTTGGGCCCGATATTAGTCCATTTGGTCAAATATGGATTTCTGAATGACTGACATAATATCAGAAAGAGTCAATGAGTAGGTATTGAAAGTTCAAGATCAAGTACAGAAATATGTTCACTATGTCAAATATTGGCTACTGTATGGCTGATCTATCACCAAAAGGAGTCAATTGGGTAGAAATAGAAAGTTCAAAATTGATGAGTCTTGAGCTAGATATTAGTATTTTTATTCAAATATTGACTTCTGAATGGCTGATGTAACAACAGAAGTAGTCAATGAGTACCTTTAGAAATTTCAAGATCCATGACTGAAACATGTTCAATGGGTCAAATATTGGCTTCTCTATGGCTAATTTATCACCAGAAGGAGACAATTGGGTAGAAATAGAAAGTTCAAAATCGATAACTCTTGGGCCCGATATAGGTCCATTTGGTCAAATATGGATTTCTGAATGACTGACATAATATCAGAAAGAGTCAATGAGTAGGTATAGAAATTTCGAGATCCATGACTGAAACTTGTCAAATGGGTGAAATATTGGCTTCTCTATGGCTAATTTATCACCAGAAGGAGTCAATTGGGTAGAAATAGAAAGTTCAAAATCGATGACTCTTGGGCCCGATATTAGTCCATTTGGTCAAATATGGATTTCTGAATGACTGACATAATATCAGAAAGAGTCAATGAGTATATATAGAAATTTCGAGATCCATGAGTGAAACAAGTCAAATGGGTGAAATATTGGCTACTGTATTGCTGATCTATCACCAAAAGGAGTCCAGTGGGCAGAAATAGAAAATTCAAAATCGACAACCCTTGGGCTAGATATTAGTATTTTATTTCAAATATTGACATCTGACTGGCTGATGTAACAACAGAAAGAGTCAATGAGTAGGTATAGAAATTTCGAGATCCATGACTAAAACATGTCAAATGGGTCAAATATTGGCTTCTCTATGGCTAATTTATCACCAGAAGGAGTCAATTGGGTAGAAATAGAAAGTTCAAAATCAATGACTCTTGGGCCCGATATAGGTCCATTTGGTCAAATATGGACTTCTGAATGACTGATGTAATATCAAAAGTAGTCAATGTGTATGTATAGAAAGTTCAAGATCAAGGAGTGAAACATGTTTAGTAAGTCAAAAATTGGCTACTGTATGGCAAATGTATCACCAGAAGGAGTCAATTGGGTAGAAATAGAAAGTTCAAAATCGATAACTCTTGGGCCCGATATAGGTCCATTTGGTCAAATATGGACTTCTGAATGACTGATGTAAAATCAGAAGTAGTCAATGAGTATGTATAGAAGGTTCAAGATCAAGTGCTGAAATATGTTCACTATGTCAAATATTGGCTACTGTATGGCTGATCTATCACCAAAAGGAGTCCAGTGGGCAGAAATAGAAAATTCACAATCGAAAACCCTTGGGCCCGATATTAGTCCATTTGGTCAAATATGGATTTCTGAATGACTGACATAATATCAGAAAGAGTCAATGAGTAGGTATAGAAATTTCGAGATCCATGACTGAAACTTGTCAAATGGGTGAAATATTGGCTTCTCTATGGCTAATTTATCACCAGAAGGAGTCAATTGGGTAGAAATAGAAAGTTCAAAATCGATGACTCTTGGGCCCGATATTAGTCCATTTGGTCAAATATGGATTTCTGAATGACTGACATAATATCAGAAAGAGTCAATGAGTATATATAGAAATTTCGAGATCCATGAGTGAAACAAGTCAAATGGGTGAAATATTGGCTTCTCTATGGCTGATCTATCACAAAAAGGAGTCCACTGGGCAGAAATAGAAAGTTCAAAATCGATGACTCTTGGGCCCGATATAAGTCCATTTGTTCAAATATGGACTTCTGAATGTCTGATGTAAAATCAGAAGCAGTCAATGAGTATGTATAGAAAGGTCAAGATCAAGGAGGGAAACATGTTGAGTGTCAAAAATTGGCTACTGTATGGCTGATCTATCACCAAAAGGAGTCCAGTGGGCAGAAATAGAAAATTCAAAATCGACAACCCTTGGGCCCGATGTTAGTCCATTTGGTCAAATATGGATTTCTGAATGACTGACATAATATCAGAAAAAGTCAATGAGTAGGTATAGAAATTTCGAGATCCATGACTGAAACATGTCAAATTGGTCATATATTGGCTTCTCTATGGCTAATTTATCACCAGAAGGAGTCAATTGGGTAGAAATAGAAAGTTCAAAAGCGATAACTCTTGGGCCCGATATAGGTCCATTTGGTCAAATATGGACTTCTGAATGACTGATGTAAAATCAGAGTAGTCAATGAGTATGTATAAAAAGTTCAAGATCAAGTGCTGAAATATGTTCACTAGGTCAAATATTGGCTACTGTATGGCTGATCTATCACCAAATGGAGTCCAGTGGGCAGAAATAGAAAATTCAAAATCGACAACCCTTGGGCCCGATATTAGTCCATTTGGTCAAATACGGATTTCTGAATGACTGACATAACATCAGAAAGAGTCAATGAGTAGGTATAGAAATTTCGAGATCCATGACTGAAACATGTCAAATGGGTCAAATATTGGCTTCTCTATGGCTAATTTATCACCAGAATGAGTCAATTGGGTAGAATTAGAAAGTTCAAAATCAATGACTCTTGGGCCCGATATAGGTCCATTTGGTCAAATATGGACTTCTGAATGACTGATGTAAAATAAAAAGTAGTCAATGTGTATGTATAGAAAGTTCAAGATCAAGGAGTGAAACATGTTTAGTAAGTCAATAATTGGCTACTGTATGGCAAATGTATCACCAGAAGGAGTCAATTGGGTAGAAATAGAAAGTTCAAAATGGACAACCCTTGGGCCCGATATTAGTCCATTTGGTCAAATATGGATTTCTGAATGACTGACATAATATCAGAAAGAGTCAATGAGTAGGTATTGAAAGTTCAAGATCAAGTACAGAAATATGTTCACTATGTCAAATATTGGCTACTGTATGGCTGATCTATCACCAAAAGGAGTCAATTGGGTAGAAATAGAAAGTTCAAAATTGATGAGTCTTGAGCTAGATATTAGTATTTTTATTCAAATATTGACTTCTGAATGGCTGATGTAACAACAGAAGTAGTCAATGAGTACCTTTAGAAATTTCAAGATCCATGACTGAAACATGTTCAATGGGTCAAATATTGGCTTCTCTATGGCTAATTTATCACCAGAAGGAGTCAATTGGGTAGAAATAGAAAGTTCAAAATCGATGATTCTTGGGCCATATATAAGTCCATTTGATCAAATATGGACTTCTGAATGACTGATGTAAAATCAGAAGTAGTCAATGAGTATGTATAGAAAGTTCAAGATCAAGTGCTGAAATATGTTCACTATGTCAAATATTGGCTACTGTATGGCTGATCTAGCACCAAAAGGAGTCCAGTGGGCAGAAATAGAAAATTCAAAATCGACAACCCTTGGGCCCCATATTAGTCCATTTGGTCAAATATGGATTTCTGAATGACTGACATAATATCAGAAAGAGTCAATGAGTAGGTATAGAAATTTCGAGATCCATGACTGAAACTTGTCAAATGGGTGAAATATTGGCTTCTCTATGGCTAATTTATCACCAGAAGGAGTCAATTGGGTAGAAATAGAAAGTTCAAAATCGATGACTCTTGGGCCCGATATTAGTCCATTTGGTCAAATATGGATTTCTGAATGACTGACATAATATCAGAAAGAGTCAATGAGTATATATAGAAATTTCGAGATCCATGAGTGAAACAAGTCAAATGGGTGAAATATTGGCTTCTCTATGGCTGATCTATCACAAAAAGGAGTCCACTGGGCAGAAATAGAAAGTTCAAAATCGATGACTCTTGGGCCCGATATAAGTCCATTTGTTCAAATATGGACTTCTGAATGTCTGATGTAAAATCAGAAGCAGTCAATGAGTATGTATAGAAAGGTCAAGATCAAGGAGGGAAACATGTTGAGTGTCAAAAATTGGCTACTGTATGGCTGATCTATCACCAAAAGGAGTCCAGTGGGCAGAAATAGAAAATTCAAAATCGACAACCCTTGGGCCCGATGTTAGTCCATTTGGTCAAATATGGATTTCTGAATGACTGACATAATATCAGAAAAAGTCAATGAGTAGGTATAGAAATTTCGAGATCCATGACTGAAACATGTCAAATTGGTCATATATTGGCTTCTCTATGGCTAATTTATCACCAGAAGGAGTCAATTGGGTAGAAATAGAAAGTTCAAAAGCGATAACTCTTGGGCCCGATATAGGTCCATTTGGTCAAATATGGACTTCTGAATGACTGATGTAAAATCAGAGTAGTCAATGAGTATGTATAAAAAGTTCAAGATCAAGTGCTGAAATATGTTCACTAGGTCAAATTTTGGCTACTGTATGGCTGATCTATCACCAAATGGAGTCCAGTGGGCAGAAATAGAAAATTCAAAATCGACAACCCTTGGGCCCGATATTAGTCCATTTGGTCAAATACGGATTTCTGAATGACTGACATAACATCAGAAAGAGTCAATGAGTAGGTATAGAAATTTCGAGATCCATGACTGAAACATGTCAAATGGGTCAAATATTGGCTTCTCTATGGCTAATTTATCACCAGAATGAGTCAATTGGGTAGAAATAGAAAGTTCAAAATCAATGACTCTTGGGCCCGATATAGGTCCATTTGGTCAAATATGGACTTCTGAATGACTGATGTAAAATCAAAAGTAGTCAATGTGTATGTATAGAAAGTTCAAGATCAAGGAGTGAAACATGTTTAGTAAGTCAAAAATTGGCTACTGTATGGCAAATGTATCACCAGAAGGAGTCAATTGAGTAGAAATAGAAAGTTCAAAATGGACAACCCTTGGGCCCGATATTAGTCCATTTGGTCAAATATGGATTTCTGAATGACTGACATAATATCAGAAAGAGTCAATGAGTAGGTATTGAAAGTTCAAGATCAAGTACTGAAATATGTTCACTATGTCAAATATTGGCAACTGTATGGCTGATCTATCACCAAAAGGAGTCAATTGGGTAGAAATAGAAAGTTCAAAATTGATGAGTCTTGAGCTAGATATTAGTATTTTTATTCAAATATTGACTTCTGAATGGCTGATGTAACAACAGAAGTAGTCAATGAGTACCTTTAGAAATTTCAAGATCCATGACTGAAACATGTTCAATGGGTCAAATATTGGCTTTTCTATGGCTAATTTATCACCAGAAGGAGTCAATTGGGTAGAAATAGAAAGTTCAAAATCCATGACTCTTGGGCCCGATATAAGTCCATTTGGTCAAATATGGACTTCTGAATGACTGATGTAAAATCAGAAGTAGTCAATGAGTATGTATAGAAAGGTCAAGATCAAGGAGTGAAACATGTTGAGTAAGTCAAAAATTGGCTACTGTATTGCTGATCTATCACCAAAAGGAGTCCAGTGGGCAGAAATAGAAAATTCAAAATCGACAACCCTTGGGCTAGATATTAGTATTTTATTTCAAATATTGACATCTGACTGGCTGATGTAACAACAGAAAGAGTCAATGAGTAGGTATAGAAATTTCGAGATCCATGACTAAAACATGTCAAATGGGTCAAATATTGGCTTCTCTATGGCTAATTTATCACCAGAAGGAGTCAATTGGGTAGAAATAGAAAGTTCAAAATCAATGACTCTTGGGCCCGATATAGGTCCATTTGGTCAAATATGGACTTCTGAATGACTGATGTAATATCAAAAGTAGTCAATGTGTATGTATAGAAAGTTCAAGATCAAGGAGTGAAACATGTTTAGTAAGTCAAAAATTGGCTACTGTATGGCAAATGTATCACCAGAAGGAGTCAATTGGGTAGAAATAGAAAGTTCAAAATCGATAACTCTTGGGCCCGATATAGGTCCATTTGGTCAAATATGGACTTCTGAATGACTGATGTAAAATCAGAAGTAGTCAATGAGTATGTATAGAAGGTTCAAGATCAAGTGCTGAAATATGTTCACTATGTCAAATATTGGCTACTGTATGGCTGATCTATCACCAAAAGGAGTCCAGTGGGCAGAAATAGAAAATTCACAATCGAAAACCCTTGGGCCCGATATTAGTCCATTTGGTCAAATATGGATTTCTGAATGACTGACATAATATCAGAAAAAATCAATGAGTAGGTATAGAAATTTCGAGATCCATGACTGAAACATGTCAAATGGGTCAAATATTGGCTTCTCTATGGCTAATTTATCACCAGAAGGAGTCAATTGGGTAGAAATAGAAAGTTCAAAATCGATGACTCTTGGGCCCGATATTAGTCCATTTGGTCAAATATGGATTTCTGAATGACTGACATAATATCAGAAAGAGTCAATGAGTATATATAGAAATTTCGAGATCCATGAGTGAAACAAGTCAAATGGGTGAAATATTGGCTTCTCTATGGCTGATCTATCACCAAAAGGAGTCCACTGGGCAGAAATAGAAAGTTCAAAATCGATGACTCTTGGGCCCGATATAAGTCCATTTGTTCAAATATGGACTTCTGAATGTCTGATGTAAAATCAGAAGCAGTCAATGAGTATGTATAGAAAGGTCAAGATCAAGGAGGGAAACATGTTGAGTGTCAAAAATTGGCTACTGTATGGCTGATCTATCACCAAAAGGAGTCCAGTGGGCAGAAATAGAAAATTCAAAATCGACAACCCTTGGGCCCGATGTTAGTCCATTTGGTCAAATATGGATTTCTGAATGACTGACATAATATCAGAAAAAGTCAATGAGTAGGTATAGAAATTTCGAGATCCATGACTGAAACATGTCAAATTGGTCATATATTGGCTTCTCTATGGCTAATTTATCACCAGAAGGAGTCAATTGGGTAGAAATAGAAAGTTCAAAAGCGATAACTCTTGGGCCCGATACAGGTCCATTTGGTCAAATATGGACTTCTGAATGACTGATGTAAAATCAGAGTAGTCAATGAGTATGTATAAAAAGTTCAAGATCAAGTGCTGAAATATGTTCACTAGGTCAAATATTGGCTACTGTATGGCTGATCTATCACCAAATGGAGTCCAGTGGGCAGAAATAGAAAATTCAAAATCGACAACCCTTGGGCCCGATATTAGTCCATTTGGTCAAATACGGATTTCTGAATGACTGACATAACATCAGAAAGAGTCAATGAGTAGGTATAGAAATTTCGAGATCCATGACTGAAACATGTCAAATGGGTCAAATATTGGCTTCTCTATGGCTAATTTATCACCAGAATGAGTCAATTGGGTAGAATTAGAAAGTTCAAAATCAATGACTCTTGGGCCCGATATAGGTCCATTTGGTCAAATATGGACTTCTGAATGACTGATGTAAAATAAAAAGTAGTCAATGTGTATGTATAGAAAGTTCAAGATCAAGGAGTGAAACATGTTTAGTAAGTCAATAATTGGCTACTGTATGGCAAATGTATCACCAGAAGGAGTCAATTGGGTAGAAATAGAAAGTTCAAAATGGACAACCCTTGGGCCCGATATTAGTCCATTTGGTCAAATATGGATTTCTGAATGACTGACATAATATCAGAAAGAGTCAATGAGTAGGTATTGAAAGTTCAAGATCAAGTACAGAAATATGTTCACTATGTCAAATATTGGCTACTGTATGGCTGATCTATCACCAAAAGGAGTCAATTGGGTAGAAATAGAAAGTTCAAAATTGATGAGTCTTGAGCTAGATATTAGTATTTTTATTCAAATATTGACTTCTGAATGGCTGATGTAACAACAGAAGTAGTCAATGAGTACCTTTAGAAATTTCAAGATCCATGACTGAAACATGTTCAATGGGTCAAATATTGGCTTCTCTATGGCTAATTTATCACCAGAAGGAGTCAATTGGGTAGAAATAGAAAGTTCAAAATCGATGATTCTTGGGCCATATATAAGTCCATTTGATCAAATATGGACTTCTGAATGACTGATGTAAAATCAGAAGTAGTCAATGAGTATGTATAGAAAGTTCAAGATCAAGTGCTGAAATATGTTCACTATGTCAAATATTGGCTACTGTATGGCTGATCTAGCACCAAAAGGAGTCCAGTGGGCAGAAATAGAAAATTCAAAATCGACAACCCTTGGGCCCCATATTAGTCCATTTGGTCAAATATGGATTTCTGAATGACTGACATAATATCAGAAAGAGTCAATGAGTAGGTATAGAAATTTCGAGATCCATGACTGAAACTTGTCAAATGGGTGAAATATTGGCTTCTGTATGGCTAATTTATCACCAGAAGGAGTCAATTGGGTAGAAATAGAAAGTTCAAAATCGATGACTCTTGGGCCCGATATTAGTCCATTTGGTCAAATATGGATTTCTGAATGACTGACATAATATCAGAAAGAGTCAATGAGTATATATAGAAATTTCGAGATCCATGAGTGAAACAAGTCAAATGGGTGAAATATTGGCTTCTCTATGGCTGATCTATCACAAAAAGGAGTCCACTGGGCAGAAATAGAAAGTTCAAAATCGATGACTCTTGGGCCCGATATAAGTCCATTTGTTCAAATATGGACTTCTGAATGTCTGATGTAAAATCAGAAGCAGTCAATGAGTATGTATAGAAAGGTCAAGATCAAGGAGGGAAACATGTTGAGTGTCAAAAATTGGCTACTGTATGGCTGATCTATCACCAAAAGGAGTCCAGTGGGCAGAAATAGAAAATTCAAAATCGACAACCCTTGGGCCCGATGTTAGTCCATTTGGTCAAATATGGATTTCTGAATGACTGACATAATATCAGAAAAAGTCAATGAGTAGGTATAGAAATTTCGAGATCCATGACTGAAACATGTCAAATTGGTCATATATTGGCTTCTCTATGGCTAATTTATCACCAGAAGGAGTCAATTGGGTAGAAATAGAAAGTTCAAAAGCGATAACTCTTGGGCCCGATATAGGTCCATTTGGTCAAATATGGACTTCTGAATGACTGATGTAAAATCAGAGTAGTCAATGAGTATGTATAAAAAGTTCAAGATCAAGTGCTGAAATATGTTCACTAGGTCAAATTTTGGCTACTGTATGGCTGATCTATCACCAAATGGAGTCCAGTGGGCAGAAATAGAAAATTCAAAATCGACAACCCTTGGGCCCGATATTAGTCCATTTGGTCAAATACGGATTTCTGAATGACTGACATAACATCAGAAAGAGTCAATGAGTAGGTATAGAAATTTCGAGATCCATGACTGAAACATGTCAAATGGGTCAAATATTGGCTTCTCTATGGCTAATTTATCACCAGAATGAGTCAATTGGGTAGAAATAGAAAGTTCAAAATCAATGACTCTTGGGCCCGATATAGGTCCATTTGGTCAAATATGGACTTCTGAATGACTGATGTAAAATCAAAAGTAGTCAATGTGTATGTATAGAAAGTTCAAGATCAAGGAGTGAAACATGTTTAGTAAGTCAAAAATTGGCTACTGTATGGCAAATGTATCACCAGAAGGAGTCAATTGAGTAGAAATAGAAAGTTCAAAATGGACAACCCTTGGGCCCGATATTAGTCCATTTGGTCAAATATGGATTTCTGAATGACTGACATAATATCAGAAAGAGTCAATGAGTAGGTATTGAAAGTTCAAGATCAAGTACTGAAATATGTTCACTATGTCAAATATTGGCAACTGTATGGCTGATCTATCACCAAAAGGAGTCAATTGGGTAGAAATAGAAAGTTCAAAATTGATGAGTCTTGAGCTAGATATTAGTATTTTTATTCAAATATTGACTTCTGAATGGCTGATGTAACAACAGAAGTAGTCAATGAGTACCTTTAGAAATTTCAAGATCCATGACTGAAACATGTTCAATGGGTCAAATATTGGCTTTTCTATGGCTAATTTATCACCAGAAGGAGTCAATTGGGTAGAAATAGAAAGTTCAAAATCCATGACTCTTGGGCCCGATATAAGTCCATTTGGTCAAATATGGACTTCTGAATGACTGATGTAAAATCAGAAGTAGTCAATGAGTATGTATAGAAAGGTCAAGATCAAGGAGTGAAACATGTTGAGTAAGTCAAAAATTGGCTACTGTATTGCTGATCTATCACCAAAAGGAGTCCAGTGGGCAGAAATAGAAAATTCAAAATCGACAACCCTTGGGCTAGATATTAGTATTTTATTTCAAATATTGACATCTGACTGGCTGATGTAACAACAGAAAGAGTCAATGAGTAGGTATAGAAATTTCGAGATCCATGACTAAAACATGTCAAATGGGTCAAATATTGGCTTCTCTATGGCTAATTTATCACCAGAAGGAGTCAATTGGGTAGAAATAGAAAGTTCAAAATCAATGACTCTTGGGCCCGATATAGGTCCATTTGGTCAAATATGGACTTCTGAATGACTGATGTAATATCAAAAGTAGTCAATGTGTATGTATAGAAAGTTCAAGATCAAGGAGTGAAACATGTTTAGTAAGTCAAAAATTGGCTACTGTATGGCAAATGTATCACCAGAAGGAGTCAATTGGGTAGAAATAGAAAGTTCAAAATCGATAACTCTTGGGCCCGATATAGGTCCATTTGGTCAAATATGGACTTCTGAATGACTGATGTAAAATCAGAAGTAGTCAATGAGTATGTATAGAAGGTTCAAGATCAAGTGCTGAAATATGTTCACTATGTCAAATATTGGCTACTGTATGGCTGATCTATCACCAAAAGGAGTCCAGTGGGCAGAAATAGAAAATTCACAATCGAAAACCCTTGGGCCCGATATTAGTCCATTTGGTCAAATATGGATTTCTGAATGACTGACATAATATCAGAAAAAATCAATGAGTAGGTATAGAAATTTCGAGATCCATGACTGAAACATGTCAAATGGGTCAAATATTGGCTTCTCTATGGCTAATTTATCACCAGAAGGAGTCAATTGGGTAGAAATAGAAAGTTCAAAATCGATGACTCTTGGGCCCGATATTAGTCCATTTGGTCAAATATGGATTTCTGAATGACTGACATAATATCAGAAAGAGTCAATGAGTATATATAGAAATTTCGAGATCCATGAGTGAAACAAGTCAAATGGGTGAAATATTGGCTTCTCTATGGCTGATCTATCACCAAAAGGAGTCCACTGGGCAGAAATAGAAAGTTCAAAATCGATGACTCTTGGGCCCGATATAAGTCCATTTGTTCAAATATGGACTTCTGAATGTCTGATGTAAAATCAGAAGCAGTCAATGAGTATGTATAGAAAGGTCAAGATCAAGGAGGGAAACATGTTGAGTGTCAAAAATTGGCTACTGTATGGCTGATCTATCACCAAAAGGAGTCCAGTGGGCAGAAATAGAAAATTCAAAATCGACAACCCTTGGGCCCGATGTTAGTCCATTTGGTCAAATATGGATTTCTGAATGACTGACATAATATCAGAAAAAGTCAATGAGTAGGTATAGAAATTTCGAGATCCATGACTGAAACATGTCAAATTGGTCATATATTGGCTTCTCTATGGCTAATTTATCACCAGAAGGAGTCAATTGGGTAGAAATAGAAAGTTCAAAAGCGATAACTCTTGGGCCCGATATAGGTCCATTTGGTCAAATATGGACTTCTGAATGACTGATGTAAAATCAGAGTAGTCAATGAGTATGTATAAAAAGTTCAAGATCAAGTGCTGAAATATGTTCACTAGGTCAAATATTGGCTACTGTATGGCTGATCTATCACCAAATGGAGTCCAGTGGGCAGAAATAGAAAATTCAAAATCGACAACCCTTGGGCCCGATATTAGTCCATTTGGTCAAATACGGATTTCTGAATGACTGACATAACATCAGAAAGAGTCAATGAGTAGGTATAGAAATTTCGAGATCCATGACTGAAACATGTCAAATGGGTCAAATATTGGCTTCTCTATGGCTAATTTATCACCAGAATGAGTCAATTGGGTAGAATTAGAAAGTTCAAAATCAATGACTCTTGGGCCCGATATAGGTCCATTTGGTCAAATATGGACTTCTGAATGACTGATGTAAAATAAAAAGTAGTCAATGTGTATGTATAGAAAGTTCAAGATCAAGGAGTGAAACATGTTTAGTAAGTCAATAATTGGCTACTGTATGGCAAATGTATCACCAGAAGGAGTCAATTGGGTAGAAATAGAAAGTTCAAAATGGACAACCCTTGGGCCCGATATTAGTCCATTTGGTCAAATATGGATTTCTGAATGACTGACATAATATCAGAAAGAGTCAATGAGTAGGTATTGAAAGTTCAAGATCAAGTACAGAAATATGTTCACTATGTCAAATATTGGCTACTGTATGGCTGATCTATCACCAAAAGGAGTCAATTGGGTAGAAATAGAAAGTTCAAAATTGATGAGTCTTGAGCTAGATATTAGTATTTTTATTCAAATATTGACTTCTGAATGGCTGATGTAACAACAGAAGTAGT
The DNA here is from genome assembly GCA_038088235.1 of Zacco platypus. Lineage (NCBI taxonomy): Eukaryota > Metazoa > Chordata > Actinopteri > Cypriniformes > Xenocyprididae > Zacco > Zacco platypus. The sequence goes on along the minus strand of CM076065.1, from coordinate 17,523,560 downwards.
CAATGAGTACCTTTAGAAATTTCAAGATCCATGACTGAAACATGTTCAATGGGTCAAATATTGGCTTCTCTATGGCTAATTTATCACCAGAAGGAGTCAATTGGGTAGAAATAGAAAGTTCAAAATCGATGATTCTTGGGCCATATATAAGTCCATTTGATCAAATATGGACTTCTGAATGACTGATGTAAAATCAGAAGTAGTCAATGAGTATGTATAGAAAGTTCAAGATCAAGTGCTGAAATATGTTCACTATGTCAAATATTGGCTACTGTATGGCTGATCTAGCACCAAAAGGAGTCCAGTGGGCAGAAATAGAAAATTCAAAATCGACAACCCTTGGGCCCCATATTAGTCCATTTGGTCAAATATGGATTTCTGAATGACTGACATAATATCAGAAAGAGTCAATGAGTAGGTATAGAAATTTCGAGATCCATGACTGAAACTTGTCAAATGGGTGAAATATTGGCTTCTCTATGGCTAATTTATCACCAGAAGGAGTCAATTGGGTAGAAATAGAAAGTTCAAAATCGATGACTCTTGGGCCCGATATTAGTCCATTTGGTCAAATATGGATTTCTGAATGACTGACATAATATCAGAAAGAGTCAATGAGTATATATAGAAATTTCGAGATCCATGAGTGAAACAAGTCAAATGGGTGAAATATTGGCTTCTCTATGGCTGATCTATCACAAAAAGGAGTCCACTGGGCAGAAATAGAAAGTTCAAAATCGATGACTCTTGGGCCCGATATAAGTCCATTTGTTCAAATATGGACTTCTGAATGTCTGATGTAAAATCAGAAGCAGTCAATGAGTATGTATAGAAAGGTCAAGATCAAGGAGGGAAACATGTTGAGTGTCAAAAATTGGCTACTGTATGGCTGATCTATCACCAAAAGGAGTCCAGTGGGCAGAAATAGAAAATTCAAAATCGACAACCCTTGGGCCCGATGTTAGTCCATTTGGTCAAATATGGATTTCTGAATGACTGACATAATATCAGAAAAAGTCAATGAGTAGGTATAGAAATTTCGAGATCCATGACTGAAACATGTCAAATTGGTCATATATTGGCTTCTCTATGGCTAATTTATCACCAGAAGGAGTCAATTGGGTAGAAATAGAAAGTTCAAAAGCGATAACTCTTGGGCCCGATATAGGTCCATTTGGTCAAATATGGACTTCTGAATGACTGATGTAAAATCAGAGTAGTCAATGAGTATGTATAAAAAGTTCAAGATCAAGTGCTGAAATATGTTCACTAGGTCAAATTTTGGCTACTGTATGGCTGATCTATCACCAAATGGAGTCCAGTGGGCAGAAATAGAAAATTCAAAATCGACAACCCTTGGGCCCGATATTAGTCCATTTGGTCAAATACGGATTTCTGAATGACTGACATAACATCAGAAAGAGTCAATGAGTAGGTATAGAAATTTCGAGATCCATGACTGAAACATGTCAAATGGGTCAAATATTGGCTTCTCTATGGCTAATTTATCACCAGAATGAGTCAATTGGGTAGAAATAGAAAGTTCAAAATCAATGACTCTTGGGCCCGATATAGGTCCATTTGGTCAAATATGGACTTCTGAATGACTGATGTAAAATCAAAAGTAGTCAATGTGTATGTATAGAAAGTTCAAGATCAAGGAGTGAAACATGTTTAGTAAGTCAAAAATTGGCTACTGTATGGCAAATGTATCACCAGAAGGAGTCAATTGAGTAGAAATAGAAAGTTCAAAATGGACAACCCTTGGGCCCGATATTAGTCCATTTGGTCAAATATGGATTTCTGAATGACTGACATAATATCAGAAAGAGTCAATGAGTAGGTATTGAAAGTTCAAGATCAAGTACTGAAATATGTTCACTATGTCAAATATTGGCAACTGTATGGCTGATCTATCACCAAAAGGAGTCAATTGGGTAGAAATAGAAAGTTCAAAATTGATGAGTCTTGAGCTAGATATTAGTATTTTTATTCAAATATTGACTTCTGAATGGCTGATGTAACAACAGAAGTAGTCAATGAGTACCTTTAGAAATTTCAAGATCCATGACTGAAACATGTTCAATGGGTCAAATATTGGCTTCTCTATGGCTAATTTATCACCAGAAGGAGTCAATTGGGTAGAAATAGAAAGTTCAAAATCCATGACTCTTGGGCCCGATATAAGTCCATTTGGTCAAATATGGACTTCTGAATGACTGATGTAAAATCAGAAGTAGTCAATGAGTATGTATAGAAAGGTCAAGATCAAGGAGTGAAACATGTTGAGTAAGTCAAAAATTGGCTACTGTATTGCTGATCTATCACCAAAAGGAGTCCAGTGGGCAGAAATAGAAAATTCAAAATCGACAACCCTTGGGCTAGATATTAGTATTTTATTTCAAATATTGACATCTGACTGGCTGATGTAACAACAGAAAGAGTCAATGAGTAGGTATAGAAATTTCGAGATCCATGACTAAAACATGTCAAATGGGTCAAATATTGGCTTCTCTATGGCTAATTTATCACCAGAAGGAGTCAATTGGGTAGAAATAGAAAGTTCAAAATCAATGACTCTTGGGCCCGATATAGGTCCATTTGGTCAAATATGGACTTCTGAATGACTGATGTAATATCAAAAGTAGTCAATGTGTATGTATAGAAAGTTCAAGATCAAGGAGTGAAACATGTTTAGTAAGTCAAAAATTGGCTACTGTATGGCAAATGTATCACCAGAAGGAGTCAATTGGGTAGAAATAGAAAGTTCAAAATCGATAACTCTTGGGCCCGATATAGGTCCATTTGGTCAAATATGGACTTCTGAATGACTGATGTAAAATCAGAAGTAGTCAATGAGTATGTATAGAAGGTTCAAGATCAAGTGCTGAAATATGTTCACTATGTCAAATATTGGCTACTGTATGGCTGATCTATCACCAAAAGGAGTCCAGTGGGCAGAAATAGAAAATTCACAATCGAAAACCCTTGGGCCCGATATTAGTCCATTTGGTCAAATATGGATTTCTGAATGACTGACATAATATCAGAAAAAATCAATGAGTAGGTATAGAAATTTCGAGATCCATGACTGAAACATGTCAAATGGGTCAAATATTGGCTTCTCTATGGCTAATTTATCACCAGAAGGAGTCAATTGGGTAGAAATAGAAAGTTCAAAATCGATGACTCTTGGGCCCGATATTAGTCCATTTGGTCAAATATGGATTTCTGAATGACTGACATAATATCAGAAAGAGTCAATGAGTATATATAGAAATTTCGAGATCCATGAGTGAAACAAGTCAAATGGGTGAAATATTGGCTTCTCTATGGCTGATCTATCACCAAAAGGAGTCCACTGGGCAGAAATAGAAAGTTCAAAATCGATGACTCTTGGGCCCGATATAAGTCCATTTGTTCAAATATGGACTTCTGAATGTCTGATGTAAAATCAGAAGCAGTCAATGAGTATGTATAGAAAGGTCAAGATCAAGGAGGGAAACATGTTGAGTGTCAAAAATTGGCTACTGTATGGCTGATCTATCACCAAAAGGAGTCCAGTGGGCAGAAATAGAAAATTCAAAATCGACAACCCTTGGGCCCGATGTTAGTCCATTTGGTCAAATATGGATTTCTGAATGACTGACATAATATCAGAAAAAGTCAATGAGTAGGTATAGAAATTTCGAGATCCATGACTGAAACATGTCAAATTGGTCATATATTGGCTTCTCTATGGCTAATTTATCACCAGAAGGAGTCAATTGGGTAGAAATAGAAAGTTCAAAAGCGATAACTCTTGGGCCCGATATAGGTCCATTTGGTCAAATATGGACTTCTGAATGACTGATGTAAAATCAGAGTAGTCAATGAGTATGTATAAAAAGTTCAAGATCAAGTGCTGAAATATGTTCACTAGGTCAAATATTGGCTACTGTATGGCTGATCTATCACCAAATGGAGTCCAGTGGGCAGAAATAGAAAATTCAAAATCGACAACCCTTGGGCCCGATATTAGTCCATTTGGTCAAATACGGATTTCTGAATGACTGACATAACATCAGAAAGAGTCAATGAGTAGGTATAGAAATTTCGAGATCCATGACTGAAACATGTCAAATGGGTCAAATATTGGCTTCTCTATGGCTAATTTATCACCAGAATGAGTCAATTGGGTAGAATTAGAAAGTTCAAAATCAATGACTCTTGGGCCCGATATAGGTCCATTTGGTCAAATATGGACTTCTGAATGACTGATGTAAAATAAAAAGTAGTCAATGTGTATGTATAGAAAGTTCAAGATCAAGGAGTGAAACATGTTTAGTAAGTCAATAATTGGCTACTGTATGGCAAATGTATCACCAGAAGGAGTCAATTGGGTAGAAATAGAAAGTTCAAAATGGACAACCCTTGGGCCCGATATTAGTCCATTTGGTCAAATATGGATTTCTGAATGACTGACATAATATCAGAAAGAGTCAATGAGTAGGTATTGAAAGTTCAAGATCAAGTACAGAAATATGTTCACTATGTCAAATATTGGCTACTGTATGGCTGATCTATCACCAAAAGGAGTCAATTGGGTAGAAATAGAAAGTTCAAAATTGATGAGTCTTGAGCTAGATATTAGTATTTTTATTCAAATATTGACTTCTGAATGGCTGATGTAACAACAGAAGTAGTCAATGAGTACCTTTAGAAATTTCAAGATCCATGACTGAAACATGTTCAATGGGTCAAATATTGGCTTCTCTATGGCTAATTTATCACCAGAAGGAGTCAATTGGGTAGAAATAGAAAGTTCAAAATCGATGATTCTTGGGCCATATATAAGTCCATTTGATCAAATATGGACTTCTGAATGACTGATGTAAAATCAGAAGTAGTCAATGAGTATGTATAGAAAGTTCAAGATCAAGTGCTGAAATATGTTCACTATGTCAAATATTGGCTACTGTATGGCTGATCTAGCACCAAAAGGAGTCCAGTGGGCAGAAATAGAAAATTCAAAATCGACAACCCTTGGGCCCCATATTAGTCCATTTGGTCAAATATGGATTTCTGAATGACTGACATAATATCAGAAAGAGTCAATGAGTAGGTATAGAAATTTCGAGATCCATGACTGAAACTTGTCAAATGGGTGAAATATTGGCTTCTCTATGGCTAATTTATCACCAGAAGGAGTCAATTGGGTAGAAATAGAAAGTTCAAAATCGATGACTCTTGGGCCCGATATTAGTCCATTTGGTCAAATATGGATTTCTGAATGACTGACATAATATCAGAAAGAGTCAATGAGTATATATAGAAATTTCGAGATCCATGAGTGAAACAAGTCAAATGGGTGAAATATTGGCTTCTCTATGGCTGATCTATCACAAAAAGGAGTCCACTGGGCAGAAATAGAAAGTTCAAAATCGATGACTCTTGGGCCCGATATAAGTCCATTTGTTCAAATATGGACTTCTGAATGTCTGATGTAAAATCAGAAGCAGTCAATGAGTATGTATAGAAAGGTCAAGATCAAGGAGGGAAACATGTTGAGTGTCAAAAATTGGCTACTGTATGGCTGATCTATCACCAAATGGAGTCCAGTGGGCAGAAATAGAAAATTCAAAATCGACAACCCTTGGGCCCGATATTAGTCCATTTGGTCAAATACGGATTTCTGAATGACTGACATAACATCAGAAAGAGTCAATGAGTAGGTATAGAAATTTCGAGATCCATGACTGAAACATGTCAAATGGGTCAAATATTGGCTTCTCTATGGCTAATTTATCACCAGAATGAGTCAATTGGGTAGAATTAGAAAGTTCAAAATCAATGACTCTTGGGCCCGATATAGGTCCATTTGGTCAAATATGGACTTCTGAATGACTGATGTAAAATAAAAAGTAGTCAATGTGTATGTATAGAAAGTTCAAGATCAAGGAGTGAAACATGTTTAGTAAGTCAATAATTGGCTACTGTATGGCAAATGTATCACCAGAAGGAGTCAATTGGGTAGAAATAGAAAGTTCAAAATGGACAACCCTTGGGCCCGATATTAGTCCATTTGGTCAAATATGGATTTCTGAATGACTGACATAATATCAGAAAGAGTCAATGAGTAGGTATTGAAAGTTCAAGATCAAGTACAGAAATATGTTCACTATGTCAAATATTGGCTACTGTATGGCTGATCTATCACCAAAAGGAGTCAATTGGGTAGAAATAGAAAGTTCAAAATTGATGAGTCTTGAGCTAGATATTAGTATTTTTATTCAAATATTGACTTCTGAATGGCTGATGTAACAACAGAAGTAGTCAATGAGTACCTTTAGAAATTTCAAGATCCATGACTGAAACATGTTCAATGGGTCAAATATTGGCTTCTCTATGGCTAATTTATCACCAGAAGGAGTCAATTGGGTAGAAATAGAAAGTTCAAAATCGATGATTCTTGGGCCATAAATAAGTCCATTTGATCAAATATGGACTTCTGAATGACTGATGTAAAATCAGAAGTAGTCAATGAGTATGTATAGAAAGTTCAAGATCAAGTGCTGAAATATGTTCACTATGTCAAATATTGGCTACTGTATGGCTGATCTAGCACCAAAAGGAGTCCAGTGGGCAGAAATAGAAAATTCAAAATCGACAACCCTTGGGCCCCATATTAGTCCATTTGGTCAAATATGGATTTCTGAATGACTGACATAATATCAGAAAGAGTCAATGAGTAGGTATAGAAATTTCGAGATCCATGACTGAAACTTGTCAAATGGGTGAAATATTGGCTTCTCTATGGCTAATTTATCACCAGAAGGAGTCAATTGGGTAGAAATAGAAAGTTCAAAATCGATGACTCTTGGGCCCATTATAGGTCCATTTGGTCAAATATGGACTTCTGAATGACTGAAGTAAAATCAGAAGTAGTCAATGAGAATGTATAGAAAGTTCAAGATCAAGTACTGAAATACGTTCACTATGTCAAATATTGGCTACTGTATGGCTGATATATCACCAAAAGGAGTCCAGTGGGCAGAAATAGAAAATTCAAAATCGACAACCCTTGGGCCCGATATTAGTCTATTTGGTCAAATATGGATTTCTGAATGACTGACATAATATCAGAAAGAGTCAATGATTAGGTATAGAAATTTCGAGATCCATGACTGAAACATGTGAAATGTTTGAAATATTGGCTTCTCTATGGCTAATTTATCACCAGAAGGAGTCAATTGGGTAGAAATAGAAAGTTCAAAATCGATAACTCATTTGCCCGATATAGGTCCATTTGGCCAAATTTGGACTTCTGAATGACTGTTGTAAAATCAGAAGTAGTCAATGAGTATGTATTGAAAGTTCAAGATCAAGTATTGAAATATGTTCACTATGTCAAATATTGGCTACTGTATGGCTGATCTATCACCAAAAGGAGTCAATTGGGTAGAAATAGAAAGTTCAAAATTGATGAGTCTTGAGCTAGATATTAGTATTTTTATTCAAATATTGACTTCTGAATGACTGATGTAACAACAGAAGTAGTCAATGAGTACCTTTAGAAATGTCAAGATCCATGACTGAAACATGTTCAATGGGTCAAATATTGGCTACTGTATGGCTGATCTATCACCAAATGGAGTCCAGTGGGCAGAAATAGAAAATTCAAAATCGACAACCCTTGGGCCCGATATTAGTCCATTTGGTCAAATACGGATTTCTGAATGACTGACATAACATCAGAAAGAGTCAATGAGTAGGTATAGAAATTTCGAGATCCATGACTGAAACATGTCAAATGGGTCAAATATTTGTTTCTCTATGGCTAATTTATCACCAGAAGGAGTCAATTGGGTAGAAATAAAAAGTTCAAAATCGATGACTCTTGGGCCCGATATAGGTCCATTTGGTCAAGTATGGACTTCTGAATGACTGATGTAAAATCAGAACTAGTCAATGAGTATGTATAGAAAGTTCAAGATCAAGGAGTGAATCATGTTTAGTAAGTCAAAAATTGGCTACTGTATGGCAAATGTATCACCAGAAGGAGTCAATTGGGTAGAAATAGAAAGTTCAAAATGGACAACCCTTGGGCCCGATATTAGTCCATTTGGTCAAATATGGATATCTGAATGACTGACATAATATCAGAAAGAGTCAATGTGTAGGTATTGAAAGTTCAAAATCAAGTACTGAAATATGTTCACTATGTCAAATATTGGCTACTGTATGGCTGATCTATCACCAAAAGGAGTCAATTGGGTAGAAATAGAAAGTTCAAAATTGATGAGTCTTGAGCTAGATATTAGTATTTTTATTCAAATATTGACTTCTGAATGGCTGATGTAACAACAGAAGTAGTCAATGAGTACCTTTAGAAATTTCAAGATCCATGACTGAAACATGTTCAATGGGTCAAATATTGGCTTTTCTATGGCTAATTTATCACCAGAAGGAGTCAATTGGGTAGAAATAGAAAGTTCAAAATCCATGACTCTTGGGCCCGATATAAGTCCATTTGGTCAAATATGGACTTCTGAATGACTGATGTAAAATCAGAAGTAGTCAATGAGTATGTATAGAAAGGTCAAGATCAAGGAGTGAAACATGTTGAGTAAGTCAAAAATTGGCTACTGTATTGCTGATCTATCACCAAAAGGAGTCCAGTGGGCAGAAATAGAAAATTCAAAATCGACAACCCTTGGGCTAGATATTAGTATTTTATTTCAAATATTGACATCTGACTGGCTGATGTAACAACAGAAAGAGTCAATGAGTAGGTATAGAAATTTCGAGATCCATGACTGAAACTTGTCAAATGGGTGAAATATTGGCTTCTCTATGGCTAATTTATCACCAGAAGGAGTCAATTGGGTAGAAATAGAAAGTTCAAAATCGATGACTCTTGGGCCCGATATTAGTCCATTTGGTCAAATATGGATTTCTGAATGACTGACATAATATCAGAAAGAGTCAATGAGTATATATAGAAATTTCGAGATCCATGAGTGAAACAAGTCAAATGGGTGAAATATTGGCTTCTCTATGGCTGATCTATCACAAAAAGGAGTCCACTGGGCAGAAATAGAAAGTTCAAAATCGATGACTCTTGGGCCCGATATAAGTCCATTTGTTCAAATATGGACTTCTGAATGTCTGATGTAAAATCAGAAGCAGTCAATGAGTATGTATAGAAAGGTCAAGATCAAGGAGGGAAACATGTTGAGTGTCAAAAATTGGCTACTGTATGGCTGATCTATCACCAAAAGGAGTCCAGTGGGCAGAAATAGAAAATTCAAAATCGACAACCCTTGGGCTCGATGTTAGTCCATTTGGTCAAATATGGATTTCTGAATGACTGACATAATATCAGAAAAAGTCAATGAGTAGGTATAGAAATTTCGAGATCCATGTCTGAAACATGTCAAATTGGTCATATATTGGCTTCTCTATGGCTAATTTATCACCAGAAGGAGTCAATTGGGTAGAAATAGAAAGTTCAAAAGCGATAACTCTTGGGCCCGATATAGGTCCATTTGGTCAAATATGGACTTCTGAATGACTGATGTAAAATCAGAGTAGTCAATGAGTATGTATAAAAAGTTCAAGATCAAGTGCTGAAATATGTTCACTAGGTCAAATATTGGCTACTGTATGGCTGATCTATCACCAAATGGAGTCCAGTGGGCAGAAATAGAAAATTCAAAATCGACAACCCTTGGGCCCGATATTAGTCCAGTTGGTCAAATACGGATTTCTGAATGACTGACATAACATCAGAAAGAGTCAATGAGTAGGTATAGAAATTTCGAGATCCATGACTGAAACATGTCAAATGGGTCAAATATTGGCTTCTCTATGGCTAATTTATCACCAGAATGAGTCAATTGGGTAGAATTAGAAAGTTCAAAATCAATGACTCTTGGGCCCGATATAGGTCCATTTGGTCAAATATGGACTTCTGAATGACTGATGTAAAATAAAAAGTAGTCAATGTGTATGTATAGAAAGTTCAAGATCAAGGAGTGAAACATGTTTAGTAAGTCAATAATTGGCTACTGTATGGCAAATGTATCACCAGAAGGTGTCAATTGGGTAGAAATAGAAAGTTCAAAATGGACAACCCTTGGTCCCGATATTAGTCCATTTGGTCAAATATGGATTTCTGAATGACTGACATAATATCAGAAAGAGTCAATGAGTAGGTATTGAAAGTTCAAGATCAAGTACAGAAATATGTTCACTATGTCAAATATTGGCTACTGTATGGCTGATATATCACCAAAAGGAGTCCAGTGGGCAGAAATAGAAAATTCAAAATCGACAACCCTTGGGCCCGATATTAGTCTATTTGGTCAAATATGGATTTCTGAATGACTGACATAATATCAGAAAGAGTCAATGATTAGGTATAGAAATTTCGAGATCCATGACTGAAACATGTGAAATGTTTGAAATATTGGCTTCTCTATGGCTAATTTATCACCAGAAGGAGTCAATTGGGTAGAAATAGAAAGTTCAAAATCGATAACTCATTTGCCCGATATAGGTCCATTTGGTCAAATTTGGACTTCTGAATGACTGTTGTAAAATCAGAAGTAGTCAATGAGTATGTATTGAAAGTTCAAGATCAAGTATTGAAATATGTTCACTATGTCAAACGACAACCCTTGGGCCCGATGTTAGTCCATTTGGTCAAATATGGATTTCTGAATGACTGACATAATATCAGAAAAAGTCAATGAGTAGGTATAGAAATTTCGAGATCCATGACTGAAACATGTCAAATTGGTCAAATATTGGCTTCTCTATGGCTAATTTATCACCAGAAGGAGTCAATTGGGTAGAAATAGAAAGTTCAAAATCGATAACTCTTGGGCCCGATATAGGTCCATTTGGTCAAATATGGACTTCTGAATGACTGATGTAAAATCAGAAGTAGTCAATGAGTATGTATAAAAAGTTCAAGATCAAGTGCTGAAATATGTTCACTAGGTCAAATATTGGCTACTGTATGGCTGATCTATCACCAAATGGAGTCCAGTGGGCAGAAATAGAAAATTCAAAATCGACAACCCTTGGGCCCGATATTAGTCCATTTGGTCAAATACGGATTTCTGAATGACTGACATAACATCAGAAAGAGTCAATGAGTAGGTATAGAAATTTCGAGATCCATGACTGAAACATGTCAAATGGGTCAAATATTGGCTTCTCTATGGCTAATTTATCACCAGAATGAGTCAATTGGGTAGAATTACAAAGTTCAAAATCAATGACTCTTGGGCCCGATATAGGTCCATTTTGTCAAATATGGACTTCTGAATGACTGATGTAAAATAAAAAGTAGTCAATGTGTATGTATAGAAAGTTCAAGATCAAGGAGTGAAACATGTTTAGTAAGTCAATAATTGGCTACTGTATGGCAAATGTATCACCAGAAGGAGTCAATTGGGTAGAAATAGAAAGTTCAAAATGGACAACCCTTGGGCCCGATATTAGTCCATTTGGTCAAATATGGATTTCTGAATGACTGACATAATATCAGAAAGAGTCAATGAGTAGGTATTGAAAGTTCAAGATCAAGTACAGAAATATGTTCACTATGTCAAATATTGGCTACTGTATGGCTGATCTATCACCAAAAGGAGTCAATTGGGTAGAAATAGAAAGTTCAAAATTGATGAGTCTTGAGCTAGATATTAGTATTTTTATTCAAATATTGACTTCTGAATGGCTGATGTAACAACAGAAGTAGTCAATGAGTACCTTTAGAAATTTCAAGATCCAAGACTGAAACATGTTCAATGGGTCAAATATTGGCTTCTCTATGGCTAATTTATCACCAGAAGGAGTCAATTGGGTAGAAATAGAAAGTTCAAAATCGATGATTCTTGGGCCATATATAAGTCCATTTGATCAAATATGGACTTCTGAATGACTGATGTAAAATCAGAAGTAGTCAATGAGTATGTATAGAAAGTTCAAGATCAAGTGCTGAAATATGTTCACTATGTCAAATATTGGCTACTGTATGGCTGATCTAGCACCAAAAGGAGTCCAGTGGGCAGAAATAGAAAATTCAAAATCGACAACCCTTGGGCCCCATATTAGTCCATTTGGTCAAATATGGATTTCTGAATGACTGACATAATATCAGAAAGAGTCAATGAGTAGGTATAGAAATTTCGAGATCCATGACTGAAACTTGTCAAATGGGTGAAATATTGGCTTCTCTATGGCTAATTTATCACCAGAAGGAGTCAATTGGGTAGAAATAGAAAGTTCAAAATCGATGACTCTTGGGCCCATTATAGGTCCATTTGGTCAAATATGGACTTCTGAATGACTGAAGTAAAATCAGAAGTAGTCAATGAGAATGTATAGAAAGTTCAAGATCAAGTACTGAAATACGTTCACTATGTCAAATATTGGCTACTGTATGGCTGATATATCACCAAAAGGAGTCCAGTGGGCAGAAATAGAAAATTCAAAATCGACAACCCTTGGGCCCGATATTAGTCTATTCGGTCAAATATGGATTTCTGAATGACTGACATAATATCAGAAAGAGTCAATGATTAGGTATAGAAATTTCGAGATCCATGACTGAAACATGTGAAATGTTTGAAATATTGGCTTCTCTATGGCTAATTTATCACCAGAAGGAGTCAATTGGGTAGAAATAGAAAGTTCAAAATCGATGATTCTTGGGCCATATATAAGTCCATTTGATCAAATATGGACTTCTGAATGACTGATGTATAATCAGAAGTAGTCAATGAGTATGTATAGAAAGTTCAAGATCAAGTGCTGAAATATGTTCACTATGTCAAATATTGGCTACTGTATGGCTGATCTAGCACCAAAAGGAGTCCAGTGGGCAGAAATAGAAAATTCAAAATCGACAACCCTTGGGCCCCATATTAGTCCATTTGGTCAAATATGGATTTCTGAATGACTGACATAATATCAGAAAGAGTCAATGAGTAGGTATAGAAATTTCGAGATCCATGACTGAAACTTGTCAAATGGGTGAAATGTTGGCTTCTCTATGGCTAATTTATCACCAGAAGGAGTCAATTGGGTAGAAATAGAAAGTTCAAAATCGATGACTCTTGGGACCATTATAGGTCCATTTGGTCAAATATGGACTTCTGAATGACTGAAGTAAAATCAGAAGTAGTCAATGAGAATGTATAGAAAGTTCAAGATCAAGTACTGAAATACGTTCACTATGTCAAATATTGGCTACTGTATGGCTGATATATCACCAAAAGGAGTCCAGTGGGCAGAAATAGAAAATTCAAAATCGACAACCCTTGGGCCCGATATTAGTCTATTTGGTCAAATATGGATTTCTGAATGACTGACATAATATCAGAAAGAGTCAATGATTAGGTATAGAAATTTCGAGATCCATGACTGAAACATGTGAAATGTTTGAAATATTGGCTTCTCTATGGCTAATTTATCACCAGAAGGAGTCAATTGGGTAGAAATAGAAAGTTCAAAATCGATAACTCATTTGCCCGATATAGGTCCATTTGGTCAAATTTGGACTTCTGAATGACTGTTGTAAAATCAGAAGTAGTCAATGAGTATGTATTGAAAGTTCAAGATCAAGTATTGAAATATGTTCACTATGTCAAATATTGGCTACTGTATGGCTGATCTATCACCAAAAGGAGTCAATTGGGTAGAAATAGAAAGTTCAAAATTGATGAGTCTTGAGCTAGATATTAGTATTTTTATTCAAATATTGACTTCTGAATGACTGATGTAACAACAGAAGTAGTCAATGAGTACCTTTAGAAATGTCAAGATCCATGACTGAAACATGTTCAATGGGTCAAATATTGGCTACTGTATGGCTGATCTATCACCAAATGGAGTCCAGTGGGCAGAAATAGAAAATTCAAAATCGACAACCCTTGGGCCCGATATAAGTCCATTTGGTCAAATACGGATTTCTGAATGACTGACATAACATCAGAAAGAGTCAATGAGTAGGTATAGAAATTTCGAGATCCATGACTGAAACATGTCAAATTGGTCAAATATTGGCTTCTCTATGGCTAATTTATCACCAGAATGAGTCAATTGGGTAGAATTAGAAAGTTCAAAATCAATGACTCTTGGGCCCGATATAGGTCCATTTTGTCAAATATGGACTTCTGAATGACTGATGTAAAATAAAAAGTAGTCAATGTGTATGTATAGAAAGTTCAAGATCAAGGAGTGAAACATGTTTAGTAAGTCAATAATTGGCAACTGTATGGCAAATGTATCACCAGAAGGAGTCAATTGGGTAGAAATAGAAAGTTCAAAATGGACAACCCTTGGGCCCGATATTAGTCCATTTGGTCAAATATGGATTTCTGAATGACTGACATAATATCAGAAAGAGTCAATGAGTAGGTATTGAAAGTTCAAGATCAAGTACAGAAATATGTTCACTATGTCAAATATTGGCTACTGTATGGCTGATCTATCACCAAAAGGAGTCAATTGGGTAGAAATAGAAAGTTCAAAATTGATGAGTCTTGAGCTAGATATTAGTATTTTTATTCAAATATTGACTTCTGAATGGCTGATGTAACAACAGAAGTAGTCAATGAGTACCTTTAGAAATTTCAAGATCCATGACTGAAACATGTTCAATGGGTCAAATATTGGCTTCTCTATGGCTAATTTATCACCAGAAGGAGTCAATTGGGTAGAAATAGAAAGTTCAAAATCGATGACTCTTGGGCCCATTATAGGTCCATTTGGTCAAATATGGACTTCTGAATGACTGAAGTAAAATCAGAAGTAGTCAATGAGTATGTATTGAAAGTTCAAGATCAAGTATTGAAATATGTTCACTATGTCAAATATTGGCTACTGTATGGCTGATCTATCACCAAAAGGAGTCAATTGGGTAGAAATAGAAAGTTCAAAATTGATGAGTCTTGAGCTAGATATTAGTATTTTTATTCAAATATTGACTTCTGAATGACTGATGTAACAACAGAAGTAGTCAATGAGTACCTTTAGAAATGTCAAGATCCATGACTGAAACATGTTCAATGGGTCAAATATTGGCTACTGTATGGCTGATCTATCACCAAATGGAGTCCAGTGGGCAGAAATAGAAAATTCAAAATCGACAACCCTTGGGCCCGATATTAGTCCATTTGGTCAAATACGGATTTCTGAATGACTGACATAACATCAGAAAGAGTCAATGAGTAGGTATAGAAATTTCGAGATCCATGACTGAAACATGTCAAATGGGTCAAATATTTGTTTCTCTATGGCTAATTTATCACCAGAAGGAGTCAATTGGGTAGAAATAAAAAGTTCAAAATCGATGACTCTTGGGCCCGATATAGGTCCATTTGGTCAAGTATGGACTTCTGAATGACTGATGTAAAATCAGAAGTAGTCAATGAGTATGTATAGAAAGTTCAAGATCAAGTGCTGAAATATGTTCACTATGTCAAATATTGGCTACTGGATGGCTGATCTATCACCAAAAGGAGTCCAGTGGGCAGAAATAGAAAATTCAAAATCGACAACCCTTGGGCCCGATATTAGTCCATTTGGTCAAATATGGATTTCTGAATGACTGACATAATATCAGAAAGAATCAATGAGTAGGTATAGAAATTTCGAGATCCATGACTGAAACATGTCAAATGGGTCAAATATTGGCTTCTCTATGGCTAATTTATCACCAGAAGGAGTCAATTGGGTAGAAATAGAAAGTTCAAAATCAATGACTCTTGGGCCCGATATAGGTCCATTTGGTCAAATATGGACTTCTGAATGACTGATGTAAAATCAAAAGTAGTCAATGTGTATGTATAGAAAGTTCAAGATCAAGGAGTGAAACATGTTTAGTAAGTCAAAAATTGGCTACTGTATGGCAAATGTATCACCAGAAGGAGTCAATTGGGTAGAAATAGAAAGTTCAAAATCGATAACTCATTTGCCCGATATAGGTCCATTTGGTCAAATTTGGACTTCTGAATGACTGTTGTAAAATCAGAAGTAGTCAATGAGTATGTATTGAAAGTTCAAGATCAAGTATTGAAATATGTTCACTATGTCAAATATTGGCTACTGTATGGCTGATCTATCACCAAAAGGAGTCAATTGGGTAGAAATAGAAAGTTCAAAATTGATGAGTCTTGAGCTAGATATTAGTATTTTTATTCAAATATTGACTTCTGAATGACTGTTGTAACAACAGAAGTAGTCAATGAGTACCTTTAGAAATGTCAAGATCCATGACTGAAACATGTTCAATGGGTCAAATATTGGCTACTGTATGGCTGATCTATCACCAAATGGAGTCCAGTGGGCAGAAATAGAAAATTCAAAATCGACAACCCTTGGGCCCGATATTAGTCCATTTGGTCAAATACGGATTTCTGAATGACTGACATAACATCAGAAAGAGTCAATGAGTAGGTATAGAAACTTCGAGATCCATGACTGAAACATGTCAAATGGGTCAAATATTGGCTTCTCTATGGCTAATTTATCACCAGAATGAGTCAATTGGGTAGAATTAGAAAGTTCAAAATCAATGACTCTTGGGCCCGATATAGGTCCATTTTGTCAAATATGGACTTCTGAATGACTGATGTAAAATAAAAAGTAGTCAATGTGTATGTATAGAAAGTTCAAGATCAAGGAGTGAAACATGTTTAGTAAGTCAATAATTGGCTACTGTATGGCAAATGTATCACCAGAAGGAGTCAATTGGGTAGAAATAGAAAGTTCAAAATGGACAACCCTTGGGCCCGATATTAGTCCATTTGGTCAAATATGGATTTCTGAATGACTGACATAATATCAGAAAGAGTCAATGAGTAGGTATTGAAAGTTCAAGATCAAGTACAGAAATATGTTCACTATGTCAAATATTGGCTACTGTATGGCTGATCTATCACCAAAAGGAGTCAATTGGGTAGAAATAGAAAGTTCAAAATTGATGAGTCTTGAGCTAGATATTAGTATTTTTATTCAAATATTGACTTCTGAATGGCTGATGTAACAACAGAAGTAGTCAATGAGTACCTTTAGAAATTTCAAGATCCATGACTGAAACATGTTCAATGGGTCAAATATTGGCTTCTCTATGGCTAATTTATCACCAGAAGGAGTCAATTGGGTAGAAATAGAAAGTTCAAAATCGATGACTCTTGGGCCCATTATAGGTCCATTTGGTCAAATATGGACTTCTGAATGACTGAAGTAAAATCAGAAGTAGTCAATGAGAATGTATAGAAAGTTCAAGATCAAGTACTGAAATACGTTCACTATGTCAAATATTGGCTACTGTATGGCTGATATATCACCAAAAGGAGTCCAGTGGGCAGAAATAGAAAATTCAAAATCGACAACCCTTGGGCCCGATATTAGTCTATTTGGTCAAATATGGATTTCTGAATGACTGACATAATATCAGAAAGAGTCAATGATTAGGTATAGAAATTTCGAGATCCATGACTGAAACATGTGAAATGTTTGAAATATTGGCTTCTCTATGGCTAATTTATCACCAGAAGGAGTCAATTGGGTAGAAATAGAAAGTTCAAAATCGATAACTCATTTGCCCGATATAGGTCCATTTGGTCAAATTTGGACTTCTGAATGACTGTTGTAAAATCAGAAGTAGTCAATGAGTATGTATTGAAAGTTCAAGATCAAGTATTGAAATATGTTCACTATGTCAAATATTGGCTACTGTATGGCTGATCTATCACCAAAAGGAGTCAATTGGGTAGAAATAGAAAGTTCAAAATTGATGAGTCTTGAGCTAGATATTAGTATTTTTATTCAAATATTGACTTCTGAATGACTGATGTAACAACAGAAGTAGTCAATGAGTACCTTTAGAAATGTCAAGATCCATGACTGAAACATGTTCAATGGGTCAAATATTGGCTACTGTATGGCTGATCTATCACCAAATGGAGTCCAGTGGGCAGAAATAGAAAATTCAAAATCGACAACCCTTGGGCCCGATATTAGTCCATTTGGTCAAATACGGATTTCTGAATGACTGACATAACATCAGAAAGAGTCAATGAGTAGGTATAGAAATTTCGAGATCCATGACTGAAACATGTCAAATGGGTCAAATATTTGTTTCTCTATGGCTAATTTATCACCAGAAGGAGTCAATTGGGTAGAAATAAAAAGTTCAAAATCGATGACTCTTGGGCCCGATATAGGTCCATTTGGTCAAGTATGGACTTCTGAATGACTGATGTAAAATCAGAAGTAGTCAATGAGTATGTATAGAAAGTTCAAGATCAAGTGCTGAAATATGTTCACTATGTCAAATATTGGCTACTGGATGGCTGATCTATCACCAAAAGGAGTCCACTGGGCAGAAATAGAAAATTCAAAATCGACAACCCTTGGGCCCGATATTAGTCCATTTGGTCAAATATGGATTTCTGAATGACTGACATAATATCAGAAAGAATCAATGAGTAGGTATAGAAATTTCGAGATCCATGACTGAAACATGTCAAATGGGTCAAATATTGGCTTCTCTATGGCTAATTTATCACCAGAAGGAGTCAATTGGGTAGAAATAGAAAGTTCAAAATCAATGACTCTTGGGCCCGATATAGGTCCATTTGGTCAAATATGGACTTCTGAATGACTGATGTAAAATCAAAAGTAGTCAATGTGTATGTATAGAAAGTTCAAGATCAAGGAGTGAAACATGTTTAGTAAGTCAAATATTGGCTACTGTATGGCAAATGTATCACCAGAAGGAGTCAATTGGGTAGAAATAGAAAGTTCAAAATGGACAACCCTTGGGCCCGATATTAGTCCATTTGGTCAAATATGGATTTCTGAATGACTGACATAATATCAGAAAGAGTCAATGAGTAGGTATTGAAAGTTCAAGATCAAGTACTGAAATATGTTCACTATGTCAAATATTGGCTACTGTATGGCTGATCTATCACCAAAAGGAGTCAATTGGGTAGAAATAGAAAGTTCAAAATTGATGAGTCTTGAGCTAGATATTAGTATTTTTATTCAAATATTGACTTCTGAATGGCTGATGTAACAACAGAAGTAGTCAATGAGTAACTTTAGAAATTTCAAGATCCATGACTGAAACATGTTCAATGGGTCAAATATTGGCTTTTCTATGGCTAATTTATCACCAGAAGGAGTCAATTGGGTAGAAATAGAAAGTTCAAAATCCATGACTCTTGGGCCCGATATAAGTCCATTTGGTCAAATATGGACTTCTGAATGACTGATGTAAAATCAGAAGTAGTCAATGAGTATGTATAGAAAGGTCAAGATCAAGGAGTGAAACATGTTGAGTAAGTCAAAAATTGGCTACTGTATTGCTGATCTATCACCAAAAGGAGTCCAGTGGGCAGAAATAGAAAATTCAAAATCGACAACCCTTGGGCTAGATATTAGTATTTTATTTCAAATATTGACATCTGACTGGCGGATGTAACAACAGAAAGAGTCAATGAGTAGGTATAGAAATTTCGAGATCCATGACTAAAACATGTCAAATGGGTCAAATATTGGCTTCTCTATGGCTAATTTATCACCAGAAGGAGTCAATTGGGTAGAAATAGAAAGTTCAAAATCATTGACTCTTGGGCCCGATATAGGTCCATTTGGTCAAATATGGACTTCTGAATGACTGATGTAATATCAAAAGTAGTCAATGTGTATGTATAGAAAGTTCAAGATCAAGGAGTGAAACATGTTTAGTAAGTCAAAAATTGGCTACTGTATGGCAAATGTATCACCAGAAGGAGTCAATTGGGTTGAAATAGAAAGTTCAAAATCGATAACTCTTGGGCCCGATATAGGTCCATTTGGTCAAATATGGACTTCTGAATGACTGATGTAAAATCAGAAGTAGTCAATGAGTATGTATAGAAGGTTCAAGATCAAGTGCTGAAATATGTTCACTATGTCAAATATTGGCTACTGTATGGCTGATCTATCACCAAAAGGAGTCCAGTGGGCAGAAATAGAAAATTCACAATCGAAAACCCTTGGGCCCGATATTAGTCCATTTGGTCAAATATGGATTTCTGAATGACTGACATAATATCAGAAAAAATCAATGAGTAGGTATAGAAATTTCGAGATCCATGACTGAAACATGTCAAATGGGTCAAATATTGGCTTCTCTATGGCTAATTTATCACCAGAAGGAGTCAATTGGGTAGAAATAGAAAGTTCAAAATCGATGACTCTTGGGCCCGATATTAGTCCATTTGGTCAAATATGGATTTCTGAATGACTGACATAATATCAGAAAGAGTCAATGAGTACATATAGAAATTTCGAGATCCATGAGTGAAACAAGTCAAATGGGTGAAATATTGGCTACTGTATGGCTGATCTATCACCAAAAGGAGTCCAGTGGGCAGAAATAGAAAATTCAAAATCGACAACCCTTGGGCCCGATGTTAGTCCATTTGGTCAAATATGGATTTCTGAATGACTGACATAATATCAGAAAAAGTCAATGAGTAGGTATAGAAATTTCGAGATCCATGACTGAAACATGTCAAATTGGTCAAATATTGGCTTCTCTATGGCTAATTTATCACCAGAAGGAGTCAATTGGGTAGAAATAGAAAGTTCAAAATCGATAACTCTTGGGCCCGATATAGGTCCATTTGGTCAAATATGGACTTCTGAATGACTGATGTAAAATCAGAAGTAGTCAATGAGTATGTATAAAAAGTTCAAGATCAAGTGCTGAAATATGTTCACTAGGTCAAATATTGGCTACTGTATGGCTGATCTATCACCAAATGGAGTCCAGTGGGCAGAAATAGAAAATTCAAAATCGACAACCCTTGGGCCCGATATTAGTCCATTTGGTCAAATACGGATTTCTGAATGACTGACATAACATCAGAAAGAGTCAATGAGTAGGTATAGAAATTTCGAGATCCATGACTGAAACATGTCAAATGGGTCAAATATTGGCTTCTCTATGGCTAATTTATCACCAGAATGAGTCAATTGGGTAGAATTAGAAAGTTCAAAATCAATGACTCTTGGGCCCGATATAGGTCCATTTTGTCAAATATGGACTTCTGAATGACTGATGTAAAATAAAAAGTAGTCAATGTGTATGTATAGAAAGTTCAAGATCAAGGAGTGAAACATGTTTAGTAAGTCAATAATTGGCTACTGTATGGCAAATGTATCACCAGAAGGAGTCAATTGGGTAGAAATAGAAAGTTCAAAATGGACAACCCTTGGGCCCGATATTAGTCCATTTGGTCAAATATGGATTTCTGAATGACTGACATAATATCAGAAAGAGTCAATGAGTAGGTATTGAAAGTTCAAGATCAAGTACAGAAATATGTTCACTATGTCAAATATTGGCTACTGTATGGCTGATCTATCACCAAAAGGAGTCAATTGGGTAGAAATAGAAAGTTCAAAATTGATGAGTCTTGAGCTAGATATTAGTATTTTTATTCAAATATTGACTTCTGAATGGCTGATGTAACAACAGAAGTAGTCAATGAGTACCTTTAGAAATTTCAAGATCCAAGACTGAAACATGTTCAATGGGTCAAATATTGGCTTCTCTATGGCTAATTTATCACCAGAAGGAGTCAATTGGGTAGAAATAGAAAGTTCAAAATCGATGATTCTTGGGCCATATATAAGTCCATTTGATCAAATATGGACTTCTGAATGACTGATGTAAAATCAGAAGTAGTCAATGAGTATGTATAGAAAGTTCAAGATCAAGTGCTGAAATATGTTCACTATGTCAAATATTGGCTACTGTATGGCTGATCTAGCACCAAAAGGAGTCCAGTGGGCAGAAATAGAAAATTCAAAATCGACAACCCTTGGGCCCCATATTAGTCCATTTGGTCAAATATGGATTTCTGAATGACTGACATAATATCAGAAAGAGTCAATGAGTAGGTATAGAAATTTCGAGATCCATGACTGAAACTTGTCAAATGGGTGAAATATTGGCTTCTCTATGGCTAATTTATCACCAGAAGGAGTCAATTGGGTAGAAATAGAAAGTTCAAAATCGATGACTCTTGGGCCCATTATAGGTCCATTTGGTCAAATATGGACTTCTGAATGACTGAAGTAAAATCAGAAGTAGTCAATGAGAATGTATAGAAAGTTCAAGATCAAGTACTGAAATACGTTCACTATGTCAAATATTGGCTACTGTATGGCTGATATATCACCAAAAGGAGTCCAGTGGGCAGAAATAGAAAATTCAAAATCGACAACCCTTGGGCCCGATATTAGTCTATTCGGTCAAATATGGATTTCTGAATGACTGACATAATATCAGAAAGAGTCAATGATTAGGTATAGAAATTTCGAGATCCATGACTGAAACATGTGAAATGTTTGAAATATTGGCTTCTCTATGGCTAATTTATAACCAGAAGGAGTCAATTGGGTAGAAATAGAAAGTTCAAAATCGATGATTCTTGGGCCATATATAAGTCCATTTGATCAAATATGGACTTCTGAATGACTGATGTAAAATCAGAAGTAGTCAATGAGTATGTATAGAAAGTTCAAGATCAAGTGCTGAAATATGTTCACTATGTCAAATATTGGCTACTGTATGGCTGATCTAGCACCAAAAGGAGTCCAGTGGGCAGAAATAGAAAATTCAAAATCGACAACCCTTGGGCCCCATATTAGTCCATTTGGTCAAATATGGATTTCTGAATGACTGACATAATATCAGAAAGAGTCAATGAGTAGGTATAGAAATTTCGAGATCCATGACTGAAACTTGTCAAATGGGTGAAATGTTGGCTTCTCTATGGCTAATTTATCACCAGAAGGAGTCAATTGGGTAGAAATAGAAAGTTCAAAATCGATGACTCTTGGGCCCATTATAGGTCCATTTGGTCAAATATGGACTTCTGAATGACTGAAGTAAAATCAGAAGTAGTCAATGAGAATGTATAGAAAGTTCAAGATCAAGTACTGAAATACGTTCACTATGTCAAATATTGGCTACTGTATGGCTGATATATCACCAAAAGGAGTCCAGTGGGCAGAAATAGAAAATTCAAAATCGACAACCCTTGGGCCCGATATTAGTCTATTTGGTCAAATATGGATTTCTGAATGACTGACATAATATCAGAAAGAGTCAATGATTAGGTATAGAAATTTCGAGATCCATGACTGAAACATGTGAAATGTTTGAAATATTGGCTTCTCTATGGCTAATTTATCACCAGAAGGAGTCAATTGGGTAGAAATAGAAAGTTCAAAATCGATAACTCATTTGCCCGATATAGGTCCATTTGGTCAAATTTGGACTTCTGAATGACTGTTGTAAAATCAGAAGTAGTCAATGAGTATGTATTGAAAGTTCAAGATCAAGTATTG
Organism: Zacco platypus; assembly: GCA_038088235.1. Lineage (NCBI taxonomy): Eukaryota > Metazoa > Chordata > Actinopteri > Cypriniformes > Xenocyprididae > Zacco > Zacco platypus. The sequence continues at coordinate 17,500,142 of CM076065.1, read as the reverse complement.
AAATATGTTCACTATGTCAAATATTGGCTACTGTATGGCTGATCTATCACCAAAAGGAGTCAATTGGGTAGAAATAGAAAGTTCAAAATTGATGAGTCTTGAGCTAGATATTAGTATTTTTATTCAAATATTGACTTCTGAATGACTGATGTAACAACAGAAGTAGTCAATGAGTACCTTTAGAAATGTCAAGATCCATGACTGAAACATGTTCAATGGGTCAAATATTGGCTACTGTATGGCTGATCTATCACCAAATGGAGTCCAGTGGGCAGAAATAGAAAATTCAAAATCGACAACCCTTGGGCCCGATATAAGTCCATTTGGTCAAATACGGATTTCTGAATGACTGACATAACATCAGAAAGAGTCAATGAGTAGGTATAGAAATTTCGAGATCCATGACTGAAACATGTCAAATTGGTCAAATATTGGCTTCTCTATGGCTAATTTATCACCAGAATGAGTCAATTGGGTAGAATTAGAAAGTTCAAAATCAATGACTCTTGGGCCCGATATAGGTCCATTTTGTCAAATATGGACTTCTGAATGACTGATGTAAAATAAAAAGTAGTCAATGTGTATGTATAGAAAGTTCAAGATCAAGGAGTGAAACATGTTTAGTAAGTCAATAATTGGCAACTGTATGGCAAATGTATCACCAGAAGGAGTCAATTGGGTAGAAATAGAAAGTTCAAAATGGACAACCCTTGGGCCCGATATTAGTCCATTTGGTCAAATATGGATTTCTGAATGACTGACATAATATCAGAAAGAGTCAATGAGTAGGTATTGAAAGTTCAAGATCAAGTACAGAAATATGTTCACTATGTCAAATATTGGCTACTGTATGGCTGATCTATCACCAAAAGGAGTCAATTGGGTAGAAATAGAAAGTTCAAAATTGATGAGTCTTGAGCTAGATATTAGTATTTTTATTCAAATATTGACTTCTGAATGGCTGATGTAACAACAGAAGTAGTCAATGAGTACCTTTAGAAATTTCAAGATCCATGACTGAAACATGTTCAATGGGTCAAATATTGGCTTCTCTATGGCTAATTTATCACCAGAAGGAGTCAATTGGGTAGAAATAGAAAGTTCAAAATCGATGACTCTTGGGCCCATTATAGGTCCATTTGGTCAAATATGGACTTCTGAATGACTGAAGTAAAATCAGAAGTAGTCAATGAGTATGTATTGAAAGTTCAAGATCAAGTATTGAAATATGTTCACTATGTCAAATATTGGCTACTGTATGGCTGATCTATCACCAAAAGGAGTCAATTGGGTAGAAATAGAAAGTTCAAAATTGATGAGTCTTGAGCTAGATATTAGTATTTTTATTCAAATATTGACTTCTGAATGACTGATGTAACAACAGAAGTAGTCAATGAGTACCTTTAGAAATGTCAAGATCCATGACTGAAACATGTTCAATGGGTCAAATATTGGCTACTGTATGGCTGATCTATCACCAAATGGAGTCCAGTGGGCAGAAATAGAAAATTCAAAATCGACAACCCTTGGGCCCGATATTAGTCCATTTGGTCAAATACGGATTTCTGAATGACTGACATAACATCAGAAAGAGTCAATGAGTAGGTATAGAAATTTCGAGATCCATGACTGAAACATGTCAAATGGGTCAAATATTTGTTTCTCTATGGCTAATTTATCACCAGAAGGAGTCAATTGGGTAGAAATAAAAAGTTCAAAATCGATGACTCTTGGGCCCGATATAGGTCCATTTGGTCAAGTATGGACTTCTGAATGACTGATGTAAAATCAGAAGTAGTCAATGAGTATGTATAGAAAGTTCAAGATCAAGTGCTGAAATATGTTCACTATGTCAAATATTGGCTACTGGATGGCTGATCTATCACCAAAAGGAGTCCAGTGGGCAGAAATAGAAAATTCAAAATCGACAACCCTTGGGCCCGATATTAGTCCATTTGGTCAAATATGGATTTCTGAATGACTGACATAATATCAGAAAGAATCAATGAGTAGGTATAGAAATTTCGAGATCCTTGACTGAAACATGTCAAATGGGTCAAATATTGGCTTCTCTATGGCTAATTTATCACCAGAAGGAGTCAATTGGGTAGAAATAGAAAGTTCAAAATCAATGACTCTTGGGCCCGATATAGGTCCATTTGGTCAAATATGGACTTCTGAATGACTGATGTAAAATCAAAAGTAGTCAATGTGTATGTATAGAAAGTTCAAGATCAAGGAGTGAAACATGTTTAGTAAGTCAAAAATTGGCTACTGTATGGCAAATGTATCACCAGAAGGAGTCAATTGGGTAGAAATAGAAAGTTCAAAATCGATAACTCATTTGCCCGATATAGGTCCATTTGGTCAAATTTGGACTTCTGAATGACTGTTGTAAAATCAGAAGTAGTCAATGAGTATGTATTGAAAGTTCAAGATCAAGTATTGAAATATGTTCACTATGTCAAATATTGGCTACTGTATGGCTGATCTATCACCAAAAGGAGTCAATTGGGTAGAAATAGAAAGTTCAAAATTGATGAGTCTTGAGCTAGATATTAGTATTTTTATTCAAATATTGACTTCTGAATGACTGTTGTAACAACAGAAGTAGTCAATGAGTACCTTTAGAAATGTCAAGATCCATGACTGAAACATGTTCAATGGGTCAAATATTGGCTACTGTTTGGCTGATCTATCACCAAATGGAGTCCAGTGGGCAGAAATAGAAAATTCAAAATCGACAACCCTTGGGCCCGATATTAGTCCATTTGGTCAAATACGGATTTCTGAATGACTGACATAACATCAGAAAGAGTCAATGAGTAGGTATAGAAACTTCGAGATCCATGACTGAAACATGTCAAATGGGTCAAATATTGGCTTCTCTATGGCTAATTTATCACCAGAATGAGTCAATTGGGTAGAATTAGAAAGTTCAAAATCAATGACTCTTGGGCCCGATATAGGTCCATTTTGTCAAATATGGACTTCTGAATGACTGATGTAAAATAAAAAGTAGTCAATGTGTATGTATAGAAAGTTCAAGATCAAGGAGTGAAACATGTTTAGTAAGTCAATAATTGGCTACTGTATGGCAAATGTATCACCAGAAGGAGTCAATTGGGTAGAAATAGAAAGTTCAAAATGGACAACCCTTGGGCCCGATATTAGTCCATTTGGTCAAATATGGATTTCTGAATGACTGACATAATATCAGAAAGAGTCAATGAGTAGGTATTGAAAGTTCAAGATCAAGTACAGAAATATGTTCACTATGTCAAATATTGGCTACTGTATGGCTGATCTATCACCAAAAGGAGTCAATTGGGTAGAAATAGAAAGTTCAAAATTGATGAGTCTTGAGCTAGATATTAGTATTTTTATTCAAATATTGACTTCTGAATGGCTGATGTAACAACAGAAGTAGTCAATGAGTACCTTTAGAAATTTCAAGATCCATGACTGAAACATGTTCAATGGGTCAAATATTGGCTTCTCTATGGCTAATTTATCACCAGAAGGAGTCAATTGGGTAGAAATAGAAAGTTCAAAATCGATGACTCTTGGGCCCATTATAGGTCCATTTGGTCAAATATGGACTTCTGAATGACTGAAGTAAAATCAGAAGTAGTCAATGAGAATGTATAGAAAGTTCAAGATCAAGTACTGAAATACGTTCACTATGTCAAATATTGGCTACTGTATGGCTGATATATCACCAAAAGGAGTCCAGTGGGCAGAAATAGAAAATTCAAAATCGACAACCCTTGGGCCCGATATTAGTCTATTTGGTCAAATATGGATTTCTGAATGACTGACATAATATCAGAAAGAGTCAATGATTAGGTATAGAAATTTCGAGATCCATGACTGAAACATGTGAAATGTTTGAAATATTGGCTTCTCTATGGCTAATTTATCACCAGAAGGAGTCAATTGGGTAGAAATAGAAAGTTCAAAATCGATAACTCATTTGCCCGATATAGGTCCATTTGGTCAAATTTGGACTTCTGAATGACTGTTGTAAAATCAGAAGTAGTCAATGAGTATGTATTGAAAGTTCAAGATCAAGTATTGAAATATGTTCACTATGTCAAATATTGGCTACTGTATGGCTGATCTATCACCAAAAGGAGTCAATTGGGTAGAAATAGAAAGTTCAAAATTGATGAGTCTTGAGCTAGATATTAGTATTTTTATTCAAATATTGACTTCTGAATGACTGATGTAACAACAGAAGTAGTCAATGAGTACCTTTAGAAATGTCAAGATCCATGACTGAAACATGTTCAATGGGTCAAATATTGGCTACTGTATGGCTGATCTATCACCAAATGGAGTCCAGTGGGCAGAAATAGAAAATTCAAAATCGACAACCCTTGGGCCCGATATTAGTCCATTTGGTCAAATACGGATTTCTGAATGACTGACATAACATCAGAAAGAGTCAATGAGTAGGTATAGAAATTTCGAGATCCATGACTGAAACATGTCAAATGGGTCAAATATTTGTTTCTCTATGGCTAATTTATCACCAGAAGGAGTCAATTGGGTAGAAATAAAAAGTTCAAAATCGATGACTCTTGGGCCCGATATAGGTCCATTTGGTCAAGTATGGACTTCTGAATGACTGATGTAAAATCAGAAGTAGTCAATGAGTATGTATAGAAAGTTCAAGATCAAGTGCTGAAATATGTTCACTATGTCAAATATTGGCTACTGGATGGCTGATCTATCACCAAAAGGAGTCCAGTGGGCAGAAATAGAAAATTCACAATCGAAAACCCTTGGGCCCGATATTAGTCCATTTGGTCAAATATGGATTTCTGAATGACTGACATAATATCAGAAAAAATCAATGAGTAGGTATAGAAATTTCGAGATCCATGACTGAAACATGTCAAATGGGTCAAATATTGGCTTCTCTATGGCTAATTTATCACCAGAAGGAGTCAATTGGGTAGAAACAGAAAGTTCAAAATCAATGACTCTTGGGCCCGATATAGGTCCATTTGGTCAAATATGGACTTCTGAATGACTGATGTAAAATCAAAAGTAGTCAATGTGTATGTATAGAAAGTTCAAGATCAAGGAGTGAAACATGTTTAGTAAGTCAAAAATTGGCTACTGTATGGCAAATGTATCACCAGAAGGAGTCAATTGGTTAGAAATAGAAAGTTCAAAATGGACAACCCTTGGGCCCGATATTAGTCCATTTGGTCAAATATGGATTTCTGAATGACTGACATAATATCAGAAAGAGTCAATGAGTAGGTATTGAAAGTTCAAGATCAAGTACAGAAATATGTTCACTATGTCAAATATTGGCTACTGTATGGCTAATCTATCACCAAAAGGAGTCAATTGGGTAGAAATAGAAAGTTCAAAATTGATGAGTCTTGAGCTAGATATTAGTATTTTTATTCAAATATTGACTTCTGAATGGCTGATGTAACAACAGAAGTAGTCAATGAGTACCTTTAGAAATTTCAAGATCCATGACTGAAACATGTTCAATGGGTCAAATATTGGCTTCTCTATGGCTAATTTATCACCAGAAGGAGTCAATTGGGTAGAAATAGAAAGTTCAAAATCGATGATTCTTGGGCCATATATAAGTCCATTTGATCAAATATGGACTTCTGAATGACTGATGTAAAATCAGAAGTAGTCAATGAGTATGTATAGAAAGTTCAAGATCAAGTGCTGAAATATGTTCACTATGTCAAATATTGGCTACTGTATGGCTGATCTAGCACCAAAAGGAGTCCAGTGGGCAGAAATAGAAAATTCAAAATCGACAACCCTTGGGCCCGATATTAGTCCATTTGGTCAAATATGGATTTCTGAATGACTGACATAATATCAGAAAGAGTCAATGAGTAGGTATAGAAATTTCGAGATCCATGACTGAAACTTGTCAAATGGGTGAAATATTGGCTTCTCTATGGCTAATTTATCACCAGAAGGAGTCAATTGGGTAGAAATAGAAAGTTCAAAATCGATGACTCTTGGGCCCAATATAGGTCCATTTGGTCAAAATGGACTTCTGAATGACTGAAGTAAAATCAGAAGTAGTCAATGAGAATGTATAGAAAGTGCAAGATCAAGTACTGAAATACGTTCACTATGTCAAATATTGGCTACTATACGTATGGCTGATCTATCACCAAAAGGAGTCCAGTGGGCAGAAATAGAAAATTCAAAATCGACAACCCTTGGGCCCGATATAGGTCCATTTGGTCAAATATGGACTTCTGAATGACTGATGTAAAATCAAAAGTAGTCAATGTGTATGTATAGAAAGTTCAAGATCAAGGAGTGAAACATGTTTAGTAAGTCAAAAATTGGCTACTGTATGGCAAATGTATCACCAGAAGGAGTCAATTGGGTAGAAATAGAAAGTTCAAAATGGACAACCCTTGGGCCCGATATTAGTCCATTTGGTCAAATATGGATTTCTGAATGACTGACATAATATCAGAAAGAGTCAATGAGTAGGTATTGAAAGTTCAAGATCAAGTACAGAAATATGTTCACTATGTCAAATATTGGCTACTGTATGGCTGATCTATCACCAAAAGGAGTCAATTGGGTAGAAATAGAAAGTTCAAAATTGATGAGTCTTGAGCTAGATATTAGTATTTTTATTCAAATATTGACTTCTGAATGGCTGATGTAACAACAGAAGTAGTCAATGAGTACCTTTAGAAATTTCAAGATCCATGACTGAAACATGTTCAATGGGTCAAATATTGGCTTCTCTATGGCTAATTTATCACCAGAAGGAGTCAATTGGGTAGAAATAGAAAGTTAAAAATCGATGATTCTTGGGCCATATATAAGTCCATTTGATCAAATATGGACTTCTGAATGACTGATGTAAAATCAAAAGTAGTCAATGTGTATGTATAGAAAGTTCAAAATCAAGGAGTGAAACATGTCTAGTAAGTCAAAAATTGGCTACTGTATGGCTGATCTATCACCAAAAGGAGTCCAGTGGGCAGAAATAGAAAATTCACAATCGAAAACCCTTGGGCCCGATATCAGTCCATTTGGTCAAATATGAATTTCTGAATGACTGACATAATATCAGAAAGAATCAATGAGTAGGTATAGAAATTTTGAGATCCATGACTGAAACATGTCAAATGGGTCAAATATTGGCTTCTCTATGGCTGATCTAGCACCAAAAGGAGTCCAGTGGGCAGAAATAGAAAATTCAAAATCGACAACCCTTGGGCCCCATATTAGTCCATTTGGTCAAATATGGATTTCTGAATGACTGACATAATATCAGAAAGAGTCAATGAGTAGGTATAGAAATTTCGAGATCCATGACTGAAACTTGTCAAATGGGTGAAATATTGGCTTCTCTATGGCTAATTTATCACCAGAAGGAGTCAATTGGGTAGAAATAGAAAGTTCAAAATCGATGACTCTTGGGCCCATTATAGGTCCATTTGGTCAAATATGGACTTCTGAATGACTGAAGTAAAATCAGAAGTAGTCAATGAGAATGTATAGAAAGTTCAAGATCAAGTACTGAAATACGTTCACTATGTCAAATATTGGCTACTGTATGGCTGATATATCACCAAAAGGAGTCCAGTGGGCAGAAATAGAAAATTCAAAATCGACAACCCTTGGGCCCGATATTAGTCTATTTGGTCAAATATGGATTTCTGAATGACTGACATAATATCAGAAAGAGTCAATGATTAGGTATAGAAATTTCGAGATCCATGACTGAAACATGTCAAATGTTTGAAATATTGGCTTCTCTATGGCTAATTTATCACCAGAAGGAGTCAATTGGGTAGAAATAGAAAGTTCAAAATCGATAACTCATTTGCCCGATATAGGTCCATTTGGTCAAATTTGGCCTTCTGAATGACTGATGTAAAATCAGAAGTAGTCAATGAGTATGTATTGAAAGTTCAAGATCAAGTATTGAAATATGTTCACTATGTCAAATATTGGCTACTGTATGGCTGATCTATCACCAAAAGGAGTCAATTGGGTAGAAATAGAAAGTTCAAAATTGATGAGTCTTGAGCTAGATATTAGTATTTTTATTCAAATATTGACTTCTGAATGACTGATGTAACAACAGAAGTAGTCAATGAGTACCTTTAGAAATGTCAAGATCCATGACTGAAACATGTTCAATGGGTCAAATATTGGCTACTGTATGGCTGATCTATCACCAAATGGATTCCAGTGGGCAGAAATAGAAAATTCAAAATCGACAACCCTTGGGCCCGATATTAGTCCATTTGGTCAAAATGGACTTCTGAATGACTGAAGTAAAATCAGAAGTAGTCAATGAGAATGTATAGAAAGTGCAAGATCAAGTACTGAAATACGTTCACTATGTCAAATATTGGCTACTATACGTATGGCTGATCTATCACCAAAAGGAGTCCAGTGGGCAGAAATAGAAAATTCAAAATCGACAACCCTTGGGCCCGATATAGGTCCATTTGGTCAAATATGGACTTCTGAATGACTGATGTAAAATCAAAAGTAGTCAATGTGTATGTATAGAAAGTTCAAGATCAAGGAGTGAAACATGTTTAGTAAGTCAAAAATTGGCTACTGTATGGCAAATGTATCACCAGAAGGAGTCAATTGGGTAGAAATAGAAAGTTCAAAATGGACAACCCTTGGGCCCGATATTAGTCCATTTGGTCAAATATGGATTTCTGAATGACTGACATAATATCAGAAAGAGTCAATGAGTAGGTATTGAAAGTTCAAGATCAAGTACAGAAATATGTTCACTATGTCAAATATTGGCTACTGAATGGCTGATCTATCACCAAAAGGAATCCAGTGGGCAGAAAAAGATAATTCAAAATCGACAACCCTTGGGCCCGATATTAGTCCATTTGGTCAAATACGGATTTCTGAATGACTGACATAATATCAGAAAGAGTCAATGAGTAGGTATAGAAATTTCTAGATCCATGACTGAAAAATGTCAAATGGGTCAAATATTGGCTTCTCTATGCCTAATTTATCACCAGAAGGAGTCAATTGAGTAGAAAGAAAAAGTTCAAATTCGATGACTCTTGGGCCCGATATTGGTCCATTTGGTCAAATATGGATGTCTGAATGACTGACATAATATCAGAAAGAGTCAATGAGTAGGTATAGAAATTTCTAGATCCGTGACTGAAACATGTCAAATGGGTCAAATATTGGCTTCTCTATGGCTAATTTATCACCAGAACTAGTCAATTCGGTAGAAATAAAAAGTTCTAAATCGATGACTCTTGGGCCCGATATAGGTCCATTTGGTCAAATATGGACTTCTGAATGACTGACATAATATCAGAAAGAGTCAATGAGTATGTATAGAAAGTTCAAGATCAAGTACTGAAATATGTTCACTATGTCAAATATTGGCTACTGTATGGCTGATCTATCACCAAAAGGAGTCCATTGGGCAGAAATAGATAAAATTCAATATCGACAACCCTTGGGCCCGATATTAGTCCATTTGGTGAAATATGGATTTCTGAATGACTGACATAATATCAGAAAGAGTCAATGAGTAGGTATAGAAATTTCGAGATCCATGACTGAAACATGTCAAATGGGTGAAATATTGGCTTCTCTATGGCTAATTTATCACCAGAAGGAGTCAATTGGGTAGAAATAGAAAGTTCAAAATTGATGACTCTTGGTCCCGATATAAGTCCATTTGGTCAAATATGGACTTCTGAATGACTGATGTAAAATCAGAAGTAGTCAATGAGTATGTATAAAAAGTTCAAGATCAAGTGCTGAAATATGTTCACTATGTCAAATATTGGCTACTGCATGGCTGATCTATCACCAAAAGGAGTCCAGTGGGCAGAAATAGAAAATTCAAAATCGACAACCCTTGGGCCCGATATTAGTCCATTTGGTCAAATATGGATTTCTGAATGACTGACATAATATCAGAAAGAGTCAATGAGTAGGTATAGAAATTTCGAGATCCATGACTGAAACATGTCAAATGGGTCAAATATTGGCTTCTCTATGGCTAATTTATCACCAGAAGGAGTCAATTGGGTAGAAATAGAAAGTTCAAAATCGATGACTCTTGGGCCCGATATTAGTCCATTTGGTCAAATATGGATTTCTGAATGACTGACATAATATCAGAAAGAGTCAATGAGTATATATAGAAATTTCGAGATCCATGAGTGAAACAAGTCAAATGGGTGAAATATTGGCTTCTCTATGGCTGATCTATCACCAAAAGGAGTCCACTGGGCAGAAATAGAAAATTCAAAATCGATAACCCGATTTGGTCAAATACGGATTTCTGAATGACTGACATAATATCAGAAAGAGTCAATGAGTAGGTATAGAAATTTCTAGATCCATGACTGAAAAATGTCAAATGGGTCAAATATTGGCTTCTCTATGCCTAATTTATCACCAGAAGGAGTCAATTGAGTAGAAAGAAAAAGTTCAAATTCGATGACTCTTGGGCCCGATATTGGTCCATTTGGTCAAATATGGATGTCTGAATGACTGACATAATATCAGAAAGAGTCAATGAGTAGGTATAGAAATTTCTAGATCCGTGACTGAAACATGTCAAATGGGTCAAATATTGGCTTCTCTATGGCTAATTTATCACCAGAACTAGTCAATTCGGTAGAAATAAAAAGTTCTAAATCGATGACTCTTGGGCCCGATATAGGTCCATTTGGTCAAATATGGACTTCTGAATGACTGACATAATATCAGAAAGAGTCAATGAGTATGTATAGAAAGTTCAAGATCAAGTACTGAAATATGTTCACTATGTCAAATATTGGCTACTGTATGGCTGATCTATCACCAAAAGGAGTCCATTGGGCAGAAATAGATAAAATTCAATATCGACAACCCTTGGGCCCGATATTAGTCCATTTGGTGAAATATGGATTTCTGAATGACTGACATAATATCAGAAAGAGTCAATGAGTAGGTATAGAAATTTCGAGATCCATGACTGAAACATGTCAAATGGGTGAAATATTGGCTTCTCTATGGCTAATTTATCACCAGAAGGAGTCAATTGGGTAGAAATAGAAAGTTCAAAATTGATGACTCTTGGTCCCGATATAAGTCCATTTGGTCAAATATGGACTTCTGAATGACTGATGTAAAATCAGAAGTAGTCAATGAGTATGTATAAAAAGTTCAAGATCAAGTGCTGAAATATGTTCACTATGTCAAATATTGGCTACTGCATGGCTGATCTATCACCAAAAGGAGTCCAGTGGGCAGAAATAGAAAATTCAAAATCGACAACCCTTGGGCCCGATATTAGTCCATTTGGTCAAATATGGATTTCTGAATGACTGACATAATATCAGAAAGAGTCAATGAGTAGGTATAGAAATTTCGAGATCCATGACTGAAACATGTCAAATGGGTCAAATATTGGCTTCTCTATGGCTAATTTATCACCAGAAGGAGTCAATTGGGTAGAAATAGAAAGTTCAAAATCGATGACTCTTGGGCCCGATATTAGTCCATTTGGTCAAATATGGATTTCTGAATGACTGACATAATATCAGAAAGAGTCAATGAGTATATATAGAAATTTCGAGATCCATGAGTGAAACAAGTCAAATGGGTGAAATATTGGCTTCTCTATGGCTGATCTATCACCAAAAGGAGTCCACTGGGCAGAAATAGAAAATTCAAAATCGATAACCCATGGGCCCGATATTAGTCCATTTGGTCAAATATGGATTTCTGAATGACTGACATAATATCAGAAAGAATCAATGAGTAGGTATAGAAATTTCGAGATCCATGACTGAAACAAGTGAAATTGGTCAAATATTGGCTTCTCTATGGCTAATTTATCACCAGAAGGAGTCAATTGGGTAGAAATAGAAAGTTCAAAATCGATGACTCTTGGGCCCGATATAAGTCCATTTATTCAAATATTGACTTCTGAATGGCTGATGTAACAACAGAAGTAGTCAATGAGTACCTTTAGAAATTTCAAGATCCATGACTGAAACATGTTCAATGGGTCAAATATTGGCTTCTCTATGGCTAATTTATCACCAGAAGGAGTCAATTGGGTAGAAATAGAAAGTTAAAAATCGATGATTCTTGGGCCATATATAAGTCCATTTGATCAAATATGGACTTCTGAATGACTGATGTAAAATCAAAAGTAGTCAATGTGTATGTATAGAAAGTTCAAAATCAAGGAGTGAAACATGTCTAGTAAGTCAAAAATTGGCTACTGTATGGCTGATCTATCACCAAAAGGAGTCCAGTGGGCAGAAATAGAAAATTCACAATCGAAAACCCTTGGGCCCGATATCAGTCCATTTGGTCAAATATGAATTTCTGAATGACTGACATAATATCAGAAAGAATCAATGAGTAGGTATAGAAATTTTGAGATCCATGACTGAAACATGTCAAATGGGTCAAATATTGGCTTCTCTATGGCTAATTTATCACCAGAAGGAGTCAATTGGGTAGAAATAGAAAGTTCAAAATCAATGACTCTTGGGCCCGATATAGGTCCATTTGGTCAAATATGGACTTCTGAATGACTGATGTAAAATCAAAAGTAGTCAATGTGTATGTATAGAAAGTTCAAGATTAAGGAGTGAAACATGTTTAGTAAGTCAAAAATTGGCTACTGTATGGCAAATGTATCACCAGAAGGAGTCAATTGGGTAGAAATAGAAAGTTCAAAATGGGCAACCCTTGCTCCCGATATTAGTCCATTTGGTCAAATACGGATTTCTGAATGACTGACGTAACATCAGAAAGAGTCAATGAGTAGGTATAGAAATGTCGAGATCCATGACTGAAACATGTCAAATGGGTCATATATTGGCTTCTCTATGGTTAATTTATCACCAAACGGAGTCAATTGGTTAGAAAAAGAAAGTTCAAAATTGATGACTCTTGGGCCATATATAAGTCAATTTGGTCAAATATGGACTTCTGAATGACTGATGTAAAATCAGAAGTAGTCGATGAGTATGTATAGAAAGTTCAGGATCAAGTACTGAAATATGTTCACTATGTCAAATATTGGCTACTGAATGGCTGATCTATCACCAAAAGGAATCCAGTGGGCAGAAAAAGATAATTCAAAATCGACAACCCTTGGGCCCGATATTAGTCCATTTGGTCAAATACGGATTTCTGAATGACTGACATAATATCAGAAAGAGTCAATGAGTAGGTATAGAAATTTCTAGATCCATGACTGAAAAATGTCAAATGGGTCAAATATTGGCTTCTCTATGCCTAATTTATCACCAGAAGGAGTCAATTGAGTAGAAAGAAAAAGTTCAAATTCGATGACTCTTGGGCCCGATATTGGTCCATTTGGTCAAATATGGATGTCTGAATGACTGACATAATATCAGAAAGAGTCAATGAGTAGGTATAGAAATTTCTAGATCCGTGACTGAAACATGTCAAATGGGTCAAATATTGGCTTCTCTATGGCTAATTTATCACCAGAACTAGTCAATTCGGTAGAAATAAAAAGTTCTAAATCGATGACTCTTGGGCCCGATATAGGTCCATTTGGTCAAATATGGACTTCTGAATGACTGACATAATATCAGAAAGAGTCAATGAGTATGTATAGAAAGTTCAAGATCAAGTACTGAAATATGTTCACTATGTCAAATATTGGCTACTGTATGGCTGATCTATCACCAAAAGGAGTCCATTGGGCAGAAATAGATAAAATTCAATATCGACAACCCTTGGGCCCGATATTAGTCCATTTGGTGAAATATGGATTTCTGAATGACTGACATAATATCAGAAAGAGTCAATGAGTAGGTATAGAAATTTCGAGATCCATGACTGAAACATGTCAAATGGGTGAAATATTGGCTTCTCTATGGCTAATTTATCACCAGAAGGAGTCAATTGGGTAGAAATAGAAAGTTCAAAATTGATGACTCTTGGTCCCGATATAAGTCCATTTGGTCAAATATGGACTTCTGAATGACTGATGTAAAATCAGAAGTAGTCAATGAGTATGTATAAAAAGTTCAAGATCAAGTGCTGAAATATGTTCACTATGTCAAATATTGGCTACTGCATGGCTGATCTATCACCAAAAGGAGTCCAGTGGGCAGAAATAGAAAATTCAAAATCGACAACCCTTGGGCCCGATATTAGTCCATTTGGTCAAATATGGATTTCTGAATGACTGACATAATATCAGAAAGAGTCAATGAGTAGGTATAGAAATTTCGAGATCCATGACTGAAACATGTCAAATGGGTCAAATATTGGCTTCTCTATGGCTAATTTATCACCAGAAGGAGTCAATTGGGTAGAAATAGAAAGTTCAAAATCGATGACTCTTGGGCCCGATATTAGTCCATTTGGTCAAATATGGATTTCTGAATGACTGACATAATATCAGAAAGAGTCAATGAGTAGGTTTAGAAATTTCTAGATCCGTGACTGAAACATGTCAAATGGGTCAAATATTGGCTTCTCTATGGCTAATTTATCACCAGAACTAGTCAATTCGGTAGAAATAAAAAGTTCTAAATCGATGACTCTTGGGCCCGATATAGGTCCATTTGGTCAAATATGGACTTCTGAATGACTGACATAATATCAGAAAGAGTCAATGAGTATGTATAGAAAGTTCAAGATCAAGTACTGAAATATGTTCACTATGTCAAATATTGGCTACTGTATGGCTGATCTATCACCAAAAGGAGTCCATTGGGCAGAAATAGATAAAATTCAATATCGACAACCCTTGGGCCCGATATTAGTCCATTTGGTCAAATATGGATTTCTGAATGACTGACATAATATCAGAAAGAGTCAATGAGTAGGTATAGAAATTTCGAGATCCATGACTGAAACATGTCAAATGGGTCAAATATTGGCTTCTCTATGGCTAATTTATCACCAGAAGGAGTCAATTGGGTAGAAATAGAAAGTTCAAAATCGATGACTCTTGGGCCCGATATTAGTCCATTTAGTCAAATATGGATTTCTGAATGACTGACATAATATCAGAAAGAGTCAATGAGTATATATAGAAATTTCGAGATCCATGAGTGAAACAAGTCAAATGGGTGAAATATTGGCTTCTCTATGGCTGATCTATCACCAAAAGGAGTCCACTGGGCAGAAATAGAAAATTCAAAATCGATAACCCATGGGCCCGATATTAGTCCATTTGGTCAAATATGGATTTCTGAATGACTGACATAATATCAGAAAGAATCAATGAGTAGGTATAGAAATTTCGAGATCCATGACTGAAACAAGTGAAATTGGTCAAATATTGGCTTCTCTATGGCTAATTTATCACCAGAAGGAGTCAATTGGGTAGAAATAGAAAGTTCAAAATCGATGACTCTTGGGCCCGATATAAGTCCATTTATTCAAATATTGACTTCTGAATGGCTGATGTAACAACAGAAGTAGTCAATGAGTACCTTTAGAAATTTCAAGATCCATGACTGAAACATGTTCAATGGGTCAAATATTGGCTTCTCTATGGCTAATTTATCACCAGAAGGAGTCAATTGGGTAGAAATAGAAAGTTAAAAATCGATGATTCTTGGGCCATATATAAGTCCATTTGATCAAATATGGACTTCTGAATGACTGATGTAAAATCAAAAGTAGTCAATGTGTATGTATAGAAAGTTCAAAATCAAGGAGTGAAACATGTCTAGTAAGTCAAAAATTGGCTACTGTATGGCTGATCTATCACCAAAAGGAGTCCAGTGGGCAGAAATAGAAAATTCACAATCGAAAACCCTTGGGCCCGATATCAGTCCATTTGGTCAAATATGAATTTCTGAATGACTGACATAATATCAGAAAGAATCAATGAGTAGGTATAGAAATTTTGAGATCCATGACTGAAACATGTCAAATGGGTCAAATATTGGCTTCTCTATGGCTAATTTATCACCAGAAGGAGTCAATTGGGTAGAAATAGAAAGTTCAAAATCAATGACTCTTGGGCCCGATATAGGTCCATTTGGTCAAATATGGAATTCTGAATGACTGATGTAAAATCAAAAGTAGTCAATGTGTATGTATAGAAAGTTCAAGATTAAGGAGTGAAACATGTTTAGTAAGTCAAAAATTGGCTACTGTATGGCAAATGTATCACCAGAAGGAGTCAATTGGGTAGAAATAGAAAGTTCAAAATGGGCAACCCTTGCTCCCGATATTAGTCCATTTGGTCAAATACGGATTTCTGAATGACTGACGTAACATCAGAAAGAGTCAATGAGTAGGTATAGAAATGTCGAGATCCATGACTGAAACATGTCAAATGGGTCATATATTGGCTTCTCTATGGTTAATTTATCACCAAACGGAGTCAATTGGTTAGAAAAAGAAAGTTCAAAATTGATGACTCTTGGGCCATATATAAGTCAATTTGGTCAAATATGGACTTCTGAATGACTGATGTAAAATCAGAAGTAGTCGATGAGTATGTATAGAAAGTTCAGGATCAAGTACTGAAATATGTTCACTATGTCAAATATTGGCTACTGAATGGCTGATCTATCACCAAAAGGAATCCAGTGGGCAGAAAAAGATAATTCAAAATCGACAACCCTTGGGCCCGATATTAGTCCATTTGGTCAAATACGGATTTCTGAATGACTGACATAATATCAGAAAGAGTCAATGAGTAGGTATAGAAATTTCTAGATCCATGACTGAAAAATGTCAAATGGGTCAAATATTGGCTTCTCTATGCCTAATTTATCACCAGAAGGAGTCAATTGAGTAGAAAGAAAAAGTTCAAATTCGATGACTCTTGGGCCCGATATTGGTCCATTTGGTCAAATATGGATGTCTGAATGACTGACATAATATCAGAAAGAGTCAATGAGTAGGTATAGAAATTTCTAGATCCGTGACTGAAACATGTCAAATGGGTCAAATATTGGCTTCTCTATGGCTAATTTATCACCAGAACTAGTCAATTCTGTAGAAATAAAAAGTTCTAAATCGATGACTCTTGGGCCCGATATAGGTCCATTTGGTCAAATATGGACTTCTGAATGACTGACATAATATCAGAAAGAGTCAATGAGTATGTATAGAAAGTTCAAGATCAAGTACTGAAATATGTTCACTATGTCAAATATTGGCTACTGTATGGCTGATCTATCACCAAAAGGAGTCCATTGGGCAGAAATAGATAAAATTCAATATCGACAACCCTTGGGCCCGATATTAGTCCATTTGGTGAAATATGGATTTCTGAATGACTGACATAATATCAGAAAGAGTCAATGAGTAGGTATAGAAATTTCGAGATCCATGACTGAAACATGTCAAATGGGTCAAATATTGGCTTCTCTATGGCTAATTTATCACCAGAAGGAGTCAATTGGGTAGAAATAGAAAGTTCAAAATTGATGACTCTTGGTCCCGATATAAGTCCATTTGGTCAAATATGGACTTCTGAATGATTGATGTAAAATCAGAAGTAGTCAATGAGTATGTATAAAAAGTTCAAGATCAAGTGCTGAAATATGTTCACTATGTCAAATATTGGCTACTGCATGGCTGATCTATCACCAAAAGGAGTCCAGTGGGCAGAAATAGAAAATTCAAAATCGACAACCCTTGGGCCCGATATTAGTCCATTTGGTCAAATATGGATTTCTGAATGACTGACATAATATCAGAAAGAGTCAATGAGTAGGTATAGAAATTTCGAGATCCATGACTGAAACATGTCAAATGGGTGAAATATTGGCTTCTCTATGGCTAACTTATCACCAGAAGGAGTCAATTGGGTAGAAATAGAAAGTTCAAAATCGATGACTCTTGGGCCCGATATTAGTCCATTTGGTCAAATATGGATTTCTGAATGACTGACATAATATCAGAAAGAGTCAATGAGTATATATAGAAATTTCGAGATCCATGAGTGAAACAAGTCAAATGGGTGAAATATTGGCTTCTCTATGGCTGATCTATCACCAAAAGGAGTCCACTGGGCAGAAATAGAAAATTCAAAATCGATAACCCATGGGCCCGATATTAGTCCATTTGGTCAAATATGGATTTCTGAATGACTGACATAATATCAGAAAGAATCAATGAGTAGGTATAGAAATTTCGAGATCCATGACTGAAACAAGTGAAATTGGTCAAATATTGGCTTCTCTATGGCTAATTTATCACCAGAAGGAGTCAATTGGGTAGAAATAGAAAGTTCAAAATCGATGACTCTTGGGCCCGATATAAGTCCATTTGTTCAAATATGGACTTCTGAATGTCTGATGTAAAATCAGAAGCAGTCAATGAGTATGTATAGAAAGGTCAAGGTCAAGGAGGGAAACATGTTGAGTAAGTCAAAAATTGGCTACTGTATGGCTGATCTATCACCAAAAGGACTCCAGTGGGCAGAAATAGAAAATTCAAAATCGACAACCCTTGGGCCCCATATTAGTCCATTTGGTCAAATATGGATTTCTGAAAGACTGACATAATATCAGAAAGAGTCAATGAGTATATATAGAAATTTCGAGATCCATGAGTGAAACAAGTCAAATGAGTGAAATATTGGCTTCTCTATGGCTGATCTATCACCAAAAGGAGTCCACTGGGCAGAAATAGAAAGTTCAAAATCGATGACTCTTGGGCCCGATATAAGTCCATTTGTTCAAATATGGACTTCTGAATGTCTGATGTAAAATCAGAAGCAGTCAATGAGTATGTATAGAAAGGTCAAGATCAAGGAGGGAAACATGTTGAGTAAGTCAAAAATTGGCTACTGTATGGCTGATCTATCACCAAATGGAGTCCAGTGGGCAGAAATAGAAAATTCAAAATCGACAACCCTTGGGCCCGATGTTAGTCCATTTGGTCAAATATGGATTTCTGAATGACTGACATAATATCAGAAAAAGTCAATGAGTAGGTATAGAAATTTCGAGATCCATGACTGAAACATGTCAAATTGGTCAAATATTGGCTTCTCTATGGCTAATTTATCACCAGAAGGAGTCAATTGGGTAGAAATAGAAAGTTCAAAATCGATAACTCTTGGGCCCGATATAGGTCCATTTGGTCAAATATGGACATCTGAATGACTGATGTAAAATCAGAAGTAGTCAATGAGTATGTATAAAAAGTTCAAGATCAAGTGCTGAAATATGTTCACTAGGTCAAATATTGGCTACTGTATGGCTGATCTATCACCAAATGGAGTCCAGTGGGCAGAAATAGAAAATTCAAAATCGACAACCCTTGGGCCCGATATTAGTCCATTTGGTCAAATATGGATTTCTGAATGACTGATGTAAAATCAAAAGTAGTCAATGTGTATGTATAGAAAGTTCAAGATTAAGGAGTGAAACATGTTTAGTAAGTCAAAAATTGGCTACTGTATGGCAAATGTATCACCAGAAGGTGTCAATTGGGTAGAAATAGAAAGTTCAAAATGGGCAACCCTTGGGCCCGATATTAGTCCATTTGGTCAAATACGGATTTCTGAATGACTGACGTAACATCAGAAAGAGTCAATGAGTAGGTATAGAAATGTCGAGATCCATGACTGAAACATGTCAAATGGGTCATATATTGGCTTCTCTATGGTTAATTTATCACCAAACGGAGTCAATTGGTTAGAAAAAGAAAGTTTAAAATCGATGACTCTTGGGCCATATATAAGTCAATTTGGTCAAATATGGAGTTCTGAATGACTGATGTAAAATCAGAAGTAGTCAATGAGTATGTATCGAAAGTTCAGGATCAAGTACTGAAATATGTTCACTATGTCAAATATTGGCTACTGAATGGCTGATCTATCACCAAAAGGAATCCAGTGGGCAGAAAAAGATAATTCAAAATCGACAACCCTTGGGCCCGATATTAGTCCATTTGGTCAAATACGGATTTCTGAATGACTGACATAATATCAGAAAGAGTCAATGAGTAGGTATAGAAATTTCTAGATCCATGACTGAAAAATGTCAAATGGGTCAAATATTGGTTTCTCTATGCCTAATTTATCACCAGAAGGAGTCAATTGAGTAGAAAGAAAAAGTTCAAATTCGATGACTCTTGGGCCCGATATTGGTCCATTTGGTCAAATATGGACTTCTGAATGACTGACATAATATCAGAAAGAGTCAATGAGTATGTATAGAAAGTTCAAGATCAAGTACTGAAATATGTTCACTATGTCAAATATTGGCTACTGTATGGCTGATCTATCACCAAAAGGAGTCCATTGGGCAGAAATAGATAAAATTCAATATCGACAACCCTTGGGCCCGATATTAGTCCATTTGGTGAAATATGGATTTCTGAATGACTGACATAATATCAGAAAGAGTCAATGAGTAGGTATAGAAATTTCGAGATCCATGACTGAAACATGTCAAATGGGTGAAATATTGGCTTCTCTATGGCTAATTTATCACCAGAAGGAGTCAATTGGGTAGAAATAGAAAGTTCAAAATTGATGACTCTTGGTCCCGATATAAGTCCATTTGGTCAAATATGGACTTCTGAATGACTGATGTAAAATCAGAAGTAGTCAATGAGTATGTATAAAAAGTTCAAGATCAAGTGCTGAAATATGTTCACTATGTCAAATATTGGCTACTGCATGGCTGATCTATCACCAAAAGGAGTCCAGTGGGCAGAAATAGAAAATTCAAAATCGACAACCCTTGGGCCCGATATTAGTCCATTTGGTCAAATATGGATTTCTGAATGACTGACATAATATCAGAAAGAGTCAATGAGTAGGTATAGAAATTTCGAGATCCATGACTGAAACATGTCAAATGGGTCAAATATTGGCTTCTCTATGGCTAATTTATCACCAGAAGGAGTCAATTGGGTAGAAATAGAAAGTTCAAAATCGATGACTCTTGGGCCCGATATTAGTCCATTTGGTCAAATATGGATTTCTGAATGACTGACATAATATCAGAAAGAGTCAATGAGTAGGTTTAGAAATTTCTAGATCCGTGACTGAAACATGTCAAATGGGTCAAATATTGGCTTCTCTATGGCTAATTTATCACCAGAACTAGTCAATTCGGTAGAAATAAAAAGTTCTAAATCGATGACTCTTGGGCCCGATATAGGTCCATTTGGTCAAATATGGACTTCTGAATGACTGACATAATATCAGAAAGAGTCAATGAGTATGTATAGAAAGTTCAAGATCAAGTACTGAAATATGTTCACTATGTCAAATATTGGCTACTGTATGGCTGATCTATCACCAAAAGGAGTCCATTGGGCAGAAATAGATAAAATTCAATATCGACAACCCTTGGGCCCGATATTAGTCCATTTGGTCAAATATGGATTTCTGAATGACTGACATAATATCAGAAAGAGTCAATGAGTAGGTATAGAAATTTCGAGATCCATGACTGAAACATGTCAAATGGGTCAAATATTGGCTTCTCTATGGCTAATTTATCACCAGAAGGAGTCAATTGGGTAGAAATAGAAAGTTCAAAATCGATGACTCTTGGGCCCGATATTAGTCCATTTAGTCAAATATGGATTTCTGAATGACTGACATAATATCAGAAAGAGTCAATGAGTATATATAGAAATTTCGAGATCCATGAGTGAAACAAGTCAAATGGGTGAAATATTGGCTTCTCTATGGCTGATCTATCACCAAAAGGAGTCCACTGGGCAGAAATAGAAAATTCAAAATCGATAACCCATGGGCCCGATATTAGTCCATTTGGTCAAATATGGATTTCTGAATGACTGACATAATATCAGAAAGAATCAATGAGTAGGTATAGAAATTTCGAGATCCATGACTGAAACAAGTGAAATTGGTCAAATATTGGCTTCTCTATGGCTAATTTATCACCAGAAGGAGTCAATTGGGTAGAAATAGAAAGTTCAAAATCGATGACTCTTGGGCCCGATATAAGTCCATTTATTCAAATATTGACTTCTGAATGGCTGATGTAACAACAGAAGTAGTCAATGAGTACCTTTAGAAATTTCAAGATCCATGACTGAAACATGTTCAATGGGTCAAATATTGGCTTCTCTATGGCTAATTTATCACCAGAAGGAGTCAATTGGGTAGAAATAGAAAGTTAAAAATCGATGATTCTTGGGCCATATATAAGTCCATTTGATCAAATATGGACTTCTGAATGACTGATGTAAAATCAAAAGTAGTCAATGTGTATGTATAGAAAGTTCAAAATCAAGGAGTGAAACATGTCTAGTAAGTCAAAAATTGGCTACTGTATGGCTGATCTATCACCAAAAGGAGTCCAGTGGGCAGAAATAGAAAATTCACAATCGAAAACCCTTGGGCCCGATATCAGTCCATTTGGTCAAATATGAATTTCTGAATGACTGACATAATATCAGAAAGAATCAATGAGTAGGTATAGAAATTTTGAGATCCATGACTGAAACATGTCAAATGGGTCAAATATTGGCTTCTCTATGGCTAATTTATCACCAGAAGGAGTCAATTGGGTAGAAATAGAAAGTTCAAAATCAATGACTCTTGGGCCCGATATAGGTCCATTTGGTCAAATATGGAATTCTGAATGACTGATGTAAAATCAAAAGTAGTCAATGTGTATGTATAGAAAGTTCAAGATTAAGGAGTGAAACATGTTTAGTAAGTCAAAAATTGGCTACTGTATGGCAAATGTATCACCAGAAGGAGTCAATTGGGTAGAAATAGAAAGTTCAAAATGGGCAACCCTTGCTCCCGATATTAGTCCATTTGGTCAAATACGGATTTCTGAATGACTGACGTAACATCAGAATGAGTCAATGAGTAGGTATAGAAATGTCGAGATCCATGACTGAAACATGTCAAATGGGTCATATATTGGCTTCTCTATGGTTAATTTATCACCAAACGGAGTCAATTGGTTAGAAAAAGAAAGTTCAAAATTGATGACTCTTGGGCCATATATAAGTCAATTTGGTCAAATATGGACTTCTGAATGACTGATGTAAAATCAGAAGTAGTCGATGAGTATGTATAGAAAGTTCAGGATCAAGTACTGAAATATGTTCACTATGTCAAATATTGGCTACTGAATGGCTGATCTATCACCAAAAGGAATCCAGTGGGCAGAAAAAGATAATTCAAAATCGACAACCCTTGGGCCCGATATTAGTCCATTTGGTCAAATACGGATTTCTGAATGACTGACATAATATCAGAAAGAGTCAATGAGTAGGTATAGAAATTTCTAGATCCATGACTGAAAAATGTCAAATGGGTCAAATATTGGCTTCTCTATGCCTAATTTATCACCAGAAGGAGTCAATTGAGTAGAAAGAAAAAGTTCAAATTCGATGACTCTTGGGCCCGATATTGGTCCATTTGGTCAAATATGGATGTCTGAATGACTGACATAATATCAGAAAGAGTCAATGAGTAGGTATAGAAATTTCTAGATCCGTGACTGAAACATGTCAAATGGGTCAAATATTGGCTTCTCTATGGCTAATTTATCACCAGAACTAGTCAATTCTGTAGAAATAAAAAGTTCTAAATCGATGACTCTTGGGCCCGATATAGGTCCATTTGGTCAAATATGGACTTCTGAATGACTGACATAATATCAGAAAGAGTCAATGAGTATGTATAGAAAGTTCAAGATCAAGTACTGAAATATGTTCACTATGTCAAATATTGGCTACTGTATGGCTGATCTATCACCAAAAGGAGTCCATTGGGCAGAAATAGATAAAATTCAATATCGACAACCCTTGGGCCCGATATTAGTCCATTTGGTGAAATATGGATTTCTGAATGACTGACATAATATCAGAAAGAGTCAATGAGTAGGTATAGAAATTTCGAGATCCATGACTGAAACATGTCAAATGGGTCAAATATTGGCTTCTCTATGGCTAATTTATCACCAGAAGGAGTCAATTGGGTAGAAATAGAAAGTTCAAAATTGATGACTCTTGGTCCCGATATAAGTCCATTTGGTCAAATATGGACTTCTGAATGATTGATGTAAAATCAGAAGTAGTCAATGAGTATGTATAAAAAGTTCAAGATCAAGTGCTGAAATATGTTCACTATGTCAAATATTGGCTACTGCATGGCTGATCTATCACCAAAAGGAGTCCAGTGGGCAGAAATAGAAAATTCAAAATCGACAACCCTTGGGCCCGATATTAGTCCATTTGGTCAAATATGGATTTCTGAATGACTGACATAATATCAGAAAGAGTCAATGAGTAGGTATAGAAATTTCGAGATCCATGACTGAAACATGTCAAATGGGTGAAATATTGGCTTCTCTATGGCTAACTTATCACCAGAAGGAGTCAATTGGGTAGAAATAGAAAGTTCAAAATCGATGACTCTTGGGCCCGATATTAGTCCATTTGGTCAAATATGGATTTCTGAATGACTGACATAATATCAGAAAGAGTCAATGAGTATATATAGAAATTTCGAGATCCATGAGTGAAACAAGTCAAATGGGTGAAATATTGGCTTCTCTATGGCTGATCTATCACCAAAAGGAGTCCACTGGGCAGAAATAGAAAATTCAAAATCGATAACCCATGGGCCCGATATTAGTCCATTTGGTCAAATATGGATTTCTGAATGACTGACATAATATCAGAAAGAATCAATGAGTAGGTATAGAAATTTCGAGATCCATGACTGAAACAAGTGAAATTGGTCAAATATTGGCTTCTCTATGGCTAATTTATCACCAGAAGGAGTCAATTGGGTAGAAATAGAAAGTTCAAAATCGATGACTCTTGGGCCCGATATAAGTCCATTTGTTCAAATATGGACTTCTGAATGTCTGATGTAAAATCAGAAGCAGTCAATGAGTATGTATAGAAAGGTCAAGGTCAAGGAGGGAAACATGTTGAGTAAGTCAAAAATTGGCTACTGTATGGCTGATCTATCACCAAAAGGACTCCAGTGGGCAGAAATAGAAAATTCAAAATCGACAACCCTTGGGCCCCATATTAGTCCATTTGGTCAAATATGGATTTCTGAAAGACTGACATAATATCAGAAAGAGTCAATGAGTATATATAGAAATTTCGAGATCCATGAGTGAAACAAGTCAAATGAGTGAAATATTGGCTTCTCTATGGCTGATCTATCACCAAAAGGAGTCCACTGGGCAGAAATAGAAAGTTCAAAATCGATGACTCTTGGGCCCGATATAAGTCCATTTGTTCAAATATGGACTTCTGAATGTCTGATGTAAAATCAGAAGCAGTCAATGAGTATGTATAGAAAGGTCAAGATCAAGGAGGGAAACATGTTGAGTAAGTCAAAAATTGGCTACTGTATGGCTGATCTATCACCAAATGGAGTCCAGTGGGCAGAAATAGAAAATTCAAAATCGACAACCCTTGGGCCCGATGTTAGTCCATTTGGTCAAATATGGATTTCTGAATGACTGACATAATATCAGAAAAAGTCAATGAGTAGGTATAGAAATTTCGAGATCCATGACTGAAACATGTCAAATTGGTCAAATATTGGCTTCTCTATGGCTAATTTATCACCAGAAGGAGTCAATTGGGTAGAAATAGAAAGTTCAAAATCGATAACTCTTGGGCCCGATATAGGTCCATTTGGTCAAATATGGACATCTGAATGACTGATGTAAAATCAGAAGTAGTCAATGAGTATGTATAAAAAGTTCAAGATCAAGTGCTGAAATATGTTCACTAGGTCAAATATTGGCTACTGTATGGCTGATCTATCACCAAATGGAGTCCAGTGGGCAGAAATAGAAAATTCAAAATCGACAACCCTTGGGCCCGATATTAGTCCATTTGGTCAAATATGGATTTCTGAATGACTGATGTAAAATCAAAAGTAGTCAATGTGTATGTATAGAAAGTTCAAGATTAAGGAGTGAAACATGTTTAGTAAGTCAAAAATTGGCTACTGTATGGCAAATGTATCACCAGAAGGTGTCAATTGGGTAGAAATAGAAAGTTCAAAATGGGCAACCCTTGGGCCCGATATTAGTCCATTTGGTCAAATACGGATTTCTGAATGACTGACGTAACATCAGAAAGAGTCAATGAGTAGGTATAGAAATGTCGAGATCCATGACTGAAACATGTCAAATGGGTCATATATTGGCTTCTCTATGGTTAATTTATCACCAAACGGAGTCAATTGGTTAGAAAAAGAAAGTTTAAAATCGATGACTCTTGGGCCATATATAAGTCAATTTGGTCAAATATGGAGTTCTGAATGACTGATGTAAAATCAGAAGTAGTCAATGAGTATGTATCGAAAGTTCAGGATCAAGTACTGAAATATGTTCACTATGTCAAATATTGGCTACTGAATGGCTGATCTATCACCAAAAGGAATCCAGTGGGCAGAAAAAGATAATTCAAAATCGACAACCCTTGGGCCCGATATTAGTCCATTTGGTCAAATACGGATTTCTGAATGACTGACATAATATCAGAAAGAGTCAATGAGTAGGTATAGAAATTTCTAGATCCATGACTGAAAAATGTCAAATGGGTCAAATATTGGTTTCTCTATGCCTAATTTATCACCAGAAGGAGTCAATTGAGTAGAAAGAAAAAGTTCAAATTCGATGACTCTTGGGCCCGATATTGGTCCATTTGGTCAAATATGGACTTCTGAATGACTGACATAATATCAGAAAGAGTCAATGAGTATGTATAGAAAGTTCAAGATCAAGTACTGAAATATGTTCACTATGTCAAATATTGGCTACTGTATGGCTGATCTATCACCAAAAGGAGTCCATTGGGCAGAAATAGATAAAATTCAATATCGACAACCCTTGGGCCCGATATTAGTCCATTTGGTGAAATATGGATTTCTGAATGACTGACATAATATCAGAAAGAGTCAATGAGTAGGTATAGAAATTTCGAGATCCATGACTGAAACATGTCAAATGGGTGAAATATTGGCTTCTCTATGGCTAATTTATCACCAGAAGGAGTCAATTGGGTAGAAATAGAAAGTTCAAAATTGATGACTCTTTGTCCCGATATAAGTCCATTTGGTCAAATATGGACTTCTGAATTACTGATGTAAAATCAGAAGTAGTCAATGAGTATGTATAAAAAGTTCAAGATCAAGTGCTGAAATATGTTCACTATGTCAAATATTGGCTACTGCATGGCTGATCTATCACCAAAAGTAGTCCAGTGGGCAGAAATAGAAAATTCAAAATCGACAACCCTTGGGCCCGATATTAGTCCATTTGGTCAAATATGGATTTCTGAATGACTGACATAATATCAGAAAGAGTCAATGAGTAGGTATAGAAATTTCGAGATCCATGACTGAAACATGTCAAATGGGTGAAATATTGGCTTCTCTATGGCTAATTTATCACCAGAAGGAGTCAATTGGGTAGAAATAGAAAGTTCAAAATCGATGACTCTTGGGCCCGATATTAGTCCATTTGGTCAAATATGGATTTCTGAATGACTGACATAATATCAGAAAGAGTCAATGAGTATATATAGAAATTTCGAGATCCATGAGTGAAACAAGTCAAATGGGTGAAATATTGGCTTCTCTATGGCTGATCTATCACCAAAAGGAGTCCACTGGGCAGAAATAGAAAATTCAAAATCGACAACCCTTGGGCCTGATGTTAGTCCATTTGGTCAAATATGGATTTCTGAATGACTGACATAATATCAGAAAAAGTCAATGAGTAGGTATAGAAATTTCGAGATCCATGACTGAAACATGTCAAATTGGTCAAATATTGGCTTCTCTATGGCTAATTTATCACCAGAAGGAGTCAATTGGGTAGAAATAGAAAGTTCAAAATCGATGACTCTTGGGCCCGATATAAGTCCATTTGTTCAAATATGGACTTCTGAATGTCTGATGTAAAATCAGAAGCAGTCAATGAGTATGTATAGAAAGGTCAAGATCAAGGAGGGAAACATGTTGAGTAAGTCAAAAATTGGCTACTGTATGGCTGATCTATCACCAAAAGGAGTCCAGTGGGCAGAAATAGAAAATTCAAAATCGACAACCCTTGGGCCCCATATTAGTCCATTTGGTCAAATATGGATTTCTGAAAGACTGACATAATATCAGAAAGAGTCAATGAGTATATATAGAAATTTCGAGATCCATGAGTGAAACAAGTCAAATGGGTGAAATATTGGCTTCTCTATGGCTGATCTATCACCAAAAGGATTCCACTGGGCAGAAATAGAAAGTTCAAAATCGATGACTCTTGGGCCCGATATAAGTCCATTTGTTCAAATATGGACTTCTGAATGTCTGATGTAAAATCAGAAGCAGTCAATGAGTATGTATAGAAAGGTCAAGATCAAGGAGGGAAACATGTTGAGTAAGTCAAAAATTGGCTACTGTATGGCTGATCTATCACCAAATGGAGTCCAGTGGGCAGAAATAGAAAATTCAAAATCGACAACCCTTGGGCCCGATGTTAGTCCATTTGGTCAAATATGGATTTCTGAATGACTGACATAATATCAGAAAAAGTCAATGAGTAGGTATAGAAATTTCGAGATCCATGACTGAAACATGTCAAATTGGTCAAATATTGGCTTCTCTATGGCTAATTTATCACCAGAAGGAGTCAATTGGGTAGAAATAGAAAGTTCAAAATCGATAACTCTTGGGCCCGATATAGGTCCATTTGGTCAAATATGGACATCTGAATGACTGATGTAAAATCAGAAGTAGTCAATGAGTATGTATAAAAAGTTCAAGATCAAGTGCTGAAATATGTTCACTAGGTCAAATATTGGCTACTGTATGGCTGATCTATCACCAAATGGAGTCCAGTGGGCAGAAATAGAAAATTCAAAATCGACAACCCTTGGGCCCGATATTAGTCCATTTGGTCAAATATGGATTTCTGAATGACTGATGTAAAATCAAAAGTAGTCAATGTGTATGTATAGAAAGTTCAAGATTAAGGAGTGAAACATGTTTAGTAAGTCAAAAATTGGCTACTGTATGGCTGATCTATCACCAAAAGGAGTCCATTGGGCAGAAATAGATAAAATTCAATATCGACAACCCTTGGGCCCGATATTAGTCCATTTGGTGAAATATGGATTTCTGAATGACTGACATAATATCAGAAAGAGTCAATGAGTAGGTATAGAAATTTCGAGATCCATGACTGAAACATGTCAAATGGGTGAAATATTGGCTTCTCTATGGCTAATTTATCACCAGAAGGAGTCAATTGGGTAGAAATAGAAAGTTCAAAATTGATGACTCTTGGTCCCGATATAAGTCCATTTGGTCAAATATGGACTTCTGAATTACTGATGTAAAAGCAGAAGTAGTCAATGAGTATGTATAAAAAGTTCAAGATCAAGTGCTGAAATATGTTCACTATGTCAAATATTGGCTACTGCATGGCTGATCTATCACCAAAAGTAGTCCAGTGGGCAGAAATAGAAAATTCAAAATCGACAACCCTTGGGCCCGATATTAGTCCATTTGGTCAAATATGGATTTCTGAATGACTGACATAATATCAGAAAGAGTCAATGAGTAGGTATAGAAATTTCGAGATCCATGACTGAAACATGTCAAATGGGTGAAATATTGGCTTCTCTATGGCTAATTTATCACCAGAAGGAGTCAATTGGGTAGAAATAGAAAGTTCAAAATCGATGACTCTTGGGCCCGATATTAGTCCATTTGGTCAAATATGGATTTCTGAATGACTGACATAATATCAGAAAGAGTCAATGAGTATATATAGAAATTTCGAGATCCATGAGTGAAACAAGTCAAATGGGTGAAATATTGGCTTCTCTATGGCTGATCTATCACCAAAAGGAGTCCACTGGGCAGAAATAGAAAATTCAAAATCGACAACCCTTGGGCCTGATGTTAGTCCATTTGGTCAAATATGGATTTCTGAATGACTGACATAATATCAGAAAAAGTCAATGAGTAGGTATAGAAATTTCGAGATCCATGACTGAAACAAGTCAAATTGGTCAAATATTGGCTTCTCTATGGCTAATTTATCACCAGAAGGAGTCAATTGGGTAGAAATAGAAAGTTCAAAATCGATGACTCTTGGGCCCGATATAAGTCCATTTGTTCAAATATGGACTTCTGAATGTCTGATGTAAAATCAGAAGCAGTCAATGAGTATGTATAGAAAGGTCAAGATCAAGGAGGGAAACATGTTGAGTAAGTCAAAAATTGGCTACTGTATGGCTGATCTATCACCAAAAGGAGTCCAGTGGGCAGAAATAGAAAATTCAAAATCGACAACCCTTGGGCCCCATATTAGTCCATTTGGTCAAATATGGATTTCTGAAAGACTGACATAATATCAGAAAGAGTCAATGAGTATATATAGAAATTTCGAGATCCATGAGTGAAACAAGTCAAATGGGTGAAATATTGGCTTCTCTATGGCTGATCTATCACCAAAAGGATTCCACTGGGCAGAAATAGAAAGTTCAAAATCGATGACTCTTGGGCCCGATATAAGTCCATTTGTTCAAATATGGACTTCTGAATGTCTGATGTAAAATCAGAAGCAGTCAATGAGTATGTATAGAAAGGTCAAGATCAAGGAGGGAAACATGTTGAGTAAGTCAAAAATTGGCTACTGTATGGCTGATCTATCACCAAATGGAGTCCAGTGGGCAGAAATAGAAAATTCAAAATCGACAACCCTTGGGCCCGATGTTAGTCCATTTGGTCAAATATGGATTTCTGAATGACTGACATAATATCAGAAAAAGTCAATGAGTAGGTATAGAAATTTCGAGATCCATGACTGAAACATGTCAAATTGGTCAAATATTGGCTTCTCTATGGCTAATTTATCACCAGAAGGAGTCAATTGGGTAGAAATAGAAAGTTCAAAATCGATAACTCTTGGGCCCGATATAGGTCCATTTGGTCAAATATGGACATCTGAATGACTGATGTAAAATCAGAAGTAGTCAATGAGTATGTATAAAAAGTTCAAGATCAAGTGCTGAAATATGTTCACTAGGTCAAATATTGGCTACTGTATGGCTGATCTATCACCAAATGGAGTCCAGTGGGCAGAAATAGAAAATTCAAAATCGACAACCCTTGGGCCCGATATTAGTCCATTTGGTCAAATATGGATTTCTGAATGACTGATGTAAAATCAAAAGTAGTCAATGTGTATGTATAGAAAGTTCAAGATTAAGGAGTGAAACATGTTTAGTAAGTCAAAAATTGGCTACTGTATGGCAAATGTATCACCAGAAGGAGTCAATTGGGTAGAAATGGAAAGTTCAAAATGGGCAACCCTTGGGCCCGATATTAGTCCATTTGGTCAAATACGGATTTCTGAATGACTGACGTAACATCAGAAAGAGTCAATGAGTAGGTATAGAAATGTCGAGATCCATGACTGAAACATGTCAAATGGGTCATATATTGGCTTCTCTATGGTTAATTTATCACCAAATGGAGTCAATTGGTTAGAAAAAGAAAGTTCAAAATTGATGACTCTTGGGCCATATATAAGTCAATTTGGTCAAATATGGACTTCTGAATGACTGATGTAAAATCAGAAGTAGTCAATGAGTATGTATAGAAAGTTCAAAATCAAGTAGTGAAATATGTTCACTATGTCAAATATTGGCTACTGCATGGCTGATCTATCACCAAAAGTAGTCCAGTGGGCAGAAATAGAAAATTCAAAATCGACAACCCTTGGGCCCGATATTAGTCCATTTGGTCAAATATGGATTTCTGAATGACTGACATAATATCAGAAAGAGTCAATGAGTAGGTATAGAAATTTCGAGATCCATGACTGAAACATGTCAAATGGGTGAAATATTGGCTTCTCTATGGCTAATTTATCACCAGAAGGAGTCAATTGGGTAGAAATAGAAAGTTCAAAATCGATGACTCTTGGGCCCGATATTAGTCCATTTGGTCAAATATGGATTTCTGTATGACTGACATAATATCAGAAAGAGTCAATGAGTATATATAGAAATTTCGAGATCCATGAGTGAAACAAGTCAAATGGGTGAAATATTGGCTTCTCTATGGCTGATCTATCACAAAAAGGAGTCCACTGGGCAGAAATAGAAAATTCAAAATCGACAACCCTTGGGCCTGATGTTAGTCCATTTGGTCAAATATGGATTTCTGAATGACTGACATAATATCAGAAAAAGTCAATGAGTAGGTATAGAAATTTCGAGATCCATGACTGAAACAAGTCAAATTGGTCAAATATTGGCTTCTCTATAGCTAATTTATCACCAGAAGGAGTCAATTGGGTAGAAATAGAAAGTTCAAAATCGATGACTCTTGGGCCCGATATAAGTCCATTTGTTCAAATATGGACTTCTGAATGTCTGATGTAAAATCAGAAGCAGTCAATGAGTATGTATAGAAAGGTCAAGGTCAAGGAGGGAAACATGTTGAGTAAGTCAAAAATTGGCTACTGTATGGCTGATCTATCACCAAAAGGAGTCCAGTGGGCAGAAATAGAAAATTCAAAATCGACAACCCTTGGGCCTGATGTTAGTCCATTTGGTCAAATATGGATTTCTGAATGACTGACATAATATCAGAAAAAGTCAATGAGTAGGTATAGAAATTTCGAGATCCATGACTGAAACAAGTCAAATTGGTCAAATATTGGCTTCTCTATGGCTAATTTATCACCAGAAGGAGTCAATTGGGTAGAAATAGAAAGTTCAAAATCGATGACTCTTGGGCCCGATATAAGTCCATTTGTTCAAATATGGACTTCTGAATGTCTGATGTAAAATCAGAAGCAGTCAATGAGTATGTATAGAAAGGTCAAGATCAAGGAGGGAAACATGTTGAGTAAGTCAAAAATTGGCTACTGTATGGCTGATCTATCACCAAAAGGAGTCCAGTGGGCAGAAATAGAAAATTCAAAATCGACAACCCTTGGGCCCCATATTAGTCCATTTGGTCAAATATGGATTTCTGAAAGACTGACATAATATCAGAAAGAGTCAATGAGTATATATAGAAATTTCGAGATCCATGAGTGAAACAAGTCAAATGGGTGAAATATTGGCTTCTCTATGGCTGATCTATCACCAAAAGGATTCCACTGGGCAGAAATAGAAAGTTCAAAATCGATGCCTCTTGGGCCCGATATAAGTCCATTTGTTCAAATATGGACTTCTGAATGTCTGATGTAAAATCAGAAGCAGTCAATGAGTATGTATAGAAAGGTCAAGATCAAGGAGGGAAACATGTTGAGTAAGTCAAAAATTGGCTACTGTATGGCTGATCTATCACCAAATGGAGTCCAGTGGGCAGAAATAGAAAATTCAAAATCGACAACCCTTGGGCCCGATGTTAGTCCATTTGGTCAAATATGGATTTCTGAATGACTGACATAATATCAGAAAAAGTCAATGAGTAGGTATAGAAATTTCGAGATCCATGACTGAAACATGTCAAATTGGTCAAATATTGGCTTCTCTATGGCTAATTTATCACCAGAAGGAGTCAATTGGGTAGAAATAGAAAGTTCAAAATCGATAACTCTTGGGCCCGATATAGGTCCATTTGGTCAAATATGGACATCTGAATGACTGATGTAAAATCAGAAGTAGTCAATGAGTATGTATAAAAAGTTCAAGATCAAGTGCTGAAATATGTTCACTAAGTCAAATATTGGCTACTGTATGGCTGATCTATCACCAAATGGAGTCCAGTGGGCAGAAATAGAAAATTCAAAATCGACAACCCTTGGGCCCCATATTAGTCCATTTGGTCAAATATGGATTTCTGAATGACTGATGTAAAATCAAAAGTAGTCAATGTGTATGTATAGAAAGTTCAAGATTAAGGAGTGAAACATGTTTAGTAAGTCAAAAATTGGCTACTGTATGGCAAATGTATCACCAGAAGGAGTCAATTGGGTAGAAATAGAAAGTTCAAAATGGGCAACCCTTGGGCCCGATATTAGTCCATTTGGTCAAATACGGATTTCTGAATGACTGACGTAACATCAGAAAGAGTCAATGAGTAGGTATAGAAATGTCGAGATCCATGACTGAAACATGTCAAATGGGTCATATATTGGCTTCTCTATGGTTAATTTATCACCAAATGGAGTCAATTGGTTAGAAAAAGAAAGTTCAAAATCGATGACTCTTGGGCCATATATAAGTCAATTTGGTCAAATATGGACTTCTGAATGACTGATGTAAAATCAGAAGTAGTCAATGAGTATGTATAGAAAGTTCAGGATCAAGTACTGAAATATGTTCACTATGTCAAATATTGGCTACTGAATGGCTGATCTATCACCAAAAGGAATCCAGTGGGCAGAAAAAGATAATTCAAAATCGACAACCCTTGGGCCCGATATTAGTCCATTTGGTCAAATACGGATTTCTGAATGACTGACATAATATCAGAAAGAGTCAATGAGTAGGTATAGAAATTTCTAGATCCATGACTGAAAAATGTCAAATGGGTCAAATATTGGCTTCTCTATGCCTAATTTATCACCAGAAGGAGTCAATTGAGTAGAAAGAAAAAGTTCAAATTCGATGACTCTTGGGCCCGATATTGGTCCATTTGGTCAAATATGGATGTCTGAATGACTGACATAATATCAGAAAGAGTCAATGAGTAGGTATAGAAATTTCTAGATCCGTGACTGAAACATGTCAAATGGGTCAAATATTGGCTTCTCTATGGCTAATTTATCACCAGAACTAGTCAATTCGGTAGAAATAAAAAGTTCTGAATCGATGACTCTTGGGCCCGATATAGGTCCATTTGGTCAAATATGGACTTCTGAATGACTGACATAATATCAGAAAGAGTCAATGAGTATGTATAGAAAGTTCAAGATCAAGTACTGAAATATGTTCACTATGTCAAATATTGGCTACTGTATGGCTGATCTATCACCAAAAGGAGTCCATTGGGCAGAAATAGATAAAATTCAATATCGACAACCCTTGGGCCCGATATTAGTCCATTTGGTGAAATATGGATTTCTGAATGACTGACATAATATCAGAAAGAGTCAATGAGTAGGTATAGAAATTTCGAGATCCATGACTGAAACATGTCAAATGGGTGAAATATTGGCTTCTCTATGGCTAATTTATCACCAGAAGGAGTCAATTGGGTAGAAATAGAAAGTTCAAAATTGATGACTCTTGGTCCCGATATAAGTCCATTTGGTCAAATATGGACTTCTGAATGACTGATGTAAAATCAGAAGTAGTCAATGAGTATGTATAAAAAGTTCAAGATCAAGTGCTGAAATATGTTCACTATGTCAAATATTGGCTACTGCATGGCTGATCTATCACCAAAAGGAGTCCAGTGGGCAGAAATAGAAAATTCAAAATCGACAACCCTTGGGCCCGATATTAGTCCATTTGGTCAAATATGGATTTCTGAATGACTGACATAATATCAGAAAGAGTCAATGAGTAGGTATAGAAATTTCGAGATCCATGACTGAAACATGTCAAATGGGTGAAATATTGGCTTCTCTATGGCTAATTTATCACCAGAAGGAGTCAATTGGGTAGAAATAGAAAGTTCAAAATCGATGACTCTTGGGCCCGATATTAGTCCATTTGGTCAAATATGGATTTCTGAATGACTGACATAATATCAGAAAGAGTCAATGAGTATATATAGAAATTTCGAGATCCATGAGTGAAACAAGTCAAATGGGTGAAATATTGGCTTCTCTATGGCTGATCTATCACCAAAAGGAGTCCACTGGGCAGAAATAGAAAATTCAAAATCGATAACCCATGGGCCCGATATTAGTCCATTTGGTCAAATATGGATTTCTGAATGACTGACATAATATCAGAAAGAATCAATGAGTAGGTATAGAAATTTCGAGATCCATGACTGAAACAAGTCAAATTGGTCAAATATTGGCTTCTCTATGGCTAATTTATCACCAGAAGGAGTCAATTGGGTAGAAATAGAAAGTTCAAAATCGATGACTCTTGGGCCCGATATAAGTCCATTTGTTCAAATATGGACTTCTGAATGTCTGATGTAAAATCAGAAGCAGTCAATGAGTATGTATAGAAAGGTCAAGGTCAAGGAGGGAAACATGTTGAGTAAGTCAAAAATTGGCTACTGTATGGCTGATCTATCACCAAAAGGAGTCCAGTGGGCAGAAATAGAAAATTCAAAATCGACAACCCTTGGGCCCCATATTAGTCCATTTGGTCAAATATGGATTTCTGAAAGACTGACATAATATCAGAAAGAGTCAATGAGTATATATAGAAATTTCGAGATCCATGAGTGAAACAAGTCAAATGGGTGAAATATTGGCTTCTCTATGGCTGATCTATCACCAAAAGGAGTCCACTGGGCAGAAATAGAAAGTTCAAAATCGATGACCCTTGGGCCCGATATAAGTCCATTTGTTCAAATATGGACTTCTGAATGTCTGATGTAAAATCAGAAGCAGTCAATGAGTATGTATAGAAAGGTCAAGATCAAGGAGGGAAACATGTTGAGTAAGTCAAAAATTGGCTACTGTATGGCTGATCTATCACCAAATGGAGTCCAGTGGGCAGAAATAGAAAATTCAAAATCGACAACCCTTGGGCCCGATGTTAGTCCATTTGGTCAAATATGGATTTCTGAATGACTGACATAATATCAGAAAAAGTCAATGAGTAGGTATAGAAATTTCTAGATCCATGACTGAAACATGTCAAATTGGTCAAATATTGGCTTCTCTATGGCTAATTTATCACCAGAAGGAGTCAATTGGGTAGAAATAGAAAGTTCAAAATCGATAACTCTTGGGCCCGATATAGGTCCATTTGGTCAAATATGGACATCTGAATGACTGATGTAAAATCAGAAGTAGTCAATGAGTATGTATAAAAAGTTCAAGATCAAGTGCTGAAATATGTTCACTAGGTCAAATATTGGCTACTGTATGGCTGATCTATCACCAAATGGAGTCCAGTGGGCAGAAATAGAAAATTCAAAATCGACAACCCTTGGGCCCGATATTAGTCCATTTGGTCAAATATGGATTTCTGAATGACTGATGTAAAATCAAAAGTAGTCAATGTGTATGTATAGAAAGTTCAAGATCAAGGAGTGAAACATGTTTAGTAAGTCAGAAATTGGCTACTGTATGGCAAATGTATCACCAGAAGGAGTCAATTGGGTAGAAATAGAAAGTTCAAAATGGACAACCCTTGGGCCCGATATTAGTCCATTTGGTCAAATACGGATT
Organism: Zacco platypus; assembly: GCA_038088235.1. Classification (NCBI taxonomy): domain Eukaryota; kingdom Metazoa; phylum Chordata; class Actinopteri; order Cypriniformes; family Xenocyprididae; genus Zacco; species Zacco platypus. Next base: position 17,462,868 of record CM076065.1, on the reverse strand, counting down.
TCTGAATGACTGACGTAACATCAGAAAGAGTCAATGAGTAGGTATAGAAATGTCGAGATCCATGACTGAAACATGTCAAATGGGTCATATATTGGCTTCTCTATGGTTAATTTATCACCAAACGGAGTCAATTGGTTAGAAATAGAAAGTTCAAAATTGATGACTCTTGGGCCATATATAAGTCAATTTGGTCAAATATGGACTTCTGAATGACTGATGTAAAATCAGAAGTAGTCAATGAGTATTTATAGAAAGTTCAGGATCAAGTACTGAAATATGTTCACTATGTCAAATATTGGCTACTGAATGGCTGATCTATCACCAAAAGGAATCCAGTGGGCAGAAAAAGATAATTCAAAATCGACAACCCTTGGGCCCGATATTAGTCCATTTGGTCAAATACGGATTTCTGAATGACTGACATAATATCAGAAAGAGTCAATGAGTAGGTATAGAAATTTCTAGATCCAAGACTGAAAAATGTCAAATGGGTCAAATATTTGGCTTCTCTATGCCTAATTTATCACCAGAAGGAGTCAATTGAGTAGAAAGAAAAAGTTCAAATTCGATGACTCTTGGGCCCGATATTAGTCGATTTGGTCAAATATGGATGTCTGAATGACTGACATAATATCAGAAAGAGTCAATGAGTAGGTATAGAAATTTCTAGATCCGTGACTGAAACATGTCAAATGGGTCAAATATTGGCTTCTCTATGGCTAATTTATCACCAGAACTAGTCAATTCGGTAGAAATAAAAAGTTCTAAATCGATGACTCTTGGGCCCGATATAGGTCCATTTGGTCAAATATGGACTTCTGAATGACTGACATAATATCAGAAAGAGTCAATGAGTATGTATAGAAAGTTCAAGATCAAGTACTGAAATATGTTCACTATGTCAAATATTGGCTACTGTATGGCTGATCTATCACCAAAAGGAGTCCATTGGGCAGAAATAGATAAAATTCAATATCGACAACCCTTGGGCCCGATATTAGTCCATTTGGTGAAATATGGATTTCTGAATGACTGACATAATATCAGAAAGAGTCAATGAGTAGGTATAGAAATTTCGAGATCCATGACTGAAACATGTCAAATGGGTGAAATATTGGCTTCTCTATGGCTAATTTATCACCAGAAGGAGTCAATTGGGTAGAAATAGAAAGTTCAAAATGGACAACCCTTGGGCCCGATATTAGTCCATTTGGTCAAATACGGATTTCTGAATGACTGACGTAACATCAGAAAGAGTCAATGAGTAGGTATAGAAATGTCGAGATCCATGACTGAAACATGTCAAATGGGTCATATATTGGCTTCTCTATGGTTAATTTATCACCAAACGGAGTCAATTGGTTAGAAATAGAAAGTTCAAAATTGATGACTCTTGGGCCATATATAAGTCAATTTGGTCAAATATGGACTTCTGAATGACTGATGTAAAATCAGAAGTAGTCAATGAGTATTTATAGAAAGTTCAGGATCAAGTACTGAAATATGTTCACTATGTCAAATATTGGCTACTGCATGGCTGATCTATCACCAAAAGGAGTCCAGTGGGCAGAAATAGAAAATTCAAAATCGACAACCCTTGGGCCCGATATTAGTCCATTTGGTCAAATATGGATTTCTGAATGACTGACATAATATCAGAAAGAGTCAATGAGTAGGTATAGAAATTTCGAGATCCATGACTGAAACATGTCAAATGGGTGAAATATTGGCTTCTCTATGGCTAATTTATCACCAGAAGGAGTCAATTGGGTAGAAATAGAAAGTTCAAAATTGATGACTCTTTGTCCCGATATAAGTCCATTTGGTCAAATATGGACTTCTGAATTACTGATGTAAAATCAGAAGTAGTCAATGAGTATGTATAAAAAGTTCAAGATCAAGTGCTGAAATATGTTCACTATGTCAAATATTGGCTACTGCATGGCTGATCTATCACCAAAAGTAGTCCAGTGGGCAGAAATAGAAAATTCAAAATCGACAACCCTTGGGCCCGATATTAGTCCATTTGGTCAAATATGGATTTCTGAATGACTGACATAATATCAGAAAGAGTCAATGAGTAGGTATAGAAATTTCGAGATCCATGACTGAAACATGTCAAATGGGTGAAATATTGGCTTCTCTATGGCTAATTTATCACCAGAAGGAGTCAATTGGGTAGAAATAGAAAGTTCAAAATCGATGACTCTTGGGCCCGATATTAGTCCATTTGGTCAAATATGGATTTCTGAATGACTGACATAATATCAGAAAGAGTCAATGAGTATATATAGAAATTTCGAGATCCATGAGTGAAACAAGTCAAATGGGTGAAATATTGGCTTCTCTATGGCTGATCTATCACCAAAAGGAGTCCACTGGGCAGAAATAGAAAATTCAAAATCGACAACCCTTGGGCCTGATGTTAGTCCATTTGGTCAAATATGGATTTCTGAATGACTGACATAATATCAGAAAAAGTCAATGAGTAGGTATAGAAATTTCGAGATCCATGACTGAAACATGTCAAATTGGTCAAATATTGGCTTCTCTATGGCTAATTTATCACCAGAAGGAGTCAATTGGGTAGAAATAGAAAGTTCAAAATCGATGACTCTTGGGCCCGATATAAGTCCATTTGTTCAAATATGGACTTCTGAATGTCTGATGTAAAATCAGAAGCAGTCAATGAGTATGTATAGAAAGGTCAAGATCAAGGAGGGAAACATGTTGAGTAAGTCAAAAATTGGCTACTGTATGGCTGATCTATCACCAAAAGGAGTCCAGTGGGCAGAAATAGAAAATTCAAAATCGACAACCCTTGGGCCCCATATTAGTCCATTTGGTCAAATATGGATTTCTGAAAGACTGACATAATATCAGAAAGAGTCAATGAGTATATATAGAAATTTCGAGATCCATGAGTGAAACAAGTCAAATGGGTGAAATATTGGCTTCTCTATGGCTGATCTATCACCAAAAGGATTCCACTGGGCAGAAATAGAAAGTTCAAAATCGATGACTCTTGGGCCCGATATAAGTCCATTTGTTCAAATATGGACTTCTGAATGTCTGATGTAAAATCAGAAGCAGTCAATGAGTATGTATAGAAAGGTCAAGATCAAGGAGGGAAACATGTTGAGTAAGTCAAAAATTGGCTACTGTATGGCTGATCTATCACCAAATGGAGTCCAGTGGGCAGAAATAGAAAATTCAAAATCGACAACCCTTGGGCCCGATGTTAGTCCATTTGGTCAAATATGGATTTCTGAATGACTGACATAATATCAGAAAAAGTCAATGAGTAGGTATAGAAATTTCGAGATCCATGACTGAAACATGTCAAATTGGTCAAATATTGGCTTCTCTATGGCTAATTTATCACCAGAAGGAGTCAATTGGGTAGAAATAGAAAGTTCAAAATCGATAACTCTTGGGCCCGATATAGGTCCATTTGGTCAAATATGGACATCTGAATGACTGATGTAAAATCAGAAGTAGTCAATGAGTATGTATAAAAAGTTCAAGATCAAGTGCTGAAATATGTTCACTAGGTCAAATATTGGCTACTGTATGGCTGATATATCACCAAATGGAGTCCAGTGGGCAGAAATAGAAAATTCAAAATCGACAACCCTTGGGCCCGATATTAGTCCATTTGGTCAAATATGGATTTCTGAATGACTGATGTAAAATCAAAAGTAGTCAATGTGTATGTATAGAAAGTTCAAGATTAAGGAGTGAAACATGTTTAGTAAGTCAAAAATTGGCTACTGTATGGCTGATCTATCACCAAAAGGAGTCCATTGGGCAGAAATAGATAAAATTCAATATCGACAACCCTTGGGCCCGATATTAGTCCATTTGGTGAAATATGGATTTCTGAATGACTGACATAATATCAGAAAGAGTCAATGAGTAGGTATAGAAATTTCGAGATCCATGACTGAAACATGTCAAATGGGTGAAATATTGGCTTCTCTATGGCTAATTTATCACCAGAAGGAGTCAATTGGGTAGAAATGGAAAGTTCAAAATGGGCAACCCTTGGGCCCGATATTAGTCCATTTGGTCAAATACGGATTTCTGAATGACTGACGTAACATCAGAAAGAGTCAATGAGTAGGTATAGAAATGTCGAGATCCATGACTGAAACATGTCAAATGGGTCATATATTGGCTTCTCTATGGTTAATTTATCACCAAATGGAGTCAATTGGTTAGAAAAAGAAAGTTCAAAATTGATGACTCTTGGGCCATATATAAGTCAATTTGGTCAAATATGGACTTCTGAATGACTGATGTAAAATCAGAAGTAGTCAATGAGTATGTATAGAAAGTTCAAAATCAAGTAGTGAAATATGTTCACTATGTCAAATATTGGCTACTGCATGGCTGATCTATCACCAAAAGTAGTCCAGTGGGCAGAAATAGAAAATTCAAAATCGACAACCCTTGGGCCCGATATTAGTCCATTTGGTCAAATATGGATTTCTGAATGACTGACATAATATCAGAAAGAGTCAATGAGTAGGTATAGAAATTTCGAGATCCATGACTGAAACATGTCAAATGGGTGAAATATTGGCTTCTCTATGGCTAATTTATCACCAGAAGGAGTCAATTGGGTAGAAATAGAAAGTTCAAAATCGATGACTCTTGGGCCCGATATTAGTCCATTTGGTCAAATATGGATTTCTGAATGACTGACATAATATCAGAAAGAGTCAATGAGTATATATAGAAATTTCGAGATCCATGAGTGAAACAAGTCAAATGGGTGAAATATTGGCTTCTCTATGGCTGATCTATCACAAAAAGGAGTCCACTGGGCAGAAATAGAAAATTCAAAATCGACAACCCTTGGGCCTGATGTTAGTCCATTTGGTCAAATATGGATTTCTGAATGACTGACATAATATCAGAAAAAGTCAATGAGTAGGTATAGAAATTTCGAGATCCATGACTGAAACAAGTCAAATTGGTCAAATATTGGCTTCTCTATAGCTAATTTATCACCAGAAGGAGTCAATTGGGTAGAAATAGAAAGTTCAAAATCGATGACTCTTGGGCCCGATATAAGTCCATTTGTTCAAATATGGACTTCTGAATGTCTGATGTAAAATCAGAAGCAGTCAATGAGTATGTATAGAAAGGTCAAGGTCAAGGAGGGAAACATGTTGAGTAAGTCAAAAATTGGCTACTGTATGGCTGATCTATCACCAAAAGGAGTCCAGTGGGCAGAAATAGAAAATTCAAAATCGACAACCCTTGGGCCTGATGTTAGTCCATTTGGTCAAATATGGATTTCTGAATGACTGACATAATATCAGAAAAAGTCAATGAGTAGGTATAGAAATTTCGAGATCCATGACTGAAACAAGTCAAATTGGTCAAATATTGGCTTCTCTATGGCTAATTTATCACCAGAAGGAGTCAATTGGGTAGAAATAGAAAGTTCAAAATCGATGACTCTTGGGCCCGATATAAGTCCATTTGTTCAAATATGGACTTCTGAATGTCTGATGTAAAATCAGAAGCAGTCAATGAGTATGTATAGAAAGGTCAAGATCAAGGAGGGAAACATGTTGAGTAAGTCAAAAATTGGCTACTGTATGGCTGATCTATCACCAAAAGGAGTCCAGTGGGCAGAAATAGAAAATTCAAAATCGACAACCCTTGGGCCCCATATTAGTCCATTTGGTCAAATATGGATTTCTGAAAGACTGACATAATATCAGAAAGAGTCAATGAGTATATATAGAAATTTCGAGATCCATGAGTGAAACAAGTCAAATGGGTGAAATATTGGCTTCTCTATGGCTGATCTATCACCAAAAGGATTCCACTGGGCAGAAATAGAAAGTTCAAAATCGATGCCTCTTGGGCCCGATATAAGTCCATTTGTTCAAATATGGACTTCTGAATGTCTGATGTAAAATCAGAAGCAGTCAATGAGTATGTATAGAAAGGTCAAGATCAAGGAGGGAAACATGTTGAGTAAGTCAAAAATTGGCTACTGTATGGCTGATCTATCACCAAATGGAGTCCAGTGGGCAGAAATAGAAAATTCAAAATCGACAACCCTTGGGCCCGATGTTAGTCCATTTGGTCAAATATGGATTTCTGAATGACTGACATAATATCAGAAAAAGTCAATGAGTAGGTATAGAAATTTCGAGATCCATGACTGAAACATGTCAAATTGGTCAAATATTGGCTTCTCTATGGCTAATTTATCACCAGAAGGAGTCAATTGGGTAGAAATAGAAAGTTCAAAATCGATAACTCTTGGGCCCGATATAGGTCCATTTGGTCAAATATGGACATCTGAATGACTGATGTAAAATCAGAAGTAGTCAATGAGTATGTATAAAAAGTTCAAGATCAAGTGCTGAAATATGTTCACTAGGTCAAATATTGGCTACTGTATGGCTGATATATCACCAAATGGAGTCCAGTGGGCAGAAATAGAAAATTCAAAATCGACAACCCTTGGGCCCGATATTAGTCCATTTGGTCAAATATGGATTTCTGAATGACTGATGTAAAATCAAAAGTAGTCAATGTGTATGTATAGAAAGTTCAAGATTAAGGAGTGAAACATGTTTAGTAAGTCAAAAATTGGCTACTGTATGGCTGATCTATCACCAAAAGGAGTCCATTGGGCAGAAATAGATAAAATTCAATATCGACAACCCTTGGGCCCGATATTAGTCCATTTGGTGAAATATGGATTTCTGAATGACTGACATAATATCAGAAAGAGTCAATGAGTAGGTATAGAAATTTCGAGATCCATGACTGAAACATGTCAAATGGGTGAAATATTGGCTTCTCTATGGCTAATTTATCACCAGAAGGAGTCAATTGGGTAGAAATGGAAAGTTCAAAATGGGCAACCCTTGGGCCCGATATTAGTCCATTTGGTCAAATACGGATTTCTGAATGACTGACGTAACATCAGAAAGAGTCAATGAGTAGGTATAGAAATGTCGAGATCCATGACTGAAACATGTCAAATGGGTCATATATTGGCTTCTCTATGGTTAATTTATCACCAAATGGAGTCAATTGGTTAGAAAAAGAAAGTTCAAAATTGATGACTCTTGGGCCATATATAAGTCAATTTGGTCAAATATGGACTTCTGAATGACTGATGTAAAATCAGAAGTAGTCAATGAGTATGTATAGAAAGTTCAAAATCAAGTAGTGAAATATGTTCACTATGTCAAATATTGGCTACTGCATGGCTGATCTATCACCAAAAGTAGTCCAGTGGGCAGAAATAGAAAATTCAAAATCGACAACCCTTGGGCCCGATATTAGTCCATTTGGTCAAATATGGATTTCTGAATGACTGACATAATATCAGAAAGAGTCAATGAGTAGGTATAGAAATTTCGAGATCCATGACTGAAACATGTCAAATGGGTGAAATATTGGCTTCTCTATGGCTAATTTATCACCAGAAGGAGTCAATTGGGTAGAAATAGAAAGTTCAAAATCGATGACTCTTGGGCCCGATATTAGTCCATTTGGTCAAATATGGATTTCTGAATGACTGACATAATATCAGAAAGAGTCAATGAGTATATATAGAAATTTCGAGATCCATGAGTGAAACAAGTCAAATGGGTGAAATATTGGCTTCTCTATGGCTGATCTATCACAAAAAGGAGTCCACTGGGCAGAAATAGAAAATTCAAAATCGACAACCCTTGGGCCTGATGTTAGTCCATTTGGTCAAATATGGATTTCTGAATGACTGACATAATATCAGAAAAAGTCAATGAGTAGGTATAGAAATTTCGAGATCCATGACTGAAACAAGTCAAATTGGTCAAATATTGGCTTCTCTATAGCTAATTTATCACCAGAAGGAGTCAATTGGGTAGAAATAGAAAGTTCAAAATCGATGACTCTTGGGCCCGATATAAGTCCATTTGTTCAAATATGGACTTCTGAATGTCTGATGTAAAATCAGAAGCAGTCAATGAGTATGTATAGAAAGGTCAAGGTCAAGGAGGGAAACATGTTGAGTAAGTCAAAAATTGGCTACTGTATGGCTGATCTATCACCAAAAGGAGTCCAGTGGGCAGAAATAGAAAATTCAAAATCGACAACCCTTGGGCCTGATGTTAGTCCATTTGGTCAAATATGGATTTCTGAATGACTGACATAATATCAGAAAAAGTCAATGAGTAGGTATAGAAATTTCGAGATCCATGACTGAAACAAGTCAAATTGGTCAAATATTGGCTTCTCTATGGCTAATTTATCACCAGAAGGAGTCAATTGGGTAGAAATAGAAAGTTCAAAATCGATGACTCTTGGGCCCGATATAAGTCCATTTGTTCAAATATGGACTTCTGAATGTCTGATGTAAAATCAGAAGCAGTCAATGAGTATGTATAGAAAGGTCAAGATCAAGGAGGGAAACATGTTGAGTAAGTCAAAAATTGGCTACTGTATGGCTGATCTATCACCAAAAGGAGTCCAGTGGGCAGAAATAGAAAATTCAAAATCGACAACCCTTGGGCCCCATATTAGTCCATTTGGTCAAATATGGATTTCTGAAAGACTGACATAATATCAGAAAGAGTCAATGAGTATATATAGAAATTTCGAGATCCATGAGTGAAACAAGTCAAATGGGTGAAATATTGGCTTCTCTATGGCTGATCTATCACCAAAAGGATTCCACTGGGCAGAAATAGAAAGTTCAAAATCGATGCCTCTTGGGCCCGATATAAGTCCATTTGTTCAAATATGGACTTCTGAATGTCTGATGTAAAATCAGAAGCAGTCAATGAGTATGTATAGAAAGGTCAAGATCAAGGAGGGAAACATGTTGAGTAAGTCAAAAATTGGCTACTGTATGGCTGATCTATCACCAAATGGAGTCCAGTGGGCAGAAATAGAAAATTCAAAATCGACAACCCTTGGGCCCGATGTTAGTCCATTTGGTCAAATATGGATTTCTGAATGACTGACATAATATCAGAAAAAGTCAATGAGTAGGTATAGAAATTTCGAGATCCATGACTGAAACATGTCAAATTGGTCAAATATTGGCTTCTCTATGGCTAATTTATCACCAGAAGGAGTCAATTGGGTAGAAATAGAAAGTTCAAAATCGATAACTCTTGGGCCCGATATAGGTCCATTTGGTCAAATATGGACATCTGAATGACTGATGTAAAATCAGAAGTAGTCAATGAGTATGTATAAAAAGTTCAAGATCAAGTGCTGAAATATGTTCACTAAGTCAAATATTGGCTACTGTATGGCTGATCTATCACCAAATGGAGTCCAGTGGGCAGAAATAGAAAATTCAAAATCGACAACCCTTGGGCCCCATATTAGTCCATTTGGTCAAATATGGATTTCTGAATGACTGATGTAAAATCAAAAGTAGTCAATGTGTATGTATAGAAAGGTCAAGATCAAGGAGTGAAACATGTTTAGTAAGTCAAAAATTGGCTACTGTATGGCAAATGTATCACCAGAAGGAGTCAATTGGGTAGAAATAGAAAGTTCAAAATGGGCAACCCTTGGGCCCGATATTAGTCCATTTGGTCAAATACGGATTTCTGAATGACTGACGTAACATCAGAAAGAGTCAATGAGTAGGTATAGAAATGTCGAGATCCATGACTGAAACATGTCAAATGGGTCATATATTGGCTTCTCTATGGTTAATTTATCACCAAATGGAGTCAATTGGTTAGAAAAAGAAAGTTCAAAATCGATGACTCTTGGGCCATATATAAGTCAATTTGGTCAAATATGGACTTCTGAATGACTGATGTAAAATCAGAAGTAGTCAATGAGTATGTATAGAAAGTTCAGGATCAAGTACTGAAATATGTTCACTATGTCAAATATTGGCTACTGAATGGCTGATCTATCACCAAAAGGAATCCAGTGGGCAGAAAAAGATAATTCAAAATCGACAACCCTTGGGCCCGATATTAGTCCATTTGGTCAAATACGGATTTCTGAATGACTGACATAATATCAGAAAGAGTCAATGAGTAGGTATAGAAATTTCTAGATCCATGACTGAAAAATGTCAAATGGGTCAAATATTGGCTTCTCTATGCCTAATTTATCACCAGAAGGAGTCAATTGAGTAGAAAGAAAAAGTTCAAATTCGATGACTCTTGGGCCCGATATTGGTCCATTTGGTCAAATATGGATGTCTGAATGACTGACATAATATCAGAAAGAGTCAATGAGTAGGTATAGAAATTTCTAGATCCGTGACTGAAACATGTCAAATGGGTCAAATATTGGCTTCTCTATGGCTAATTTATCACCAGAACTAGTCAATTCGGTAGAAATAAAAAGTTCTGAATCGATGACTCTTGGGCCCGATATAGGTCCATTTGGTCAAATATGGACTTCTGAATGACTGACATAATATCAGAAAGAGTCAATGAGTATGTATAGAAAGTTCAAGATCAAGTACTGAAATATGTTCACTATGTCAAATATTGGCTACTGTATGGCTGATCTATCACCAAAAGGAGTCCATTGGGCAGAAATAGATAAAATTCAATATCGACAACCCTTGGGCCCGATATTAGTCCATTTGGTGAAATATGGATTTCTGAATGACTGACATAATATCAGAAAGAGTCAATGAGTAGGTATAGAAATTTCGAGATCCATGACTGAAACATGTCAAATGGGTGAAATATTGGCTTCTCTATGGCTAATTTATCACCAGAAGGAGTCAATTGGGTAGAAATAGAAAGTTCAAAATTGATGACTCTTGGTCCCGATATAAGTCCATTTGGTCAAATATGGACTTCTGAATGACTGATGTAAAATCAGAAGTAGTCAATGAGTATGTATAAAAAGTTCAAGATCAAGTGCTGAAATATGTTCACTATGTCAAATATTGGCTACTGCATGGCTGATCTATCACCAAAAGGAGTCCAGTGGGCAGAAATAGAAAATTCAAAATCGACAACCCTTGGGCCCGATATTAGTCCATTTGGTCAAATATGGATTTCTGAATGACTGACATAATATCAGAAAGAGTCAATGAGTAGGTATAGAAATTTCGAGATCCATGACTGAAACATGTCAAATGGGTGAAATATTGGCTTCTCTATGGCTAATTTATCACCAGAAGGAGTCAATTGGGTAGAAATAGAAAGTTCAAAATCGATGACTCTTGGGCCCGATATTAGTCCATTTGGTCAAATATGGATTTCTGAATGACTGACATAATATCAGAAAGAGTCAATGAGTATATATAGAAATTTCGAGATCCATGAGTGAAACAAGTCAAATGGGTGAAATATTGGCTTCTCTATGGCTGATCTATCACCAAAAGGAGTCCACTGGGCAGAAATAGAAAATTCAAAATCGATAACCCATGGGCCCGATATTAGTCCATTTGGTCAAATATGGATTTCTGAATGACTGACATAATATCAGAAAGAATCAATGAGTAGGTATAGAAATTTCGAGATCCATGACTGAAACAAGTCAAATTGGTCAAATATTGGCTTCTCTATGGCTAATTTATCACCAGAAGGAGTCAATTGGGTAGAAATAGAAAGTTCAAAATCGATGACTCTTGGGCCCGATATAAGTCCATTTGTTCAAATATGGACTTCTGAATGTCTGATGTAAAATCAGAAGCAGTCAATGAGTATGTATAGAAAGGTCAAGGTCAAGGAGGGAAACATGTTGAGTAAGTCAAAAATTGGCTACTGTATGGCTGATCTATCACCAAAAGGAGTCCAGTGGGCAGAAATAGAAAATTCAAAATCGACAACCCTTGGGCCCCATATTAGTCCATTTGGTCAAATATGGATTTCTGAAAGACTGACATAATATCAGAAAGAGTCAATGAGTATATATAGAAATTTCGAGATCCATGAGTGAAACAAGTCAAATGGGTGAAATATTGGCTTCTCTATGGCTGATCTATCACCAAAAGGAGTCCACTGGGCAGAAATAGAAAGTTCAAAATCGATGACCCTTGGGCCCGATATAAGTCCATTTGTTCAAATATGGACTTCTGAATGTCTGATGTAAAATCAGAAGCAGTCAATGAGTATGTATAGAAAGGTCAAGATCAAGGAGGGAAACATGTTGAGTAAGTCAAAAATTGGCTACTGTATGGCTGATCTATCACCAAATGGAGTCCAGTGGGCAGAAATAGAAAATTCAAAATCGACAACCCTTGGGCCCGATGTTAGTCCATTTGGTCAAATATGGATTTCTGAATGACTGACATAATATCAGAAAAAGTCAATGAGTAGGTATAGAAATTTCTAGATCCATGACTGAAACATGTCAAATTGGTCAAATATTGGCTTCTCTATGGCTAATTTATCACCAGAAGGAGTCAATTGGGTAGAAATAGAAAGTTCAAAATCGATAACTCTTGGGCCCGATATAGGTCCATTTGGTCAAATATGGACATCTGAATGACTGATGTAAAATCAGAAGTAGTCAATGAGTATGTATAAAAAGTTCAAGATCAAGTGCTGAAATATGTTCACTAGGTCAAATATTGGCTACTGTATGGCTGATCTATCACCAAATGGAGTCCAGTGGGCAGAAATAGAAAATTCAAAATCGACAACCCTTGGGCCCGATATTAGTCCATTTGGTCAAATATGGATTTCTGAATGACTGATGTAAAATCAAAAGTAGTCAATGTGTATGTATAGAAAGTTCAAGATCAAGGAGTGAAACATGTTTAGTAAGTCAGAAATTGGCTACTGTATGGCAAATGTATCACCAGAAGGAGTCAATTGGGTAGAAATAGAAAGTTCAAAATGGACAACCCTTGGGCCCGATATTAGTCCATTTGGTCAAATACGGATTTCTGAATGACTGACATAATATCAGAAAGAGTCAATGAGTAGGTATAAAAATTTCTAGATCCAAGACTGAAAAATGTCAAATGGGTCAAATATTTGGCTTCTCTATGCCTAATTTATCACCAGAAGGAGTCAATTGAGTAGAAAGAAAAAGTTCAAATTCGATGACTCTTGGGCCCGATATTAGTCGATTTGGTCAAATATGGATGTCTGAATGACTGACATAATATCAGAAAGAGTCAATGAGTAGGTATAGAAATTTCTAGATCCGTGACTGAAACATGTCAAATGGGTCAAATATTGGCTTCTCTATGGCTAATTTATCACCAGAACTAGTCAATTCGGTAGAAATAAAAAGTTCTAAATCGATGACTCTTGGGCCCGATATAGGTCCATTTGGTCAAATATGGACTTCTGAATGACTGACATAATATCAGAAAGAGTCAATGAGTATGTATAGAAAGTTCAAGATCAAGTACTGAAATATGTTCACTATGTCAAATATTGGCTACTGTATGGCTGATCTATCACCAAAAGGAGTCCATTGGGCAGAAATAGATAAAATTCAATATCGACAACCCTTGGGCCCGATATTAGTCCATTTGGTGAAATATGGATTTCTGAATGACTGACATAATATCAGAAAGAGTCAATGAGTAGGTATAGAAATTTCGAGATCCATGACTGAAACATGTCAAATGGGTGAAATATTGGCTTCTCTATGGCTAATTTATCACCAGAAGGAGTCAATTGGGTAGAAATAGAAAGTTCAAAATTGATGACTCTTGGTCCCGATATAAGTCCATTTGGTCAAATATGGACTTCTGAATGACTGATGTAAAATCAGAAGTAGTCAATGAGTATGTATAAAAAGTTCAAGATCAAGTGCTGAAATATGTTCACTATGTCAAATATTGGCTACTGCATGGCTGATCTATCACCAAAAGGAGTCCAGTGGGCAGAAATAGAAAATTCAAAATCGACAACCCTTGGGCCCGATATTAGTCCATTTGGTCAAATATGGATTTCTGAATGACTGACATAATATCAGAAAGAGTCAATGAGTAGGTATAGAAATTTCGAGATCCATGACTGAAACATGTCAAATGGGTGAAATATTGGCTTCTCTATGGCTAATTTATCACCAGAAGGAGTCAATTGGGTAGAAATAGAAAGTTCAAAATCGATGACTCTTGGGCCCGATATTAGTCCATTTGGTCAAATATGGATTTCTGAATGACTGACATAATATCAGAAAGAGTCAATGAGTATATATAGAAATTTCGAGATCCATGAGTGAAACAAGTCAAATGGGTGAAATATTGGCTTCTCTATGGCTGATCTATCACCAAAAGGAGTCCACTGGGCAGAAATAGAAAATTCAAAATCGATAACCCATGGGCCCGATATTAGTCCATTTGGTCAAATATGGATTTCTGAATGACTGACATAATATCAGAAAGAGTCAATGAGTAGGTATAGAAATTTCGAGATCCATGACTGAAACAAGTCAAATTGGTCAAATATTGGCTTCTCTATGGCTAATTTATCACCAGAAGGAGTCAATTGGGTAGAAATAGAAAGTTCAAAATCGATGACTCTTGGGCCCGATATAAGTCCATTTGTTCAAATATGGACTTCTGAATGTCTGATGTAAAATCAGAAGCAGTCAATGAGTATGTATAGAAAGGTCAAGATCAAGGAGGGAAACATGTTGAGTAAGTCAAAAATTGGCTACTGTATGGCTGATCTATCACCAAAAGGAGTCCAGTGGGCAGAAATAGAAAATTCAAAATCGACAACCCTTGGGCCTGATGTTAGTCCATTTGGTCAAATATGGATTTCTGAAAGACTGACATAATATCAGAAAAAGTCAATGAGTAGGTATAGAAATTTCGAGATCCATGACTGAAACAAGTCAAATTGGTCAAATATTGGCTTCTCTATGGCTAATTTATCACCAGAAGGAGTCAATTGGGCAGAAATAGAAAGTTCAAAATCGATGACCCTTGGGCCCGATATAAGTCCATTTGTTCAAATATGGACTTCTGAATGTCTGATGTAAAATCAGAAGCAGTCAATGAGTATGTATAGAAAGGTCAAGATCAAGGAGGGAAACATGTTGAGTAAGTCAAAAATTGGCTACTGTATGGCTGATCTATCACCAAATGGAGTCCAGTGGGCAGAAATAGAAAATTCAAAATCGACAACCCTTGGGCCCGATGTTAGTCCATTTGGTCAAATATGGATTTCTGAATGACTGACATAATATCAGAAAAAGTCAATGAGTAGGTATAGAAATTTCGAGATCCATGACTGAAACATGTCAAATTGGTCAAATATTGGCTTCTCTATAGCTAATTTATCACCAGAAGGAGTCAATTGGGTAGAAATAGAAAGTTCAAAATCGATAACTCTTGGGCCCGATATAGGTCCATTTGGTCAAATATGGACATCTGAATGACTGATGTAAAATCAGAAGTAGTCAATGAGTATGTATAAAAAGTTCAAGATCAAGTGCTGAAATATGTTCACTAGGTCAAATATTGGCTACTGTATGGCTGATCTATCACCAAATGGAGTCCAGTGGGCAGAAATAGAAAATTCAAAATCGACAACCCTTGGGCCCGATATTAGTCCATTTGGTCAAATATGGATTTCTGAATGACTGATGTAAAATCAAAAGTAGTCAATGTGTATGTATAGAAAGTTCAAGATCAAGGAGTGAAACATGTTTAGTAAGTCAGAAATTGGCTACTGTATGGCAAATGTATCACCAGAAGGAGTCAATTGGGTAGAAATAGAAAGTTCAAAATGGACAACCCTTGGGCCCGATATTAGTCCATTTGGTCAAATACGGATTTCTGAATGACTGACGTAACATCAGAAAGAGTCAATGAGTAGGTATAGAAATGTCGAGATCCATGACTGAAACATGTCAAATGGGTCATATATTGGCTTCTCTATGGCTAATTTATCACCAAACGGAGTCAATTGGTTAGAAATAGAAAGTTCAAAATTGATGACTCTTGGGCCATATATAAGTCAATTTGGTCAAATATGGACTTCTGAATGACTGATGTAAAATCAGAAGTAGTCAATGAGTATGTATAGAAAGTTCAGGATCAAGTACTGAAATATGTTCACTATGTCAAATATTGGCTACTGAATGGCTGATCTATCACCAAAAGGAATCCAGTGGGCAGAAAAAGATAATTCAAAATCGACAACCCTTGGGCCCGATATTAGTCCATTTGGTCAAATACGGATTTCTGAATGACTGACATAATATCAGAAAGAGTCAATGAGTAGGTATAGAAATTTCTAGATCCAAGACTGAAAAATGTCAAATGGGTCAAATATTTGGCTTCTCTATGCCTAATTTATCACCAGAAGGAGTCAATTGAGTAGAAAGAAAAAGTTCAAATTCGATGACTCTTGGGCCCGATATTAGTCCATTTGGTCAAATATGGATGTCTGAATGACTGACATAATATCAGAAAGAGTCAATGAGTAGGTATAGAAATTTCTAGATCCGTGACTGAAACATGTCAAATGGGTCAAATATTGGCTTCTCTATGGCTAATTTATCACCAGAACTAGTCAATTCGGTAGAAATAAAAAGTTCTAAATCGATGACTCTTGGGCCCGATATAGGTCCATTTGGTCAAATATGGACTTCTGAATGACTGACATAATATCAGAAAGAGTCAATGAGTATGTATAGAAAGTTCAAGATCAAGTACTGAAATATGTTCACTATGTCAAATATTGGCTACTGTATGGCTGATCTATCACCAAAAGGAGTCCATTGGGCAGAAATAGATAAAATTCAATATCGATAACCCTTGGGCCCGATATTAGTCCATTTGGTGAAATATGGATTTCTGAATGACTGACATAATATCAGAAAGAGTCAATGAGTAGGTATAGAAATTTCGAGATCCATGACTGAAACATGTCAAATGGGTGAAATATTGGCTTCTCTATGGCTAATTTATCACCAGAAGGAGTCAATTGGGTAGAAATAGAAAGTTCAAAATTGATGACTCTTGGTCCCGATATAAGTCCATTTGGTCAAATATGGACTTCTGAATGACTGATGTAAAATCAGAAGTAGTCAATGAGTATGTATAAAAAGTTCAAGATCAAGTGCTGAAATATGTTCACTATGTCAAATATTGGCTACTGCATGGCTGATCTATCACCAAAAGGAGTCCAGTGGGCAGAAATAGAAAATTCAAAATCGACAACCCTTGGGCCCGATATTAGTCCATTTGGTCAAATATGGATTTCTGAATGACTGACATAATATCAGAAAGAGTCAATGAGTAGGTATAGAAATTTCGAGATCCATGACTGAAACATGTCAAATGGGTGAAATATTGGCTTCTCTATGGCTAATTTATCACCAGAAGGAGTCAATTGGGTAGAAATAGAAAGTTCAAAATCGATGACTCTTGGGCCCGATATTAGTCCATTTGGTCAAATATGGATTTCTGAATGACTGACATAATATCAGAAAGAGTCAATGAGTATATATAGAAATTTCGAGATCCATGAGTGAAACAAGTCAAATGGGTGAAATATTGGCTTCTCTATGGCTGATCTATCACCAAAAGGAGTCCACTGGGCAGAAATAGAAAATTCAAAATCGATAACCCATGGGCCCGATATTAGTCCATTTGGTCAAATATGGATTTCTGAATGACTGACATAATATCAGAAAGAGTCAATGAGTAGGTATAGAAATTTCGAGATCCATGACTGAAACAAGTCAAATTGGTCAAATATTGGCTTCTCTATGGCTAATTTATCACCAGAAGGAGTCAATTGAGTAGAAAGAAAAAGTTCAAATTCGATGACTCTTGGGCCCGATATTAGTCCATTTGGTCAAATATGGATGTCTGAATGACTGACATAATATCAGAAAGAGTCAATGAGTAGGTATAGAAATTTCTAGATCCGTGACTGAAACATGTCAAATGGGTCAAATATTGGCTTCTCTATGGCTAATTTATCACCAGAACTAGTCAATTCGGTAGAAATAAAAAGTTCTAAATCGATGACTCTTGGGCCCGATATAGGTCCATTTGGTCAAATATGGACTTCTGAATGACTGACATAATATCAGAAAGAGTCAATGAGTATGTATAGAAAGTTCAAGATCAAGTACTGAAATATGTTCACTATGTCAAATATTGGCTACTGTATGGCTGATCTATCACCAAAAGGAGTCCATTGGGCAGAAATAGATAAAATTCAATATCGATAACCCTTGGGCCCGATATTAGTCCATTTGGTGAAATATGGATTTCTGAATGACTGACATAATATCAGAAAGAGTCAATGAGTAGGTATAGAAATTTCGAGATCCATGACTGAAACATGTCAAATGGGTGAAATATTGGCTTCTCTATGGCTAATTTATCACCAGAAGGAGTCAATTGGGTAGAAATAGAAAGTTCAAAATTGATGACTCTTGGTCCCGATATAAGTCCATTTGGTCAAATATGGACTTCTGAATGACTGATGTAAAATCAGAAGTAGTCAATGAGTATGTATAAAAAGTTCAAGATCAAGTGCTGAAATATGTTCACTATGTCAAATATTGGCTACTGCATGGCTGATCTATCACCAAAAGGAGTCCAGTGGGCAGAAATAGAAAATTCAAAATCGACAACCCTTGGGCCCGATATTAGTCCATTTGGTCAAATATGGATTTCTGAATGACTGACATAATATCAGAAAGAGTCAATGAGTAGGTATAGAAATTTCGAGATCCATGACTGAAACATGTCAAATGGGTGAAATATTGGCTTCTCTATGGCTAATTTATCACCAGAAGGAGTCAATTGGGTAGAAATAGAAAGTTCAAAATCGATGACTCTTGGGCCCGATATTAGTCCATTTGGTCAAATATGGATTTCTGAATGACTGACATAATATCAGAAAGAGTCAATGAGTATATATAGAAATTTCGAGATCCATGAGTGAAACAAGTCAAATGGGTGAAATATTGGCTTCTCTATGGCTGATCTATCACCAAAAGGAGTCCACTGGGCAGAAATAGAAAATTCAAAATCGATAACCCATGGGCCCCATATTAGTCCATTTGGTCAAATATGGATTTCTGAATGACTGACATAATATCAGAAAGAGTCAATGAGTAGGTATAGAAATTTCGAGATCCATGACTGAAACAAGTCAAATTGGTCAAATATTGGCTTCTCTATGGCTAATTTATCACCAGAAGGAGTCAATTGGGTAGAAATAGAAAGTTCAAAATCGATGACTCTTGGGCCCGATATAAGTCCATTTGTTCAAATATGGACTTCTGAATGTCTGATGTAAAATCAGAAGCAGTCAATGAGTATGTATAGAAAGGTCAAGATCAAGGAGGGAAACATGTTGAGTAAGTCAAAAATTGGCTACTGTATGGCTGATCTATCACCAAAAGGAGTCCAGTGGGCAGAAATAGAAAATTCAAAATCGACAACCCTTGGGCCTGATGTTAGTCCATTTGGTCAAATATGGATTTCTGAAAGACTGACATAATATCAGAAAAAGTCAATGAGTAGGTATAGAAATTTCGAGATCCATGACTGAAACAAGTCAAATTGGTCAAATATTGGCTTCTCTATGGCTAATTTATCACCAGAAGGAGTCAATTGGGTAGAAATAGAAAGTTCAAAATCGATGACTCTTGGGCCCGATATAAGTCCATTTGTTCAAATATGGACTTCTGAATGTCTGATGTAAAATCAGAAGCAGTCAATGAGTATGTATAGAAAGGTCAAGATCCGTGACTGAAACATGTCAAATGGGTCAAATATTGGCTTCTCTATGGCTAATTTATCACCAGAACTAGTCAATTCGGTAGAAATAAAAAGTTCTAAATCGATGACTCTTGGGCCCGATATAGGTCCATTTGGTCAAATATGGACTTCTGAATGACTGACATAATATCAGAAAGAGTCAATGAGTATGTATAGAAAGTTCAAGATCAAGTACTGAAATATGTTCACTATGTCAAATATTGGCTACTGTATGGCTGATCTATCACCAAAAGGAGTCCATTGGGCAGAAATAGATAAAATTCAATATCGACAACCCTTGGGCCCGATATTAGTCCATTTGGTGAAATATAGATTTCTGAATGACTGACATAATATCAGAAAGAGTCAATGAGTAGGTATAGAAATTTCGAGATCCATGACTGAAACATGTCAAATGGGTGAAATATTGGCTTCTCTATGGCTAATTTATCACCAGAAGGAGTCAATTGGGTAGAAATAGAAAGTTCAAAATTGATGACTCTTGGGCCCGATATAAGTCCATTTGGTCAAATATGGACTTCTGAATGACTGATGTAAAATCAGAAGTAGTCAATGAGTATGTATAAAAAGTTCAAGATCAAGTGCTGAAATATGTTCACTATGTCAAATATTGGCTACTGCATGGCTGATCTATCACCAAAAGGAGTCCAGTGGGCAGAAATAGAAAATTCAAAATCGACAACCCTTGGGCCCGATATTAGTCCATTTGGTCAAATATGGATTTCTGAATGACTGACATAATATCAGAAAGAGTCAATGAGTAGGTATAGAAATTTCGAGATCCATGACTGAAACATGTCAAATGGGTGAAATATTGGCTTCTCTATGGCTAATTTATCACCAGAAGGAGTCAATTGGGTAGAAATAGAAAGTTCAAAATCGATGACTCTTGGGCCCGATATTAGTCCATTTGGTCAAATATGGATTTCTGAATGACTGACATAATATCAGAAAGAGTCAATGAGTAGGTATAGAAATTTCGAGATCCATGACTGAAACAAGTCAAATTGGTCAAATATTGGCTTCTCTATGGCTAATTTATCACCAGAAGGAGTCAATTGGGTAGAAATAGAAAGTTCAAAATCGATGACTCTTGGGCCCGATATAAGTCCTTTTGTTCAAATATGGACTTCTGAATGTCTGATGTAAAATCAGAAGCAGTCAATGAGTATGTATAGACAGGTCAAGATCAAGGAGGGAAACATGTTGAGTAAGTCAAAAATTGGCTACTGTATGGCTGATCTATCACCAAAAGGAGTCCAGTGGGCAGAAATAGAAAATTCAAAATCGACAACCCTTGTTCCTGATGTTAGTCCATTTGGTCAAATATGGATTTCTGAATGACTGACATAATATCAGAAAAAGTCAATGAGTAGGTATAGAAATTTCGAGATCCATGACTGAAACAAGTCAAATTGGTCAAATATTGGCTTCTCTATGGCTAATTTATCACCAGAAGGAGTCAATTGGGTAGAAATAGAAAGTTCAAAATCGATGACTCTTGGGCCCGATATAAGTCCATTTGTTCAAATATGGACTTCTGAATGTCTGATGTAAAATCAGAAGCAGTCAATGAGTATGTATAGAAAGGTCAAGATCAAGGAGGGAAACATGTTGAGTAAGTCAAAAATTGGCTACTGTATGGCTGATCTATCACCAAAAGGAGTCCAGTGGGCAGAAATAGAAAATTCAAAATCGACAACCCTTGGGCCTGATGTTAGTCCATTTGGTCAAATATGGATTTCTGAATGACTGACATAATATCAGAAAAAGTCAATGAGTAGGTATAGAAATTTCGAGATCCATGACTGAAACAAGTCAAATTGGTCAAATATTGGCTTCTCTATGGCTAATTTATCACCAGAAGGAGTCAATTGGGTAGAAATAGAAAGTTCAAAATCGATGACTCTTGGGCCCGATATAAGTCCATTTGTTCAAATATGGACTTCTGAATGTCTGATGTAAAATCAGAAGCAGTCAATGAGTATGTATAGAAAGGTCAAGATCAAGGAGGGAAACATGTTGGGTAAGTCAAAATTTGGCTACTGTATGGCTGATCTATCACCAAAAGGAGTCCAGTGGGCAGAAATAGAAAATTCAAAATCGACAACCCTCGGGCCCCATATTAGTCAATTTGGTCAAATTTGGATTTCTGAAAGACTGACATAATATCAGAATGAGTCAATGAGTATATATAGAAATTTCGAGATCCATGAGTGAAACAAGTCAAATGGGTGAAATATTGGCTTCTCTATGGCTGATCTATCACCAAAAGGAGTCCACTGGGCAGAAATAGAAAGTTCAAAATCGATGACTCTTGGGCCCGATATAAGTCCATTTGTTCAAATATGGACTTCTGAATGTCTGATGTAAAATCAGAAGCAGTCAATGAGTATGTATAGAAAGGTCAAGATCAAGGAGGGAAACATGTTGAGTAAGTCAAAAATTGGCTACTGTATGGCTGATCTATCACCAAATGGAGTCCAGTGGGCAGAAATAGAAAATTCAAAATCGACAACCCTTGGGCCCGATGTTAGTCCATTTGGTCAAATATGGATTTCTGAATGACTGACATAATATCAGAAAAAGTCAATGAGTAGGTATAGAAATTTCGAGATCCATGACTGAAACATGTCAAATTGGTCAAATATTGGCTTCTCTATGGCTAATTTATCACCAGAAGGAGTCAATTGGGTAGAAATAGAAAGTTCAAAATCGATAACTCTTGGGCCCGATATAGGTCCATTTGGTCAAATATGGACATCTGAATGACTGATGTAAAATCAGAAGTAGTCAATGAGTATGTATAAAAAGTTCAAGATCAAGTGCTGAAATATGTTCACTAGGTCAAATATTGGCTACTGTATGGCTGATCTATCACCAAATGGAGTCCAGTGGGCAGAAATAGAAAATTCAAAATCGACAACCCTTGGGCCCGATATTAGTCCATTTGGTCAAATATGGATTTCTGAATGACTGATGTAAAATCAAAAGTAGTCAATGTGTATGTATAGAAAGTTCAAGATCAAGGAGTGAAACATGTTTAGTAAGTCAAAAATTGGCTACTGTATGGCAAATGTATCACCAGAAGGAGTCAATTGGGTAGAAATAGAAAGTTCAAAATGGACAACCCTTGGGCCCGATATTAGTCCATTTGTTCAAATACGGATTTCTGAATGACTGACGTAACATCAGAAAGAGTCAATGAGTAGGTATAGAAATGTCGAGATCCATGACTGAAACATGTCAAATGGGTCATATATTGGCTTCTCTATGGTTAATTTATCACCAAACGGAGTCAATTGGTTAGAAATAGAAAGTTCAAAATTGATGACTCTTGGGCCATATATAAGTCAATTTGGTCAAATATGGACTTCTGAATGACTGATGTAAAATCAGAAGTAGTCAATGAGTATATATAGAAAGTTCAGGATCAAGTACTGAAATATGTTCACTATGTCAAATATTGGCTACTGAATGGCTGATCTATCACCAAAAGGAATCCAGTGGGCAGAAAAAGATAATTCAAAATCGACAACCCTTGGGCCCGATATTAGTCCATTTGGTCAAATACGGATTTCTGAATGACTGACATAATATCAGAAAGAGTCAATGAGTAGGTATAGAAATTTCTAGATTGAAGACTGAAAAATGTCAAATGGGTCAAATATTGGCTTCTCTATGCCTAATTTATCACCAGAAGGAGTCAATTGAGTAGAAAGAAAAAGTTCAAATTCGATGACTCTTGGGCCCGATATTAGTCCATTTGGTCAAATATGGATGTCTGAATGACTGACATAATATCAGAAAGAGTCAATGAGTAGGTATAGAAATTTCTAGATCCGTGACTGAAACATGTCAAATGGGTCAAATATTGCTTCTCTATGGCTAATTTATCACCAGAACTAGTCAATTCGGTAGAAATAAAAAGTTCTAAATCGATGACTCTTGGGCCCGATATAGGTCCATTTGGTCAAATATGGACTTCTGAATGACTGACATAATATCAGAAAGAGTCAATGAGTATGTATAGAAAGTTCAAGATCAAGTACTGAAATATGTTCACTATGTCAAATATTGGCTACTGTATGGCTGATCTATCACCAAAAGGAGTCCATTGGGCAGAAATAGATAAAATTCAATATCGACAACCCTTGGGCCCGATATTAGTCCATTTGGTGAAATATGTATTTCTGAATGACTGACATAATATCAGAAAGAGTCAATGAGTAGGTATAGAAATTTCGAGATCCATGACTGAAACATGTCAAATGGGTGAAATATTGGCTTCTCTATGGCTAATTTATCACCAGAAGGAGTCAATTGGGTAGAAATAGAAAGTTCAAAATTGATGACTCTTGGTCCCGATATAAGTCCATTTGGTCAAATATGGACTTCTGAATGACTGATGTAAAATCAGAAGTAGTCAATGAGTATGTATAAAAAGTTCAAGATCAAGTGCTGAAATATGTTCACTATGTCAAATATTGGCTACTGCATGGCTGATCTATCACCAAAAGGAGTCCAGTGGGCAGAAATAGAAAATTCAAAATCGACAACCCTTGGGCCCGATATTAGTCCATTTGGTCAAATATGGATTTCTGAATGACTGACATAATATCAGAAAGAGTCAATGAGTAGGTATAGAAATTTCGAGATCCATGACTGAAACATGTCAAATGGGTGAAATATTGGCTTCTCTATGGCTAATTTATCACCAGAAGGAGTCAATTGGGTAGAAATAGAAAGTTCAAAATCGATGACTCTTGGGCCCGATATTAGTCCATTTGGTCAAATATGGATTTCTGAATGACTGACATAATATCAGAAAGAGTCAATGAGTATATATAGAAATTTCGAGATCCATGAGTGAAACAAGTCAAATGGGTGAAATATTGGCTTCTCTATGGCTGATCTATCACCAAAAGGAGTCCACTGGGCAGAAATAGAAAATTCAAAATCGATAACCCATGGGCCCGATATTAGTCCATTTGGTCAAATATGGATTTCTGAATGACTGACATAATATCAGAAAGAGTCAATGAGTAGGTATAGAAATTTCGAGATCCATGACTAAAACAAGTCAAATTGGTCAAATATTGGCTTCTCTATGGCTAATTTATCACCAGAAGGAGTCAATTGGGTAGAAATAGAAAGTTCAAAATCGATGACTCTTGGGCCCGATATAAGTCCATTTGTTCAAATATGGACTTCTGAATGTCTGATGTAAAATCAGAAGCAGTCAATGAGTATGTATAAAAAGTTCAAGATCAAGTGCTGAAATATGTTCACTAGGTCAAATATTGGCTACTGTATGGCTGATCTATCACCAAATGGAGTCCAGTGGGCAGAAATAGAAAATTCAAAATCGACAACCCTTGGGCCCGATATTAGTCCATTTGGTCAAATATGGATTTCTGAATGACTGATGTAAAATCAAAAGTAGTCAATGTGTATGTATAGAAAGTTCAAGATCAAGGAGTGAAACATGTTTAGTAAGTCAAAAATTGGCTACTGTATGGCAAATGTATCACCAGAAGGAGTCAATTGGGTAGAAATAGAAAGTTCAAAATGGACAACCCTTGGGCCCGATATTAGTCCATTTGTTCAAATACGGATTTCTGAATGACTGACGTAACATCAGAAAGAGTCAATGAGTAGGTATAGAAATGTCGAGATCCATGACTGAAACATGTCAAATGGGTCATATATTGGCTTCTCTATGGTTAATTTATCACCAAAGGGAGTCAATTGGTTAGAAATAGAAAGTTCAAAATTGATGACTCTTGGGCCATATATAAGTCAATTTGGTCAAATATGGACTTCTGAATGACTGATGTAAAATCAGAAGTAGTCAATGAGTATATATAGAAAGTTCAGGATCAAGTACTGAAATATGTTCACTATGTCAAATATTGGCTACTGAATGGCTGATCTATCACCAAAAGGAATCCAGTGGGCAGAAAAAGATAATTCAAATTCGATGACTCTTGGGCCCGATATTAGTCCATTTGGTCAAATATGGATGTCTGAATGACTGACATAATATCAGAAAGAGTCAATGAGTAGGTATAGAAATTTCTAGATCCGTGACTGAAACATGTCAAATGGGTCAAATATTGCTTCTCTATGGCTAATTTATCACCAGAACTAGTCAATTCGGTAGAAATAAAAAGTTCTAAATCGATGACTCTTGGGCCCGATATAGGTCCATTTGGTCAAATATGGACTTCTGAATGACTGACATAATATCAGAAAGAGTCAATGAGTATGTATAGAAAGTTCAAGATCAAGTACTGAAATATGTTCACTATGTCAAATATTGGCTACTGTATGGCTGATCTATCACCAAAAGGAGTCCATTGGGCAGAAATAGATAAAATTCAATATCGACAACCCTTGGGCCCGATATTAGTCCATTTGGTGAAATATGTATTTCTGAATGACTGACATAATATCAGAAAGAGTCAATGAGTAGGTATAGAAATTTCGAGATCCATGACTGAAACATGTCAAATGGGTGAAATATTGGCTTCTCTATGGCTAATTTATCACCAGAAGGAGTCAATTGGGTAGAAATAGAAAGTTCAAAATTGATGACTCTTGGTCCCGATATAAGTCCATTTGGTCAAATATGGACTTCTGAATGACTGATGTAAAATCAGAAGTAGTCAATGAGTATGTATAAAAAGTTCAAGATCAAGTGCTGAAATATGTTCACTATGTCAAATATTGGCTACTGCATGGCTGATCTATCACCAAAAGGAGTCCAGTGGGCAGAAATAGAAAATTCAAAATCGACAACCCTTGGGCCCGATATTAGTCCATTTGGTCAAATATGGATTTCTGAATGACTGACATAATATCAGAAAGAGTCAATGAGTAGGTATAGAAATTTCGAGATCCATGACTGAAACATGTCAAATGGGTGAAATATTGGCTTCTCTATGGCTAATTTATCACCAGAAGGAGTCAATTGGGTAGAAATAGAAAGTTCAAAATCGATGACTCTTGGGCCCGATATTAGTCCATTTGGTCAAATATGGATTTCTGAATGACTGACATAATATCAGAAAGAGTCAATGAGTATATATAGAAATTTCGAGATCCATGAGTGAAACAAGTCAAATGGGTGAAATATTGGCTTCTCTATGGCTGATCTATCACCAAAAGGAGTCCACTGGGCAGAAATAGAAAATTCAAAATCGATAACCCATGGGCCCGATATTAGTCCATTTCGTCAAATATGGATTTCTGAATGACTGACATAATATCAGAAAGAGTCAATGAGTAGGTATAGAAATTTCGAGATCCATGACTAAAACAAGTCAAATTGGTCAAATATTGGCTTCTCTATGGCTAATTTATCACCAGAAGGAGTCAATTGGGTAGAAATAGAAAGTTCAAAATCGATGACTCTTGGGCCCGATATAAGTCCATTTGTTCAAATATGGACTTCTGAATGTCTGATGTAAAATCAGAAGCAGTCAATGAGTATGTATAGAAAGGTCAAGATCAAGGAGGGAAACATGTTGAGTAAGTCAAAAATTGGCTACTGTATGGCTGATCTATCACCAAATGGAGTCCAGTGGGCAGAAATAGAAAATTCAAAATCGACAACCCTTGGGCCCGATGTTAGTCCATTTGGTCAAATATGGATTTCTGAATGACTGACATAATATCAGAAAAAGTCAATGAGTAGGTATAGAAATTTCGAGATCCATGACTGAAACATGTCAAATTGGTCAAATATTGGCTTCTCTATGGCTAATTTATCACCAGAAGGAGTCAATTGGGTAGAAATAGAAAGTTCAAAATCGATAACTCTTGGGCCCGATATAGGTCCATTTGGTCAAATATGGACATCTGAATGACTGATGTAAAATCAGAAGTAGTCAATGAGTATGTATAAAAAGTTCAAGATCAAGTGCTGAAATATGTTCACTAAGTCAAATATTGGCTACTGTATGGCTGATCTATCACCAAATGGAGTCCAGTGGGCAGAAATAGAAAATTCAAAATCGACAACCCTTGGGCCCGATATTAGTCCATTTGGTCAAATATGGATTTCTGAATGACTGATGTAAAATCAAAAGTAGTCAATGTGTATGTATAGAAAGTTCAAGATTAAGGAGTGAAACATGTTTAGTAAGTCAAAAATTGGCTACTGTATGGCAAATGTATCACCAGAAGGAGTCAATTGGGTAGAAATAGAAAGTTCAAAATGGGCAACCCTTGGGCCCGATATTAGTCCATTTGGTCAAATACGGATTTCTGAATGACTGACGTAACATCAGAAAGAGTCAATGAGTAGGTATAGAAATGTCGAGATCCATGACTGAAACATGTCAAATGGGTCATATATTGGCTTCTCTATGGTTAATTTATCACCAAATGGAGTCAATTGGTTAGAAAAAGAAAGTTCAAAATTGATGACTCTTGGGCCATATATAAGTCAATTTGGTCAAATATGGACTTCTGAATGACTGATGTAAAATCAGAAGTAGTCAATGAGTATGTATAGAAAGTTCAGGATCAAGTACTGAAATATGTTCACTATGTCAAATATTGGCTACTGAATGGCTGATCTATCACCAAAAGGAATCCAGTGGGCAGAAAAAGATAATTCAAAATCGACAACCCTTGGGCCCGATATTAGTCCATTTGGTCAAATACGGATTTCTGAATGACTGACATAATATCAGAAAGAGTCAATGAGTAGGTATAGAAATTTCTAGATCCATGACTGAAAAATGTCAAATGGGTCAAATATTGGCTTCTCTATGCCTAATTTATCACCAGAAGGAGTCAATTGAGTAGAAAGAAAAAGTTCAAATTCGATGACTCTTGGGCCCGATATTGGTCCATTTGGTCAAATATGGATGTCTGAATGACTGACATAATATCAGAAAGAGTCAATGAGTAGGTATAGAAATTTCTAGATCCGTGACTGAAACATGTCAAATGGGTCAAATATTGGCTTCTCTATGGCTAATTTATCACCAGAACTAGTCAATTCGGTAGAAATAAAAAGTTCTGAATCGATGACTCTTGGGCCCGATATAGGTCCATTCGGTCAAATATGGACTTCTGAATGACTGACATAATATCAGAAAGAGTCAATGAGTATGTATAGAAAGTTCAAGATCAAGTACTGAAATATGTTCACTATGTCAAATATTGGCTACTGTATGGCTGATCTATCACCAAAAGGAGTCCATTGGGCAGAAATAGATAAAATTCAATATCGACAACCCTTGGGCCCGATATTAGTCCATTTGGTGAAATATGGATTTCTGAATGACTGACATAATATCAGAAAGAGTCAATGAGTAGGTATAGAAATTTCGAGATCCATGACTGAAACATGTAAAATGGGTGAAATATTGGCTTCTCTATGGCTAATTTATCACCAGAAGGAG